>CM068832.1:94948245-96211995 GCA_028554795.2 Sinohyriopsis cumingii
CTTTTGTTTAGGGTCTAAACCTTTCAAAACATTACCGGATATCGTTTGAGAAGAACTTCGCAAAAAGTCCATCTTTGAAGATAGTATATAGTCACATATAATTTATTTGGCTTCAAAAACAATGAAAAATTTCGTATCGACAAACAAATGTAGATACTATATAAAGAAAATGATTGTGAACTGATTCCGTTCGTATACTTGATCCATGCCGCCCTTAATGCAAGATGTGATAATGAACCTTAAGAACGCCCGATTTTTGATGTTAAGAACGCCCGTTTTTTGCTGTTAAGAACGCCCGTTTTTCTGTTAAGAACGCGGGTTTTTTGCTGTTAAGAAAGCCCGTTTTCTGCTGTATGGTGTTTTGCTTTGTAGCAGAATTATTGTCTTCCGACTTGATCTGGTCACGGACATATCTGTGGGCGTCCAGCATGTTGCACGTGAAGCTGCAAATCATTGTAAAGATCGTTATTTTCTCTATCGACCGTCGTTAAATTCATTGAAAGATTCAAAGAAATAAATTATAAAAGATATTCCTCACTTTTCAAATGACCCTCGTATATCATGCTCACTCTCTCTCTCTCTCTCTCTCTCTCTCTCTCTTGTATCCTGCACCAGAAAACCTGATAAAATAATATGACGTAAGAATAATTTAAGGGCCTGTCGTCAAAATCATTTTTAATACATCTCTAGACTTCCCACCACATTTTGGCGATAACATTAGATTTCATTGAAATCTGTTGCACTTAAGGTCAGTTTTTGTAGCATTTAGAGTCCAAAATTTTAAGATGATACTTTTGCATTGCACTTACAGATCATACTAATGTTTGTGTGTGTGTGTGTGTGTGTGTGTGTGTGTGTGTGTGTGTCCGTGCGTGTGTGTGTATGTGTGTGTTATTTGGATTTTTAACGTAGCTTTAACATTTTTTCAGTCATATAGCTACGATGTCTGTAGTGGGGCAGTTTATAATGATGTCTAGCACTGGGACATCATGCCGCAGACATGTAGCATGATGTACCACCCAATCATATTATCCTGACACCAGGCCGACCAGTCCTAACACTAACCTCTTAATGCTGAGCGCCAAGCGAGGCAGCTGTTAGTACCATTTTTGTAAGTCTTTGGTATGTGTCGGCCGGGGATGGAACCGACGACCTCCCGCATCCGAGGCGGACGCACTAACCACTAGGCCACCGGAGCGGTCATACTAATGTTAAGGTCAGCTGTCTCGGTGTGCCCTTGAGAACAGTAATTAGCTCCCATTTCCTCTGCATGATACAGCCAATATTGTGTTACCAATGCCATTAAAACAAGAAAACAAAACAATTTGTCTGTATCAATATAAAGCAATATAAGAAGACAGTTAAAACTCTCATTTCCAGTAATTCGACTCTTTCAAATCTCTTTCCGATTTTATTACTAGAGGCATCAAAGACTGTTAAAGCTGCAATGTCTGTACATTATTTAAATTTTAGAACAAGCGGTAATCTGCAAATTCTATTTGATTTCCAGTAATTAGTCTTTTTACAAATTTCGAGTAACGTTGGTTAAGAAACAAATGAATCCCCTTGCGAATGTTGGAAATTTATGATTTCTCAAGCACTACAGTATATGCATGAATTTCCGAATATGCAAATAGTCAAACAGACTGGTGGGGAAAAAATACAGTTTTCCAGAGACACCAGAACGTTTTGGTTACCTATAAGCAGTATCTGATGTTGATAATGAAATAATTAAAATTGTAAACAGTTCTTGATGGGTGCTCTGTATGTGTGTGATTTGCAATTTTAATGTATCTTTAAAAAACAACGTGCAGTCATATCGCTATGATGATTGCAGTGTGGCAGTTTATAGTGAAGTCTAGCACTGGGGCAACATGCCGCAGACATGTAGCATTATGTCCCACCCATTCACATTATCCTGACACCAGGCCGACCAGTCCTAACACTAACCTCTTAACGCTGAGCGCCTAGAGGAGCAGCTGTTTTTATCATTTTTCGAAGTCTTCGGTATGACTCAATCGGGATTCGAACTCGCGACCTCTGTTATCCAAGGCAAACGCTCCGTGCGCAATTGCTGAACTTGAAATGGTGTCAAGCAAAATGAAGACAATGAAACCGAAGGCAAATATTTTTATAATTTGTACATGATTTTCAAAACGCTTCGTAACTGTATCCAACTTCCTCAACTTTCATATGCAGGTTCACAAGTGGGTACTCAATTAACAGAATCAAGATCGCCTCAAACCTCTGCCGAAGAACGCTTTTGTGATAATTCAACTGATAACAGTCTGAGTGAACTGAAAAAGGTATCATCAAATATTAAATATAGCCCTGAAACGAAATTAATAAGTAAAGAAAAAGATAGAAAGTAAAACGTCCACAAATAGCAACAATATAGCCTCATTGCAGACCGTAACTACAATGGCAAAGAAAATATAGACGATACGATGCAATTATTGCATGGTATGGTTACAGGGTGATTGCATAGAGATCGGAAGTAAAGACCGAATTAAATCCTAGTGATGCTTTAACTGTCGAGAGTTAGTGTCTCTATAAAGTGTTATGTATATTTGATTTAATTTATATTTGATTTGCTTTAATTTTTTGTTTGTACGTTTTAATATTTTTTATATTCCATTACATGCTATTGTAATGTAATTTTATTTACTGGATTTGATATTTTCCAGAACTCCAGTTCAGTTTTTCGAAAACCTAATATTAGAACTTTGTATCTAAAAGCTGACCTAGTTAATGTACTTATTTCATGATTGGAAGTAAACAACAACTTTTAAATTTTTTTTAATTCATTCTTAGTGTGGCATTTATAGAGTGAAATCGAGGCTGTACTGGGAGTACCTGACGTTAAACATGCAGCAATTATTTCTAAATTCTGGTTTTGCCGGAGGGTTGACCCGAATCCGGGCGTCTGTTTTGCGCAGTAGCCAGATTTAATAGTGATGTTTTGAGAAATAATTTCAGTTGGGCTCTAAACCATTCATACTTAAAGGTGTTGTGTTGTGACCAGTTTGAGTTGAAGTTCTAATTTATGAAATTCTTAATTCCTTTCTCTGGGAATATTTAAGTGCTCATACAGAAGTCTTGGACAAAGACATTTATTGAAATGTTATTCGGAATTCAAAACTCCAATATTATTTTCTGTGGTTCAACGAAGAAAAGTTGACACTTCAGTACTATTCTGATTACAGTATACATCATTGTCTTCCATTTTTGATGTTCATCGGTACTCGAATTCAAATTTAATAAATTTTTGTAATTCTTGCATTAATATTGGAATACTTTTGGATTTGATTCTTAAAAGCGTTAATTCCTTTCCTTATTTTACAAGGTTTTTCTAGGGAAATAAAGTATTTGTTAAATTTTACAAAACTTGTTGTCTTCACTTTTTTCTTGATACTGTTTATGAAAGCATAAACATATAACAAAGAAATTTGGTTTCTCGTCCTCAGGATATATGCATTTTGGCTTGAATATTTCCGGAACCATTTTTCTTAAAAAATTGAATTCCCCTAGGTTTTGAAATTTTTTAAATTCAAAGAACTATTTGAAATTTTTGAAATCTTTAGTGAAAGCAGCATTTTTTTTCTTTCTACAATGTCATCAAAAGTGGAAATCTTTCTTTAAAATCCTACCCAGGAACAATCTGACCTTTAAAATAAAAAGATGCATTGATTCAACTTGCCAGAAAATATGATCTTTCTGAAGCAAAAGCTTCCTTAACGAAGCAATAAAAAAAATATTTTGGTCCAGTATTTGTTGGAAAAGAATGTTTGGGATAAACGTGCTTTGTTTTTTTTAGCAGGAAATCAGTATCAAACTCTGACATAAAAGCAAAGAAATTAAAATTAAATTACAAGATGGAATTGGAGTTAAGGAAGCCCGAACTTCAGAAAGAGAAAAACAAATGCAGTTGCAGTTACAATTGGAAAAAGAGAAGAGCAAATGCATTTACAGTCGAAGAAAGAAGGAAGAGAAAGACAAATGCGGTTACAAAAAGAACACCGTTAAAGAAAGAGCAAATGCATTTACAATTGGAGAAAGAGAAAAAAGAACAAAAACAAATGCACATGGAAAAAGAGAAAGAGGAAATGCATTTACGATTCGAGACAGAGAAGGAAGAGAGGGAATATCAATGTAGAATAAAAGAAATGGCACTGGCAAATGAAAAGCACATTCCTATCTTAGACACAAACTCAAGTTTTCACGTTACAGAGAATATTAGGTTCGTGCCCTCGTTTAGAGAAAAAGATGTAGACAAATATTTTCCTTATTTTGAAAAAGTTGCTGAAAATTTGAAATGACCAAGGGAGCATTGTACTCAATTATTACAGTGTACAAAGCCCGAGATATATAATCATCCCTGTCAGTACAGCAGAGTGTGGATTATGATTTGGTGAAGGAATCTTTAGGCTTCAGTCGTTTGAACTGGTTTTTGGACATACTGTGCGTGGACCAGTGAAGTTGTTGAAAGAGAAACTTCTTTCTAATGAAGATACTGATATTAATCTTTTAGATTATGTTTCCATTTTTAAGTATATTTTATCAAAGACTTGCGAGGTTCCAAGAGACAATCTGCACTCTACACAGTCAAATGAAAGTAAGATATGATAAAAACTCAGAACGAAAGGAGTTGTCAGCCTGTGATAGAGTTCTTGCTGTCTTGCCCATACCACAAAATCCTCTTCAGACCGAGTAGTATGGTCCCTACACAATTAACAGGAAAGTAAATGGTTTAAATTACATGATAAATACTCCTGCGAGGCGAAAACAAAAATAGCTTTGCCACATAAACATGTTAAAGGAGTATATGGAAAGAGAAAGCAATGTTAAACAGGCAATTACTTTAGTTGTACCTGTCCCACATAATGAAGATTTAAGTGAAGGAATATCATCGGATTCGACTGATATTGAGTGTAAAAAATCTTCTGAATTCATAAATTATGAAAGATTTGGACCAGAAACGTTCACATTTGCAACAGCAAGAAAGAAATGAACGTAAACAGTTATTATTTGCATATGAGTACTTATTTCCAGTTGTTCCTACAAGAACAAACACAATTTTTATGACGTTGAAATTGTAAATTCCAAAACATGTGAAACAACACCCGTACAGTATGAACCCTCTCAAACAGGACTACATGAAAAAGAAATCCAGCATTTGCTGGAGAATGATTACATAGAGCCCAGTAAAAGTGATTGGAGTTCACCGTGCATACTTGTTCCGAAACCAGTTAAAACTTACCGTAGGTGTACTGATTATAGGAAGGTGAGCAGTGTGACAAAAACAGATTCATTTCCATTACAAAACGTCGATGACTGTATTGATAAGATCAAAATGCCAAGTATGTCACCAAATTTGACAGTCTGAAAGGATTTTGGCAAATTCCACTGACGGAAAGATCAAAGGAAATTTCTGCTTTTTGGACTCAAGGTGGACTTTATCAATATTAAATGATGCCGTTTGGGACGAAGAGTTCGCAAAGTACTTTTCAAAGTCTAATGAATATGATTACCTCTGGTCGAGATAATTGTAATGCTTACATCGACGATGTCATCATCTACAACGACACTTGGAAAGAACATTTAGCGACAATTCGGAAATTCTTCGTCAGACTCAGTGATGCAAGTTTGACAATCAATTTATCCAAATATGAGTTCTGCCGTGCTAGTGTAACTTTTATAGGACGTATCGTCGGGCATGGACAAGTTACACCTAGAGATGCTAAGGTCAAATATATCTCTGAATTCCCTGCGCATATTAGTAAAAAGACAACTGATGCGATTTTTAGGTATGGCTGGATACTATCGGAAACTATGTTCCAATTTTTCTAACACTGCTGAACCCCAGACAAAATTATTGAGCAAGAAAAACAAGTTTCTTTGGACTGAAAAATGTCAGGAGGCTTTTGATAAGTTAAAAGCCGTACTCAAAGGCGCGCAAGTTCTTACAGATTTAAATGTCAGTCAGTCATTTAAACTGTCTGTTGATGCAAGTGATGTTGGGGTAGGAGCAGAATTAATTCAAGAAGACAAAAATTGTGTTGATCATACAGTGTGCTATTTTTCTAAGACATTTCATCATCGCCAAAGAAATTATTCAACAATCGAGAAGAAATGTTTGGCTTTGATATTAGCATTACAACATTGTGAAGTTTACATTAGTTCAGCTACTTCGATTATTGTGTTTAGTGATCACAACTGCCTTACTTTCATCGGCAAGATGAAAAATAAAAATCAAAGACTACTAGGGTGGAGTTTGTTGTTTTTGGAATATAATATTGACATCAGGCACATCAGAGGAAAAGATAGTTTAATAGCCGATCATTTTCCAGTGTATAGAAATGTATGTTTTCATGTACACTGTGTATAAATCATACAAGTTCTTCTTATGTCTTTTTTAAACCTCACGTATGATTAATCTATGTTAAAAAGAAAGCTTTATCATATAAATATTTCTTTTTCTTTATGAGGAAAGTGTTATGTATATTTAATTTATATTTGATTTCATCTAATTGTTTGTTTGTTAATTTTAAATTTTGTATTCTATTATATGCTATTGTAATGTAATTTTATTTCCTGGATTTGATATTTTTTAGAACTCCAGTTCAGTTTTTCGAAAAGCTAATATTAGAATTTTGTATCTAAAAGCTGACCTAGTTAATGCACTTATTTCACGATTGGAAGCAAACAACTTTTTATGTTTATCATTCATTCTTAGTGTGGGATATAGAGTGAAATCGAGGCTGTACTGAGAGTACGTGACTTTAAACATGTAGCAATTATTTCTAAATTCTGGTTTTACCAGAGAGTTGACCCGAATCCGGGCATCTGTTTTGCGCAATAATTTCAGTTGGGCTATAAACCATTCACACTTAAAGGTGTTTTGTTGTAACCAGTTTGAGTTGAAGTTCTATTTTATGAAATTCTTAATTCCTTTCCCTGGAAATATTTAAGTGCTCATACAGAATTTTTGGACTAAGCTACGAGAAAATGTAAAGGCCCTATTTGGTATAAAATAATTTTGAGAGGCTCCTTTAAGGGTGTGAGGCCCTAAACTGTAGCTTGTTTATCTTACACCTAAAATCCAGCACTGAAACCAAAATGGACTGGTTTATTAAAGCTGCACAAATTATAACAGGCATTCGGCGCAAGAAGATACCAATGGAAATACAGATGCGCAAAAGGTATATAGGATTGGCAGTAAAGATGACAAAAATAAATACAGAACATTTATAATAGGAAAAAAGCTAAAAATAGGGAATGTTCTTAAAATTCTGCTGAGATTAACAGCACGTAAGTTTGATAAAGTCAGCCCTAGTGATACATTCGTAGATGTATTACAGTCTGTCTTAGTGAGAAAGTTGTGTAGATTTAAAAGAATCCTTCATTTGCATTTGTGTAGAATAGCAACATTCCACCACGGGGCTTTACCTCATGATTCCTTGCATGAAATTTTCCTATCTACTGAAGCATAATGGAATATTCTGTTTGTCATAGTTCTGAACGAAACAATGAGAGTCGAAGTTACAATGGCGTATGCTGAACAGTAATGTAACTTTCCAAAAGCAAAACACCCACTGCAGAGTCCCTTACCTGAGTGTAAAAAGTTATGTTTAACTACAGTATAAACTCTAAATCATTTTAAGCATATTGTAGTTTTCAATGAACAGTGGCTGAGATGGCCATCGTAATGGCAATACACATGGTCCTAATAGTGTTCTATAGATAGCTTTAGCAATAACACAGGTGTGAATAATTAAAAATTAACTTTCACTCTTATCTTTAGCGTTAATCGAGACAGAAAGAAATAATGAAATAGTCCACGATTCAGCTTTGATCGATAATTGATTTACCCTTTCCAGAAATAATGAGAATGTGAATTTGGAAAAAGATTGAAATAACAATTACAACAATGGTGCTTAGACTCCAATTTGGTAAAAGGAAGCCGTTTATGTTGCTAAGTCGATTAGTGTAAATGTTTGTGGGACACTTATCTTCAATCATTTCTCGTTTCAGTACGTGCATTTGTTGCAATTAATGTTTCATGGATTATTTGAAAGAATATTCATGTGATTATGGAAACTGGGAGTATTTGCGTGCAGTACAAAGTCAAAATAATCCAAAAGACAAGGAAAAAATCACGTGTGAAGTAGGATAGCGCTACCCTGCACGTGTTCATACATATATAGGATACGAAATACGCCCTTATCACTAGTTGGTACACTTTAATGTGAGGAATGTCTATAGTGGAATGAACATGCGTTTGATCGAAATCGATGTACCTGGCGCAGCAGATGCTCCGACAAGCCTAAACTGAGTAAACAATGACATCACGTGGGGATTTTCGTTTTATATCAAGTGTTGAGATATGATATTGTTATCCGTGTCAACTTTTATTTTGCATTGAAAGGAGAGTTGCTCTTTGAATTATATTTTGTCTTAAAAAATATATACTTTTAAATGTTACTGGTTATGGAATTGTACGTTATTGATTTAACGCTTCATAGACAAGAACTAATAAAATAGGAAATTCATGTTCTTTCTACCACAATAAAAGACAGAATCTCAAATCAGCAATGATTTAATATTCCAATATGAAACTCGTTGAATAATTCCCAAACAAAACAGAAAGTTAAACTCGTTTCTTAAATGCAATATTAAATCATTACCCATTTCAGATCCTCAAGGAAAAATGACAAGATCGCCGCTATCACTTAACCGGCTTGAAGCAGCTGTTCCGTTTTTTATTGCCTTTTTCATGATATTTGTGCTTGTTGCCTGTATTCATCTGCGTTATTGTGTTAATTATATTGGCTGTTAGATTGGTATGTGGTTCTTCATCTCCTTGTTTTGGAAATGAGAACAATTAGACTTTTTCTCAGCTGTCTTGCTCCACTGTTTTTGAACAAACCACCATCACGTGATGCTCACCATTCAACCCGTTTATGCTACGATGGACCCTCATTAATTGCTTTAGGGGCCCCGAGTGGCCGAGTGGTCTAAAGCGCTCTCTGTTACGGATCACTGCCATCTCACGTCTGTCTGCGTGGGTTCGAGTCTAGGATTCGGCCAATGTGGGTATGTGAGAAAGCTTGCCAGTAGCTTCTCGTGGGTCGGTGGTTCTTCCCGGGGTTTTCCCGGGTTCTTCCTCCATCATTATTACTAGCCGCCATACATAGCCTATCATGTGCTGAAAGATGGCGTTAAACACCACCACAACAACAACAACAATCATTAATTGCTTTAAAAGATCACTCTTTAGCTCTCCACACGACATTGTGCTCTACACTAAACGAACTGGGACTACATTCATCATTACATAAATGTAAACAAAGGCAAAAAAGAAACGTTGTTTCAAAGCTGGCCGGCGTAAAACAGGAAGAAGAATTCCAGTTATCTCCCGTATTTCGGCTCAATAATTAAAAAAAAATTCGACCTTTAATTTAGATAACCTAATTCAAATCCCTATTAATTCGTCAAACTTTGTGTCAACTATCCGGGAGATACCTCTGCCTATTGCATTATTCAATGCCCAGTCATTAGAACCACCAGAAAAGCGTACAGAAATAGTTGATTTTATCAACGACCAGAATAGTGATGTCTTTTTCCTGACAGAAACATGGCTAAAAACATCAAGGGATGAGCCCAAGTGTACGGATTTAACACCCACTGGTTACTCCATCAAGTCGTTCCCCCAAAATTCATGCTGTCATCACAAAGAACTCCATGATAAAATGTCTTAACCACACCACAACATTCAATTTCGACCACACATCGTTTGAACTAGTCGAAACAACACTCACGATGGAGCAAAGGTCAGTCCATTTTTTCTGTCTATACCGCCCTCCTCCTAGTAGAATAAACAAGCTGGCTGACTCTCTCTCTCTTTGGAGCAGTTTCCGAATCTCCTGGGCTATGAAAATTCGATAGGTGGCAACCTGATTATTCTTGGAGATTTCAACTTTCACTTTGACTGTCCCGGAAACCCAAATACATAAAAACTCGTAGATTCCATTAATATTTTCAACCTCAAACAGTCAGTTAACCAACCCACCCATAAACATGGTCACATTTTAGACTGGATTCTTCATAGATCTGATGATAACATTCTACGGTCCTCCCTGGTATCCCATGACCTTGCATCAGATCACCTCTGCATTATATGCCATCTTGACGTATCAGTCACTAATCCTCCAACTTTATCTGCTACTAAGAGAAACCTCCGTATGATAAATAGAACCAAACTAATGCACGACATCCAAGCTAACCTAACAACTTGCTTACCTCCTACCGCAGAAAAACTCGATAACTGCCTGCGTTCATTGCTCGACAAACATGCCCCAGCAACCAAGTGCAGAGTATCAATTCAAAAGTTTTCTCCGTGGTATAGCAGTGGTATGGACCAGCTTAGCACTGCTAAAAGAGACCGCCGTAAAGATGAGAGGCTTTGGCTTTCCACCAGACTCACTATTCATAAGCAAATCTATGAAGCCGCTAAGAAGAATGTCACAAATAGAGTCCATGCAGCGAAATCAGCACACTACACTACTAAGATCATGGAAAGTGCGAGCTGCAAAGAGCTCTTCGAGATTTAAGAACAAGCTAATGTCAAGAAACAAATATACGCCACTTCCAACTACCTTTTCTCCAGTCGACCTTCCGGACATGTTTGCAAATTTCTTCCTTGTCAAAGTACAAACCATTAGAGATAAGCTTGACACCACAATTTCAATTGACTCGTCGTCACCATACAGTTGGGATACAGCATTTAAGCGGCAACCATTAGCAGCATTTGAACCTGTCTCTATGGATTTCGTACGTACAATAGGGATGAAGAGTGCACCAAAGTCATATGAACTTGATCCAATTCCAACATCACTACTGCTTGAGTGCTTAGATCCAGCATTGCCTTCACTAACTGATGTTATTAATACCTCTCTCTCATCAGGGGAATCTTTCAAAACTGCCATTGTAAAGCCTCTGCTGAAGAAACCAATAATATACCATAACGATTTAAAGAACTACCGTCCAGTTTCAAATCTCCCATTCATATAAAAAATCTTAGAAAAGGTTTTTCTATCCCAGCTTGTATCTCATCTAAATGTAAACAGTCTTTTTAGCACTGTACAATCTGCATATCGCCCTTGCCACAGTACTGAAACTACTCTTCTAAAAGTAGTTAATGACGTTCTCTCTGCGTTGGATACAGTCCTCACCCTCCTTGATTTGTCTGCAGCATTTGACACACCGTCTCCAGTATGTATTTGGCATTCATGATACAGACTTACTGCGTTTCAAGTCCTACTTGGTCAACAAGACATAAATTATAACTGCAAATGGAATACACTCCAGCCCGGTTTAGCTATGTAGTAGTGTTCCACAAAGGAATGTTCTTGGACCGGTTCTCTTCATTCTGTACACTCAGTCGCTCTCAAGTGTCATATATCATCATCCAGTGTCTCACCAATTGTACGCTGATGACACCCAAATATACAAATCTAGCCACCCAACTGAAATTGATGCTACCATCCAATGTGTAGAGATGTGCATTTCTGATGTGATATCATGGATGACATGTAACAAGCTGCAGATGAATGATGATAAAACTGAAGCCATTCTGATCACAACACAAAGACTTTCTCATTCACATCCTTTACCTCAAACAATAAATATCAGCAACACCAACATTAAACTCACACAATCAGTACGAAACCTAGGTGTTACTCTGGATAGTACTCTCACATTGCACCAACATGTCATGAACATATGCAAGGCTGCATATCTTGAGCTGAGACGTATCAGCTCAATTCGCAAATATCTTTCAGTTGATGCCACTAAACTACTTGTGTGCTCATTAGTACTTTCAAGACTGGACTATTGCAACTCAATTCTGTCTGGTTCATCTCAATATCTACTCCAGAAACTTCAAAAAGTTCAAAACACAGCTGCTCGGATTATACTTAGAGTACCATGATCAGAGCACACCTCCCCGCTGCTCTGTACCCTACACTGGCTATCCATTCGATCCAGAATCAAACACAAAATTTGTTCTCTGTGCTACGTTTCACTGTCGGACTCTAATCCAACATACCTATCCGACCACACCCATGTGTACACACCAGCAAGATACATACGTTCCTCTTCTGACAATCGTATACTCATTATTCCCACTATGAAAACAAAGTCATATGGACAGCGTTCTTTTGCATACCAGGGCCCAGGAACGTGGAATGAATTGCCCACTGAACTTAGACACAAAGACACAGTGATCACATTCAAGAGGGCTCTCAAAACGCACTTATTTCGACTGCAAGAACAAACTTAAGGACCTAATAATGTTTCCTACCTTAAATATTCTCAGTATCTTTTTTTTAAAATGTTTTGTAATTTCATGGTGTTTGTTTCTGTAATCATATTATTATATGTTTTTTGAATATTATAGGTGTTGTCTAATGTTGTAAAAGGCTTAGAGCTTCTAAAGATTAGGCGCTATACAAAGTCCTCATTATTATTATTATTATTATTATATCACACATGAGTTCGTTCATTGACATTGTATGTGACGTTATTATGCTTATGACGACATGAACATCTGCATATCGAATCTCACCTAATAATTGAATGTAAAAGTTGCTGGCGTTCTTTGATTTATCAGGAGATATACATATTAGCTTATACAAAAATATGCATTCATTCTTGAAAGATTAGACTGGTTTAAGCCATGATGCGGCATGCATTTTTGTTACGGAATCCGTAATCAGAATCAGAGCTGCACGCATGTCAAGAGGCTATTCTTCTATTAAAATAACCAAACTCCGTTTTACAGATATATGGCATATATTGTATAAGGTTGTAATATATTGTGTAAGAATAATGATTCTACATGCAGAGTTGTGCGTAAACGTTGGCAAATATCAAACTTATGATCCCCATGTTTTGTATTTATTATGGGGCCTTACCAATCCGTTAGATCCACGGGAGAAAAGCATGCACGTATAGTTGCGATATCATAAACTATTTCGTAGGCTTGAGGAATATTTTACTTGACAATTATGGATTTTGGAAAAACGAAATGATTTATGTAGGGCATTTAGAGTATGAATGTAACAAAAATTTGTTTTGAGCCTGTAAAGCCATTTCTAAAAGAAAAACATATTTCAGAAAAATGTTTACGCAAAACCAGTTTTTACATCGTCATTATTATGTTAAACGTTACAAAATAAAATTTTGGAAATGCTATCCAGTCAGATTTTCCCTTAATTTCAAAAAACAAAATAAAGTTTCGTATTCTTAATGAGAAACTCATGTCAACAACTGCCAACTGCATCATGCACAAAAACCATCACACATGTGCAAAGGTCAGTCCTTAAGAGTAAATCATTCCGAGTCTTGACGTACTTACACGACAAAAAGCTGCTGAAATGAATTGTGTTATTTATATGTTATGACTGGTTGCTTTCTTGTAATGTTAATATTATATTTGTGTGAAGGAATCTCTCTTTCCCTTTCGCGATCATTCACATCGTATGCACAATGCATTATCAACACACTCGTTCATGTTGTCATGCTAGATTTCATTTAGGTCTGCGATATTTATCAAATCAGGCATGTTTTTTAACTCTGAATAATAGTACATATTTAGGCCCACAAAGCATATTGTCAATTGTAGCATGTTTTTATATATGATATAAATAATTGGCATGTTCAAAATGTTTGTGATGTGTCCGAAGATAAGAACCATTTTGACGTTGATACCAACTTTTACGGATTCCACTGATAAAGTTTATATAATTGTATGCGTCTATATAACGTCTGTTTATGTATACGTTTCTATAACGTATGTTAATGATTGCGTCTATATAACATTTATCATTGAATGCGTGTATGTAATATATGTTTATGGACTCGTCTATATAACGTGAATCAATATATGCGTCTGTACAACGCCGATAGAAGGTCTAAATGGGTAATCATTTAATATTGAATTCATGAAACGAGTTGAATAATGTTCAATTTTTGCGAGCTTTCTGTTTATCACACTGATGGAGATAGTTTGAAGAAAAAGAAGAATAAATAATTTCGTTCATTCCTACGCAAGAATAGTCCCTGCTTGATGTGGATTTTTTTTCTCTATAATCAGTAACAATTATAAGTATATTTGTTTTACCAACTATAATTCTAAGAACAAAAATCATCCCGAAAAAAATTTGAATATTTGAGTCAAACAACATATTTTTTTTCAACACAGAATGTCTTTGTAAGTTCTGTATGATGTAACATAATCTGAGCTAGACGATCAATGATTAACAGCTGAAGTGTGTCAGTTTCATGACTAAGCATTCCAGTTGTTGGTTATTCGCATCAAAAGGATGATTATGGATGCAGATATACCAGTTTTGTAGTCATGTATTTTTGATCGGATATTTGCATCATTTGACGTGGAATGGTTGACTATAGTAGACGTCAGACAAATTTTACTGAGAGTTGACATTGCATCACAATAAGAAACAGTAGAGCTATTTTACCGCGTAAACAAGATGTGGGTGAAAAACGTTCTCTCATTTGGAATACCTGTATATATCCACATTCTTCTGTGAACAGAGGTGTGTTTATTTACTCCTATAAGTTAGCATTTAAACCACTTTTGTATATATTATGGATTCCATGTTCCAGACATGCCGTCCACAACATCCCCACCCCTATCCACACGCTCGCTATCAATTGACCAATTCCGTTACTTTTGTTGTTGCTGTTGATCTTGCTTGGTGTTTAACGCCTCTTTTAAACGCATGATGGATATACAAGGAGTAACGAGCCACTGTGGGGTACGTCGGCCATATTCAGATAGAGGGGACAATTTCTACCCAGTTCCCTTTGGGCCATCGATTCGAAAGATGTCCGCCAAGATGTTAATAGTAATAGCAAAGACCAAAAGTTCGTGAAGGCAGAGTAATACTGCACAAAACTTTCAAGGGCTTATTTGGACCAATTAGAATGATATTTTAACATGTTGTCATATGAATAGCATGACACTGCACACTTTATATGTAAAGTGTACCTATTATGTGATAAAATAATCTATGCATCAATAAAACGCATAATAATGCATGTGTCCGTATAACATCCTTTAATGAATGCGTCAGTAAAACACCTAATAATGCAAGTATCCATATAATGTTTATTATCGTTAGCATCAGTAAAACGCCTAATAATGCAAGTATCCATATAATGTTTATTATCATTAGCATCAGTAAAACGCCTAATAATGCAAGTATCCATATAATGTTTATTATCGTTAGCATCAGTAAAACGCCTAATAATGCAAGTATCCATATAATGTTTATTATCGTTAGCATCAATAAAACACCTAATAATGCAAGTATCCATATAATGTTTATTATCGTTAGCATCAGTAAAACACCTAATAATGCAAGTATCCATATAATGTTTATTATCGTTAGCATCAATAAAACACCTAATAAAGCATGCGTTTATATAATTTCTATTTATGTATGCGTCTATAACATATTAATATACAGAAGTAAATTCTGCATGTGTACATATATCAAACAGTTTTTGTATGGAAATATAGGAACTTGTCACTTCATTTTGATACATGTCCAAATCTATACTTCTAGAATTCAATGCTAACATGACAGCAATCAACGTTTCTGCTTCAAGCATTCCTAGGGATTACTGGCATTCTTGCACTGAATATCTCGAGGTCGGCAAAAACAAACTCCTAAATGTTAAATATTTATTTAATTTGGATTGCAACGATTTCCCCCGCGGGTGAGTGAACATGAGGAGAGGCACAAGTTTATGACACTTTTTTATTTCAAGTGCAGTGTTCTTTGTAAAATGTACACAATGTATTATTATTATTATTATTATTATTATTGCTGTTGTTGTTATTTTCAGTCTGTAAGGACATCGTAATAAACACAATTTAAATGATTTATTAACTTCATATTTTTGACTATGATTTTAAATATCTAAACTTTTAAGAATCATTGGATGAATACAATGTCTTATTATACTTTCAAATAATCTTATCAATATCTTTATTTAACTCTGTATTACATAAAAAGGCTTCTGGTGAAAACGAGACCGAGGTTATAGGTGTATGAATGGTTAGGAATTTCTTCAGGAACCAAGACTGGTTTCCTGTTTACAAAAATGAATTGGCAATGAAAGACTATAACTTACGTATGACTAGTAGTAAGGAGTTTGAAGTTTTCATAACCTATGCTAATTATACCCTCTCCCACCCCTAACGATGTTACTTTCGCAACAAGTGCGCGTGCAACGAATACGAGCGCTCATACAAATATGTCTACTGTCTGCGCGACTGCCCACCCCTCGAGCGCTCTACAGACCGCTCCAATATAACCCCATTGGAGTATTGGTGTGTGTGTGTGTGTGTGTGTGTGTGATTCGGATTTTTAACGTAGCTTTAACAATTTTTCAGTCACATCGCTACAATGTCTGCAGTGTGGCAGTTTATAGTGATGTCTAGCACTGGATCATCATTCCGCAGACCTGTAGTATGATGTCCCACCCAGTCACATTATCCTAACACCAGGTCGACCAGTCCTAACACTAACCTCTTAATGCTGAGCGCCAATCGAGGCAGCTGTTAGTACCACCTTTATAAGTCTTTGGTATGACTCGGTTGGGGATCGAACCCACGACCTTTCGCATCCGAGGCGGACCTTTTAACCACTAGGCCACCGGAGCGGTAAGAGTATTGGTTAGCTGTGTAATTCGCAGAACAGCATTACAAACTTTATTGAGTGCAGTTTTGAGGTAGCCAACACGATTTTGGGCTACCACATTTTCCTGCCGAGAAAATACAGATCACCGAGGGTTTTTAACGTTTACTCGATATTTGCTGCAGGCAAATTAATTACCTTTCGGTTTTGCCTTAAAGTCGCTATCGTCTCTCTTTCGTATATGTGCACCAAGTCGATGGAAATTTTCCTTTTCCGCCAACACCATCTCGCACCCCTTTGCGATACTAGCTTTCTCTTTGATAGCCACCGAGTAGAGTTGACTAATTAAACTTGAACTGCTTTCGGCTACTAACAGAACTTACAAATAGACACGTACTCATTGACGTAATCGTAACAAAATTAGTTTACTATCTCCGCCTGCAACATCGATTGCTATCAATTAAACCCCGGTATAAAATCTGATTTGTGTACCTATGATAATCGCCGTGGTCGCGATTCCTACCACAACAAGTTCATCGTTTGCTGCAGTGGCGAGTCCATAAATGAAAGCCGCGACAACACGCAGCTTTTGTATTTCGCGAGTCCAGCGTTTTTTCTTGGCGATTTCATTTCGCAGATGTTGTTCCGTTATTATTTTTTCTCTCGGTAACTTTGTTATCATTGTTGCATTAATAATGTCACTGCCCGACAGGCTGACTTTGCCCAGACACATTGCAGCCAGGTGCTTCTTTGTTGACTCAACCAAGGTCTTTCTTTTCCTGGCCGATTTAATGTTGTAGTTCGATATAATTGACGGGAAATTGTATATTGATGAATGCGTCGATGAATTCCATTTCATCGTTATAGAAATAATGACTGCATGACTTCACGGCTTACGTTATGGTATAACAGGTTACTGTTCCTTGGATTGTTATCCTACGCGTGGTAGTGATGATAGAGCTGGCAGTACCTCGAAGTATTTTTGCTTTCGCATAGTTTTCGATGCAGCCTTGCATTGAATTCAATTTCCATTCGTGATCATATCTCCAAAGCTGGATTTTCTAACTTGTAGCGACATAGTTTTTGATAACCTCCACCGACACACCAGAGTCTCTGATTCACCCGATTTTTTTTATTTGGGTAAAGTTTTCTAGCTGTGGTGAATCGCTGCTTTAAACGCTATCATTGATGTCTTTTGCAGTTTCTCGGATCTGACTTGAGAAATCACAAGCTTGTCCAGGTTGACATTGATGATGACTTTGTTGTCAACTCTATGACTGTTACGGGGTACAAAAGTTGCAAACAATAACATCCAACACAAAGTATATTCCCAGCCAATTTTTAATGTTACCCAAGCTGGGGCTCAAGAAGACTGCACTTTACAGAGAACAATTCTTTAGTTTTACACCAGGGCAATAGTTTATCAAAACAACAGTGATGACAAATGCAGACTCCAACTCCTATGGGTCAGAATCTTTATCAGTATTAGATGTGAACTAGGTAGAATTTGTTTCTAACATTACCATATCTGACCGCTTAAAATCCTTTAAACTAAAACTACCATGTACACCACTGTCTCTTGTCTTAATGATAATCAATATTTATACAAATAAATTGGAGGGAAATGTTAAGCATTAATATGACGGCAACACCTTCCCCCTTAAGAGAAAACTAGTTTTCGAACAAAATTATAAAGGATGGATAAGCAAGATCGAAGGGTTAATATTTGGCTGTATACAATTCTATGCAATTACCTTACTTCAAGAAATTTAAAAGTTCTAGCATCTCCCTGGCAATTAGAGTTCTATCAAATAGTATATAATGCAAGCATTCAATGACTCGCTAAATATTTCCATATTCCGAATACAACATTTAGCATAACATCTAAAACAAACATTTCTGATTCACTTAAAATCAAACTGATGTGCATTACGAAAGTACTTAATTAGTACACAAGCTATAACACACATTATAATATGGGTCTTAATTCAGATAAGTCCAACAACAATGAACACTAAAACACATAGTCTTAGACTCCAGCACGTGACAATCCATCAGCATTTGCATTCTCTGCTCCCCGACGGTGTTTGATTGTGAACTCATATGGTTGCAGACAAAGGGACCATCTCAGAAGCCGTTGGTTTTTTCCTTTGTTTTGGCTTAGCCAGGTTAGTGGGTTATGGTCAGTTTCAACACTGAATGGAGCACCACACAAGTAGTAGTGAAGAGATTCTATCGCCCATACTATCGCAAGGCATTCTTTCTCAATTGTAGAATAATTCTGCTCCCTGGGCAATAGTTTGCGGCTGAGATACGCTATCGGATGTTCGTCCTTATTGTCATTGTACTGACTCAAAACAGCTCCAATGCTCGCATCACTTGCATCCGTTTGCAGTACAAATGGGCGTTTAAAAACAGGATTGATCAAGATAGATGCCTTTACAAGTGCATTCTTCAAGTCACTGAATGACTTAACAGCTGTCTCATCCCATGTAACACGATTTGGCTGTCCCTTCCTTGTCAAAATACAAAGCGGAGCCGAGAGCTCAGCGAAACTCCTGATGAATTTTCTATAATAGCCCACCATTCCTAGAAAGGATCGAACCTCTTTCTTTGTTATCGGGAGTGGGAAGTCAGCCATAGCTTTTACTTTGCCGTGGTCTGCTTTAATTTGCCCTCCGCCAACAACGTGACCAAGGCAAACAATAGTATCCTTTCCAATGTCACACTTGGAAGGTCTAACTGTCAGATTGTTTTCTCGCAATCTCTCCAAGACTGCCCGTAGATCCTGAAGGTGGTCATCCAAAGTCTCACTATAAATAATGATGTCATCAAAGTAAGATGCAATATTACATAATTTGGCCAGCAACAGGTCCATCATGCGCGAAAATGTAGCAGGTGCTGTTTTCATCCCGAAAGGCATAACGCTAAATTCATAAAGTCCAAAGGGTGTCACAAAAGCAGATTTCTCCTGCGCTTCTTTTGACAGAGGTACCTGCCAGTAACCTTTGGTCATATCGAGTTTGCTAATATATTTTGCATTTCCCAACTTCTCAAAAAGTTCGTCTATCCTTGGTGTAGGATAGGCATCAAAGAGTGTGACGTTGTTCAATTTTCGGTAATCAACACAAAGTCGCAGACTTCCATCTTTCTTTTGAATAAGTACAATTGGTGAACTCCATGGGCTTGTAGATGGTTTTATCAATTCTTGCTGTAACATTTCGTCTACTATAGCTCTGACTTCAGCCCTTTTTGCATGGGGAATACGATAGGGTTTCTGCGTGATTGGAATGTCTGTTGTTGTTCGAATGTTGTGAGTGATCAAGTTGGTTTTGCCTGGTTTTGAAGTTAGCACGTTTTCAAACTCCGAGCATAATTTTCGCACCTGTTCTCGCTGTTCTTTCATCAGTCTACCATTCAGACTGATTTTGTCCAAACTCTCCATGTCGGCCAGTGGGAATTCAATCCGTCCTCCTCCATCAAATTCATCACACACAGTTGCTGATAACAGTACAGCTCTCTTGTACTGACGTAATAGGTTACTATGGTAGGTTACTTGTCCTTGCCTACCACCAATGTTAATCTTGTAATTAACGTCATTAACCTTACTAATGAGACGATAAGGTCCCTTCCAGTGAGCTTTCATCTTCGATGCATCAGATGGCAACAAAACTAGGACCTCATCTCCCGGCCTAAATTCCCTTTTGGTAGCATTTTTGTCATACCATGATTTAACTTTCTTTTGACACTCTGTCAGATTTTCTTTCACTAACTCACTTACATCAACCAATCTCTGGCGAATCGAAAGCACATGTTCTACAACTGACTTATGTGCTTCACCCTCACCGGTGAATAGATCCTTAAGAATCTCTATCGGCCCTCTTACTGGCCAACCATACAGCAGCTCAAATGGCGAAAACCCGGTTGCTTCATGTGGTACCTCCCTATAGCAAAACAGTGCGTAAGGCAGTATCACATCCCAGTCTTCACCGTTCGTGGAACACAGTTTCTTCAAGACAGCTTTGAGTGTGCCATTCAATCTTTCGACCTTTCCATTGGATTGTGGCCTGTAAGGAGAAGTTGTGATCCCCTTGATGTTCAACATGTTGTAGAGTTCTTTCAGAAGTGTACTTGTGAAATTGGTACCTTGGTCTGTAAGGATAATCCTAGGTATACCAACCCGACTAAATAGGCCAATTAAGGCATTGGCCACTGTTTTGGCATCAATGTCCTTCAAAGGAAATGCTTCCGGATACCTGATAGCTTCATCTACTATGGTTAGTATATATTTGTTCCCCGCCTGTGTGCGCTGTAGTGGGCCAATGATATTCATCGCAATCTTGACAAAAGGGTCAGACACAATTGTTGGACACACCATTGGAGCCTTCTCCTTCCCTGTTCTTCTTGCTGTCTTTTGACAGATATCACAGGCCTGACAGTGCCTCTGAATATCCCCAAACATTCCTGGCCAATAAAATGCTGTTGTTATTCTTGATTTCGTTTTCTCCCTTCCTAGATGACCAGCAAGCGGTCTATCATGTGCCAGCTCCATCACTGCTTGATGCAACTGCTTTGGCAAAACTAATTGGATTCCATATTTTTCTCCATCCGACGACTTCCACTTCCGTTTTAAAATTCCATGCTCCCAGAAAAATGCATTGTCCATGCCTTCTACTTCACTTGCAGATGACAGGGCCTTTTCTCTCACTCCAGCCAACGAGCGGTCATTCTTTTGATACTGAGAAATTAATTCCACATTAACATCGTGCAGCTGATCAAGCGACAAGTTCTTGTCATCAGCCTCATCTTCACGATGGATGTCATCCTCATCCTTATCAGGACCATGATCACTATCTTCGTCCGAAAATAGCCTATCTAGATGCACGTCATCCAATTCATGGGATCGGACCCCACATTCTTTTATTTTCCTTTCACTTTCTTCAGCGTCCTCTTTCTGCGCTCTTGCCTGGTTCCTCGTTACTACCATAGGCCTTTTTTTCCTACGTAGAATGTTCATACCCAGCAGCGCTTGTGCTGCCAAGTCAGATACCAGTCCAACCTGGACATGACCCTTGTAGTATGGCGTGTCTAATTCTACTATGGCTAATTTCGCCTCAAAAGGCTGTCCAATGGCAGTGTAGAGTGTCAGGTTCTGTCCTTCAAGGATACATGACTTATCGACAAGGTCGTCACGTATCAAGGTCATTTCTGCGCCTGTATCTTTAACAAATAATACTTCCTTGTTGTTCACTGTTCCCGGTACATTTATTAATCGTTCACCAATGGTATTCTGGACAAAGTAGGTAGCTTGATTTTGTTGTTTTCTGCTGGGACAGTCACGCAAAACATGACCCTTCTGGTGACATTTATAGCACTTTTTGTCTCCATAGGATTTTTCTATCAAACCAGTTTTCTTGGACTGAGGTAAACTTGATGCTTGGTTATTTGCTTGTTGTCGGCTGTGCTTAGGGTCGAACTTGCTGTCAATGATGGGCAAAACATAATCCTCAGCAGCATCGACAACAGAGCCATTGCCTTTATTGCGCCTTATCCACTGGGCCTGCACTGGCGGAAGAGCCTTCAAGAAGTATTCATCTGCTAAACATCTATGCGGATCACGACTATCAATGAACCGTGTTAAATACTACTCTATACGTGCCATCAGACCTCTGTATGTTTCATTAGCATCCCTTCATATGCTAACTAACTGGCTAAAATATTCATGAGGTCTTTTCCCAAACCTATTTATCAGGGCCTTTCTTAGCTCAACATAGCTTTTACTTGTTTGCTGTGCTACCTCTCTTGCCTCCCCTGTTAGCAGCGTTCTCAGTTGCAGTTTTTTTCATTTCTTCGCCCCATTTGGCGTGATCAGCCACGGCATCAAATTCTGAGAGAAATGTAAGAATGTCTTCATTCGCTTGATGATTGTAAGTTTGAAGCTTAACTTTGAATGGGAGGCTGTCATTCTTGTTATCTATGTCTTTCTGATGTTTCACCCTTTCTATCTCTAACTCCAGCTCTTTAAGTTTAAGACTGTACTCCATTCGCAACTTCTCCCTTTCAAAGTCTAATTTTTGTCTCTCAATTGCACATTCCCTCTCTAACTGTAACCGGTCACGTTCAGTTTGCTTGTTGGTGTCCTTGGATGTTTTTAGTTTGCTCTGTGTTTTCTTTAGTTTTCTTACAGGCTGCTCTTCCTCTATTTCCATGTCATATGGTTCTTCACCACTGAAGTCTCCCTCAATATCTGTGAATTGCATCAAATTTGTTTGCTGTTTCCGTCTGGTTCTATCCCTTGCAATGCTGTGCTCTTCAACAATCGTTCCTACTTCCTCATCTATAACGCTACCTTGGGTCGTCATTTCAATCCTTATTTTGTTTATCCTTGGCTTAACAGGAATCACACCCACACAAAGTTACAGAGTATATCCAATAGCAATTTGCAGCTACACTACTCAGACAAAACTTTGGTACTTGTGCTGTTTCAATGTTACTGTCAAATTTCCAACAACTTTGCTATCCCACCGTTGCCACCAAAATTGTTACGGGGTACAAAAGTTGCAAACAATAACATCCAACACAAAGTATATTCCCAGCCAATTTTTAATGTTCACCCAAGCTGGGGCTCAAGACGACTGCACTTTACAGAGAACAATTCTTTAGTTTTACACCAGGGCAATAGTTTATCAAAACAACAGTGATGACAAATGCAGACTCCAACTCCTATGGGTCAGAATCTTTATCAGTATCAGATGTGAACTAGGTAGAATTTGTTTCTAACATTACCATATCTGACCGTTTAAAATCCTTTAAACTAAAACTACCATGTACACCACTGTCTCTTGTCTTAATGATAATCAATATTTATACAAATAAATTGGAGGGAAGTGTTAAGCATTAATATGACGGCAACAATGACACTCATCCGACCACCTGAGCCCTTCATTAATAGTGTTTTAAGAGAGGATTGCAGCAAACCGTCTGCTCATGGCACCACCCGCATTTACACGTGCATTAAGCTGCATGTCAACCATACACGACCTAAACAGCTAGCAGCGTTCCAACGAAAGCAATAAATCGGGAATAATGTAGTAAAGTCTTTCTGGGAATCTGCAGACCCGTGCCAACGTTTTGATCTCGGGCCATGCACGACAAGAGCTTGTGATAAGCGCGTGCGACCTTATTGTTTTCAAAGTCAAACAAAATTTCATCCGAAGGTTCCTGAAACCGTTTAACCGAAGAGAAACGTCAGACACTCGAAATTTGTAAAATATCATCATACTAATGAGTTGTCAACCTTTTAAACGATCCAGTGACCGAGACGACACAGACACGTGTCTTGAAACACTATTACCTTGCTAGGAAGTTTTTTGCCATGATAACTGCTGCACAGTGTAGTCATATGAGTTTGTGCTGAGTGCGAGAAATTATAACGCTAACAAGTCTCTGGAGTCCATAAGTAACATCAAAGGAGCCTCTGCAGTCATCAATAGAGGATCTCAAATGGGTAATGATTCAAAATTGAATTTATGAAACCAATTGAAATATGTCCAGTTTCTTCGAGACTTGGCGAGCAAAAGCTGAACACTATTCAAAGAGTTTAATAACTTTACTATTAAATCATTACCCAATTGAGATTTTGTATCACATAGATTTAATTTTAATTGAAAGAGTTTAGAAAGAAAGAAGAACAAATAATTTATTTGATTCTGACTCAGTCGCTGCACCTTTCACTTATTCGGCGTACAAAATTGTCCCAGACAACGCTGCTGTGTAAAACAATTAACATTTAAAAGTAAAATATAAAAAATATAAAGCAAAGAGCAACTGTTTTTTATAGAAAAAAAAAACACATCTGAAACAGACAAATTCATTTTTTCAACACAGAATGTCTAATGGAACTTCTGTGTGATGTCACAAGTTGAATCATTTTATGGTGGATGATCAATGTATACCACTAAACATTTCCACTGGATGCAGAGATAACAGATTAACTATAATGCATTTGTGACCGGATATTTGTAATATTTGATTTTGAACAGTGGACAGTATATCCTCGACTTCTCAGATTTGACGCACGTATATGTAAACAAGTTTTGTTAAATCGGAATTGTATCACCGGGTTTGCCGGGTAATTTTGGTTGAATACATTTCTTTCAGTTGGGAGACCAGTTTATGTCCACAGTCTTCTGTGAACAGAGGTGAGTTTATTTACCCCTGGAAGTTAACATTTAACAACTGTTGTTATAGAGTGAATTCCTTGCTAAATTTATACCGTCCACCCCTCACCAAACGCTCGCTATCAATTGACCCGTTCGTTAGTTTTATCTGCTATTCTTCTTCTTCTTCATGTTCGGGGTTTAACATCGCTTATATATTACCGGTTTCATTTAATATCTTCAGCGTCGCTATGGCCAGATTTGCAATCGCTGTGTCAGTACTGGCTTGTGCTAACTCGTAGAGACGTTATTGAGAAAGCTTCATTGATGATTTTACTTATCGGGGTTGGCATTATTGCCATGGATGGAAGCGAAACCGCCTTTGGTTGCCGAGTCACCAATTCAATCTCGAATCGATAAAACTGCCAGCGATCCCAAATTATTTAAATGATCCTCAGCAGCACCTGTGGTGCTGGCAACGACTCGCTGTTCAGTTTGTTTTAGCAATCGACGCAGCGCGCGAGACCAACCCTACAAAAGCATTTCGGGCTCCGATAAATAAACGCTGAACAACATCGTTGAGGCAATGTCTGAATTATATCTTGTACACTGAATTCGTAGCGTTTATGACGATTTTAGTAAGCAAGCCGCTGAAGACCTTCCAAGTTTTAAAACAAAATGTTGATGGTATCGCTGCTGAGGGTGGCGTTCATAGCCTGGTGGAAAAATATATCACAGGATACAAATATTGTGGGCCTGGAACACGACTAAACATACGAACTGTGTGATAACCGGCTTGCACTCGGAAAAGAACCTGTAAACCGCGTCGATGCTAAGTAATACCGACACAGTCTCGCGTACACAGCATCAAATGAATTCATCCATGACCTGGATTGGATCAATAGAGTGTGTGTCGGAGAAAAATAGCACGACTGATTGTCTAAGGAGGAATGAAATCCGACATTGCACTTAGAGGCATAGCCTCGATATAACATACATGGCTTTTGAGCAAACCATGTATTGGATATACTACTGTCAACGCTGTTATTGGAACAATGAAACAACAATTGGAAGGTAGCGAACACACCAATCGTTACCCAAACATAAAAACGAACATTTGTGCAGTACAACCAGAAAGGAGAGCATTTGTGCGGAAGAAATTACGATTAAGTCTCGCAAATACAGAACTATCGCCAAGATTTGTTATTGCCCGATCGCGTGGTGCCCGTTCCAGTAAGTAGTGATCAGTTCAGAGAAAACCCACCGCTTGGTGTCCAGCGGGGGTGGGGGGGGGAAGACTCGCCCTGTTCCAACGGTATACACCACTGCAATGTTACTGCAACCATATAAGGTTTGGGGCGTACATTAATTCACGTCGTTGCCGAAGACAATCCGAGTTGTGCTTGGGACTTCTCTTGATATATTCTTGGTTTTAGAGCTTTTAGCTGCACCTGGTCCAACCATAATTGAGTATATTCTGGTTCTCCGTCCAACTTTTTCCTGTATGGGACTATCCGCCTATTTGTATTTTAATATAGTCAAGACTTATTTGCTGACGTTGCTGAACAGCAACTCCTTCCTGTACTCACTGGGGGGGCCCCGAGTGGCCGAGTGGTCTAAAGCGCTTTCCGTTACGGATCACTGCCATCCCACCTCTGCCTGCGTGGGTTCGAGTCTAGGATTCGGCCAATGTGGGTATGTGAGAAAGCTTGCCAGTAGCTTCTCGTGGGTCGGTGGTTCTTCCCGGGGGTTTCCCGGGTTCTTCCTCCACCATTAATACTGGCCGCCATACATAGCCTATCGTGTGCTGAAAAATGGCGTTTAACCCCACAACAACAACAACAACTGTACTGACTGGTGTCAGATTTGCACGCCAGCTATGTCTCACCCATGTCTATTTAGATATATTTGGTGGTGATGTGAGTTAGCCACGAATCCATGTATAACATATTTAAGTTTTCATCGTGTCGCGGTTTGATCATGTAATAAAACCCTTTCGCAGATCCGAATTTATCTGGATGTAAGGAGCCATTCACGCACTATAACGAAACGGCAACACCGGGTAGACTTCACACACACACACACACACACACACACCATGGAAATCACCACCACGGATACCGCGTTCGATTAATCACATATGATCGATATAAGTGAGAAGTTCAAGGAATTAAGTTCCAGGAGATTTTGACAACTATTCATCCCATCCCATTCCCAGTGATTAAAAGTAGTGAACTGAGTCGAGCTTGTAGACGAGCATGGTAGTATCGAGCAATACCTCAAAGACTCTGCAAGCAACAACACGTCAGTGCGCAGATACAATATGTTGTATTAACAGAAGTGTCTACAACCAAACGCAGACGTCGTATTCGTCGACGCAGATGTCTTCGCGGGACAGTGATGAATAGAACACCTCAATCGGTGATAGGGGAGTTTCAGAAAACTCGTGCTTGCCGCTCGTGTACTCGTGCGGGTAGATTCCTTTGCGGGTGAGCATGTTGACATTAAAATTTCACTATCGCCGCAGTCGGGGGAAAGCGACACTATATCTAGGAATATTCGTAAAGCGATCTTAACATCTCGCCGCAAGGTTATCGACACGTTATATCCAGGCTGAAATTGAGAAACTGGCCCATCCGAAAAGTCAATGTATTTTTCCATGTTGTTAAGAGAAAATCACTAAGTTCTCCGTTCGAAGATGTTCTGATTCCCTGCTTGATCAAGTGACAATCATAAACGCCCAGGTTCTGAAGTACAAATGATGTTATTGTGTGCATCTCACCTGTGAGAGTCAGTAATGCGGCGGTGACCGCTAATTTCTTCATCGGTAGAGCAGAAAACCTCTTCACAGATCCAGCATTGGGTTGCCGCGGAAAACTCCCAAATGTGACTAAGGGTCATAACCATGTCGGTTTCTTGGGGCAAAGTATACTTGAATCCATTCTGTTGTAACATCAAACTACTTAATAAGCATCTCAACGAGTCCTTGCCGCAGTACAATACAGTTATATGAAATAAGAAGAAATATGTGAATATTTGTGTTGTTTTCTGGGGCTGTCTGCTTAATGCGACAGGGACAATATTGCTTTTTGTCTTTTTATGCAAATGTCAATGACCTGATTCGTTACAATATAGATAATTTTTCATACCGTGCTTTACATTGGTAGTAATAGGTAATATGATATGGTACCGTGCATTACTCAACCCATTTATCGCAAAGAATTTATGTATATATCGCTTGTCAAATTCAAATGAAGCTGATTACATTTCCATGTTTTACTTTTGTAAGCAAGAAATTGTATTTCATTATATTTCGGTCGGATAAGCTTACATTACTAAAATTAAACCACTGTTTGCTAAAGATAGATATTTTCTGCTAATATGAACATGTGTGAATGAGTAGGTCTCCGTTAGAGGGATTACTAGGTTACATAAAAGACAGACCTTACATAAGGTTGACATAAGTAACAGATAAAATAAACCATTTATTTATAAATAGGATTTTTAACTTTCAGACATGGGTATTTTTCATCAAGTTTAATCGTTTGTGAGTCACAACAATGTTCATTAATTGCCTGTGGTACGTAAAGGTCTCTTTCCTCCGTACGTTTATTATTGTGTACATGAAGTTGGTATTCCTTGTACACTTTGTAAGTGTGCGTTTGTGAACTCGTTTTTTTTTTATCTGAATGCATCTAGTTGTTGTCAAGAAATCTAACCAGATCGTATTCGGATGAGTAGGGTGCACTCACACAGTACACTCAGTACACAGAAGCGATAAGTAATAAAATGGTATACTCCATGTGTCTGTCTCTTTATATATATATATATATATATATATATATATATATATATATATATATATATATATATATATATATATATATATATATATATATATATATATATATATATAATCCTAAATAGTCATAAAAGAGTTATATAAAGTCCAGAATGTTCGAGTAAACCAAATCAACTCCAGTGGTATTCCGAATAATGTTCATTATTGTACTTATGTACCAATAGTAATGAATGATTCACGCCGATATAATCCTGAAATGTCTTTAACTGAATTCCGTAATAGCTATAATTTTAAATAGCCTGAATATTCTCAGCACTTAATAATTCTACTGAAAAATTGAATTGAGTAATTACAAAACTAAGACGTAATACGTGCAGAGTAACAATTGATGGTCTCATCTGTAAACAATATCACTTGTTTTAACTCTAACTAATAAGGAATTAGGTCATCGTAACTTGTCAAGAAATAATGTCCTGAAGTAAAAATCGTGTGATGCATACCTATATTAATAGTATTAGTCAACCTTGGAACTTATGAATGAATATACGCTCTATGTAAGAATGACTCAAATTTAATGTGCAAAGCTACAATCACATAGAAACTTAATATTACAAGAACATGTTGCTAACTAAATAACCCTTATTCTTGATTACCCCTTTCAAACAGACATGCCAATGGTAAGTTGAAACAGACGAACGAGTTCGAAGATCCAACGTCAGTTTCAAACTCCCAACAACTAGCAGGATGAAACATCTCGCAACTTCTTTATCAAACATGAGCTTTTAAGGGAACGATTGTAATGCTGCATCTCGGGAGAGTGTTTCGTCGACTGCGCTCCGTGGTATAGTAACTATAAATGTGGCAAATGTGAGGGTCTAAAAGAGTATCACCCGCATAAGACAGTACCTGAAAATATTCATAACGCTTCAATTTGAACAATTCATTTCATGGAATAACAACACATTGAGTTATGTACACAAAAAAAGTTTGCAAGATCAGGACGGTGAATACCCAGACAAATATATAATTCAGACAATGGGATTAGAAACACCACTAATTCGCACGCGTTTTTTTTAATGTAGTCTTTCTTATTCTTCGTCCTAGTGTGTCTTTGTAAAGTTTGTAATAAACTTTCTAGGAATGTTTGAAACGAATATTGAAAGTGCTATATATAAGGATGGACGGCTTACTGTGAACTATTCAAGTTGCTATATATAAGGATGAACGGATTACTGTGAGCTATTCAATTGCTATATATAAGGATGAACGAATTACTGTGGACTATTCAAGTTGTTTCAAATAAGGGTGAACGGATTACTGTGGACTTTTCAAGTTGCTGTATATATAAGGATGGGCTGATTACTGTGGACTATTCAAGTTGCTACATATAAGGATGAACGGATTACTGTGGACTATTCAAGTTGCTTTATATAAGGGTGAATTAATTACTGTGGACTATTCAACTTGCCATATATAGGGATGGACGGATTACTGTGGACTATTCGAGCTACAATATTTAAGGGTCAATGGAATACGTTGGACTATATATATATATATATATATATATATATATATATATATATATATATATATATATATATATATATATATATATATATATGGATTACTGTGGACTATTCAAGTTGCTATATATAAGCATGGACGGGTTACTGTGGACTATTCAAGTTGCGATATCCAAGGATAAACATATTACAATAATAGCAATCGTGTATATCACTCCGCTTGATTCTAATATAAATATCACCAAAACAAGACACACAAGCGGCTTTATTAAAGTTGCAATGAGTAACAAACAATCCTTATAAATTTGCTAGATCACTGTGTAACAGGAACATTTACATTCACGGAAACTGATAAGAAATATCACTGATAGAGAAATTATATAATTTCATTCCTCGTTGATCCTGCAATACTTTCTTTTCATGTATCGACACCTTTCTACGTGTTCGTTTTAGATTTGTATTATTTGATCATTGCAATGCTGGAAGTCATTGAACCCGAACGCATTTAATTATTTCTCCCTGAGAGTAACATACAGTTACCGGTGGCGTACCAATCACTCAAGCAACCATCCAAAATGGGGTGGGGAGTTGGTGGGGGTGCCGTAAAAGTCCAGAATTCTCTCCAAAAACATTTTATTGCTAATGGTCCCAGAATTATGTTTTGTGGTGTGGGACTGAAGCCAGAATTTCTTGCTATGTCACTGATAGTTGCATAAAGTCTCTTTTCTCTGAACTATTTGTTTTGATACTGCGACACTAAGTGGATATTACGACAGTAATGTATATTATATATAACAGCAACACTATTAACGTGAGCGGAAATGTATAGCATAAACATACAGAAGGCAAGGCAGTTTGTAGAAAAATACTGACTACCATTTAAAGATAATGTAAATAACAATACAAATAATAGCAAGCGTTGATGTGTTGTGGTCTTAATAGAAGAAGAGAAAAAAGAAGAAAGCAATATAACCTAGAAACAAAAGTTCATTACTAAGTCCAGAAGTTAACATTTATTCTGTTTCTTTATTATCACCCGCGTACCTATCCCTGGAAAACACGATATGAAATCCTGAACGTTCGTACGTCCATGCATGTTTCTTTGATTCGATATGTACGTGCTAATTGTAAAACATTCGTACATGCATACATGTGCGCGAGTTGCATATCAAGCGATATCCCGTTTAAGACAGAGATAGTTTGATTATGATGGGCGTGTAGATGTGAACTGCAGTTTTATCAAACATTACTGACACATCATGTCCTCCCCCATCTTCCACCCAGACCTGACGGTGGCATCAGGATTCTGGATTGTGTGACGAGAAGATAAATAACTTGAAAAACCCGCCAGATATGCCGCTTTTCTCCCGATGCTTCGGCTGGTGATGGTGGTGATATTGACAAAGTTCATGATGATGATGACGATGATGATGATGATTGTTATTATTATTATTATTATTATTATTATTATCGTTGTCGTCATCATCATCATCGTCATGCTCGTCTTTGGGTGGTTTTTATTTGTGTTGGTGTAGTTGTCTAATATCTCTGTCGATTTTCAGATGTATTCAGTGGTGATAATTATACCTTTCTTCTAGATGCATCATGCGTTGAAGGTGAACTGAATTATAATATCAAATTAAATATAAATTATATACTTCAAGTACCACAATGTACTCCACTGTCAAATGTAAATTTATATATGACAAATGGAACACCTGGCTGATCTTTGTACAACTTATGCTATATACTGACATTCCAAAATTTATGGCAAAGTGTCCAGTCTATATTTATGTCTTTTATAAAGAACGCTCTCTCTCTCTCTCTGTCTCTCTCTCTCTGAAATAAAAGTGGAAGAGAGGAAATCAAACTGTACTGTTTGAGTAAAGTCTGACATAGTGATTGGATTTTTGGACTTTTGCTTTTATGCAAGGTTATTCTTTTCTGTTATTGTTGTATTTAATTAAGAACAAAATGAAGCCACACATACATTGTGTACAGAAACAATACATGTTCGTTCAGTGTGTTCTCAGGCTATTTTAATCATTAAAGCTGTACTTTGAAGTGAGCGATGCAAACGTACTGATTATGCATCGCCTATAACACTTGGTGACGTCACATTTGATCTTTGCTTGGTTTTCGTCAGCCTCAATACAAAATATTCCACCAAAGAGGCAGACATTTGGAGTTCCAGCTCTTGAAACATTACAAAAATATTAACAAACAAAACCTACAGAATGATATCTTTATAGTTATATCAACAGTTAAACATTGTTAAAAATTAAGAGAGAGACAAATGTATTTATTAAAATGCGATATAGCAGAAATGTGAATTTATCTGTAAAAAAAACCCCAAAAAACCACCGGTAAGTTATATCTCAGAACATGCAATAACATTAGCAAGCATCGTCGACATAAGGATATTTTTATAACATTATCAAACATCACTGACAAAATTATATTTGTATAACATTAGCAAGCATCATTGACAGAATATTTTATAACATTAGCAAGCATCATTGATATAATGATATTTTATAACATTAGCAAACATCACTGTCAGAATGATATTTTTATAACATTATCAAGCTTCACTGACAGAATGATATTTTTATAACATTAGCAAGCATCACTGACAGAATGATATATTTATAACATTATCAAGCATCAGTGATAGAATATTTTTATAACATTATCAAGCATCACTGACAGAATGAGATTTTTATAACATTAGCAAGCATTATTGACAGAATGATATATTTATAACATTATCAAGCATCATTGACAGAATGATATTTTTATAACATTATCAAGCATCATTGACAGAATGATATATTTATAACATTATCGAGCATCATTTACAGAATGATATTTTTATAACATTAGCAAGCATCATTGACATAATATTTTTATAACACTGGCAAGCATCACTGACATAATGATATATTTATAACATTATCGAGCATCATTTACAGAATGATATTTTTATAACATTAGCAAGCATCATTGACAGAATGATATTTTTATAACATTAACAAGCATCATTGACATAATATTTTTATAACACTGGCAAGCATCAATGACAGAATGATATTGTTAGAACATTAGCAAGCATCACTGACAGAATTATATTTTTTATAACATTAGCAAGTATCATTGACAGAATGATGTTTTTATAACAACAAGCATACTTTACAGAATTGGCTTAGAATTGAAGATACAAAACAATGAATTACCAATATTTAAAGAACATGCAAAAAGAAAAGAAAAAATGAAAGATATTGTGAAAAAAAAACAACATATTTTCACGTTTCTAGATACTCCAAATTAGACTGCATCAAGTTATTTTAAGTATTAATTTGACTAATAGCAGTGCATGGTTTAACCTACCGGACTGGGCCACGAGATCTTAATGCTGCATACTTTAATCCCAGAGTTTAACTTTCAGTACCCTGATGTCATCGGTGTTTATGGATAAATAAGAGTAATCAATATGTAGAACGTTGATACAGTGATGAAGTTTTCGAAATTTCTCCCATGCTTTGTATAACTGACTATATAGTGGATGTGTGAATATGGTTTATTCGCCTGCTATCTAACACTCAATTCAACTTTTTCCCATTGTTTACAAACAATGCCGTATGCTTATAAAACTGTTTGTCAGCGCGTTCGCTTTTCGAAACAAAAGTACTGTATTAGATCCTTCTAATAGATGAAGTTCGAAATATGAATAAAAGAAACGAACTCGGCTCTATGTACAAACTGGCGTAACGTCCCATGGGCATCCGCATGTTTTTGGTCTACATCCGTAAACTTAATAGTTGACCACCACATGTTTGTCACCCCCCACCCCCCAAAAAGTAATTCTGAGGGCGCCCATGCGTCATGTCGGTTCAGTTTTACGGTACCATTTTGTCTCTTCAGAGTCGATGGAAAACACCACTGTACACTCCGACAGTAGTATAATTTGCTTTTAGGCTATAATTAATAAATGAAACTATTAATAGTCAACAAGTTAACTTCGTTGACAGTCGCCTCCTGCTGTATAAAGGCATATATACTGTTGTTTTTCTTTTGTTTTGTTGTTGTCGATAAACGACAGTCATAATCGCAGATCTCTTGCAACAATCGTATAGCAGTGACCACCAATATACATGTACATACACTTACTATATGCACATGCATGTACATGCAGATTCGTTAATTTATTTAGTTGCAGCTCACTTTGTCAGACGTTTTCACGTTTTCTTTTGATTGCACCAGGCACCATACTCAACATGTACACTACGTGGGTCGCTTGGAGCTGTCAGATTCAAGTTCAGCGAAGGTAAGCCTATAATTCAACTCCACACCCTTGATGATATTGACTGAAGTTTATTGGGATGATACCGCATATTCATTAAAACCTGCACAAATCTGCAGAAAATCTTGGCTGCACACATCGGTGTACATTTTTAGCACATATCGGTATTTCTCGCGGCTGTGGAGCTATCTGGGGCTGAATAATTCTTTTGGTGACATGTACATTATATTTTCAGAGCAAACCTTTTGTTTGACAACTTCTAAGTCACGTGGAATAGCACAACCCTATGTCCAGTAGCCATATTGAACGTCGCGCTAGATATGGCTGTCACCAAATTCCAATAAGCGTCTAAAGTGTAAGCAGGTGTGTTCCGGAAAGGTTTGCATGAAGCAAAAATGTACGTTTTAATGAACAGGTGACATGAGCCCAACATGTCGTCCATCAGTATCGACACATATTTAGATGGTTGATTTATCGGAATACAACGAAGGCTGCTAAACTAAATAATCAAGTCAATATGACCATCATGTCAAGAATGTAAAACTATCAAAAGACAAAAGAAGACTTGATATATATTTATTTTAAATTGTTATTTCGACACAGATTCTTGGATACATTGCAAGTTCTCTTAATTATCCAGTATCCCATTATCAGAAATAGAGATTTGTCGTTATGGTGTTTAAAACTATTGTAACATTTTAACCGTCGGAGTTTCCGAGATTGTGAGTATTCATATCAGCTTTTCATGTTTTCATCAACGCTATTCGTAGCCAGCCCCAGTTTCAGTCGTCATTGTGACTGGCATCAACTAATAACGTTTCCTTACTGTTTACGTCCCACACGCTTCAACACATTACTGCTTTAATTATTTGGAATAACGCTAGCACAGAGCCAGCGCACAAGATTTTGTATCTCCTATGCTCCTACATCATCTCTTGTGAGACACACGAACTCCTTCTCTCCCCCGTGAGCGCAGGTATACGGAAATATTTCACGAGCAACGTGAAGTGAAAATGTTTTGTCTTGAGCGGAGTATGACAATAAGAAAGATTTATGCGACATATAATTAAAAAAAAATTATATATAGGATCGCCAATGATTGATAAAGATCAATGCAACAAACTGACAACAATTTCTACTCTCTCTCTGTCGGAGTCTTTCTCAAAGGCAATTACAAACCAGACAAGGCAAACATTACGCACAAAATAAAGTGTTGAATTTAGACTAGTTTACAAGGGGATAAGCAAACAAACCGCGATGACCTCTTAAAATATAGAGTAAAGGAAAAGGTTGATCGGATACCATGTAACCTGACCTGTCAGCGAGGCAACCACAAAATAGGTCAAATCACCCAAAGACATTGGCTCATTGTGGAATCGTGTACACTAACGTTAATCCTTCTCAACAAGCCAGCAATAACATCTCACGTATTGAAAATCCTCCGAGTAAGAACATAGCTAACGCCAATAGCAAACCACAGCTATACTGGCACATCTGATCCTTGATGTGATAACAGGTGCAAACATATCGACGTATTATAGAGACCAACATATTTCTTAACACCGCGACGACATAAAAATTCAACATTCATGGCCCAAGCAGAATGTGCAAAGCAGAGTATGTAATTTATCTCATTACATGTAAGATCTATAGCCTATATCGAAGAAACTGAAAAGCTACACCAAAGGATCAATCTTTACAGATCTGATTGGATGGCAAAGAAGAGAGAGAGAAATCCAGTTCCAAAACACTTCTCTTCGTTCTGGCCATCCAGTTTATATTATATTTAATCGCGATTTGCAATAGAATGCACGATGAATGGATGACACTAAATAACGGACAGGTGCAGTAAGGTGTATAACGAATGAATGACACTGAATCTCGGACACGTGTAGTAGACTGTATGAAATGGGTGATACTGAATATCGGACAGGTGTAATAGAATGCATGATGAATGGATGACACTAAATAACGGACAGGTGCAGTAAGGTGTATAACGAATGAATGACACTGAAATGGGTGATACTGAATATCGGACAGGTGTAATAGAATGTATGATGAATGGGTGATACTGAATATCGGACAGGTGTAATAGAATGTATGATGAATGGGTGACACTAAATATCGGACACGTGTAGTAGACTGTATGAAATGGGTGATACTGAATATCGGACAGGTGTAATAGAATGTATGATGAATGGGTGACACTAAATATCGGATATGTGCAGTAAAATGTTTGAGGAATGGGTGACATTGAATATTGGACAGGTAAAAGTTCAGCCAATGACTATTGACATGATTCGTATAAACAGCTGTTTGAAATATGCTAATAGATAAAATATACTTGTAGTTTACGGTCATTGCTTACATGAAATTATTGTTAGCATGTCTTAGTGTGGATCTGTTCATCGTGATGAGAGACAGAGAGAGAGAGAGAGAGAGATATTTTAATCTGGATACCATATAAAGGCAAAAAGAAATTAGTTCCACAGTGGCAATATCTCTTGTATCAGTAGATTATTGTAACCTACGTTTAAAATCTCCGCATTTCTTGAACATTTTGCTTCCTTTCCTGAGATATGCCACACTCATGTCTCTCTGTGCTTCCTGTTCATGTGATATCCCACACTCATGACTCTGTGCTTCCTGTTCCTGCGATATCCCACACCCATACACCTCTATCTATGTGTAGTTTCTGTTCCTGAGAGATCCCACACTTATGGCTGTGTGTGCCTCCTGTTCCTAAGATATCTACATTGATTTACGTGTGTACTTCATGTTCCACATGTCTCTGTGGTCATACAAAGTAATATTTGACCTGCAGGAACTTGAACGCGAACCACAAACCTCAGGTCTAAGGGGAGGGTCTCGATTCTTTGAACTAGGCCATCATTTTATTTAGCAAGCCGTATGCTTGCTTTGGTATGAGAAAGTAAAAATCTTACATACCATCGAAAGAACACATAAATTTTGAAATCCGCTGACATTCAGGAAAGCATGCAGCAAGAGTTTACAATGTTAATGTATTGTTAATTATATTTATGTCAGTTTTGTACAACTGTGAGTGATTTATATTGAAAAAGTTCTGGTAAAAAAAAACTAAACAGTAGAACATTAATTTCGCAGACAGGAAATACTGTTCTAATTTAATAAAACGAAACAAACATTCTTCTAAAAAAGAAAATATCATATTTCATGCAAACCGTTTTTTAAAATAACTTTTTGAATATTGATGTACATCACACAGGCTATTCTATTTTGGGGAAAGACGCTTATCTTTATAGCTCGTGTTAACTTCATAGCAATAAGATCGTTAATCTGATTACAATCAGAGCGTTAATCTTTGAAATACCACGACCTTGACCCTGATAATGATTTCAGGCACGAGTAACAAGGAATCGTACATTTTCATATGGGCGCCAGCACATCGGGGCGAGGATGATGATGGGGGCACTAACAAATCCCACCCAAGGACTTCACCTCTAAATATGTTTTGGCATACATCGGTAAAACTTAATAGCTAACTACATGCGTACACTTATCAATCTATCCACACACCTGGCTGTTTCGTATCTTAAAGGATGTCATTGATATCGAGATTAGCTTACTACGTTCTTGAATAGATTTTGGCTAATACAAGTCCATTATACAATCATTCTCTTTAATATAACATGAATGACTACATTTTCGGGACTGCCAACCGTCGTGCTTTCAAGGTTTCATTTAATTTTCCTGATCTGTTCCCCTGTTCTGCCTAATTACCAAAAAAAAAAAAATGCATTTTGTCGCACCTGAAATAAGCAAGTGTTCATAACCCCAACTGGAATTCTGAAATGAAGAAAGAAAAGGAATCTTACTGGGTACGCCGCCCTAGAACATTGAAACCAAGCGGTTTAAATCAAGAAGACTTGAAAAAGACAGCCACGCATAAAATATTAGTCATCTTTTTGCATCTGGCACATTTTCGCTTTATTAATTCTTTCAATTTGGTTATTTATCATCCAAAACATATTGTAACAATCCAGGGGGTTACATGACTTGGTTATGTCAAACCCTAGCGCGATTCCACTAGAAGTCACATGTTTTCCCTATTTCCAAAGACCTCCATACAACAAATGCTGTAAACTAGGAAGTACAACGTGTCAATTCTGTAATAATTGTACTCTAATTAATACAAGACCACAGATCTCCCAACTTCGCAATTGTCTATCAACCACACATCCAGATGGTTTCTCTTCGTTCACTTTCTGCAACGTACCGTCAGCATTTCACGCCGTAAAACTATACTACACAACCAACTGATATAGGGAACTATATTTGCTAAGCCACCTTAGGCCAATCATAGTTTTAATCCACATTTCGCATGTAAAATTGCACCACATTTACCACCATGGCAACAGTAAATGTCCTCTGCCGACAACGGAACAATCCATTCTCGTTTATTCCATTGTGTAATGTACCAGTCTTGAATCATAAATACTGCACCTGGAGTCACACAACTAATGTATTCAACTAGATTTTAATAAGGAATAATGAACAACGCGGACACTCATGCGGCTCTTACCTGAATTTACCAAAAGTAAACCATGGCATCATGGAAACACTCTAACACTTCATTCCGTGACGTTTGCTCCTACTAATTGGATAATTATTTCGGTCTGAGGAATATCTCCCCGGGACCTAGTTCCCATAATCAAACAAGCGATCACCAACATCAAATAAATTCTTAAAACGGAGCGCTGTAAACAAAGGCAGATACTCCACATTTATTACAATATAATTGCTACTAAAGCACTGAAATATCCTGGATATCATATGCAGTTACGCAAATTTACATAACAAACAGATGGCGATATGTCTCAAGGATTTCTAGGTCAAACTGACGGCAACAAATTGAAACATAACAAATTTCAAGCTTTTATTCCTGTACACAGGAACGGCATTAGCAAACGCGGGGCCCGATCGATTTGGATCATCCCCACCCCATTTCCGAATTTACGCATAGGGTCCTCTGTAAGCACGCCATTTGGAAATAAACTTTAAAACAAGTTTTATATGATAGTGACTTAAAAAAATTCTACCATCGCTTTAAAATTACTTTCTCTATTATAGATATGTTTTTACAAATGACTAACGCACGGGGCCCCTGTCAGCGCAGGACCCGATTTTTTTTGTTTGTTCGTTTATTTGTTTGTTTGTTTTTGGGGTTTTGTTTGTTTGTTTGTTTGTCTTTTATTTGTCTTGTCTGTTTTGTATTTACTTCTGAAAAAGACACATGTACAGTCGAAGACGCCCAGCTTAAGCAGCAGAGAGGGTGAACAGACCTTTTGCTGAAACGTCATTTTTGACAAAAAAAGCTTCCTACGAAAACGAAAAGAAAAAAAAAGGTCAATCACGCCAAACCGGAGCCTCTAACTTTACGGAGAGTTTCTTAATTGGGTTAGTTTATCTTGTTACTTTATTTTTGTCGTTAGTGTTTTTTGAAAAGTATGCGCTTTTTGTTAACCCACTGGATGTTTCATTGAGGTAGCTTCCTCTCTGCTGATATCATTAAATCATTATTATATCAACCAAATATCTTATCAAGACCGACACGATATCTTGTTTTGGGATCGTGTAAATTTATTGTTCGGTGTACAGTAGATCATGCTTTTGAAAAGAAGTTTTTGAACCTAATCATGTCCATATCCCCACTATACCAAATCTGATGAATATTTCGCAGATTATGTGCATCAACTCCATTAAACACAACTAAAATATTACAGTTATCTCTAATCACTTTAGGTATATGTGTATATCGCTGAGTGACATAGATAATATCTGTATTTTTATGCTTGCCTCGAGAATATATTCTTGCTGGATTTGTTTATTTATCTAACATTACATCATCATACACAACTAAATTGCTCATAAATTCGTCTAATTCTTCTACGGACGGTGCTTCATTAATATCTGTAATAAAATTAATAATATCATCGCCATCTTCATTTAATATCTTTGCGTTTTCATATAAATTCTTTAGGCACATCGTAACATCTCTGGTCATCAACTGACGGTGCCACTAAATATAGCTTATCCCATGTGAGCTATCTCATTATAAATTAAGTAATAATTGCGTTTTACCAGACCCAAATCGACCTGTTATTATCATTCTGATATAATTCAGTAATGCTGAAATATGTTTTACTAGCTCTTGTTTTTGTGTCGCTGAGAAATCAATGACATCCATGTAGTAGAAATATAACAAATAATATGGATCTATACTGTGTTCGATGTAGAGCCTCCACATCCACAAGTTGATTAAAAACAATAATAACAAAAAATCAAAAGCGTGTACTTACAGGTAAATGTTTAAAATGTGGTACAAATAAATATAAAGTTATTTCTAATAATAAAATCGGCGGTGATATCGCTACTTCATTAGGAAAATTACCAGGAACTCCATGGGCTTAATACCCTGGAGAAAATCATCTTCCTGGATATAATTATTGTGCTCCTGGAACCCGACTTGATATCCGACTTGACGAGCCAGATCAACCAAGACCTGGAGAGTATCCTATAAATGATATTGATCGAGCATGTTATATTCATGACGTAGCTTATCAAAGTAAAGATTTACAACAACGACATATCGCAGATGTGAAGTTGATTCACTCGTTAAATTCCATAAAAAATAAATCTTTCAGAGAATCATTAGCTATTTTGGTTGGTAAGATCTGTGACGAGAGGTAAACTGGTATTAGGAGCCGGTAATTAATCAACCGATTATTATACAATAATGGAATCGATTTATTATAGCCCAAGAGGATATTGGAAAGGTAAAGCAGCGATTAGTAAACTCGCTGATGCAGAAATATGGCAAATTTATATACCACCACCTAAACAAATGCAGCCTGCACATTTTGATGTACTTGAAGACGGTCTTGTGGTCGATCACATTGATAGAGAAAAACTCAATAACGTTTAAGATAATTTGCGAGCCGTTACAGAAAGCCAGAACAGTAGATTTGGAAATACTGGCAAACATTAACAAAATTGCAAGACTTGTTCAGTCTGCTATTACAGAAACTATTGAAGAAGTGATATTTCATCAGTAAAGGCAGGTGGAAAATATTTCGATATTTGGAGGTCTTCAATACATTCTGTCGCTATAATATTACCAGATATGCTTTCTCTAAGAAAAATAAATAAAAGGTAACTTTTCATTAGTGTTGAAGGGAGATAACTATGTCAAGCTAAAGTACTCTCCGGTAGAGTAAGTCAGTTGTTAATTTGCTTGTTATTTATACGACTAATTAATATTCTTTTGTGTATAGTCATGACTAATTTTATATAATAATGTAACAATCTGTTTGATAATTAACACAACATAATTCAAGAAAATCATTCACTTAACTTTATTCACTTCCGATGTACTTCCAGACGAGAGGGACACAATGAGTCTGGCCGTCTATTATAGCCAAATAAACCCACGCAGAATGACGTAGTTTCCAGAATAATTCACTCACCACGTGATCTTCCAGAATATTCACTCACGCAGGTGCTTTAGAAATGACCGAATTTCCAAAGTATTTTCTAGAACACTTGCGTGGGCTTATTTGATTTGATCCAGAAAAAATTATTTGTGATTTTGAATCACTGCAAGAGCGTAAATCTGAATATAGGTATACACTACCAGCAGAGTACATATTCATAAAGACTGTCCAACAAGCTATGTCCAAATTTTTGGCTACTGTAAAAGATACGGAAGCTAAAAAATTCGTATCTCTCAAGCGTGATCGAAAAGATTAGATCAAATTTAGCTCACGAATACGAAACGAAGAAAATTATTAACACGCGTGTGAGGCGGTTAAAGCAGTTAGTCAGATCGTGAAAATGAAAATAGTAAAGAAAGCAGTGACGAATGTGAAAATAGTAAAGAGGATTTTGAAAATGAAAGTATTAATAACAACGTCAATAAGAAATAAATAAAAAATAATTGACTTGACTTGTACAATATTTTTTATATCTTAAGTTTATTGTAATATACACATCATCGGAAGAATTAGATAATATTTTTAAGCCGATCTAATTCAATACAAGAATGTGCATAACTCATAATCTGATCTCTATCGCACGTAATCGTAATAATATGTTCTCGCTGCAGTTTATTTATTTGTTCCTGCGTCTACAAAATGTTTCATTGCCGTATTCGTCAATAATTATATTAACACTAACTTGTTCTGTATTTACTGGAGGCGTTGTCATTATTGTTCTGATGGCGTTTTCAAGTACTTCTTTGTCGTGTATGAAAACTTTAACATGTTGGTATATTATTTAATACCTCTTGATTAAATAATTAATTTTAGAACACTCTGCATGATCAAATATCATTAAGATATAACATATAAATTTATACTCAGAGATTATCCACGTAAATTATCTTTTTTCATCGTCTACGGACAATATTTTTATTACAATGATATTTTTTATTGTTGAAATATTTTATTTTTCAAAATTTTTTTTAAATTTCATTTTTTCACTAATTTTAGTTGCAATTTCTTATTCTTTCACTAATTTTAGTCGTTTTGTCAAGGAAAATTCGTCAAATTTCATTTTTTACGACGGTGAAAACCCCAGTGATTTTCTAATTGGTTTTGGCTATTTTGTGATAAATACTTGTATAAGCACATAAAAATGATGTTTTTTATGTGTTTTTGTCAGCTTTTTTTAATACTGATTTTCGAGTAAAACATGAGAATTTATCTGAAAATATGCAAAACCAATGAGAATATCGCTGGGATTTTTACCCTCAAGAATTACGAAATTTGACAGATTTACTACGACAAGTTTATCAAAATAAATAATAGAAAATCATATTCTCATCAGAATAAAATAAATCTGATTTCAAGTTGAGGTTGAAAATTGTCAAAAATCTATAGCTATGAGTTTACATTGAGATGTATATTCAAATTTATTTTCCTTAAATCAATTAGGTGTCCGCTCTGATCAGTAAGTTTGAAATATATTATTGCCTGTACATTATTATCACATCGCAGATAAACCAGATCGATCGGTTCCGGTACGATTAAATATCCAGGAGGTACTTGATGTGTAAATGTATATAAAATATATCCTTGTTGAGCTTCACTAGAGTATTGAAGATCTATTTAATAGCTGCCATTAGTTGCATCACAACCAAGATTGACTGCAATTGTTGAAATTATATTTACAATTTGGTGAAATATGTATGCCGCCACCGTAAGGATCATTATTATATCTAAGAAGAGATGCTGATAGCGGTGTTTTCTCCATGCTTCAAACATTTTAGGTAAATTTTCATTGATAAGAATACTGACTGATTTTATTATTTTAATTCGTCAGTTTCAAACTTTAATAAATTCGCGTCAGCTATTTTATAGTGATTAATCTATAATTGTATGGTGCTTCTTTTTTATACTTCATATATCATAAATACTAGCATTTATTATTTCAATAATAAATCGATTAGTAAATTCAAGATCGGATACAATTTGACTTAAATGTTGTATCGTTTAAATAATTTTTTTTTTAGATCGTTATTGGGATACTCCAGGAAACAATTTTTAAATAATTGCATTAATGGCGTGAATGTAGTTATATGTTCAGTTTTAATTTCTTCAACTAGTGATTTGAAATGTTTCATAAACAATATGATCGGAATTTGTCTCTATCAAAATAAATTATTATCAGAAAGTTTAATACTATCATCTGCATAATAATGACGCCATGGATATCCATGTCGATATTGTGGAATTATTATAAAAAATGTTTCATTTGTAGAAATTTCATTTAACTCGGGTTCACGTAGATTTTATATTCTAGCGCCATTTCAGTCCAACCTAAAACAGATCTAATTGACGACTGATAAATATCTACAACGTAATCTGGAGAATATATTTAAATCGTAGATTATAAAGTTGGTTCGTGAACTGTTATAGCTATTTTGGATGCTCTTCCAGTTATATATTTTATTCTGCACTGGAATTCATCATTATTTTGTTCAATTAGTAATGCCTCTTGGTATTCCAACAACCTGCCAATCAGGAGTTCCATCATCTTTATCTTTATTTGCAAATACAAGCGAATTATTTGCTGATAATCCACCGAATGATTTTGACCTGATATTTGGCCAACTATGATATACTCGTAATTGTGCTAACGCTATTTCTTTTGCTGGAATTGCAGTTGGAAACTTAACATTAAATTCAGGATTAGTTGAACTTACCGATATCATTGTTGTTTTTGTTGGAGCTGTGTTCTTTACAATTTGTTGAAGTAATTCGTTCGGAGTTGACATAATTATTTAAATCCTGATTTTCTAAATCAGGCGTGGATTCTATCAAATTCATTAATTCATTGTAGATTTTAATCATCTCCATGAACTCAAAATCTGATATTTTTCCATCATTAAGACTTGTTGATAATAACGAGGATAATTTGGAGTATGCTAACGTCTCTGTTTGTGATTTTATTATATAATCATGCAATTTTCTGCTGTGCACGTGCATATTTTTTTGCAATAAATTTAAGAATACCGGCAACTGTTGTCGCAGCTGAAACACAAATTGTTACAACTGCTGGTGTCATCAATAACGATTGTGTTATAGTTTATAATAATACGCCTGTTCCCGCAATAACAGTAGACGCTGAATAAACAATTATGTCAACGACAACTACACGTCTCGATATTTTTTACTTTTACTGTATATTCGTCAACGATATTTTTAGTTGTATTTGCCATTGATCGGAAGGCTCATTATATTTTAATCAGTTGAGAATTTAGTTACCAATTCAGTGCACTAATATTAAATCAAGCCGAGGTTTCTTTTTCTTCGGGTTCCACAGTAAATGTTTCCTCGTCGTTTTGATCTAACATCACTAACATAGATCCAAAAGATCCACCTGACGGAGTCTGTGGATAACGCCGTGAAATTGTGGTAGATATTATAAACATTACATCACCAAGTACTGAAAGCCTGTATATACCGGTAACCACCTCAGCGCGATGTTTAATGGTTTTATTGAGTGGTGACCATAATGGATGGTCAGACGCTACTGTATATACCACGTTGATGATCTGCTTGTGGGGAATTTTAATCAGATTGCTTTTTTTAACGATATCAGGAATTCTGCTTATAACATCTTCTAGTCTTTTCTAATATGATCGATATTACTTTGCGCTATCTTGATTAACTCTGAAACACCTAATCGTTTATTGATCATTTCGATGTCTGACATAGCTGTTTTAATATCGCCGAGTTTTGTTTAATACCAACGAGTTTTACGTCAACAATCAACGGACTTCAAAAGAAACCTCTGCGATTTAATTAATTTTTATAAAATTTCTACGAAGATTTGTAAACATTTACGCGAACGTCATACTCAGCTCGCAGTGTGGTTAATTTAGTATCTACTGTATTATAGTTATTGTTCTCAGATTTGTTTGTTGCGACATCTTCATCAGATGTTGGATCTCTTAAAACAACTATTTTATTTCAGTTCATGCTGAGTTCACCTGACATAATATCACCTGTAGATTTTAAACGATTAACAACACTTTTTGCAATTTCATTTCTAATAGTTGCGATTGATATATTTGAGTCTTTGATTCTACCACTGTAAGTAAATACTGGAATGTTATCCTCAGTAGCACAGATAACTCTACCAATTATGTCATTCCATTTGATATTACTCGTCTTTAAAACACCGTATTTATCCTGAAAATAACAACTTCATCTCGGTCAACTCCAGAGAGGTTCATAATAACGACAAGTCATTCTTTACTCACGTAATCTGACTAATCAATATCATCTTTTTGTCTTGTCTTTGATAAAAGAAGGTCTTCTGTAAATATCAACCATTATATATGCTGCTAGTGTATAAATTAACAATTTTATTTGGAGGAAGATCAAAGTTTGAAACAGCATTTAATACAATAATTAATTCACGACTACATATTGGAGGATCAGTTAGTGTTTGTTTTGGTAATGATGAATACCAAAACGGAATGATTTTGGCGTATATTAAAATTTCTATTGGCGTAGGAAGCCCATATGAACCAAAATAAATAGAACCCCGAGAATCAAATGCGTATGGCACACAATGAGTACCAGGCACAGAATTATTATCAAGATTAATAATTCCTGTTTTAATAAGGTTTGGCCATTCTGGTTCTTGATCGCTCGTAAAAAACGCCTCAAAGTTTTTTTTTTCTTCAGTTTATTAGCTAAATCGATTACATCATAATTTGACATTGGAAAGATTAACAAAGTGTTCCTGGAAGTCTAAAACCTTTTTCGTATCGATAAGGAGCTCCGGGAAGTCTCGGGCCTCTTTCTCTATTTTAAAATTCTTTTCCTCTTGCTTTCTTTAACGCCATTCCAGAAGCAGTTCCAACAGCACCAAGTGCAGATGCTTTTACTACAGCTGGAGCTACAGCGGCTATTACAGCTGCAAGAAGTGCAATTATATCGCCTGTTTTTATTGAATTTTTAATAGCGCCAGCAGAAAGATTGAGTTTAACGCCTGTTTTTTTTTTATTGTTTGGCGCATTGAAATGTCTGAATTGACGTTCATTTAATGATAATTTATTTTTGCCACCGGCGATTTGATTATTTTTTAATGATATTCTTAATCCGCAATTGTTTGCTGAACCTGATTGAAGTTTTTTTTTTTTAATTTGACCAGGAGTCAGAGTAACGTTAACAATTTGGTATGACATTCATAAATATTGTGAGTGATTTAATTACATATTTTCAAATGGAGCGTCAATAACTCTCATTATTCCACCAACGCCTTCAAGTAGCATTGTTTTGTCGCTAAGTATGACTGCAGTTGCTCTATAACCACCAGCAGGTAATCAAGCTAAACGACCTCGAAAATGAATATCAACAATGGATTGCCTGAATAAATCTAAATGTTCCAACGAAACGTAATAAATTGGATATAATATTGCAAAATCGCCTCGGAGATATCGGCAAACCAGTGTCAAAATTTTGATCACGACCCATAAATGTCATCAACCGATGATAAGCACGTGCAGAATGATTTTGATCAAAATTTAACAAAACTTCTTCAGAAGAATCTTGATGTCCGTTTATCATCAAAGTAACTTCAGAAAGTCCAAATGTGTATAATACGGTTCTATTTCTTCCCTGCGAATATATTCTAGCATTTTCCTGAAATGCGATAAATATATGTCGTGGTGCAGGTACTCCTTGCTGCGCCGCTATTTGATATGTAAATAAAAATGCCGCTTTTCTTTAAACGATATCTGTAGTCATTGTTAAGCACGATAACAATGATTTATCACCTGAAATCATAAAAGAAATTAATGTTTGTTCTTCAGCAAGCGATGGAGTCATTACTGGCATCCACGGTGAAAGTTTTGTTAGTATTACTTTATCAGCAGCAACAGCGTTGGGTCGACAGATTGCATCGCTGTCAGTGGCTTTTCTCACAAGTACCACAGTATGTTTATCAACGAAAATTACTTTTCTAACATTTCTACAGAATTCAAAGATATGTAATAATGGAATCACACATGAAAAATTTTCTTCTCCATTTAACATTGATCTACATGCGGAAAATCCTAAGTTGAAATATTCGTTCATGGATGCGACTTCAGTTCCAGCTGCATTTAGTCTAACGTTGATACTCGCGGGATGATCATTGGTATCCTTTGCGACCATCATTGACGGACCAGCTGATCTCGAGTAATCATCGCTGTATCTTGCCAGACCTAATATCGTCGTAGCAATATCAACATATTCGGGACATGATTCAATATTTTTCCGTCACTCATGTATATAGCAATGTTAAATAACGCCATGATACCATTATCAACAAAACCAAATGCATCCCCATTTCCCAACGGTGTATCGTCTGCTCCTACAATTCTACATTCTACTTCAATAAACGCTTCAGCACGTAAGAAATATCGGCTAGTATCTTGAGCATGTAATTCGATTCGACCACGCTGATTTGGTACACGTGCGTCGTAGGAATAATAGTGATAATCGCGTATAGATTCATTTTTGAGAACTGGTGTGTCCATGTCAAACGATAGATCGGATATACGTTTGAACATTTTATTATAATTATCTTTTTTTAACACGAAGACCGCTTCCTGCTAATAAAATTGTTGTCATATCTTGTTCTCTTTCTGACTGACTTGCAGCTTGATTTATTATTTTACTGATTTTTGCAGGCATAATTTCAGTGCTGGGTAATTTTACTGCCTTCGGTTTTCTTCGTACTAATCGAGCTAATCTTTCTTTGATTGCTGAAAATTCTTTAATAGCAAATTACCAACAGCACCAATACCTTTATCGCGAATAACATCAATAGCTTTCATTCCTAATTGTTTTGCAATCGGTATTGCTTTTGGAGCTATTCTCTTAAAGAAACCCTGAACAACATCAACAAGTCCATCTCCGTAAATTGCTTTGTAAGTTGGCAATCGTGAGTTAACTACTCTGACAATTACAGATCCACGTTGAGCAATGTGAAATCATTTTTTAAATTAAACGCTGATTGATTAACTATTTTTAGTCGCTGTAATAATTATCGGCTATTTCATTAATAAGAGAATGATACTTATATTACGATCCATAACACCGCCTGTAAATAATCTTCGACAAATATCAGATATTTCATTAATAATGTCTGGATAATTATTACCGCGCATTTTCCTCCGATTAAAATTTCTAATCAGTCAACATCGGTAAGAACACAGTCTGGACAAATTCCTAAACCACTTCCGGTTTTCTGGTAAATCAGGTGATTCTTCACCTGGTTTATCAAGGAAATCTCCATCATCTTTTTTCGATAGTAAATATTTCATCTGTTCTTCTTGTCCTAGCTTGTCCTTTTCTTTTTGTACACCATTGTAAAATTTATAAGTAAAATTAACATTATCATCTCGTTCAGGACCATATCTCCTAATTAATACGTTTTTAAGCCAAGTTCCCATTGGTGTAAAAAAAAACATATTCAGGTTTTAAGTATTTCTTTCTTTCTTCAAATTTTGCACTAACATCTACTAACTCAGGACAATGCATATTCCTAATAGCTCCAAAACCAGAACCAGTAAATTTATTCATGACAGAAGATATCGTTTCTGAAGAACTTTGTTCTTGTTTAACTTTAGAAAGAGTAGATTGTTGCCGAGGTTCAGTTGTAATTTGTTGTTGAGATTCAGGTTTAAATGATATTTTTCTGTTTCGTGGAGGAATTGGAGGAGATGGTGGATGTTGAGAGTGAGATGGAGGAGGTTGTGGTCGATCTTCAGTTATAACTTCTTGTAATTGTTCAGGTTGTTGCATTTTTCTTAATTCTCTTTTAAATATTTGAAAATTAGGATCATCAGTCTTGAGATAACTTTGTCTAGTAAAGATGATATATACATCTCTAACCCAATCATCTTTTGTCAAAGATTCAACATACTTCAATTTCACATATGTACCCCTATTTTTATCATTTGCAGCAATATCATAAACTTCTTCTGGATTTGCATTCTCGATAGCACTAAAACCTTTATTTCGTCATTTAATCTTGAAGACTAATTACATGTCTAGGTCTAGTTTTTTTTATAAATTGTTGTCCAAGGGACGATATTTGTCTTACTTCTTTTTTATATGTAATAAAATCAAAATCACCTGCTCTAGCTTGTTTACTTCCTTTGTATAATCGAAATATCCAACTTTCCCGTGTATCTCTTGAAACTGGTTTATCAGCATGTTCTGGTTTTAAAAATCTATCTCTATTGCTAAAACTCATAACAGCAAATTCTACTAAATCTCTTGCTGCTTTCGCTTTTCTTATTACACCAACAATTTCTTCATAAGTTTAATTTTTGTTTTCGTTTTTTGATTTTATTCCAACAGCACCTTCAAGTTCTTCTTCAAATTGAGGATGAGCTGGTGGAGGCTGAGCATCAGCTATTCCAGCTGGAAGATCTCTGAATATTATTTTTGCTTGTTTAGATCTTTCTGCTATCTTTTCAGTTTGCTTACTGCGGGAATAAGAGTTTCAGTAGCTTCTGCAACTCTTTCAGTGACCTTTGTGATAGGTTTAAATATGTTTCTGTACCTTCTGCATATTGAACTTGAGTCTCCTGACGTTCTTGAAATTTTTGTCTAAGAGAATCACGAACAGGTACAAACATTTTGATTGTTTCTAATCTTTCTCTAGCTAATCTAGCTGTATGAGATTCAGTGTCAGGTGTCAGTATTGTTATCATAATGATTTAATTATGGCAACAGAGAGGGTGCGACCTCACTGAAACGTCCAGTGGGTAAACAAAACGCGCATACTTTTAAAAAAAAACCATTAACGACAAAAATAAAGTAATAAAATAAACTAATAAACTAACCCAATTAGAAAAATTCTCGTTAAAGTCAGAGGCTTCGGTTTGGCGTTACTGACCTTTTTTTCGTTTGCATAGGAAGCTTTATTTTTCAAGAATGGCGTTTCAGCAAAAGGTCTCTGCTGCTGGTTAATTATAAACTAGTTTTGCACTGTTCGTTGTGCATTTATTGCATTCATCTTAATCAATCCGTGACACGCGTTCCCTTGCTGGATCCAGTGCACTTGAAAGGACTGTAATTCGCATACATACATACATACATACATACGTACATACATACATATAGTGTTGTGTGTCAGTATTTGCATCAGAATTTGCAACACTCTTTGTCATTGAATCACTTTGCCCACAGTAAAACTTGTTTAGCTGGTCTTAAGGCTGTCAGAGTTAATGCCCTTATTTAACGTGGTAATTACATTTTGATGGATTTCGTAAGTGCTAGTCTACATATACACATTGGAAACTTTATTGAACAGATGGTGTACATTATCATTTGATGAGGAAAGCAACCAATTGCCCCGTGAGGAAAGCAACTGGACGCCCCGTGAGGAGGGCAACCGGTAGGTCCGTGAGGAAGCCATCCGGTAGCCCAATGAGGAAAGCAACCGGAAGACCTGTGAGGAAGGCAGAGAGAGAGAGTGTGTGCATGTGTGCATGTGTGCGTGTGAGTGTGTGTGATTTGGATTTTTAATGTAGCCTTAACAATTTTTCAGTCATATCGCTACGATGTCTGCAGTATGACAGTTTATAGTAATGTTTAGCACTGGGGCATCATGCCGCAGACATGTAGCATGATGTACCACCCAGTCACATTATCCTGACAGCAGGCCGACCAGTCCTAACACTAACCTCTTAATGGTGAGAGCCAAACGAGGCAGCTTTTAGTATCATTTTTGTAAGTCTTTGGTATGACTCGACCGGGGAGCTAACCCACGACCTCCGGCATTCGAGGCGGACGCTCTAACCACTAGGCTATGCACGGTAAAGATGAAAGATGTTGAGATTTCCATGACAGACTAAACAAAATTTCAACGGTAAAGATGAATGGTGCGGAGATTTCCATGAAGACGTCCTTTTTTTACAGACTACAAAAAATGTAAACAATATATTAACTGTATTCATCGTGCTTATGAAAACGACGTGCTCACATATCCCACTAACCTGTCGAGACAAAGGCTATATGGACTTCAAATCTTCACACAAGAATTAACGATACTTTCTAACAATGTAGATTTTAAACATATAACATTTAACAAAACTTGTAAGAAAGAAAATAAGTATCCTTTCTTTGCTAAAATTTCTTGATCAAGTCAGATCATCGATTATTCAAAACTCATATTTCATTGGAAACTCCTCTGGATCAATTCAGAAGTTAGAGGAAAATTATTGTGTTTGTATTAACGGTATTTCACAATACCTACATTATAGTATGTTTAATCCCACAGCCACGCACGTGTCAGTATTAATATTAAAATGTGCTAAGGGAATCCGCTGAACCAAGTCGTTAAGCCTAAGGGAGGTAACTCTGACGGGTGTAATCGAGCATCACACACACACGCTTACACACACACACACACACACACACACACACACACACACACACACACATATATATATATATATATATATATATATATATATATATATATATATATATATATATATATATATATATATATATATATATATATATATATATATATATATATATATATATATATATATTTCCAAATTATTTACTATGAACATAAAATATTGATTAACATAAAAGATAGGAAGAGGTCAAATTTTGAATTAATTCTTCCAGATTCACGTGAAATCACCTAACTGGAGAGAGAGAGAGAGAGAGAGAGAGAGAGAGAGAGGGGGGGGGGTCATCTATATGATTTCCTGAGATGCTCAGTTTTGTCTCGAATGAATATATATAGATATATAGATTTTGATGAAAATGAACGAAGCAATTATTATTAGTATTAATCAGTTTCCATAGATTTGTGTGAAGAAATCTGAATGACTTGAAAACCTGGTAAAAGTAAATTATAGCATTCCAAAAGAATGAACTAACAAATCTGAACGACTTCAAAATCCCCGCAAATGTAAATTATAACATTCCATTTGCATGTACTAAGGAGTATTTCGATGGTTATTCTATTTATTAACAAGATGTGAACTACAAACGCCAGATAAATTTATATATGTTTTACTTTACTTTCATGTGCGACCTAAGGCATCATTTCTAAAGTAAACATAATTCTGCTTGCAATTTAAGAACGCCATTTATCTATACAGTTAGGTGATAATGAAACGAAACCTAAAACAATGAATGGCGATTTTAAAATAAACATGTCACAAAATGGGCACGGATGATACGGCTTCCTGCTTATACGCAACTGAAAACGGATCTATTTTCAAATATTATGATTTTCAAATATTATGGCTTGTACAGTAAAAGTAGTAGAAGCCTTTTTATCGTATCTGTTACTATGGAAACAACAATTAAATATTTTAGCATGTGATATCATCTGATGATGTGCCAATGAGGAGGTTTTCGACACTTATTAGGGTGCGGGTTGATATAAAATAAAATAAATTGATGTTACATTTTAAAAGCTTTTCTTGTTTTTCTTTCTTTGTTTTATCACTGTTCTGTGTTTCGTTTGGGAGATACATAGGCCTACTCTGTGAGATTTAGCCCGGACTATCCAGATGTACTGTTAACACTCTATATATGAATTTATACATATATTTACCTACTAAATCCCTTAACCTTTTAACAAGAGACTTTACTAACACAATGTGTGGACCTTGGTAAAGTTTCATCGACATATCTGTAGGGGTTAGAAAGTGACGGTAAGGAAGCAGAGCACTTCATTGCATTGCCTTTTGCTATAAACTAGACCTTAATGCAAAGGGTATGAATACGAGAGACTCTGTCAAGTCAAGCTCTTGAAAATGGACATACATCACTGATTTTTCTTTCCTTCTGTTGTAACTTTGATGAAGAGGGCGTGACTGTAAAATGTGACAAACTGTCTTGTCATAACACTCTCGACTCCCGTGTACCTGCCGAAGTACTTTTGTACTCAAACCGTTGGATAAACATCTTTTACCTGACGTCTCAGTTCACCAGTTGACCTTTCTGCGTTGTTAACCTTTTGTTAATCAAGTTTAATTAGGTAAGACGTAACGGTACGATCCCTCGACCTTTGCTGGTCATATGGTGGCCTCGAGACACATCAGCGCAACTGAGCCGACATCACATTGCTGGAAATAATTAAGACAGGGATAATTAACATTGGATAAATTAATTCATATATATAAAGCACTTCGTATCCCTACGCCGGAGTCAAAATCTACATATATAGTATTTAGCAAGAGGAGACTTTTGTTATGTTGGTTTTAAAGGCACTTTTTAACACAATATTCGCTATATTAATTACGAAGGAAGGTACCGACATTTTTTTCTTCGCATAATCTGTTTCGTAGGTTAAGCAGAGGTCGGATAAGGTCGAGTAGGCAGCGTATAGCTGGTTATTACAATGTGCAATATCGTAGTCGCTCTAGAGCAGGGGTGCACACCTTTTAAGCCAAGGGCCAGAATGCATTTTCTCTGACCACTCGAGGGCCGCAAACACTAATTTCTTTAATATAATTACTGTTCTCAGGCCAGATTTCTGTGTTGTTTTAATTTGCCCTAAGGACCGAACAGAACACGTTCGCGGGCCAGAAGCGGCCCGCGGGCCACGGGCTGTGCACCCCAGCTTTAGAGTAATACTCCAGATTCGAGACAAAAAAGATTTTGCACACACAGAAAAGCAGCACATGAGTGAGATAGTTAATCTAATTATGTTTCCAAAAAAGAAATATTCCTATTATGGATGCAAAAGTGAAACTACTTATGTTGACGCTAATATTCTGTCGTTCAATGGTGATGTCTAATAAATATTCCTTACATGTGCTGTCTGTGAGTTTTTGCAACGGCTCTTTGTCTCAAGACTGGTTTATACAAAATAACGGACCCAAGTAAGAACCGATGCTATAACCGGCATAGGATACTGGAGTAAATACTCTTTCGAGATCGAATATAGGTTCCATGTAGCTGAAATAAATAAAAAGTAGAAAACAACCGATTATTCTTAATAAAATATTCAGAGGTTTGACTGTTCCCAATGGATCGTAATTCCTAGTAATACATTCGGAGGTTTGATCGTTCACGATGAATCCTTATTCCTAAGAAAACGTTCGGATGTTTGACTGTTCACAATGAATTCTGATTCCTAAGAAAACAATCTGAGGTTTGATCGCTCACGATGAGCTCTGATTACTAATAAAATATTCGGAGGTTTGATCGTTCACGATGAGCCCTAATTACTAATAAACGTTTTGGAGGTTTCACTGTTCATGGTGAGTCCTGATTAAGATTACTAATAAAAGGTTTGGAGGTTTGACTGTTCGTGATGAGTTATAATTCCTAATAAAACATTCGGAGGTTTGATGAGTCCTGATTGCTAATAAAAGATTTTGAGTATTGATTGTTCACGATGGGTCCTGATTACGAATAAAAGGTTTGGAGGTTTGACTGTTCACAATGAGTCCAGATTACAAATAAAAGGTTTGGAGGTTTGACTGTTCACAATGAGTCCAGATTACTAATAAAAGGTTTGGAGGTCTGACTGTTCACGATGAGTCCTGATTACTAATAAACGTTTTGGAGGTTTGACTGCTCACGATGGGTCATGATTACTAATAAAAGATTTTGAGGTTTGACTGTTCACGATGAGTCCTGATTACTAATAAAAGGTTTGTAGGTTTGACTGTTCACGATGGGTCCTGATTACTAATAAAAGGTTTGGAGGTTTGACTGTTCACAATGAGTCCAGATTGCTAATACAAGTTTTGGAGGTTTGACTGTTCCCAATGAGTCCTGATGTTGAAGGACAAGCAGATACCTTTTTTTTTTTAATCTAGCATATATTCATATAAATAAAATAAAAAAACTGGGAATAATTACTAACACAAATTGCCGAAACTTTAAATAGTTTGAATTTTTAAGAAAATACCAGCTTATATAATTATAAGTTTATCATGCGAAATAGTTGTACTTCTTTTATTTCTTTATTTCATAGATTGTTCATTGTGACACCCCAGAGAGAGAGAGAGAGAGAGAGAGAGAGAGAGAGAGAGAGAGTTGTTACTAAATGTTTCCCATTCATATTTAGAAAAATTTTTTAAATACATTCATGTAAAAAAAATAACCATTACTGTCTGCGACAATCTTGGATTCCTCAGTCATTAGAAAATAACAGAAATATTGATATTAAGACCTATTATAAAACAATTGAGGGTCTGTCAATGTGGAACAGTTAAACCATGTACAAGGCATCAGGAACCTGTTCGAACTTGTGCGCTAGGTCGGCGTAATTGTAGAGTTCATCTTGCCGAGTTATATTAGTCCCTTTAATTTAATTATCGTTTGTAGTACATACAATACAAAACTACAACTTGTACCGTGTGCCTTTCCAGATTGCTGGCGTGCCATTTATGCCGACACCTGCTATATACAAACTATAAACCGTTTGCCCACAGCAAAATGTTATGGTTATAGGTTCGTGTACCTTATTAGCTTGATAGTGGCAGGTGCCAGTTGATTTCTGTAAAAGTTAATACTCAAGATATACATAAAACAAAATAGTTTTTTCTCTCTCTCGCTGGCAGAAAGAACGTGTTTGATGTGGCGTAATTATGCGTCATAGATATCAGGCATAGAATTATTCATGTGCAATATCAATCGAGTTATTTCCCCCTACTCGGAATAAACCACAGATGTACTTTGATATATACTACATACATTATTTTCACACTTCCGTTATCTACACTCTCCTTAAGCGTCAACTAGCTACACTCTTTTAACGCGTTCATTAGATACACTCTTCTTACGCGTCCATTAAATACCTCTTTAAATATTTTCTATTTTGGTGAGCGATTCTGAAATAAGAATCGGATATCATTATCGAACGCCAGATTAGCCGTATACATGGGCATGAAAGAAAATTCGGAAGATAAATTTAATTGAAGCTGTTTTGTTTGATTACATAAGCAAGACAGCCGCACTATTTCCATTCCTTCCAGAAAGTACTCACTATTTACAATTCATTTGGTAAAGGATTTATTGATCTTAAACGAATAAATTGTTTTAATTCGGTAAAGCATGCCTATTTTGATTATCTACTATGATACATGTTAGGAGAACTGCTAAGCAGATGCCCTGTAGATAAAATTTAAACGGTAAACATTAAGTTCGACAAAGATTCAAACTTTTCTTTAATATTGGTATCCACAATTTTGCTACTGTATAATTTGTCGTGATTGTCCCTGACAATATATCTCATTAATTCGTAATAAAACCAAAATGAAATATTTAGGATTCATCGTATGCTTCTTTGAATGAATCAGCCAAATCCCAAATATTGCGAAGCATATTTCTAACTACACATATAGACAAAGAAGAACATGAATAGACATTGCATACATGTAGATGATTGATGTTCAATGGCAAGCAACCAAAACACTGACATGTAGATAGGAATATGCTTGAAATATATATTGAATCACTTTGAACAATTAATTGAAACTGTGCCGAAGTTAACATTTTAAAGTAAGTTTTAAGAATTGCAAGACTACCAAGAAAGCAGATTGCGGACAGCTAGGTTTCCCTACAAAAATACTGAATGAAGGCATATGTAAGAAACGCCTTTCCATAATATGTAAAACAGACAGATACGTTTTTTTGATTGGATAACACGTGAATCAAAAACAGCTCGTGTACATATTAGAAAACAAAGTTGTTGATGTGCATGAACAAAAGATACAATGGGAAATTAAACTCCTAAACTACAAGAACAGGGATATGTTTTTGTTTTTTGTTTGATTCAAAATGTTAAAAAAGGATGTAAACCTTCTTCTTTGTTTAAATAATGTTCATACTATACAATGTTGCACCTTCATTAGATTCTGAAATGCAACCTTTACATTACAGAAAATAATTTTAAAAAATATTTATGCCATTTGTATGCTTTTACATTGATACAAATTGAATCAGCTTTAAATGTGTATAGGACGTATTCTTTTTTTTTGTTAGAAAAAGAATATTTCAGATGCCCTGCATCTAATGGTGCTCTAAGGTTAGTGACTTTATCTAATTTTCTTTTACTTTGCCAGATTACTGGTTGGTAGGAGACTGATTATATTGGTGTCTGAGGACATAAAACACACTAGTATATTTGAATATTTGAAAAACAATTCATCTTTTGCCTTTGTCAGATAAATGTTTATATTACTATAACGTCGCCCTCTTAGCAAGAGGGGTGGTTAATTGGATTTGGCTGGCGTTATCTAGGGGATGATCTCCCTCGATTGCATAGCCCGGTGTGAGTGGATATATAGATAAAACAACAGAGAGCTGAGAAATACTAATGGGAAGAAATAATGCAATACGAACCCCCTTAGACAAAATATAAAAAAATAGATAAAAAATAACAAAATTTAAACAATAACAGTTAATAGCGGCAACTCCAATTCAATGTTATGTCAACTGAATTTAATAGAAGTGTCTAATTTGGATTCATTTCATCAAAATAACGAGTGATGAAAAGAGCGCAATGTCCACGGCTGATTGCACCACCTTCCCCTCTTGACCCGTGTATCACGTCTTCATATTCTCTCTAGTCTTCCTATTCTGAACGCTACTTCTGGTTCTGGACTTAGTCTTTAATTCGGAACACGTCATCTCTTTCGGGACTTCCGTCTTCGGACTGTCCCGTCTCCTTCAGAAGGATTTTTCCGTAAAAGACAAAATTACCCCAAAATCTATATACGTATCACTTCCTATACTTGATTACTTCTTATACTTATATAAAATTCCCTCACGTTACTCAGAAGGATAACTAGCTATCCAAACACTGCATAATTTCTGACCTAATTCGATAGATCATCACTCTCGCTTCACAGCGACGGACCATAAATTAACCCGTGAGCGGAGTATCTAACAGTACCGTATCTCCTTACCTACGCTACCACATGCTCGATTACTATTGCATAAAATTCGCAAAATTCTAGCTTACAGCAATCCCTAACATACAATGTTATTTAAACATTATACAATCAGAAATAAATATGCGACTATCGTTAACTCACGATAATCAGTATCGTCCTAACAGAAAAAGGAAATTATTTAATATAACCCTATTAACTGATACACATGTTTTATCAATGTAATAGTAACTGTAACATTAAAGAGATAAAGTGCATAGCAACTCTAGCATCAAAATATTTCCATGAAATGGAATAAAGAATACATAATATGGATAGTAGTTATATTAAACACATTTGCATAAAACAAACGACAACAAAAATCGAAAATTCGTGAAAAATGCGTACCTTAATGCTGTTCCCTTTCAGAAATTGTGCGTCCTAGCAGTAAAACCTATATTTTCTTACAAGACAGCCACCTCGTCCCCTTTTCTTTTCTGGTCTCCAAATTTCTCCTCTCTCAGGAATTTTCGGAGTAAAGAATTTCAACCATGGTCGTCACTTTAAATTCACATTACTTTCAATGTATACACCTTAATTTACTCTGACCAATCGTACGCAGCGGTTCTTAAATATTTTTCCAAGATAATCATTTCTTTTGTCTGTTTTGGACGGCCTAGAATCTCTGAACTACGTTGCAATCAACTTCCCTTTGAAAATGGCTATCAGACATGGGTTCCTATCATGCGGTTATGGTTGGTAGCTCAAAAGTTTACTTTCTCAGGACAGCGTTGTAATGCCCCGGTCAAATCTAAATGAATCGTAGATGCTCGCTTTTCAAGTTTAATACTCGCACGGGTGGGGGGGGGGGGGAGAGAAAGAAGAAAGTTCGATGTGACCCTTCACAAAGAATTTTCTGGCTTAAATGTGATTTAAAAAATTTTAATGCTCGATGCATTTGACTTTAAGGTTCAATACTTATTCAAACTTCGATACTTTACGATTACCATTCAAGTCTTTCATTGCTGTTCACTGCACACACATACACTAAGGTATTTCTAAACATGGGTTTATAATATCAAATACGATAGTTTTTCATTAGTTCATTTTAAAGGAAAAAAATAACCAATGCAAGAGCATCATATGTTTTGTCATAAATGCATCAGTGCCGTAGAGCATGCATTTAGGGAGTCAAAAATATCTTGCAAGCTAAATGATGAAAATACTCAAGGCAAATGTTATGTTACACTGTAAGAGAAGTGCAGGAAGTAAAACTTTAATGACAATAACTAACATTATTAATGTCGCAACAGTAGTTCAACCAAATAAGACCTAATCATTTCAGTGGGTTTGCCATGGAAACAGTCTCAGTTAATTTGGCTAATATACCGATAAGGACGCATTTTGATGAAGTTCGTGAAACTGGAAATTTGAAACCTTCAAATAAACAAACTTGGATCAATATTTGGAATTGGAAAAAGCTATATTGTCTCCAAACTGATGCGTTTTATTGCAATTTTACTATATGCCTGGTGAAGAGCTCCTAAAACTACATTCACCATTTCAGATTCAAAGCATGTTTACCAGTTCCTTCCATTTTAATTGCTTCTCAAGAATGAAGATGTGTATTGAATTCATGAGGCAAGTGTTCAGTAGATCTTTAGTGCATCTCGATTGTATTTCTCTACAGCAATTTTACGTTTTAATCTAAACATTTCTGAAACCATTTGCCTCTCCTCTGAAATGCCAGAATCAATCTGATGACAGTGCGAAATACCAACCATATCCTAAAAGTTGTGCAGAACCTAAAAAAGCATCATACAATTTGTTGTCAAAAGTTGTGAAACATTTTTTACTATAATTACAAAATTTTAAAAAAGTTTTCGCAATCAGTATTTTCATTGGTTAAAATCACGCCATGGCATGTCGAAAACAAGAAGTTCTTAGTTCATAGCACCAGAAAGGAACTGTTTCTGTATTCATACGCCCATGCTTTAACAATGATGGTATAGAATAGTTTAAATATAGTCTTTAATAATGATATTTGAGATGTCTGATTATTTTAAAAACTAGTTGTAATTATACGAATTTAACTACAGATTTTACAAGATTAATGAAGGCACGAAGTTTGAAAATCATTTACACCCGATCGTCAGGCAGTATGTAGAAGATTTTCCACCTCCATGACATCATGAATGATGTCAATAATTCAGTAGTACCGTCCTGACCTAATTTCTCATTTGGAATTATCTGTTTTATTCATTTGAAATTGTTCCAGTGATAATACACATCTCTCTAAAATTCTAACGTCTCTGCTTTGCATTTAGTAGGTTCTAGGTTACACATAGGATAGCTTGCTTCTCCCGTTGTGCATTCCTGAATATCCTCTTAAAAGGATCCATTTAGTCGTACTTCTTTTTCAATTACCAAACTTGACCTCGACAACAATTCATCATTTAAACCTAAACTAACGTTTCATAATATTCAAAGAAAAACAACATATTTTTAATAAAAGTATTCCTTTAGAATTTTCAAGACTTAATGTTCAGGTGAACTAATTAGGTTCCGTTTTAGGAGGTGTTAATGTTTTGTGTGATTTGGATTTTTTTTACGTAATTTTAGCAATTTTTCAGTCATATTGCTATGATGACTGCATTGTGACAGGTTTTAGTGATCTTTATAACACGGGGAGCATCATGCCGCAGACATGTAGTACGATGTCTGTCCCACTCACATTATCCTGACACCAGGCCGACCAGTCCTAACACTAACCTCTTAATGCTGAGCGCCTAGTGAGGCATCTGTTAGTACCATTCGTATAAGTCTTTTGTATGACTCTGCGAGGGTTCGAACCCGCTACCTCCCGCATCCGAGGCGGACGTTATTACCACTTAGGCCAACGGGGCTGTACACAAAAGAAAAAGAACTGTCTCTGATATATTAGACAAATCAAAGTCTGCGAGAAAATAAATACAATGTGTTCCTTGTTGCATTTGGTAATGGAATCTGCATATTTCTTGCATACAATGTCACATATGAAATCAGTGTTTTAGCTGCATACAATGTCATATATGTAATTAATGTTTCAGTTGCAAAGTGTCATATATGTAATTACTGTTTTAGCTGCATCCAGTGTCACTTATGTAATTAATGTTTTAGTTGCATACAGTGTCACATATGTAATTAATGCTTTAGCTGCATACAGTGTCACAGATGCAATTAATGCTTTTACTGTACACAGTGTCTCGTATGTAATTAATGTTTTAGTTGCATACAGTGTCACATGTGTAGTTAATGCTTAGCTGCATACAGTGTCACGGATGTAATTAATGCTTTAGCTGTATACAGTGTTACATATGTAATTAATGTTTTAGTAGCATACCATTGTCACATATACAGTGATTGGTTTTGTTGTATTCAATGTCGCGTATGTAATGGTTGTTTTTGTTGCATAGTGTTTCGAAATCCATAATGATTGTTTTAGTTGCAGTGTTATGAAAACCACTGTGCTACATACTGTAGATTCTGAGTAGGTTAAATATATAATATAACAGTCACTTGAACATTATTATTTTGGTATGTATACTACCACAAATACACAACGGCTGTTCTATACACTGAAACACATCCAAGTAACATCTATCTAGAATTGACACGTCCAGAATGGGCCGTCTATATAATTCTGAAACTTTATATTACGACTGACTCGATTGTTTTGATTTGTGCAATCTGTACAAAAACGTATTCTTTGTTTTAAAAGAATCATGACATATAAGCCCTTAAACGATCTTTGTCCTGATTATATCTCTAATCTAATCGCTTTAAGATCATCAAGTAATATTTGATCAACAACTAGCAATGAACTCTACACTGGTCGAAAATCAACCTTTTCAAAGCTCTTTTACGGTATAAACGCATACCTTTTGGAATACCTTACCCCTGATGATATGTAAGTCAAATTTCTTTGCTTGGATTGAATGATATTTTTGTATCATTTCATTTTATTTTATTATTATTCTCCCAAAACAGAATTTACCATTGTGTCCACACAAAAAAAATGGGACGTGCTGAAAAGTTGATACTTATGTAGAGCACATTGTACATATTTGTACCTGTTGACCACTATAGCTACTTATATTAATTCATGTTTTATGTGAGACTACGTGTGCGATCATTCCTGAGTGTGTGTAAGTGACTTTTCAAACTTTTGCATAACATAATCTATTTGAAAAAATTGAGGATCACGTGACAGATGTGTCTTTCATGACTAAATGTGTTATCCTCTTCAGATACAAGTTTATTATTATTATGAAGATTATTATGATGATGATGATTATTATTATTGTTTTTATTTTTATTATTATTATTATTATTATTATTATTATTATTATTATTATATACACATAGTAGGACAAATGTATAAAATAAGAACCTTACTGTATGTACTCGCTTATAAGATGAGTCAAACTGCAAGCAATAAATATCCTGATGTGTCGTAGCATAATGCGCCTGCAGATCAGATTCTATGTTGTTTGTTCTACTGATTTTACCTCACAAACTGCACAGACTGAGATCTCGCGGCACATGATGCGACGACGGATCTATGTATGTGCAGTTCGCAGTTGGATTCGACTTATAAACGAGTACAATGGGTAGCTTAACCCTTGAAACGGGTGTCATTTAGTTCCACGGAGAGACTGTACGTATGGAAAGGATGAAATGTTAATACAGCAATAGTGTAAAATGAGGGAACTCTTAAAAAACACTTGAAAGTTACGGAGATTACAGTTTTAATATAGGAAATTCATGAAATTACTTACTAAGAAAAGTCGTCCATGAATTTTGCGAGATTCTTGAATGTTATGTAGAGCCCAGTATGCACAATGCGCACATATTCGTTGCATTAGAGTATTTTTTAATGTTTTAAAAAGTAAACTCAATTATTAGATGCACAATTGTTTAAATGTTGAAACTATTCATATGGGTAGCTGAGATGATAGGCATCGATGCTATCTAAAAGGACAGTCTTTGAAAATAGTCAAAATTTAACAAATTGCAGAAAAGAAAGCCCATTAGTATTTACGGATCATAGTTACCATAGGGTCACATATTTTAATAGTAATGAACGGCAGGATAACACTGTATTAATGTTACTCATTGAATACGATCTCATGTCCAGTATTGAACACCAAAAAAAACGATGTCGCAAAGTTAACAAAAATATGTCACGTGCAATGGTACAAAATGTTTGCAGTACATATTGTCGTTGTTAGCAAAGTGACAAGTAACCATTAATTTTGACGTATGAGCTAGGCTGGAAATAAATTGCTGCTTGCGAAAGATGGGATATGGTCTGTTTGGTGGCACGATTGGATTTTAATTAGGACTTGCCAAGATAATGGTCCGACAGAGATGTTAATTTAATGTCATGTAGAGGAAAAGCTAAAGTAGAGACAACCCACCGACAAATTTTGGAAACTCTTGGACCATTGGAAATATGTCATAAAAAATATTTTCCACAATAGCTATTAATAAAGGCGGACTAAATTAAAGAACCTAACGACAACGGTGGAGAGGCGGAAGTACTTCCTAATTGTCTGTTAACGAAGGAAAAATCTTTCGTCAACGTTGTCCTTGATGAGACGTTAACGTCAGAGCAACGTAAGGAGGTGGAGTAGATACTCCAAGATTACTCGAGCGTCTGGACAAAACGACTTGACAAGATATATTTGAACGAGTTCAGTTTGAAGCTACTACACGACAAGCACGGTAAATTGAAACCGAATACACTTCCACGCGAAATTATAAACTGTCCGATGAAGTTCAGTGTATAATCGACTTGGGAGTCATAACACCAACTGAATCAGTTTATAGCTCTCCCGTTGTTCTGGTACAGAAAAGGGAGGGCACTCACCGATTTCGTGTCGATTATAGGAAATTAAATAAGATAACAGACTTTCAGGTAGAAACGTTACCGGATCCTTAGTCTATATTTGCCGAAGTGACCAACACGAAATATTTTTCGAACTGACATGTCAAAAGGGTAATGACAAATTCCAGTGGGGAGTGAAAATGGAGCAAGACTTGCTTTTGCAATTCCAGATGGAAAGTACCAGTGGGTATTCATGCCATTCGGGGTCCAGATTGCACCAAGTGTCTTCAAGCGTTTGATGGGAAAGTTACTCGAATCGTTAAGGGGAAAGGAAGTTTCGAACTTCATGGGACAACTTAATATTTGTTGAGAAACGTTTTAGAACGATTTCTATTTATTACTACAGCAGTATCAGGTACCGGTACGGTATATTAATGGTTGAGAACTTTCTTTAAGTAGACGAGGGGAACCTGAGATGAAAGGTTCGATTAAGGACGTTTAGGTGGTAACTCTGATTACATCACCAAAAGTTTGGAGAGTGAAAAGCCCCGGCATTTTCTCTTCAGGTGGGGCCTGGCACGTAACCTTTATGACTGATGTATTGGCTGGGCTTGCAATAACTTGGTAGCTTGTAAGTGGTTACGCCTCGTGCTTGAAGGTATGGATTGAATTTTAATTAGGGTCCTTCGGTAATAATCAGAGACATGGAATATATCAATGTTAACGCAAAGACAACAGCCGAAAATTACAACAGTGGGGACAAACCAAGGAAGTCTTGGGCCATTTGAAACAGGTGTCATACAATTATGTTATGAATAGTTATGAATGAAGGCGGGCTAGAGAGGATTATTCTGACTTCGATGGGAGGGATACAATTATTTGGGGGAGTAGAGAATGTAATCCTGATTGGTGAATCTAAACAAAATGTGGTGTTCCCAAGACAAAATTTAATGGTTGAGGTATCTGTTTTAGTCAATCCAAGGTACCAGCCCTCTGGCAGAATGGGCTGACTTATTATTTTCATGAACAAAAAGCTTGGTAGTAAATAGAGCGATTGCTTTAAATTAAATTTAAAGAGACTTTTTCTTGCAGACATTCTCAGAAACAACAGTTAATAGACGGAACAAAAGCTTGTAATTCAAATTTGATATCAATCAATAATTACCAATAACCTTATTCCTATTACAATAGTCATGGCTTTATGAGATAATTACTTAGAGGTGACAACGTCCAGAGATGCACGTTCTTTCATCCAGGTCAACAGTTTCAAGGCTTAAAATCATAAACTTTTATTAGAGCTACAGTAATTGCTCAGTTTTCTCAGTTAAGGGTATACAATTTCATCCCAACTCAAATTTCTCTCTTCTTTGGCATGCCGATCCAATTTTTTCTGTGGCTCCAGCATGCGAGGCATAACTATGATTTCATTGTGAAGTTTCAAGACTAATACAGATTTTAAGATTTTCATTCATTGTCTTCTTTAAAAACAATTCATTGATAATATTTTATTGCTACCTCGAATCGCTAAAAAGTAAAAATAAAATCGGGTAAGTATATACACTTTACTCTGAAGATATTATTGCCGTGGCCAATATACAAGGATCAAAGAATATGTACATTTGCACAAAGAATGAAATCATCAGTGGCTAAGCATAAGCTATATGTAGAACTATATCAGGTAATTACTTTTTAATCAATCTTTTGGTTACCATAGAAACGGTTTAATAAACTGTACATTGGGTTGCCGAACTCGCAACTTCTTCACGTTTCAAGCAGACACGGGGAAGCATTATGATGCAATTTTTCAAGATAAGCGCCGAAAATCCCTATTAAAATCGTACCGTCAATACTTGCTTGTAAGCTGGGGTAACTGCAAACAACAAACACCCCATCTGCCGTCTCATAATGCGCCGGCAGATTAGGGAATATGTCGTTTTATCTATCGATTATTCCTAATAAAGTACATGACCAAGATCTATCAGCGCACGAATTATGTGACCGAAGATCTGGGTCTATGCAGTTTACAGTTGAACTCAACTTATGAACGGTTGCATACACATAAGAAGTTTTTAGACTTCGTTTCACAATATGTATGCTACTGAATTAATATAATGTATGAAAAGAAAGTATGGGCACAAAAATATATATGCTGGTAGTTTCAAAAATTCCTAGAACCACCATTATGTTTGTTTTCCCTTTCTTTTTTTTTTTCTTCTTATTTTACATAAGACCATATTTTGAAACTATGAATCATTAGACTCTCCGATTACACCAAATTTAAAATTAATTGCCAACGGTCAAAACCTCGTATTCTTCAATTGAAAAGGATCGATAAATATTTCGCTTACCGGTTTTAGTTCTTAATAGGTTTATATCTAATGTTCCCGTGCGGGTTTTATGATAGGCTCGATGCTCCCTCTCCCGTATGTCGTAACAGGTGCGTAACAGCTGCAGTAACTGTTGCACAGTGGTTGGCATTTCGAACTTAAACCGATGGGGTATGGGTTTGAATTCTACTATTCGACCTTTCCGGATCGGTGACTATGGTGTGGCCTTAGGCAAAGCACTTTACTTCAGTTTCATCTTCACTATATAGTCTACACGTGCTGATGTGCCGTAAAGCACCAAACAAAATGTAACTCTTAGTTAAAAAATTGGAATATTTTCCAAGTGTTTCTCAAAGGAAGTTAATTTTTCTTTTGCTTTCCAATAGATTGATTTTATATTGATTACAATAATAACTCTGTGTGTGTGTGTGTGTGTGTGTGTGTGTGGCTTTGATTTTTAACGTGGCTTTAACATTTTTTCAGTCATATCGCTACGATGTCTGCAGTGTGGCAGTTTACAGTGATATCTAGCACTGGGGCATTATGCCTCAGATAGGTAGCGTGATGTGCCACCCAGTCACATTATCCTGACACCAGACCGACCAGTCCTAACACTAACCTCTTAATGATGTGCACCAAGCGAGGCAGCTGCAAGTACCATTTTTGTAAGTCTTTGGTATGACTCGGCCGGGGATCAAACCCACGACCTCCCGCATACGAGGCGGACGCTCTAACCACTAGGCCAGCGGAGCGGTTAGATATTTTGTAGTGACACGTTTACCGCGAAGAAATAAAATACAAGCACTCACGGCATTAAGAGATAAATAAAGCTTACAATATTTAAAATCAAAATGAAAGAAAAATGCAATATATAGTTTGTAAACAACCATGATGTTTAAGAAATTTTCAAAAACTTCAATATTGGCAATGTATCTGTTCCAAGAGATACAAACATATATTATTTCATAAGCTGAGCGACACTTAATATTATAATAAAAATAAACTCAATATAATTCGTTAGCATTCAGCCGTACATGATGGAAATCTTTGCATATATTTTAAACGGGTCGTACTGAGCAACTTACTTTGCACATTATGCGAGTATATAAATTTACTTCCTAAGTACAACCAATCGTAATGTCCTAGGATGTTTCTTTTTCTGACACATTAATACTTAACATGGTAGCTCATGTTGTCTTACTGTAATATGTCCACGCCCATGGCCTTCGGTAAAAAGCTATTTGCAAACTGTATGACGTAGATCCGACTCTATTTTGGCTCTCAGTTAGGAATCATTTCCTTAGACTTTGTACCATCTAACCGGGCTGTATTATATGAATTAGGTACAAATTCGATAATGAGGACGCATGCAGGAAATCGTTTTCCGTCTTGAGTCTGCGTCTTGTTAAATATAGGTCTGTAGCATTTGATCACCATTCAAACTTGTCTCCTAGTTTTGTCTCATTATAGCATTGTTGATTTTTAGACCAGTCTTATGTCTCATTGAAAAGTGAACTGCACAGATAATTTGTATAAAAATATTTCAAAAGACCATTGGCGGTCACGTTTGTTATTTGAGACTTTTCTAACAAGTTTCCAGTCTAAAATATTTCAAAAGTGACCTTTTGCATTTCTTTCATTATTATGGGATTCACTTCCCAACATTGCCTGTACAATAATGTAAGAATGTGGACTGTGGATCCACATTCCAACAAGGTTTGTACAAAAATGTAAGAATGTGGACTGTGGATCCACATTCCAACAAGGTTTGTACAAGAATGTTAGAATGTGGACTGCGGATCCACATTCCAACAAGGTTTGTGCAAGAATGTGGATTGTAGATCCACATTCCAACAACGTTTGTACAAGAATGTAAGAATGTGAACTATGGATCCACATTCCAACAAGTTTTGTACAAAAATGTAAGAATGTGGACTGTGGATCCACTTTCCAACAAGGTTTGTACAAGAATGTAAGAATGTGGCCTGTGGATCCACTTTCCAACAAGGTTTGTACAAGAATGTAAGAATGTGGACTTTGGATCCACCTTCCAATAAAGTGTGTACAAAAATGTAACAATGTGGAATAAGGTATCTACTTTTGAACAATGGTTGTACAAGAATGTAACAATGTTTAATGAAAATTTCTGGAACGAACTGACAACGTTCAATCTACCCTGTTTATTTATTTTTTAATATTTTTTAAACCTTTAATCAACAGAAGCAGAGAGTCGATGATAGGTAACTGCAGTTTGCAAATGTTTATGTCAATAAACGTCATCCTTCAAGTAATGTGTATAAACTGCCCTTGTGGTAATGAAATTACGTTACTATAGTATTTGTAACGAAATTACGTTACTCTAGCGTTTGTGGTAGGAACCGTGAACTCGGCACTTTTATTGGGATACCAATTTTCGTGATATCCATAATGTTAAGTATTGACAAAAACATTATTTGTTTCTAAAAGCACTGACACCGATAGCCACAAAATACATAAATTCACGGTATTTGCTTTGTAAAATCCAGTACCAGTCTAGGGTTTCGTAATCGGCATATTTTTATCCAGAGATTTGCTGTGTTCATCCGGTACAAGAACATGGCTTTAACATCGCACTGGAACAGGTAAAGCAACTGAGAGGACTAATTATACAAGCATCAGTTTTGTGCCAAGCCAGTTTGGCCTTAACAGGAAAGCTTGGCATTGATACTAGTTATGTTTACAATCCGATCATTAACAAGATGTGGGTTTTTTTTCTTCACGTATGATCAACGAATAATAGTCATATGCTATCTATTGCTGCATACAAATTACAAAGCTCTTTCCCGGTAGTGCCTCAGCTTGCTAACAGAGACAATATTCGGCCTAAACACTATTTGAGAGGCAACAATGAATCGGATCAACTTCTGCTTTTTCTGTTAAACTGTGAATGATTTTTAAAATTTTGGGAGAAAAAAAAAAAAAAACAAGCAGCGAAAAAGTAGTACGTAACAAATTAGTAAGAGGATCTAATGCTGATTTCTGAACTTATGGAGCTCAGATTGCAGGCAAATTAATACTTTTCAAATATAGAAATATATAGTCAGGTGAACAAAGCTGTATAGTCGTGTTGATAATGAATTAATACTTTAAAAGATGTAAATAATCATCACGTGATTATATTCGTTTACCCGAATGAAATTAAACATGACCACTTCTGTCATAAATGTTAATTTGTCATGAAAGGGCATATAATGCTCCACATGAGGAAATAAGAAGACTAGTCAAAACAGGAATGAATCGATCGATGCCAAATTCCGCTTTAAATCTCGACTATATACTATTAATAGTTTTATAAGAATCAATGGTTCTAACGACACAATACTGCATAAAGACTTAGATTAAATCATAAATATATTGTACAAGAAGAACTGGGTAATATTTTTGTGGGTAGTTTTATTTAGATATTTCCTAAATTAAAATAAGAATAACAAGCTATTCACTCATAATGAATGAATGTAACGGTAGTTTTCATTAGGTAGCTATTTCAAAAGAATGAAGCCAGAGACACTAGTATATCAAAACAAAGAAAAACGAGTAGGCGTAGCTTTTGTGTTGCAGTCTTTTATTTATGGCCGGAAATGATTCTGATACTCCTTTTTGAAAAGGAGTGTCTTCCTGAGCTGAGTATCGTCTCCAATGGCACACACAAAACAAACAGCCCGAAAGTCCACAGGATGGAACTAACATTAAGACAAATCAACCTGGATGAACAGATGGGTATGGACAGATGAATATACAAATCTACAAATACGTACAAATCTACGAACGACAAAAAACACAACGTTTGGATTATATGGAATAACCTCAGAGAGAAGCACGAACAGCACGGGAAAAACGACGTCGAACAAGGCACTTGCTGAACTTGAGAAATTTTTCAAAAACAAAGCGGATTAAAACAGAGAATGGCGACTTCCTGGAGTGCGCGTACAAAGTCGGCACACAAAGAGATCGATTTATCAGAGATACCCATAGAAAAAGGACCAAGCATGGCATGTATCATGGTAGGGCTACAACTTTTGAATAATGAGTTTATGAATCAGGCAGATTCGCTGAATAGAAAGGGAGTCAAAGGATATATCCTACGGCCTAATGGAAATATGCCTATACTACTGCTTGGAGAAATGGAATTAGGAGGTGAAAATATGTTAGTAAAAGAACCCTAACCAATACTAAGGAATGTTAATAAGAAGACAACATCATACACCTCTCTGATATACCTATGGTAATCCCCCTAGAGGCAACGATTGAAGGATTTGAAGAAAAGCTCCAAATAAAGGTGATAAAAAATGCACAAAAGGACACAATCCCTCTTACTCACATAAAAATTGGATAAGAAATAAAAAAAGAGGTAGTAAATATCAAAACCAGCATTCTTTTATACGGATTCCTACACATGTCATGGTATAAAGGCTGCATATACCACAGGAAATGCAACAGATGTGGTCGCACACCATACAACTGCCCAACGAACAAAAGCAGCAAAAACAAAAATAAAACCAAAAAAGACAGAACGTACAATAAAAGAAAACAAGCATGACAAAATCTAACAGCATGTATCGCAAACAATAGAAGAACCAATGCCAGCACAGAGAAAAACCAAAACAACAAAGTATCGCAAACGCTAGATTCTTAAATACTCAAGCAACAAGGACAACAAAGCAACTGGATTTAACTGCAACACCAGAAACAACAACAACAATAAGGACAACAACAAAAACGAGAGAAAGTAGAACAACAGAGACCATAATACTAAATGAAAGGGAAGAAGCAATGGAAAGGAAATAAATTAGAACGAAAGAAGAAAAAGACGAAGAAGACAAGAGGATGAAAAGATGATCCAGAAATATCTACTAGACAATGACGAATACTTAGAATAATAAATATATCTAAAAAGAGCAGCAAGGACAAAAATTGTATCAAATAGAAATAACTTCAAAAAATAGCAACACATATACCAACGTCAAAAATATAAAACTAAGCTTAGACAACGGCGCAAATAGGGCAGAGGGAACTTCCATACTTGTCTGAAAAGATCAAATAAGGGAGTGACCCACCCCCACCCCAAAATAATTATTACAGACACAGCTACAGACGTTTGGATAAATATTCTCGTCATTGATATGATTACTTTAGAAAATGAAAAAATATTTGCGATGATTTTTAATGAAAATATTTAAAACATAATTTAAATACAAAATGTAACTCGTTTTGGTTTTGTAAAAGTAGATTTTTAATATGGTTATGGTTATTAGGTCATAGGTAATATTCAATTTTCGTACATTGGATTCTCTCGACTCACTGAAACAGATGTATAGAAGTTAAAGGCGTTCCAATTAGTGACTAAAAATAAATTGTCCAGTAATAGAGGGGTGGGGTCGGTTCTGCATAATGTATCAACTATTGAATGACGTTTTGTAATCTCTGATGAGAGTGGGTATGGTAGACAAGTTAGTATTCTGTGCTACCCAGATTAAAGTATAAGGCGACTGATGTTAACTAGAAAGAATTAAATTTTGTTTATAAAAGAAACTAAAACATGTACTTATTAATGATATGAAATATAATCACGATGGGAAAACTGAGCCAATGTATTAAAAATATATATCATAACTGAAAATAGGATTCCATCATTCTCGTAGGTATAATGTGCCAAACATCATCGTGTAAACTCACAAAACTGACCTGCCGAAGGTACTGAAAGTTTATCTATAACTTAGTTAAGCCTCGGTTCTTGAATAGGACACCGAAGAATACCACAGTTTACACAGACTGAGAGTAGACCTTTACTGGAGTTTTGTATCATTGCTATTTTTATATTATTAGGTGCGTATTATGTTTGCTGTGTTATATTATTGGGTCTCCTTTCCACGTTCCCATATTGTCCATGTGTACTGAACCTTATTTTAACGGTATTAATGCCACATCTATCATACCAGCTGTTGTAACAAGGATAAAACGATCTAGTTGTGTGTTTTGTAATGATATTGATACTACGCATATTATACCAGATGTTGTAACAAAAGAGTAAAACGATCTAGCTGTGTGTTTGTAATGATATTGATACTACGCGTATTATACCAGATGTTGTAACAAAAGAGTAAAGCGATCTGTGTTTGTAATGATATTGATACTACGCGTATTATACCAGATGTTGTAACAAAAGAGTAAAGCGATCTAGCTGTGCGTTTGTAATGATATTGATACTACGCGTATTATACCAGATGTTGTAACAAAAGAGTAAAGTGATCTACCTGTACGTTTGTAATGATATTGATACTATGCGTATTATACCAGATGTTGTAACAAAAGAGTAAAGCGATCTACATGTGCGTTTGTAATGATATTGATACTACGCGTATTATATCAGATGTTGTAACAAGAGTAAAGCGATCTAGCTGTGTGTTTGTAATGATATTGATACTACGCGTATTATACCAGATGTTGTAACAAAGAGTAAAGTGATCTACCTGTACGTTTGTAATGATATTGATACTATGCGTATTATACCAGATGTTGTAACAAAAGAGTAAAGCGATCTACCTGTGTATTTGTAATGATATTGATACTACGCGTATTATACCAGATGTTGTAACAAAATTGTAAAGCGATCTACCTGTGTGTTTGTAATGATATTGATACTATGCGTATTATACCAGATGTTGTAACAAAGAGTAAAGCTATCTAGCTGTGCGTTTGTAATGATATTGATACTACGCGTATTATACCAGATATTGTAACAAAAGAGTAAAGCGATCTACCTGTATGCATTAATAGTGTATAGTTGATGTCTTTTCAGCTATCTAAGATAAGCGTTGCAACCCGTAACAGCAAGTAACATTCTTTTTGGCAACGTGTAATGTTGCAGGTATTACATCACTTAACAATATACTGAGAGTATTACTCCATATTCCTTCATTGCCGTTAGATACACTTCATTAGTTGTAAATTAACCTATACTAAAGCTATCCTAATTTTGTTGAAGCAAAAGGTGGTACGCAACAGAATCCTTATTAAAGCATGGTATAAGTGGCTTTAACTGCAAAGTAGGTTCATTTTGAAGGGCATAACTATAAATTACGACCTCTCTAAAACCACCAAAATCTCTGTTGTCAGTTGTGTCACACCATGTAAAGGATAAACGGTCTTGTTGTTTAAGCATTTGTTGTTATGTTTAGGCTTTCATGATACTTCGCAGTAGATGGAAGGAATGTTCTGGACTGATCAACACATCTGAAGAAAACTTCCAAAAGAAAGTTTCGGTAACATCAACAATGGTGGGTTTTTTGGCTAATTTAACGGTGTAATAGCTGTGATTTTTCTTGTATATTGCCGTTGTCTCAACTGGCTAGTGCCTAATGCGAAGCTATTCATTCGTGATTTTTCTTTTATATTGCCGTTGTCTCAACTGGCTATTGCCTAATGCGAAGCTATTCATTCGTGTTTCATAGCAGTTGTAATATGTATTGGATACCATTTATAGTGCTTGTGCTATTTATAGAAATTACCAAATTCTGTGAAAATAAAAGTATTGCCCGCAAACATTTACGTCTTTTCTGGGTTTCCTACGTACACGAAGCGAGATACAAGATTTAAAGTTTCATTATGGCTTTTCACTTGAAAGCATCAACTTAAGTCCACAATGCCTGCATCTTATTCTCTTTCAATAGATGATGACGTAAATGCTTTACATGGAATGCTAGTAATCAACAGACACCCATTAATGAGATCTAAGGTCAAACGGACACACTCCAACCGTTTTTTGGCCAACATCATTGAAGAAATCATAGCGTAAGGGGCAGATTCGCGAAATATGTTCAAGGGGTTGCGTCAACAAATAAGCAAGGTGTTTTGTGACGGAATCACTGAAGGGGGACCTGGAATGAAGGCAGAGAAGCCCCCCGGAAACTCGTATACTTTAAGCCTTTCCAATGCATAATTTGAACTATCTAATTGTAAAGAAAACGCACTCAACTAAACGTTTAGCTTGTTTTACACGTTTTATTTCGGATGGTTCGCACAGGCTCTGTACCTCCCAACCCACCCCACCCCATCCAATGGTTTATCCTCTGCAGCGGAATCACCATCTTAAAAGTGAAGACGTGCAGCGTATGACAATAGGAAAAGTGAACTTCCTTTGTAATTATGATATAAGTCAAGCGAGTGCTTGTACGTTACATTTTTCAATAGATCTGGACTTCCAGAAAAGTAACAAAATACATATACATGCCTCGATTCCCGAAGCTAACGTTACTGAGGCAAAATAAATGTGATTTTAAGTTTTGGAAAATCGTAAAGTTAAAAGCCTTTATTGCATTATGCACGGATCTTTTATGCGGTGCTAGGTCACACAGAACAACATTAGTCTACACGCTCATCGAGATATATGGAGTAAAAATCCAATAAATCCAATTTATTCAAATAGATGGATGGGTAGATTAGATAAATGTATATGTCCATTATTTACATATCCATCAATCATTAATTTACTTGATTACCTATCTGCACTATTCTGAGTCTTTATTGTTCTTGCTTCCTGCACGGAATCTCTCATGATGTTGTTCCATATTATTAATTCCTGGAGCGAATGGGATTTATTGGCCTTAACTGATACGAGCCTTCCCACTGTTCTGCTAATACTTGCTTTGATCAAGTACTGATACAGATAATTAGAAAGATACCTGCCAAGATGCTGTACTAACCCCTGCCTCCATTCCACATTACTTTGCTTTCCTGTGTTTGCCTGTTTTGTTGAAAGGATGGCATAACTTGATGTTTGACAGAGAAAATACTGCTAAAAACGCTGAAATAAAATATTGTAGTTGCTGTTGTTGTGGGGTTTAACGCCATTTTACAGCACAATATAGGCTATACATGGCGGCCACTATAAATGGTGGAGGAAGAACCCGGGAAAACCCAAGAAAGAACCAGTCCAAAAAAGTTCCTGGCAAGCTTTCTTACATACCCACATTACCCGAGGCCGAGACTCGAACCCACACAGACAGAGGTGAGATGGCAGTGATCCATAATGGTGAGTCACTCGGGGGCCCTAAATAAAATGTGGCTTAAATTATATATTATACGAAGCGAAGCAGCAACACATATTATGACCGACAGAGAGGTTTTATCGTGTGTCTGCTTCATATTTCACTGTATTAGTTACACGTGTATGGTGTGTCTGCTTGATATTGCATCGTATTAGTTACACGTGTATGGTGTGTCTGCTTGATATTTCATTGTATTAGTTTACACATGTATGGTGTGTCTGCTTGATATTTCATTGTATTAGTTACACGTGTATGGTGTATCTGCTTGATATTTCAGGCTGTTAGTTACACGTGTATGGTGTGTCTGCTTGATATTCCATTGTATTAGTTACACGTGTATGGTGTGTCTGCTTGATATTCCATTGTAGTAATTACACGTGTATAGTGTGTCTGCTTGATATTTTAGGTTATTAGGCGCATATCGTGTGTCTGTTTAATATTTTAGGGTATTCCTTACACTTGTAAATAAATGCATAAACATTCCCATCCAGACCAAAGGAAAAGTTTAAAACAACTAATGGTTCTGGTGTACCCAGCCCTGAGCAGTTCATGCAGAGGATGCAAAAGGTGTACCCATTACTGAGGTGTCAATGTAGAGGATTATAAATTGTACGCTGTATTTATAGTACGTGCAGTTTAATAGTGTTGATGTGACAACACGTTAACATAAGTGAATCTGATTGTTCTAAATAAGCCCATTACATTCTTGCTCAGTATTTTCTTTGCTGATGATGGTTGCCATGGAATTTTCCTCACCCCACTTTCTCGAACGTTTATCTGAACTATCAACATTTTGGCGGCCATTTTAGAATCGATTGCCCTATGCGCATTAGGACAAAAAGTTACGCCTGTCGGAATATGGGCAATTTATCCCACAGAGACTCGTTCCTATTAAGGGTATGGGGTCATCCATTTAGTACGTACGCAAAAATCTGGCAAAGCAGCTTGACCCCTCTCCCTCCCCCTCCCTGTACATATGCGTACTTTTTTACACCCCCACCTGCGTACGTACGCTCGAAGCTCACCCCCACCCCAATTCTAAAGAACGGCCTATATTTGATCCACGCAGAAACCATAACAGATTAATAATATTAACGTGTTTAGCAAAACAGATAGTCCACCGACGTTGAATATATGGCTGCATCAAAAAAACAAATCTGCGTAACTTTAAACAGTTTGTCTAGTGTCTGCTAAAATTCAAACGCCGACTGAACCCAGTCGAACAGGTTACGTATTAGACATATTATTATCGCGGTTTCACCCCAACCACCCACCCCGTTTCCAATGCGTACGTACATTATCAGTAGACACCTACCCCCATATGCAAGCGTATGCAGTTGGGTTACCCGCCCCTATCCATGCGTACGTACTCAATGGACGGCCCGTGTCTCCCAGTGGATAGGGGGCTGGGGGTCAACAGGCACTCCATCCTAGAACAAGCGCGATTTAAATGGAAATATCCAGAAATAAATAAACTCACAACTTCATACAGAGGCATGTGGACAGATGCTGGCTCCCGACTGATATAAAGTTATCTTGTCAGAGCATTGTTCCCAATCCAATAATGCATATATCTTAAATTTAAAATTACAATACTTAGCAACATTTTAAAAGTTTAGATTTAGTACAAGTTATGCAGCCAGTAATAATCCCATTACATGAATATTGAACAACTGGGGTGTTACTTTATCTGGCGTATACAATACTGCATCCACAGTAAGTGGAATTTACACCCTTTAGGTGAAAACCTGTAAACATTATCATCGAATTCGATTTAGATTGCCCGTCGAACTTAACACGGGTCAACTATGTGACATCACATAGAAATTTCCATCTGAGTTGCAGTGTTCAGAAATGATGCTGTACGTGTCAAACGACTTGGAAGGACAGTTGATCTCTGTATTATGATTTGTAAAACAAATCATTTATCTAGTGTTATTAGTTATAGAACTGTACATTAAGTCAAATAACGTCTGTGACTTTTTCTATGTGCAACAATTGAACGGTGCAGCATTTGTATCAGAATAAAAGAAATCATCTATTTCCCTTTCTCTCTAAACAATTTCGATTAAAGTAAAACTATGTGATAAGTAGAATATTAAATGATTGATGAGATAATATTAAATTTATGAAACTCATTGAATAATATCCAGTTTTTGCTCTCCAAGGCTCGCGCAAACTAGAAATTATTCCATTCAGTTTAGATCGCATTTCCTGGAATCCTTCATTTGAAGTGCTTTAGCGCAGAATGCGAAGATGTTTTAGTTTATTATGATACGCAGTAGGAAAACAAAGCCGACGATGATGAAAAGTAACAGAGACCGGACAACACTAGATATCAATGACATCTCAATGAAGTTTATTTAAACGCGAAGCTTGAGCTGGTTCTTTATTTGATTTCAGTGCGTGGTAAGGGAAGTAAGAAAAGATTCAGTGAAGGTGCTCATGCAATAATGCGCGGAGACAATGGACTAATTAAGGTTTAGATGACCCATGGGCCAAAAAAAGAAAGCCTTACATCAGATATACAGTCTGAAAGAATATGTGCTCTGACGAGCGTGGTATATACAGTTAATTTAATAGACAAGATGGTGCCACCACAAGAGAGTAGCAATGTTCATGAACTTCAGAAGTAATCAGCACGCAACTCCATTAATAAAATAGTGTAATAGCAGATGTCGGTTGGCATTGACCTAATGAGGGATACCGCTGACGGAATTACACCTGAACCCACATTCGATTTTATTTTCTATCCTGTTTGTGTTGGCTTTGATACAGAACTCATCATTTTATACTACATGTTATTTAGAAGACAAAATCTGCCCCATATAAAAACTTTTGCATTCATGAAAAATCTGTCATGTATTTTGATTTGTTAAATTTCTTTTCAGTTTCGTTCCCTGGTTTTAAAGCTTTCAATATCTATAGAAAAACAGAAGGAAATTATACATGTATGTTCCTTTTAAAGTGTCCAGTCTGTGAAACAACAGACTCACCATAGTTTCAAAATTTTAGACAATGTTTTCCTTGGATTTGAAACCTATATTTTGAGGTGTATGTGTTTTACATCATCAGTTTCTGGTTGCGATATATATATTTTTCCCCGATCAGTTGCAATTAAAATCCGAAAACTAATATGGATCTTCAACCCACAAGTTATTACGGTAAACCTGTAGCCTAAAAGCTGCATGGATAGAACTTTTACGCGAAAATCACATACTTACTTTGCGACCTTAACATGTGCTCACCAAGCATAATATAACCAAACTTTATCATTGTGATACATGGAGATAAATTTTGCCTGCAACATTTACGGAAAATAGACACGATTCTTACAATAATAAAATGACAGTTTATATTATCAAATTAATACTCAGTGCATTGATGAAGTTGTACAGGATAATGCATGAACTTGGCATCATTATCTACTTAATGAGTTCTAGACTCCAAGATCGGATCGAGGATTACAATAGTCAGTACTTGGATGGAGTTGTATTGTAAGAAAACTACAAAATTTGAAAAGTGCATCGTTTCAGTTGTATTGAAGGACATGCAAACAAATATTAATGTCATGAATGGCATGATACCAAATGAATGATCGAAGAGTGACCAAGACCATCCATAAATTAAAATGAAGCATATGAAATAAATCAGCTTTGTGGGGCCAGTTGTAATTAATATCCCATCTATGTAGTATTTCTGTAGATTGCAGATTCTGCAGATGGCGAATTAATTTTGGTAGCAAATTTTGCATTTGTCTTGTTGTGGATTCAGATCAGGCACTTGCGAGAAAATTAAGTTCAGAGTTGATGAATTTAATCAGGCGCAGCATCCTAAATAATGGACGGATTTTGCTGGTATAAAGATTAGCTTTTCAAATACAATATACTTTTATATATGCAGCAGACACCAGCATTAAGAATACGGTGTGAAATTAACAGGGCGGTGTGACTCATTTCATGTGACTTATCCCTGTCTATCATGCAAAGATAAGCAATTGATTCGGAGCACAATTGGATCGAAAATAATAGGGATCATTAGACAATTCCTGAATGACGTGACAATAAACGTGCTCATAGCTAGTTTGGCCGAAACACTATGGCTAGAAAGAATGATACAAACTCTTAGATTATGTTAATGATTTATCAAGCGACACGCGTGCTCATTATATTCAAACGTTAAATACCGTTAACGATTATAAGGGACTGCCTGATAAGCATGAACTCGAACCAGGATGGATATCGTATACCTGTAATTGTCAAGACTAGACGTTTGGTGATATGTGCTGCTACCTGGTTGACACCACCTCTATGTATTTCGCCGTGAAGACAAAATATTTAATATCCCAAGATGCGTGCCTAATCTGTCTAACTGGTAATCTGTCACTGTGGGGTGGGGGTGGGGTGGACGTTATAATGTATACACTGCTACAATATGTATATGAAGGTTTCCCACTTATCTTACAATACTGACCAAACTGTCAACTTAAAAGAAAAGTGTCATTCCGCAAATATAGTATTTAAATATTCACGGCATCGAGTGTATGTAGTCACAATTTTACAAGTTTTGCATATTTGCACGGGTTTATAAAAACTGGCTCTACATCATTCTGGGTTATTTTATATTTCAGTTTTGATGTTAGTGGGGGTGTTGAGAAATATATTACCATCCTTCAAAGTGGAGAGGACATACCTGTCTGCTTCGTTCCTACTAAGGTGATAGCATAACAGAATATCAAAGGCATGCCACACAACCCTTCTATGTAGAACGAAGCTACTGTCCATTATGCATATTGCATTTGCATATCTGTGTAATCATTGATTGTTTCGCATATATGTGTAATCATTGATTGTTTCATGCTCATCAACAAATGTTAACTTGTTTTCAAAATCCTGCCATATGGTGGTAAACATATTACACTTTCCATATCGTATTGTAAAATGTTTTCGTGATGAGGTAATTGTTACAAATAATGTCTTTCAAGTAAAATATGAACTAACAGATTTTTGTTTGGAAAAGAATAATTGTATTAAGTCAAAGTAAGTTTATGTTCTAGGTCTAGATTCCTATAGTACTTATCAATTCTCATTTATATAAAATTATGATCAAGAAGAAATATTGTCTTGGTAATATGCGTCTTACCTGTTCTTTGAGAAAGCTTGCCAGTAGCTGCTCGTAGTTCGGTGGTTCTTCCCGGGGTTTTCCCGGGTTCTTCCTCCACCGTTAATACTGGCCGCCATGCATAGCCTGTCACGTGCTGAAAAATGGCGTTAAACCGCACCACAACAACAACAACAATAACTTACCTGTTCTTCTACTTTGAAACTATATTGCTGTCCTTTTCACTGTTTCAGATGGAACATATGACTGCTGACGAGTTCCATATTATGACTGGCAATAGGATTAAGCCAGTCAACTACAATACACCCACTGGAAACAATCAGCTAGCATCAGTGAAGACATTCAAGTCACATAGGGCTGCTTGTTTGGATTCTGCATTTCCCTCTATCTCATATCTCCATGAAGAGCTGGACATTTCCTCCACTTCCGTCAACACTGAAAGATGAGACACTTTCAGGCCTTGCAGCAGAGGACCAGCAGTAAACGTTTCATTGGATATAAAGTATTTACTTTTGTGGTGCAAGCGCTATCTTTTCAAAACCATGGAAGATCACAATCAATTAGCCCAGTGGTATAGACATAGGCAAGGGTGAATTATAGGAACTAATGCCGACAACGTCCTATTGAGAAACTGTGACACTCTGCCGGGAAACCTACACAAAAAGATAATGGAATATTCAATATTTGATATCAGCAGAAAGCCTTGTTCTCAAGTGGGGGAGTAGGAAACGACACAAAAGTTATACATTGGTCAACATAATGAGTTTGACGCCGGATTGACGGGTTACATGATTGATGCAGAAAATCCCTTGTCACGACTTTATGGTCTTAAACTAAATAACGGAGAAAAGCGAATCCGACAAGTTATGTAAAAGTTAACAAATAATTTAATTCTCTAAATCATAAATGAAAATGTAAAAGGAACTTACAGCATTATGAATTAAATCCAAAATTATCCTAAAAAGTTATACACAAGTCCAAAAGAATCGAGTGCTCTGAATGAATTCCAGATCCTGTATGTGCTGATGTACCAGTTGCCTTGAATATGCTAAACTGCCAATTGTAAGGGTGCAAAATTCTGTAGATCTTCGCGCAGTAAATTTTGTTGTGTTCAACGTGACACGTAAACATTAAGAACAAGGCAAGGGCAACGCTCGCAATAAATTCATAGCTTGCGATGGTGAACCATTTTTTTTGGGGGGGGGAAGGTGTAGGGGGCATGACTGAATTTTAATTAGAAACCGTTCAGATAACTATCAGACAGATAGAACAAAAAATATTAACATAACGTCAAGTAGCGGAAGATGACAATGCTGATTCAAGGCGGTAACAATCTTTGGCCATGGGAAATATGTACCATAAAATGACATTGTCCAGGAATAAATGTTAATAAAGACTGACTAGGGAGAATCATTCTGATTTCGATAGAAGTTTTAAAATTGTGACAGTCAGAGAAAGTTAATCTTGATTGGATACGCTAAAAGAGGAGGTGTGTTTCACAGACGAAATTTGACGTTTAAAGTAATCTCCCTTGCGAAATTCGGCTGTCCAAGTTTTTCTGCCGAAAGGGAAGGTGAGAGTGACTCCGAAGAAATTAACAAGTAATTTTTCTCGTTAAATAAACTGCCAAATTGAGAGATCAAAAAAAAAAAAAAAAAAAACAAAAAAGGGGGGGGGGAGATTCGGCTGCACAGAAAGAGCGAATCTAGAAAAGGCACAAAGGAAACCATGAGTCTTTTCTATTTCATTTCATAGTGGTCTTATGAAAAGCTAATGAAGTACTTTCATGTCCCTAATGGTTTTAAATAAGAATCCATGATTTTTGGTCAAATGACCTTTATATCAGAAAATAAATGCATGAATATGCGTTAAGTATTTTATTTTACAAGATTAAGAAGTCTAATACAAAATGTTACAAAGTATATAAATTTACTTTCCATTTGTTTTTAAAAATTGATATTGTGAGCACATCCTTCAATTAACATTGTGTTATTTGTGTTTTCAAGACATTAAATAAAGTTTCACATTATGAAACTAAGGGCCTGAAAACTTTTACAACTTTTCCCCATTCTGTTATTTCAACAGCTGCATTCTTCAATATATCATAACTAATACTTGAATAGTAATAATAATAATAATAATAATAATAATCACTGCAATTTTTACCAGCTGCACCATAGTATTATATTATACATAATTCACTATGCTTTTCTTTCTGTTGTTGTTCCTGCCAATTAGACTGTAATTGTCTTGGAATGGATTTTTTCCCTGAAAATAATGTGCGCGCTAAAGAAGCTAGGACTGGATTTGTATCTAAATTTAGATCGGACTCAATATTGTTTCTAAAATAGGAACAGTCTTGAAATATTTATTGGTATTTGTGTACCTTAACAATCTTTACCTTGGTTGAATGATTGTAAAAAAGAAGATAATTGATTTGATAATGATTCAATTAGGAATGTCAGTACATTGGGCGTCACTTCGTGACAAAATGTCGTAAACATCATAAAAATCATCTAAACCAAAGTCACAATTTCACCAAAACGGTTTTATCAAGCCTTCAGTGTTTGTGAGTAGTGAAGGGGGGCGATTTAGGGTCTATGGGACTTCTATGTTAAAATAGGGTCCCGGCACAATAGGGTCTATGAGACTTTATCATGGGTGGGCTAATCTAGAGTCAATAAGAATTTAACATAGGGAATGTATAGCGACAATGGATTGGGTCTGTCTAGGGTCAGTATGATTTGGAAAGGGATGACATCACACTATTGGACATTGGCAACACTGTTGCAAGTGGCTGACTTCAATCGGGTGGATCAGTGTGGCAAGGGCTGACCTGAATATGCTTTACTATAGGGACAAATAGATACATAGACATATACATATATACATAGAGACGTGGTTAGAGACAGGGTTAAAGACATAGACAGAGACATACACATATTACACAAATATAGATTTAGGAACATACATCTATCACACATAAAATCGATTAAAACATTGTAGGCAAGAAATAATATGTGTCTTTTCAAGGCAATGGAGTGGCCGTGTAAAAGGGCATTCGGCTTTTTAACACCATTCAGTTAACACAGAGGGTATCGCAGAGATCTTCCTCTCTTCCTCAAACTTCGTTTCACCTCTGGACCGTAGATTAAGACTTGCTTCAGACAGCTTTGTCTCTCCACATAGATCCTTCGTTTCCGAACAGCCTTCTCTGTGATCTGGATAATTGCCCATGATGATTTGACGTACATGGGATAGTCTGGGTTGAACAACATTGACGATAGGAGGGTAGATGATCCTACGTTCGTCCGCATCTTGTGACGAGAAAAGGTGAATGGAATGAAGTGAACCGCAGTTATTTATAGTGGAAGAGCGGATAGAAACGGATTAAGTTCTTTCATCAATTATAATACGCGTTACAAAATTCAATCCAATCCGAAGAGAGCTGCCTGTGACGTCAAATTCCCTTTATAGACGCGCTAACGACTGTGCGCAGTGAATCAATGTGACATAATTCGAATATGACGGAAACTAAGATGACATTGAATTCGGGGGCACAGGCTGTGGAGACGAGGAGTGATGATATGGCAGTGGCTACTAAAATAACCACAATAATACTTCCAGAAGAGAACGATTTTAATTGGGATTTAGCGGATTTTCTCTCTTGACAAGAATTTGTTCCGTAACCAGTACCTTCACCGCTTATCCTTTCCAACCGTACATCTAAGAATTTACACAAAAGCAGAAAGAAAAATTGGATAAATTTTTGCAACAGCAGAAAAAAGCAGAGCAAACAAGCCTTTCTCATTCAACATCAACAGCGAAAAGAAGATGAGTCAAGACGAAAACAAGAAGAAGAAGAAGAAGAAGAAGAAGAAACAGAGAAGAAACAAGGTCTAGGAAAGAAAGGGGTAAGTGAATTAAAATGGTGACGTTACTCTTAGATATTTTGGCATTGTTAAGGAGTCTCAAAGAAATGTATCAGACTTATTTAATACGACCCAAGAGGAAAAGACCTTCCCCGGGCCAAACACTCCAACTCCGTCCACAGTCCCACTATGCCTGAGATACCAGCACTAGTGATTTCTACCAAATCATCGACAGTAGCAGGTCCAGAAGTAGGTCTTGGTCGTGGAAAAGGTATAAGGCAAACAAAACCCCACGCAACGGTCCCTTTTCAGGACCACCCACCTATCTTGACAAGAGACTACTCAATGTTTGCCAAAATCAAATACAACTCGAATCCTTTTTTCCCATGATGTACGTGCGTGAGTGAATTGTTATAAAAAATTCAAAAGCAAGAGGCACTTACATTTTTCTTTCTGGTGTATTCTCTGTAAAAATTTACAATCCAATTTCACAACACATCACTTTTAAAAGTTCATAGACTTCTTCGTTGTCTTTTCAGTCTCTCCGTTTGTTGAATTCCTTCCCTGTCACAGGTTTTTCCTCCTGTTCATCACATTCTTCTCGACGTCTTGTCTTCTCTTTCTGGATTTGTATGTGTTCTTAATTTTCGGAGGGTACCTCTTCTTCCTGTTCAGAACCCCTCTCTTCCCCCTGCTCCTGTTGTTTCTTAGGGCAATGATGACAGGTATCTTGACCTTTGTCTCTTTCGACACTCGTCTTGCTTTGAGGTTGTGGACATTCTGAAGACCAGTGCCCTTGTTTTTACAGATATAGCAAGTATCTTGACTTTTATCTCGAACGGAGGGAAAGTAGTCCGTTGACTTCTCTGAAGAAAACGTTCTTATGACACATCGGCAAGCTCTGATCAGAAGTTCGATCTTTGTTGGCTCTTCCATCTTGCTGGGCGCATTGAGAGTGAAAATAATACTTTGAGGGAAGACAATAACCCTTTACATAGAGAAGACAATGGCCTTACATTCATATACAGGGGACCATGACGTTTACATTTAGTCATTTAACTTTATGCAATCAAGATGAAACGATCGCACCATTTCGTGGAGAAAGGAGAAGAAAGAAAAAGGCTTAAAGGTGACCTATCGCCTCGCACAGTAGCTGAAGTCTTTGCTCAAATCCATGCTAGTCATTTTTGAACATGACATGAGTGAGTGAGAATCCAGACCCGGAGAGTCTACGTCAAACAAAAGTCCACCCCACCCCCCCGTAACCCCTCAAAACTACTACCACAATCGAGAGACGGATAAACGTACCTCTAGAAAATGTAGAACCATGGCCTACACGTACACAATGAAATTTAAAAAATTTATGTCCGACGTACCGCTGAAGACAGCAGAAGAGTTCATCACCAATGTGTGGGATTCTTTGTTAACCACACTGAAACGGCAATATCGATCCAAAGAAGACGATCGCTTGAGACTTTCCATTTATCACGACTGCTTGAAGTCCCCTGTTTGGATCAAGTATAGCAGCCCAGCGGAATTGACACATTCTAAAGCAACCGACAGGATTCAACACGTACATCATTCCAACGACAGGTTTCACATCACCGATGGAAAAGCAACACTGTACACGACCAACGTTACTCTTCCCAAAATAACTGGACAACGGGAAAAGGTATTATTGGTAGACGACCTTTGTAGCTCCAAAAAGAGCCTGATCCGAATTATCAACCCTCAAGACAAGATGTGTTTAGCCAGGGCCATCGTGGTGGGACTATCGTATGCCGACAAAAACGACACGGCAGAATGGAAAAAAAAACATGGGAGAACATTCGACAATCGGACCGAGCCAAACAACGAAGGGAAGCAGAACTCATATTACAGCAAGCTGACCTTTCTAAAGACACACCCTGTGGCATTCCTGAAATGCAAAAAATTGAGAAACGTTTTGGCTCCACGCTACACATTGAAAGTACACCTTCAAGAAGTGCGCGACCCTCTGTTATTTCTAGGCAAAATTTTTAAAGATGGAAAATACATTCACGGCTATCATTACGATGAACATTTCGATGCCATTACCAGTATCACTGGATTCCTGTGATACATTTATTGCTGTGAGAAATGTGAATATGGGTATAACAATCAAGAGCAAACGATACCTACAGTATGTTTGTCTTCTAAACCCAGTCTTGCGAAGAACAAACACGAGTGCATTGCCCAGCTTTTCAGCGAACGTTTGAAAGCCCAACCTGTTACCAACAACATCTTAAAACGCAATGATCAGAGCAGAAACGTGCTTGTCAAATCCTGTGATTGTGTCCTACTTGTGAACAAGTTATACGTAGCAATAATGCCAAGGCACAACTATGTCCAGGAAAGAAATGATGTCACATTTGTAACCAAATCGTGGACTTGGAACACAAATGCTACTTTCAAAAATACCAACCCCAACAAGAGGAGGAAGAAGAAAATGATGAAAAGAAAGGGAATTTCATCTTGTTCCATTTCGAATGCATGCAAGAGATTGGCATTCACATTTATACTTTCTGCCTGGCTCATCGAGCATGCCAGTAGTGCATCCAACAACATATCTTTTGTCATTGCCGTCACTGTAGCAAGATTCCTGGAGGGCGTAAAAAATCTTTCTGGGACCTTACACGCTGACCGATTTTGCCCATTTGATCTTAGACCCCATCGATGAAACACGAAGTCAAGAGGATATCGAACGTTACGGAAATTGCCTTCGCTAAAATACTATACGGAAAAAAGCACCGAACGTCCGATAGTGACTTTGAACGGACCCAAGCTAATTTTAATGTAATTGGGACAATTGCAGTTTTAAGATTCAAAGAGTTACTTGGCCATGCCTTAGAGTCGAATGCCTAAAACGTTTGGAATGAAAGAAATGGCGAAAGGTTATTTCCCGCACTTTTTTAATACCGAAGCCAATCAACATGCCATTATTACCCCATTTGTCTCATGATCACTACTACGACCCCGACAACATGAGTAACGAACAACGAGAAGCTTTCTACGTTTGGTACCACACTCACGCATCGAACCCCTTCGATTTTCAGGAAGAAATATTAAAGTATTGTCGATCCGACGTGGTAATTTTACCACGATGCTGAAGAACATTTCTAGAATTGTTTTTGGAGTACGGAGGGATCGATCCCTTGAAAAAAAGCCTGCACCCTTGTCAAAGCGTGTTCCTTAGTGTACCGCAAACGATTCATGCCCGAGAAGACCCTGGCTGTCATAATCCCTCAAACGACCAATTTCGTCAAATGTCAATACTCGGTCAAAGCTCTACGCTGGCTACATTACTTGTGTAGCAAGGAAGACAAATGGAACTAACAGGCCCGAAACGGAGGAGGTGAAAAGACTATCCGAACGTATTCAGTGGATGGCTGAGACTTTGAAAACCCTAAAGTCGTGTTCGATTTTAAAGGTAGCTTATTTCACGGATGTCCGACCTGCTACCCTCAACGGTACACTAAATATCAGTTTATATAACGTACCATGCAAGATTTGTACGATGACATTTGTCAGCGACGCTTAAGGTTAGAACAGCAAGGATAACTAGTGCCGGAAATGTGGGAATACGAGTACGATCACCGTTTGAAAACCGATCCCGAGTTTAAACGTATAGTGAAATGTTACAAGTTGGTGGACCATCTGAGCCCGCGGGCAGTCAGTATGGAGGATGAACGGATGCCACCTATTTGCTGAACCCGCGAGACAATTTGTACACAAGTAAGACGAAGGCCACCTGTTTGCTGTATAATGCTGACGAGGAGAAAGGAGAAGAAATCAAATACGTGGGCGTGTGTTCCCTGTATCCTTACGTGTGCAAATATTTTCACTTTTCCGCAGGAAACACACAATTGCTGACGAAACACAGTTACCAGGACAACATTTGACAATTCGAAGGATTAATTAAATGCAGTCTTGCCTCCCACCGTCTTGTCTTATCCCGTTTTACCTCACCATTGCCAATGAAAACTAATGTTTCCCTGCTGCCGTACTTGTGCCGAAACGTGCAAACAAGACCAGCCTTGTCAGCACACCCAGGAAGATAGCGCTTTGACAGGAATGTGGGTCAGCATGAAATTGTTCAAAGCTTTGGACCTGGGATACCAGTTTTTAGAAGTGTACGAAATCTACCACTATCCCAAGACAGAAGAATATCACAAAGGCGACGAGACTCAGAAAGCCATTTTTGCAGTGCCGTTTTGAAACTGAAACTGAAACAAGAATCCAGTGGCTATCCTTCCTGGTGTCACACTCCCGAAGACCAAAAGAAAGTCAAAGAGAATCAGCGGAGACAGTTTATGAGCCTGGACGGACGAGCACACCAACGACAAGATTCTCAGTTTTCCTAGAGGCGGACCCAAACATTGCGGCTATAAATACCATGACCCACAAGGAGAAGTGCACACCGACTGTAAAGTGAAAGGATTGACTCTCAAGTATCGCAACAATCAAGTGGCGAACTTCGGGGTATTGAAAGAAGTCTTGCAATCTGGACTACTTACAAACCGCACAAGATTTTACGTTTACCCACACACCAAATCGTCAGTCGACCTTTGGAAAAACTGTCAAATCGTGTACCAGAAGCAAGTGCGACTTGCTAGCCACTTTGCCGTATGGACACACTGGTATAAAATGGTTCCAATAGGATAGTCACCAACAAGAAGTATGACTTAGACACAGCAAGAATCGAGTGAGAGTTCAACTACGAACTCCAAATTGAAGCAATACAATTTGCCTGTCTTCTTGGCTGACTATTGTGCTGGTGCCAGTCGATTGGAAACGTTTACAGAATGGCCTACTTATAGGGAAGGATTACCTACTTCGAATGGTTTAGCTAGAACATGATTTGTCTGCTTGGGGCCTGTGACTAGATTGAGATACAAAGTACAGTGTTTTGGTTGTGGTCTGAAATTGACTCAATGTATCTATACAGATTCAGCTATTCTGAAACATACTCGATGGTCACCGCACTGTCCTTATATTTATTTTCCCCTTCCACCCATCACACTACGGTACATTTATGAGGCAACTAAGAGAAGGTAGTACCGTTGTCCAGGAAGATGAAAAGGAAGAATTCCAAAACTAGGCATAAAAAGGAAAGATTTACAAGCTCGAGACTTGATTACGACTAGTACAAAGAAAGGAAAAAGTTCAAGACCGATAGTTCATTGTGACTACCATTGTCAAGCGAGAAAGATGAATCCTTTTAAACAGACACAATTCAAGTTCGGTGATTCTCAAGTGGAGTGCGATGCTGTGCCTTGCTATTGCAGGGATGCGGTATGCCATTACCTCATCGATTTAGTGCCACATAATGGGAACTTTGCTATGACTACTGCTACACCTACCATAGAAAATAATGATATGCGTGTCAAACATGACGGATGCGAAAGCGATGCCACTCGTTACAATACACCGTATCACTTTACTGGTGAATATTTGTTCACTCTACACTTGCCTGGATGATGCACCTTTGAAAGTCAAATCCAAACGTTTAAAGGAAAGTGGCATACCTATCTGAGAGGACCTACCCCGAAGAATTAGCCAAATCCGGTTTACTGCCCGTGGCACGTCGGACACTTAAAGCAGTTTTCAAACCACCACCTCATTCCATCCAAAGTAGCATCAGTGAAGAGTGGGTTACTTATTGAAAACAAAATTCCTGATGGAGAATGTATCAGACAGCATTTACTACGATCCATCCTATCCCGCAGAATACGGAACAACTCAGATATTATATCGTGATGCCAAACCCCGACTCAAAAGTGTCCGTTTACCTCAAGTGCAACGATGGTTACAATAACAAGCCACTTACGCCCTACACAAACCCATTTAAATTATCCAGAAATCGCACCTGTGTGGAGGGTATCGATAACAAATGGCAAGCCGATTAATCCAATATCACATTTGGTCACCTACAATCGTGGCTACAAATATTTATCTTGTATCATCGATGTCTTTTCCAAATTTGCTTGGGTCGTGCCACTGACTTCCAAATCGAGCAATTAGTTAGTGCGAGCCCTAAAACTGGTGTTGAAACAAAGTGGTCGTCAACCTCTTCGATGGAAAATTGACAAAGGCATCAAATTTCTAAACCATGTAGTCTAAAAAGAATTAAAGAAACGAGACATTCATTTTTACACCACCGAGAATTATGAAACCAAAAGAAAGCATTGTGGAATGATTTCAACGCACATTGAAAAGACCATATGTGGAAACATTTTGCGCATCACCACACTCTCCAATACATCGACGTATTACCCCATCTTGTCAAAGCGTACAACCAATCTTACTTTCGGAGTATCGGATGTGCCACCCCACCCCACCCCCCACCACAAGAAGTAGTTCCCGACAACGAAAACACCGTCTTTGAGCACCTGTTTGGTACGTACCCGACTGTTACTGTCTCCAAGAAACGTGGATAATTATTTGAGAGCATACTTGTCCATGTATTAGCCACGGGACAGTCAGGGACCAACACCAGCCATGACATTTTGTACGACGAGTATACCGGAGGCTACGCTTTGTGGGCCTTAGATTTCTCTCCAGACCAAGGCACCGAGCGACAAGGGACATTTCTACCTTATAAAATCTGGTCCTCTTGTATTCCGAATTCGACAGCACTCTAGAAGAAGAATAAAAAGCCAGTTTGAGAGAAGTCGTTCTAGAGTATTAGAAGCTATAGAAGTCTCTTATCCCTCTTTGAATGGTGGAGAATCTTTGGAAATGGAATGGGAGGATATCGTGGAAGCAGAACCCAAAGACAAAGACGAATAATGATCGTCATGTCCAGATGGCCAGAAGAAAGAAAAACACTTAGTCTTCTGTTTTGCCAAAACACCTGGCAGAAACAATTACAGGGTTGACCAATAAAGATTGCTATGGATGTCAAAACGATCATCCTAGTCAAATTCAATACGATAAATGCCTGATGATGAGTCAAGAAGGAAAATTGAATTAGTATCTGAATGACGCTTGGGGTCTCATCTTATAAGAAGCAGTGTTGCATCAGTGGTATAAAGACTTGCGTGATTACTCGTCCCCTCCATTGACTGCTCCTGAGATCCATCGCATCGAATTTCTCTTGGCACAGAGTACGGAGACGAAGCGAACTGACGCTTATTTGACAGAGATTGAATTGATGACTTATCATTACCCGTGAAACAAGAAAAAAGAAAGCAAAATGGATACCTGGGAACTTTATTACCTTTTGAAAAACAGTTCGTACATCACTTCTTCGAATCATGTCGTGTGCGCTAAAGATGAACTGCCTCATCGAAAACCTAAAGACCATCAAGCTAATGTCATCAACACTGATGACACAATCTCTCAGGAACCCACTGGGTAGCCGTCTACTTTCCCCACGACACCTGTAGAATATTTTGTTTCGCAGCGATTACCACCTTTGGAAGACGACATCATCGACTTTATAAGAAGACATGCCCGGATGACTCGTTTCAGTAATGTCAAGACAAGAGATTGCCACAAACCCAAACAAAACAGCCCTCTCCAGCTCTACCCGAACAATCTAGAAAAGACATGCTACTCTACTGATTAAATATTTGTCTGCATTTGTGTTTGTCTGTAGCTTAAAAGATAGAAGTCTACCTATAAACACTTCGTTTCTCTGGCTTCTAAGATAGTGTGTGTGTGTGTGTGTGTGTGTGTGTGTATATATAAAAAAATAGAAGCGTGGATATATAAACTTCGTTTTCCTGGCTTTTAAGATAGTATGTGTTATTTATATGTATGAGTGATACTAAAGTGTATTTGTAGAAAAAACAGCGTTTCTTTTAGATCGACGCGTTCCATATTTTTGGTTTTAATGTAGGCATTGTTAGTTTTTGTGTAAGGGTGTGATTTCCTTCACGTATGCGCTTCAGGAATATAAGGCGGAGCGTTCGTCAGTCTGGCTACCCATCGTTGACTAGTCAACATGAAAAATGAGTAGAATCAGTAAACTGTTGGAACTCCAGATGCACCTGTAATATGCCAGGCGACGTCTTGATGAGCTGGCCATGGAGGCGATCCAGGAGAAAACCAGGATTGAAGCAGGGGAGGAAGAGAGGAAAAAGAAGAATGAGAAGGAAGAGAAGAAAGAAAGGATCATGTCTCGCCGTATGATCAGTGTGAGGTGAAACCTGAAGTCAGGACACAAACACCACTACTGCCGCCACCACTGCCACCACGTCAGCCACAACCACAACCATTACCACCAGTACCATCAGCCGCTCTCCCCCAGATGAAAAACTGGGACGAAGAGTTGGAGAGCCGCAGAGATCTCATCATCCCCGGGTCTGTCTTAGTATAAGACAGTTGGAACAAGTATTCACTATCCCTCGAAGTGAAAGCTGGTATGATGAGGCCACTCAACAACCATCTGCGCTCCCAACCACACGCATTAATTGGGAGAATGATTCGAGTAGGCATACGTTTGTGTGTGTATGTATGTTTGTTTTTTCCTTAACAAAAACACTTCCCCTAAACACAAACGTAGTGTTTGTGTGTGTGAATGTGTATGTGACCGCACATATGTTTGTGTTTGCTTTCTTCTTAACACAAAGCACTTGCAACTAAATACAAAAATAGTATTTCTGTGTGTGTATTTTTGTGCACGCGTACGTTTGTGTGTGTGTGTGTTTTCTTAACAAAATCACTTGTCCCTGCACAAGTTAGTATTAGTGTGTTGTTTTGTATAAAAAAAATTATTTTAGGTTAGCACTCAAATCACTATGGTTTGCTTGGTATGTGATATGGGTAGTTAGTAAGATGGTATGTTCTCCTTCACGTCCGTGTTTGATGTCTATAAAGTGTAGCGTTCATCATTCGTACCAGTGATAAGGTCCACGATCTTAACAATAATTGACAATTCCTATAAAGAATATGTCAAAATTTATATTAATGAATCGAAATCAAATAAGCCAGATAGAACTGCTGCAGCCATAACTATTCCGGAAACAAATGAAGACTTGGTTCAAGAGTACCTGATAAGTGTTCTATATGCGCAGCAGAATTCTGGGCAATACTAAAAGCAATAAAATTTTCAAACAATCATAACCCGGAAACCGACGGGGGGGGGGGTTGGAGCATAAAACCTCCTAAAAGAAACAAAATTGCTTCTAAAACAGATGATGAAACAATACCAAATTGTTGATCTCATGTTGGTCCCATCATATATTAACATACCAGGCAATGCCAAAGCAGACTTGGCAGCAAAATACAAACTTAATGACCCATATCTCACCCATATTGACCACAGCATCCCAGATAAATACAGCATAATATCTAAGAAAATCACATCAAAATGGCAAACAGAATGGGAGTCCTGCCTTAAAGGTCGTACACTGTACTCAATACAGAACACTGTACCGCAAAACCAAAGCCCCACCAACTCTCAATAAACATTACCAACGAGTCATTAATAGGATGAGAACTGACAAAACCTCATTAGCAGACAGTATTGAGAAATATATCAATCCCAATATAGAACGAGGTCCCAATAGCCCCTTTTGCCTGAACACTGAAGATATACAGCACGTGTTCGATACCTGCCCCAAATACAAAATACAAGGGGAAAAACAGTCAGCTCCCAACAACTCATTGGTTCGCCTTACACCTATCCAGAAGGTATATATCATATCAATCAAAATCCAAACCTAACTAACGAGTCAATTCTGCCCTACCGCAGAGAGATTGATAAAGTTGGATAAATGTTATACTATTCCAACATCACCCAACCTTTCATCAAGGATGAAGTAAATGCCCTCTTTGGCACTGTTTGAAATACAAAAAGAGTGATCCATCAAGCAATGCCTTATAAGCATATGAATTTCATTCTGTATATAACGGTTTTATAACCATATAACTTACTCCATCCTACCTACCGTTTTCATCATCCCATGCCGTTCGGGCACTTACAAACTTGAAATAATCACTTACATAATCGAATCATATAATTGGTGCCGCTTTAATACATGCTTCTATGAATCTAAATAGACGCCTCCTATGTATACGTGCCAGGGGGCAGGTGGGTGCGGAGGAGGCATACGGTTTATAAAACAAATAGGGGTGGTACGTGCCAGTGCCGGGCAGATTCTACAACTACAGTTACTTTCCCCAATGGCACACAGGCCGCTTTATGAGTGTGATTCGCTGGGCAATGCACTATAAGTACAGGAATCATAAAGTTGTTGGCAGCCAAATCACGCTCATGACCATGTCTCCTACTACAGATGCAGTCATACTAACAACAACTGTCTCTTCCTTCTCTATCTCATGATATGGTGGACCATTTAAAACAAAAGCTAACAAACTGGCTCACTAAATTTAGATACCATTTTGCTTAAATCCCAGCCATCAGGAATAGCTACATAACGTGGCAATAATTCGATCAAATAAGTATACAAACATAAATAAGACCCCAAGATAGATTTATGAGGTGGCTAAAATCCAAAGCCATCACGCCCAGCTGCACAATGTGGCACCTTAATTACCTTTTAGGAAATAAGAGCCAAAATTAGATACATAAGGTGGCAAATCTAGTCATCAGCCCCCCTGCACAAGAAGGAACCCATTATAACAAAATAAGTCTCCCCAATTTTTACCATCGCAAACAATTTCCCAATAAAATATCTTAGGTTGGTCCACAGTATCAACACTACCTCTACAAACAGCATATAAGACTGAAAAAGAAGAAGAAAACGAAAAGAGGAAAAAGGAGGAGATAGAGGTAAAAGAAGAAGAGGAGAAAAAGAAGACAAGGAAAGAAAAATGCAGTGGAGAAAAATAAGATGATGGTGGAAAAGAAAAAGAGAAAACAGAAAATAGAAGAACCCAAAGGCCTTTTTCACGACAACTCCATGGTATCGAAAATATGCCTACTCCATTTGCAACATTGTTGCCAGTGTCCAGTACCGTGACGTCACCCTCTCCAATTTATATTGACCCTCGACAGGCCCAATCCAATGTCGCTATATATTCACTGTGTTAAATTACCACTGACCCCCTAGAGTAGCCTACCCATGATAAAGTTTCATTAACCCTATAGTGCCGGGACCCTATTTTAACACAGAAGTCCGATAGACCATAAATCCACCACCAACCCTTCACTACTGTTATGCCGTACTCAAAGGAAGGCTACATGAAGACAGTTTTGATGCAGTCAAGTGATTTTCTTTATCAGGCCCACAATCCAGTCAATGCCCACACGCCAGTTTAAAAAGGCAATACACAGCAGCCATGTTTTAGCCACGTTTTATTATCCAATCAATGTTGGTTTTTGCTGATTTTAATTTAAAATGGCATTTTTGACACAACTATATATCTCCAGACTTTCAAAACAGCCAAAATACTGGCATAATCGTCAACGTTGTAAATGCAGAGTTGCAAACATTAATTGGAAACAGATCAACTTATTCATAAGATACTTGCTAAAATACAAGACATATACAACAGATTTAAACTAAAAAGAATAATTCAAATGCTGCATAACAGTAGTAAATCAATACAGAAGATTGCATATACTTCTAGTATATGTTTGAATTTAAATACAATGTCCCATAAACTTTCCATGTGTATCAGACTACATGATTTGGACAAAGTCAATTTTCCTAAAGGTTATTGGAAATACAAAAATATATGCATCGAGACCATACAGATGAATTTGTATTATAACAGTATACATTTGTAACTTAAGGAGTAATTTCCCGTGTAAATACTGAACAACACATTTCGCCAGTGTATTTCCTAACATAATTTTACACAGTCAATGTATTTGCCTTGCGCCCTCTTTCTGTGAGTAGATAATCTACTGATTCGTGCTATCTCTTTTAGCTGTTTCTGCCAGGATTAAATCAGCATGCCCAGAGATCTACCAGAGTTTATCAAGCACAAAATACTCTTGATATCACTTCGTACAGAACCAACAGGGCATTCTAATTGTAGAGGTGATTAGAGCTTTTATCAAGTCGTTATGAACTTATACCGGATATTCTGATTTGGTCCGTATTCTGTTTAAAACCAATTAGAGGTAACACTTGTTCTTGTTCATCTACTATCAACAGGTATTAATCATATACGTTTTAATCTATTTAAAGTGCTCTCTTTCTATACTTGTCTCTCTAACAGCGGTGTGCATGCCCTTCAAACTGTTTCATACTTTGCATGAAGACTGCACCGAGCCGGAGGAAATAAATATAAGTTTAAATGCTTTTTGAAAACTAAAGAGAATTATGATTGATGATATGGCAAGACCGCTTTAAATCCAGAAATGATACTTCAGGATACTTGTATTAGAAATATAGGAACCGTGATTCAGCATAGCATACGAAAGAAGAACATCGGAATGCGAAAATAATAGAATAAATCGGATTACGCTACAATTGCTTACTTCAGGACAAATTTTAACTAATCAGCATCAATTTGCAAAAACTGTAATTAGGATGAAATATATCTTTAGTTTCCAGGTTTTCAATACATTTTGCTTTGGGCACGGTTTCTTCTACGTTCTGTCACAGACCCTACATGAAAATGTGTGGATTATACAGATATGACTATTGTACTGGTTTTGGTACATAATAATTTTTGACACATTAGATTCCTAAGCTAGTAAGGTCCTATGTCATTTTCTTAGAGATAAAAAACAGACTTCCGGTAACGTATTTGACGGGTTCACGAATCATATGTAGAATCGTGAAAGTTGCAAGCCTCGCAGAGATGAGAAATGTGTTATGTGACAGAAGAAGCACAAAGAGGTCACACTGTTCTGAAAATGACGAAACTGACCTCATTAGTTGCCTTTCTTAACAACATGGCCTTTCGGTTTCTTCTATTAAATTACACCTGGTAAAATCATTGATGTACGTTTAGAAAAATCAATGGGTTACTCTTGTTAATTGTAGACCCATATGGCGTAAAGCATTAGGCTGAGTGCGTTGTTTACATAGTACGGAATTTCTCCCCATTCCTTGTTTTCCATATGTTAGACGAACTCTGCTCTGATATTATCAGTGCTACCTATGTTTAATAAGCCGCAGGTGTTTATATTGAGGCAACTGTACGAAACTCATTTTAGACAATACCGACACAAAGTACCAATGTGTGCTTTATTAAGCTTTAGCTAAAAGTTTCTAGGCAACGTACATTTAAATAGCATCTCACTAAGTAAAGTAGTCATCATTGTAGCTTTCTTTGCTTTTTGCCAAACTGTCTGTCAACTGGCGTCATTGTTCCATTAATCTATATGTGTACTTGGAAAGATTTTGGTTTATAGACTTATCTTAAAGTAATGTCTGAATGAAGCTTCAAACTTTATCACATGACTGATATTTGTATGCAGTAAAATGAATGTGCAGATATCCCTTAATAATTATAAAGTAATTTAGTTTATTCACACGTGAATCACTACAATCTTTTAAAGATGGGTGTTCCCTTAACAAATTGAATTGAGACCTGGAAAAAACACGGTAAAGTCTTCAGCTTTGACAACATCATTGGTTTTGTAAAGTTGGATTACATTCTTAAATTCATGAAAAAGATAACTTCATCATTTCAATATATACTGCCCAATTATTAATTGTATACCCACGGATATTTATGATTTTACATTATATTATTATGTGCAACTCGCAAATTATTCGCGCAAACTGAAATGTTCTTTGACGCATTTACACGGTTTGTTTTACAACCCATTATTCAGTTTCAGTACGTTTTCTAAAACACCATTAGATGGTGTGTGAAGAGATCGGGGGATAAGAGAGGGAAGCGATATGGATTTGTAATCATACCAACAAAAAAACCCCACAACAAATATAACAAGTTAGTGGCAAAACGTCAAATAATTTCCTTGCTATAATTACCTGAATTTCCAGTACACTAATCAAAAGGATATCACTATGAGAGAAAAGATGTTCGTATGAATGATATGTACATATGTACATCTTGAATTATAATTGACAGCTCTGTGTGTTCATATCATTTAATCAGCACACAATAAAACCTATATTATTTAATATGAATGAAGTGTGAACAAACTTAAGATCACTACGGAGTGTTTGATATCATGGTCATGGTGTTTCCAAAAGGTCGAGGATAGTGAAGTCATTGTCAAATAATGCTTAGAAAACGGCATCAAAATGATAGTGCATAACGCCGTGCTGATGCCATATTAGTGTGGAATCCCCAGGTATGTTTTGAGGCATCGAACAAGAACAATTGTTTTTAACATATGCAATGTTTGTAACAAATGCTGCTAATATCTTTAGATCTGCGGAGTAAGTACAAATACAAATATTGGTTTGACATGTAACAATCAGTTTATAAGTTTTCAATTCAAACAGTTAGTCCATATATAACAAAAGTTGTATAATAGGGGGCTATTATTAGTAATGTAGAGAAGTATTTAAGTGTATCGAACTCGGAAGTAGCAGATACTGTGTTACAAAAACAAGCTATGCCGTTTCCCCTAAAATTACTACCTCAAGAAAAGAAAGAATGTTAACGTATTTATTGAATTTCAATGAAAACTAATTCGTATCCAAAGGCTTCAGGTAAATGGTTACTTGACTAAAGTACCACACTCGGGAACTTTTCAAAGGTGAGATCATATATGTACCAACTGGATAGGTGTTCAGTCTACATAAATATTTTGATTGGGATAAATTCTACATCACACCCCCCACACACACACACACACCTGTGTGTGTGTGTGTTTTACGGATCATTTGACTTAAGTTTCATATGCAAAACATAATAAATGTATGATTGATAATGGACTGTTTGCGATCTCATTGTTATTCCCAATGATTTCATTACTGGACAAGAATTATAGGTTACTGCATTTGTATGGGAAAATATGAACGAGTTTTGGGATGGAATACTGCACGAACTTGTGAGTGCAGTATATCATTCTGACAAAACGAGTTCATATTTTCCCATACAAAAGCAGTAACCTTTTTATTATATGCTCCTTTTTTAATTATATCTAAGGTTTAATTATATAAACAAAATACACTGAAAGAAACAATGTAAATGAATGAATGCCGTATTCCAAACTAAATACACAAGCGCAGATTTGTCATTACACAATGACATCATTATTAATGCGCACATAACTCCGCCCAGATAAATTTGAACTTAGTCGCGCGCTCGACATAACTTTCGAAAAAAAATGGCGTGTCTAGCTAAAATTGAAATTTGCAGTCATATTGTGAATAAATGCGCATTGCAACAACTTTTCCACTTGATCTGGAATGAATATATTTTAGTATTTTGTTTCGATTCGACAAAAATTTGTGATTTTGGACTGGATTCATCTGTGCAAATTATACATGAAATACATCGGATTCAAGTGGCGCGGGAGAAGCGTGTTTACGTCTGCAAATGTCTTTCTGTGTCTGTCATTGAATGTTTGAAATCATAACGTGGGAAAAATATGAAGTCTTTCAATTGCAATTATCAAAAAGACGCTATGGAATTTAATGCTTATTTCATTTTGAGTGCAGTAAGGAGGATGCAACTGCACTTATCATCGAAATTACAGCACAATTTCGAAATGTGTAATCCAGAATGAAACCCTATGATATGGCTCGTGTAGTTCGGATTTGCAGAATTAAGAAAAAACATTTTGAGGAAATTCAGAATGTAAAACTGTTAGTATATTTTATTTTGCCATTCTTATCACCAGATAAAGAAGACAGTATATACCTTGTCACTTGTATGTTATTTGTAAAGACCTAATCTTCTGTCTTTTATATAATGTAGCTAGCCTAAATCCGTGACATTGTATCAACGCGGTATGTGCCTAAATAGCTTGGTTTTCTTGCAGTCCACGAAACATGTTTTAGTTCATTCAGAAACAAATTTAAACAACCACAACGTAAAGAGCCTCTTATGCGAATGTATATGATTTGCTTACAAATCAAAAGTGCGTCTGCGTCATTGCTTGTTTACAATAGAAAGTAGTTCCTTTATTCACGTGAATGCTATATGTGTATTGTCGCGCGCGTTCACTATCGGGGAATATTGAACGATTCTGACAATGTAAAGTTAACGGGGAAAAAAATGAGCATATAATAAGAGGTGATTACTATTGCAAATTGTGGATGGGAATGCAATAATGAATATATGGAATGTAGGACCTTAATAGTACCTGTTTGTCTCATCCACTATCTCTTTTATACATGTCACATTACATGTACTGTTAAGCTTCTTCTAGAAACGTCTAGAACAAAATAACAATAACCCAAACATACATTCAATTGTTTGTGTAAGCATGTAACAGTATCAAACTCTGTAATGCATTCCGTTTGATGTTACCTCCAAAGCTACATATACATTGAGCCGAATCAACTAATATCCTTGCTATATTAACCCATGTCAAGAGTTATCATTTGTCCTCCATTATATAATGGCAACATGATGCGTAAGATAGCTGATAACAGGTAATCATGTTAGGTATAAACACAAGGCATGGGGTTTTAGATAGCTATATCTTTTGGCATGTAAAATACAAACACATGTAATTATTTTGTGCACATGCCTCATATGAGAGGCGTGATTGAAGAGAAGACGGTGATAGATAGTCATACCATAGCATTACGCAAATTTGGACAGTCAACTGATACTGCATCCCTTTGTGCCCCCAAATAAAATCGCAAATACGTTTTGTTTCCCGAGGATTCTGATAAGCAGCGAACAATGATTTTGCACTTACTAGAAAGCAGTTTTGAAGTCTATACAGCAACTACAATGTTTGCTAAATTCAGCCTTTTAGCTTTTACATAGAGAGAAAATGCAAACATATGTAATTTGGCCAATTTCGGAAAGGTCAACTGGAATAAGCATTCCAGTCATTATTTTCAGATGCAACCATGTTAAGGAAATTCTACATACCCTGCATATATAATGACGTTTTCATATGATGTGTTCAAGTTAGTGACCAACATAGATAAGTTTAAGTGCAACTCAACTTATAGCTAATGCAATTAAGATATATATACAAAGGGATGCAGTGTATATATATATATATATATATATATATATATATATATATATATATATATATATATATATATATATATATATATATATATATATATATATATATATATATATATATATATATTCCCCTCAAGATAAGAGCAAAGGAAATTTCGGTATTGGTATGAAAGCCTCTCCTTCAGCTTTGCAGCGTTTGATGAACATTACAACATCTTGTCTAGTTACGTGTGACACTTATATCGATTACGTTATCGTCTACAACGACACGTATAAAGACCGCATGGAAGTCTTCGGAGATTCTTTGATCGACTCAGTGACAATGAATTAAAGTAAAAGTGAGTTATGCGGTGCTTGCGTTACATTTTTAAGACATCTTGTGGGAAATCGTCAAGTTAACCTATAGACGTCACAGTCAAGGTTGTCTCTGAATTCCAGGTGGCTATTAGTAACAAGGAGCTGATGTGATTGTTGGGTATGTTTGAATATTATCGTAAGTTGTGCTCCAATTTTCCATAATTGCAGAATCACTGACAAATTTGACGAGTAAGAAAACCAAGTTTCATTGGTCTGAAAAATGTTATGAGGCTTTTGAGAATTTAAAGGAAATACGTGGGAGTATAACGATTATTTCAACTCCAAATTTGAGTAAGTCGTTTAAAATGTATGTTGATGAAATTGGTGTGGTGATTGGTGGAATATTGATTAAAGAAGAAAAAATGACGTGTTGAGGGTTGGAGATGGACCCACGTGTATAATGTCGTGCCAGGTAAACAGGTTTGCTTGTTTGAGTTCTAGATACACCCTTGATTCTGATCTTATCACTTTCTTGAGAGAAATTGATGGAAATTTTCATTAAGGTTACCCTCATCGTTGTCCTCTAAATGTGTCTAGTTTTAAAAAAAAATAACTTTGATTATGTTAGAATTACTAATTCCATATTTCAACTTCGTTCTTAGTGGACTCAATTTTAGTTGTGCTCAGCTGATAGGATTTAATTTATTTATTTAAACCTTTATTGGAATAACAAAGTGCTCCTTGATTTAGGACTATTTTGGTACATCAAGACTTTTGGTACATTAGTACATTCAAGACTAATGACAAATCAGCACAGTCAACATTGAAATTCGTCGTAACACCACTGGAATTGATTCAGACTGTTCTATAGTTTTGGACATATGATATAACTTTTAAGACTGTTTCGGATTTATTTCATAACACTGTAAGTTCTTTTTAAATTTATCTTTATCTTTTAATTTTACAAAACCTTTGGTTTTCGCTCTTTTCTGTTACTCAGGGAGACGTAAAACCATGAGAACAGCTTCAACGAAGAAAATCAGAACAATCCCAAATAACATGGAAAGGTACAGTGTTCTCACATAGGAAAAATGAAGTTAACTGACAGCTTCCGGCATCGACAAGCTTGCAGCAAACATGTCAAAGCCGGCCTTTCGGGCATCAGCAAAATACGCACAGCATAATTTTGATATTCCTACCAAAAGATACATCTACCCATACGAATATAACTACAGCTGTCAGTGGATTTGAACAAATCCAGTTTTCACTAATGGATGCATTTTGTTGTGGACTCAAACGAATATGAATCGAAGCGAAAAACTATAAGCATGCACATAGCGTGTGGAAGACATTCGGTTTGCAAAGGTGGGAAACCATCAGTACCTCAGCCTTAAGACCGATGTGCTTTCGCTAGCTGATGTCTGAGGCATTTAGTGACACATCAATCAAGCTATAAGACCAGAACCCACCTCATATTAAAGTTTGTCTAGCATGAGGTGGGGCGCATTCATGAGGAAGAATGGTGTAAAGGTCAGCTTTTGATAAATATCAACATGTACCTGTTTATTAATAGGGGAATGCATGGCAGAATTTCTATGGTGGGCCTAGCATGAGCTGGGGCGCGTTCCTGAGGACGAATGCTGTAAAGCTTAGCAAGTACAGATATCGGCATGCACATGTTTATTAATAAAGGAATCCAGGGTGCCATTGTGATGGTGTACCCTCCTTATGCGAAAACGAGCAACCCAATGACTGTAATAAAAAAAATACCAAACAGCTGGATAACCTGATCTATGCCAATAAGATACATTTTGGAACATGATGTAGAGTCTGCCAACAGGCAACCTTAAGTGTGTTAACCCGCTCACCCTAGAATGAAGTAGACATCGTTTACCCCGAGGTGCTGATTGATGCGCACGGCAACCTCTCGCTAACCCTTAAGGTACTGATTGTAAAAGAGATCTCGCTGGGCGACTTTCGGTATGGTTTAGTGAATGAGCTGGTGAGCATGTTTACTGGAAGCATGAAGCAATTCCTCAGCGGGAGAGAGAGAAGGAGTGATACATGGTCAAACCTGTAGTTATATACCTACCGTGGGATGTGCATTACCAATGTCACCGGGAATTAGAGTTTGACCAAAACGCGTAGATGGCACCGTACACACAGTTCAACACAGAGCTGGGAACCAAGGCGAAGCCGTACTAGGAGGCAATCAAAAAGCACAGTGAGAGGTTCCTCGAGGAGAAAAGGAGATACCGAAAGATCAAAGGTGTTTCAAAGGCTGTCGTGAAGCACGACTTGCATCATGAAGGAGTTGGTCCACAAAATAGTGCAACAAAATGGGATAGACTGCTCAAATAAGACGAGTTGAGGTCATTGGACACCATGTTATGGATTACGCCGGACGAATTCCCCACGCGAGCATACGGTTACCGCCGCACCGCTCGAGAGCAGCTTGCCTGTGAAAAGTATATTAAAAACTCTTTAATTTGTGTAACAATCCACATAGTTTTTGCTAATATACTACATAAGGTCGTCGAGCTTGTATGCAGTATCGTGCGTATGCTATGGAAGCACATGGAACTGTTATTGATGCCGGCTGCCAAGAACATCCCTGGTAAATAGATTGCAAAGCTTTGGGGTTTTCCGCCATTCTCAGCAGCACCTGTTAGTTGAGCTTGGTACCAAGTACAATTGTTAAACGATGTAACTGCGGTATTTCTGAATGTCCCGGGATACGTATAACCGTATACCATAATAATATTAGAGGACCAATCATTTACTATTCTTGGACAGGGCCGGCATCTTTATCTAAAACAGTGGTCTGTCAATAGGTGAAAAAAATCCGAACCATGTAAAATGTGATGACAAAGCCCTGTCTTGCACTCGGTCTGTGCTGTCTGACTTTGAATGGCCTGAATGTCAACGTATTTCTCATTCCGGCATTAGTTCATCATCGCATAAAGTCTTTTATAAAAAGCATTTCTACCTGGACTCTTAACCTTAGTCACCTTCATCACTTGCTGAGATATTACCTTTGATGTTTCCTACTTCGGGATATTTGACGTTACTGTAGTCGTATGCCATACTCATCGCTTGTCATTTTGTTGACTCTGCTTTTCTGTTAACACGTCTTTATGTTGTCATGCCAGACGCAATTGGCGCCAGTAACGAGCTGTAAAAAAGGTAATAGCGGCAGCTAATGCTCTTCAAAGAGTACTAGATTATCATCTTTCAAATCCCTCGCTAGGTGATCGCAGTTGTCTGCTAGCACAATATGGCTCGCAACTGCAGTGTATAGGCTAAGCAGATACAATCCAGTCATGCCGGTCCCCATTTAGGCTTCATATATGGCATTTGTTTTTGCTACCTCTTCCTCACTCATAGTCTTTAGGCTCGCAAATTTAGGAGGTTGACTTATGTATTCTTTCTCCGCTTCAGACGGACGTCACAAGCTCAGATAGCCACGCCTGCTAGTGTTTCTTCTGGATGTATTTGTGATGGTTGTTGTGTCTTCCGATTAGGCTGCCAACGCATATAGTAGCTCCTCAATACCACGTACACTCACAGCTCCTGACATAGCTGTTATAATGGTTTGACTCTAATTTAAAGCGTCCACATCAGGCGGGACCGCAAATGGAGCATACAGAAACTTTCCTTTTTACGAAAATCATGAGGTTTCAATGATATCGTTTTCTGTCTGCCTTTCCTAAACGAGTCATCGTCTTTACAGTAAAAAATGGCTATCGGTGAGGTCTGCTTGAGGGAATCGCTGACAATGGCATTGTATTGTGTTACGGCCGACATGCTGATGCCGGCAAGGACGCTAACCTAAGCCAAATTAGTAAGTAATGCCAGAAAGAACAGCGCAATCGTCGATCATAAACAACTGATATAATTCAATAACCTTAGCAACACCATAAACACGAGTATTGCTACTGTCAACCCCCACCCCCACCTTCGCAACAGATTTCAAACAGTACCGCATCAGGCTGTAATACATCAAGTTCCCAAATATGGCAATATACAGCAGAATCTTATCATCAGCCACCTATTATATCAATCAAACATCACAGTACAAAAGCATATTATTAGCAACACATTATGTGGATTGCACATGACAGTACAGATGCATATTATTAGAAACTCATTCTGTGGATCAAACATCACAGTACAGAATCATATTATTAGCATCCCATTCAATGGATCAAACACCACAGTACAGAATCATATTTAGCATCCCGTTCAATGGACAAAACATCAGTATGCATAATATGATTCTTATAAATGAGATTCTTATCTGGGTTACATTATTTCAACAGTCTTCCCCTCACAGTGGGACCCACAACCGAAACGAAGGAGAATTAATGAAAGGGATACTGAAAGTCAATAGGAAGAACGTAATATGGACAGTCACGACACGAATGAACAATATTTAGTGAAAATATGTTTAACTACCTGTTGTTCCTTCAATATTTAAAGATTTCGGGCTTGCAACAACATGCCCTTTAGCTCGATGCCAATGGCCGTAGTGTCACTGTTCATGACAGAGAACGCTGCAAGTTCGTTGCATGTAGTCACATTATTAAAACACCTTGACTATTAATTAACAGCTCTGTGTGTTCGTATGATTTATGAAATACAAAATAAAACCAATTTTATTTAATATGATTGAAGTGTAAACAAAATTAAGATCACTAAAGTACTTCTTTTTGGGCGTACATATATGAGAGGGGTTGTTAAGAGTTTACTCCCTTCATATGGCACACTATTTAACTTATTTACTCGTATAAAAGAAGTTTCGCTTTTAAATGACGTTGGCTGATGATTTTTGTATCTGAACCGTTCATTTGAAATCTGTTGCATGACACGACCATGCACTTCTACTGCTTTTATATAAGATAAGATAAAATGAACTCTGGAGAGAACTACGCTGGAGAAAATGAAACCGAACTTGGCCGTTATGCCTAAGTGATAAAGAAAAAGCCAGTTTATTAAATAGGTTTAACTTTTTTCATGTACCCAGTCTTTATACACTAATTAGGCCGGTCAGTTATTATTATAATATACTACTGTTATACAAAAGAACATCAGTAATATATATCCCTGAAATTTCGACGGTGGGTATTTTGGCGAAACAGTTAAGAATATTACTTACGCTCATAGAAAAACAGCTTTAAAGTCTAAACAGAAAATAAACTATTTATTTTGTTCAGCTTCTTAGCGTTTGTATACGATGTCAAAGTACACAAGTATGATTTGATCTGTTCTTCAATGGTCGCTTACACTAATATTAACAGTAACTAGAACATGAAACACAACCTATGATGTTCGTATGATATGATGTGTCTAGATTAGTGACTAACAAAAGTGAAATGATCATGGTGTATCGGGATTCATAACTAACGCATGGATGGCAAGTTTAAGACAGTAATGCAGATGACAAGTTTAAGACATTAATATAGATGACAAGTTTAAGACAGTAATATAGATGACAAGTTTAAGACAGTAATATAGATGACAAGTTAAAGACAGTAATGCAGATAGTAAGTTTAGGGCAATAATGCAAAATGCAAGTTTAAGACAGTAATACCGATTGCACGTTTAAGACAATACAATATGGCAAGTTTAAGACAATAATACAAATGACAAGTTTAAGACAGTAATACAAATGGCAAGTTTAAGACAATAATACAAATGACAAGTTTAAGACAATAATACAAATGGCAAGTTTAAGACAATAATACAAATGGCAAGTTTAAGACAATAATGCAAAATGACAACTTTAAGATAGTAATACAGGTGGCAAGTTTAAAAATTCATTGTTACATATTCGGTTAGATTTTCATTCTCAAGTAAGCTGGAAAAAGTACTGAAGTATGTTTCCCCATTTAGTTTGTATTGTGTTCTGGTCTATCTAGCTTGAATTCTGTGAAATTCAATTTTGAAAAGCAACAACACGAATATGAATGTCTGACTAAAGGAATAAGTATTCTGCAGAAAATGAAGTTGAACTTCTTGCGCGACATATCTGGATTAATATTCAACATAAACCATGTAATTAAGCCCTGTAAATACAGTTGTGCTGTACACATCGAACTTTATTAACTAAGTCTTTGAAAAGCTTGTTAGTTAAATATTTTCAGTGTGTTGGAGATCCATCCCCCTCCCCCCATCCGCAACAAAAAACAATAGGGTACTGTCAGCATTACATTACCACGTGTTAGGATTGATAGTGATTGGTCATCCTCTATTTTCATCAATGTCATATTGAGTTTGTTATTTTCATATTTAAAAAGTGTATTAAAAAAAAACCCAACTGCAAATGATATTTCTATACATATTAAAAGATACGAAAAATAATGACGTCATGGATTGCGTCTTATAATGGTATAAAAGAACGGTGCAAAGAGAGAAAAATGAGAGAATGACTATGAAAATGTGTTTATACCACGATTACGTCAAATAATAACAAAACGTTTCAATTGAAACATATTTGAATAAACACATGGACGTCAACTATATTGATGAAAATGAAAGGGAGTGGGGGAGGGGATACATACAAATCATGCAGGGATATGTTTTCCATTGTTAGAATAAAACGTACTTGTAACACAAACTATGTTTAGCCTATCATAGTGGCATTTCCATTAACGGAGAACTAGTGCTTATTATCAGATCCGCCTTGTTAAAGAGTGATAGGTCTACATAACAAAGCGATATTGACGGTTGTTACATCCGTCCTGGGGGAGGGGCGAGTGGCCGAGTGGTCTAATGCAGTCGCCGTTACTGACCACTGCCATCTCACCTCTGTCTGCGTTGGTTCGAGTCTCAGATTCGACCAATGTGGGTATGTGAGAAAGCTTGCCAGTAGCTTCTCGTGGGTCGGTGGTTCTTTCAGGGGGTTTCCCCAGGTTCTTCCTCCACCATTAATACTGGCCGCCATGTATAGCCTATCGTGTGCTGAAAAATGGCGTTAAGGCCAACAACAACAATAGCAATAACATCCGTCTTGTTACAAAGTGATATGTCTGTATAGCAAAGAAATATTGATGGTTGTCAGATAAGTCTTGTTACAATGTTACATGTCTGTATAGCAAAGACGTATTGATGGTTGTCAGATCCGCCTTGTTACGGATCTGAGCAATATGACTAAATCTTTGACCACAAAACAAAAACAAAATAAGCACATTACTCTGAACAACACATAAAGTTTCATGCCAAAATTACTATCTCTGTGCAATGTCTGTATACTGTAACACAAATATCTATTACAAAATCAAACATTAGCAGGTAAATATGCTTCCATTGTAGTCTTACTGAAATCTTCCTGACATGCAGCAGCAAAACAATTTATCTATGCCACTTCACACGGAAGCCAAAAACATGTTTTCAAAAGCACGATTTTGCTCTTCTGGGCGTGTTTGGGTGATTCGTAATCAATCTTAGCCTGTTTTGATTTACCTGAACTCAACGACTAGCAAAATTTAATAGTTTTGGCAGAGATGTATATTCTGCTAAATTAGTCATATTTTGGGATCAACATGAGTTTCGTATGTGAGACACACTCTACTCTAGTGTAATGTCATTTCACATGCGTCCATCGTGGCATATCCTACTCTAGTGTAATGTCATTTCACATGCGTCCATCGTGGCATATCCTACTCTAGTGTAATGTCATTTGACAGGCGTACATCGTGGCATATCCTAATCTAGTGTAATGTCATTTCACATGCGTCCATCGTGGCATATCCTAATCTAGTGTAATGTCATTTCACATGCGTCCATCGTGGCATATCCTAATCTAGTGCAATGTCATTTCACATGCGTCCATCGTGGCATATCCTTTGAGTGGTATATCAGGTGTTTCCAAGTCGATGTTGCATATCATTGGTCCTGCTGACTTATCATGCGTTCGACAAAGAAAGTGAGGCCCCGAGTGGCCGAATGGTCTAAAGCGCTAACCGTTCCGAATCACTGCCATCTCACCTCTGTCTGCGTGGGTTCGAGTCCAAGGCTCGGCTAGCGTGGGTACGTAGGAAAGCCTGCCCGTAGCTTCTCGTGGGTCGGTGGTTCTTTCTTGGGTATTCCAGGGTTCTTCCTCCACCATTTATACTGGCCGCCATGTATAGCCTATCTTGTGCTGAAAAATGGCGTTAAACCCTAGAACAAAAACAACAAAGAAAGTCGAGCAGTTCTCGTAGAGTGAAATGTTTACTGTAATCTTAAGGTTTAGCAGATCTAAAATTTGAAAAGAACCGTTTATTTTAGGTTTTGGGCACGGCAAAGCTTTGAAAAGAGGTCTCTGGTGAAGAATTCACGGAAGTCATTCGAACTGTATCACCCGTAGCATCCTAGAGTGACTTCGCAAATAAGAGCATCGGATTTGCAACATATTTAACAGTTTTAATTGTTAAGAGAATGGATTCCAAATACATTTTATTCAATTTTTGTCTTTGGCCAAACCCTGAAGATGTGTGTGCTTTTGACAAATGTTTAGAAAATCGTTGCAATAATTATTGTGACTATCTGTCACTCTTTTTAGATTACGAACAATTACATTTCAAGCATACAGTAATTATTTTCCAGGCTTCCATAGCAAACCAGAATCAAGCAGCAAGCACTCGAGATGATGCAATAGTGGGTACCTAGTGACTTTATTCGTTTTCTTAATATACAAAAATTACCTTACAATTGTAGCTTTACAAGAAAATTCCTTTTTCAGGAATAATTAAACATTTTCCTGAGATCAAAACATGATAACACGCATGATACACGTGATAACCCGTATATGATACAAGTTTTACTCTAAAATTTGATTTATCTTGAGAAAAAAAATGTAAGTGCAAGCTTTCACCTGATCAACATATGACGTGTGGTGTATCCAGCTCTGCGGTCACTTTTAAAGAGTACCATTAATTCATAATTATGATGTGGGACTTATGGGTCACTTGAGAGTATAATCCTGTTTCGTTCGAAGTGCCACTTAATCCTAAATCGAACGCAAACAGTAACATTTAATTACTAGAAACAATTCATAAATAACAAACGCGGAGAAAAATTGTATTTACCTTATTATGTATTCAATGAAAACAGCATATATTAAATGCAGGAAGTATTTGATACATTTATTTCACTGTTTGCCACTAGAAGCATTAAATAACAATAATTAACAGCATTCACAAAGTGTCCACTTTAGTAACAAAAAAATATATTTAAAAACAGATTTTTTTTAAGATTGGGGGACGGGTTATATTACAATTATTTCAAATTTGAAGACTCCATATGAACATTTGGGTTTGATCTGAAAATAACGGTTTAATAAAAGCAAATACATACACAATAGTAGAAATAGACATTTCCGTTTTCTATATGTACTTCATTTTCATCTCATTTTCCTTCTTTAAGCTTTTCTTTTCTGATAAATCCTAATTCTAAATTATCCACATATTTAGAAACAATTAGACCCTCATTAATTGTGTACCCTTAAAAAGAAATAAACACACCATCTTTACTTCCTGCTGATTTCAACAAGTCAACATTTTTAAAAACAAAAACTTCGTCGATTTATTCTGACCTCTTCATCACTAAATAATTCTTTGCCATGCACGGTAACATCTTTTGGATGGACATGAATAATAATTTACATATAAACAATGAAGTAAATGTAACCTATCTTTTCATCTTTTTTTTTCTTTATAATTATCTTTAGCTCAAAACAAACTCTTCGCATTTATACATTGAACTACGGGCTAAAATCTATTTATTTTTTATAATTTCTTTGGAGGAAATGTCAAATAAGAATTCTTTTTACAGAACAAAATTTCATTATAATGGTCTATACTCTATACAGTTATTCAAAACTTCCAAACTTCACAATATTTTTTTTTAAGTGGATGCTATGCAAAGGACATAGATAGAACACCGTGAACAATTGTAAAGTAGGACACATAAAGGGTTTTCTTAAAAATTTAAAGTTACCGTTTATGCATCATAGATTCACATACAGCATTTCTGTTTCACAGAAATAGTGTATAGTACTGTCTGGTGCTGTGAAGGAATGTCTGGTACTGTAACACACTACCGGATCATGTACAATATTGTTTAATATTGTGTAGGAATGTCTGGTGCTGTAACACACTACCGGATCATGTACAATATTGTTTAATATTGTGTAGGAATGTCTGGTGCTGTAACACACTACCGGATCATGTACAATATTGTTTAATATTGTGTAGGAATGTCTGGTGCTGTAACACACTGCCGTATCATGTAAGGTATTGTATAATACTGGATAGTATTGTCTGGTTCTGTAACACATTAACTGATCATCAAAGTTTAAACTATTCTTGACCTGACACTTTAGGAACATGACGATGATGATGATTGCTGGATATTTCGGACAAGAAGACGAAGCTATTGACAATTGTCATCCAAAGTGTATCAATCTAACAAACAGTTCAGAAGATATAAACACATAAAAACGATATTATGCTCACGACTGAAAAAAGTGTCCTATGTTTTTAGTTCACAACCTGTACTATTAATTGAATAAGCCTGGGTAGAAATGACATATGTACTATTCAATAGATACATCTGGGTAGTAATGATACGCAGTAAATGTAATATTCATTGGATACACCTGGGTAGAGGTGATACGTAATACTAATACTATTCATTGATACGTCTGGGTAGAGATTTCACGTAATGCCTGTAGGAGTCACTGGATACGTCTGGGTAGAGATTTCACGTAATGCCTGTAGGAGTCATTGGATACGTCTGGGTAGAGATTTCACGTAATGCCTGTAGGAGTCATTGGATACGTCTGGGTAGAGATTTCACGTAATGCCTGTAGGAGTCATTGGATACGTCTGGGTAGAGATTTCACGTAATGCCTGTAGGAGTCATTGGATACGCCTGGGTAGAGATTTCACGTAATGCCTGAAGGAGTCATTGGATACGTCTGGGTAGAGATTTCACGTAATGCCTGTAGGAGTCATTGGATACGCCTGGGTAGAGATTTCACGTAATGCCTGTTGGAGTCATTGGATACGTCTGGGTAGAGATTTCACGTAATGCCTGTAGGAGTCATTGGATACGTCTGGGTAGAGATTTCACGTAATGCCTGTACTATTCATTAGACACGTCTGGGTAGAGATGGTACGTAATGCATGTACTATTCATTTGATATATCTCAGTAGGGATGGTAGGTAATACCTTTACTATTCATTGGATACGTCTGGTTAGAGGTGGTATGTAATGCATGTACTTTTCACAGTGCAAGGCGAGCGATTCAACTGCCTTGGGCCCCGCGCTTTCATGAAATCAACTCCGCAATACAATTTATTTTTGCTTGGGTCCCGCTCATCGCTTGCTGCCTTGGGATCCGCACATTCTAAGGCCTGGCCTAACTTTTCATTTGATACATCTCAGTAGAGATGGTAGGTAATACTCGTAATATTCACTGGATAGGTCTGAGTTGAGATGATACGTAATACCCGTACTTTTCATTAGGTACATTTGGGTAGAAATGATGCGTATTATCTGTACTATTCGTTGGAAAGATCTGGGTAGAGATAGTAGGTTTTAGCATGCGGAAAGGCAGTTAAGACAGACAGGGTGACGGATGTCTGAACCAAATAGAGAAGGGATTAAATCTTCTGCGGACGAGTTCCTCTGCATGGATGTTAAACACAAAACAATCTCTTTGACCAAAAAACAATCAACACTCACAAAGGCGAACGTAGACGTAGCTCGATTATGGCCTTGAAAGCATGGGAAGTGATACTTTCAATAACATAATGAACATTGCCTCTGATGTTTCACATTCTAAAAAGTTTAGTTTGATTCATTGCCGCATCGTCAGATGCCATATGGAAATGTTTTTTTGAGAATTTGGACTACTGTATGGACTAAGTTATATTGTTTACTACACGCCTCATGTACATTTTCAAGTTTCTCAAATATTACAAATGTCCCCTCAGTTTATGAGTCAGAATACCGCTACAGTTCATGTAATGTTTTTGTTTTACACGTCATATATCGTCACATGCATGTCGCAATCACTGTAAATTTTCAAAAATCGAATTAAAGTAATCTCAAGAACTTCAATAATTTATTTCCCATTAAATGACTTGAAATATAAAATAAACTGAATGATACTCTCTCCTCCGTTATTCACAGTTTTAAAATGCAAAATAATCGTATAAAGTTATTGAAATTATTATTCAAATAAGATTTTCGAAACTTAGGATCTCGCATAAATTGCGTTCATTGTACAATTGTATAAACTTTAAGTTTTTTATATTTTCTTAAATGAAGTCTTTAAGTTATTTCGACTGTCCTTGTGTCAATTACGGGTGAATTCCATGTCCCTTAAAAATGTGGTAGGATTTGGCGGCATTTCATGACATTGGAATTCTGCTCAACCATTTCTCGGCTTCAGTCTTTTCCTGTATCAGCAATAGGTGTCATTTTTTAGAATCGTATTCTACATACCTCAAGTGGCAAGTATTCACTTCATTTGAATTCGTATAGATCAATATTCCTTTTGAAGGTCATTATTTAGACGCCCCGAAAGGTGCACACGGCAAAATCAATGTTAAACTACGTATACCTTTTTGGACGAAATGAACCTAAAGATGTGATCCAGTACAATCCGGATTTAATGTAGCGCGCTGTGATGTCACAAGGAAAGTTATGCATATTGATAACCAAATTCATGCTACCCTCTATTGTGACGATTTCACTCGACGCGCTCTTATTCCGACCTGTACTGTGGAATCCACCTTATACACAAGCGTTGTTTAGATGGTAGCTTACAGAAGTAAATGAACTCACCTCTGTTTAGAGGAACGTGGGCATAAACCAGTCTCTCAACTGACAAATTTATTCAACCTCTGCATATTTACGCGGTATATATGTGATGCAGATCCGACTTAAAATGAAACTTGAATTCTGTAGTCTACTGTTTTAAATCCAATGATGCAAATATCAGTTCACAAATACGTTACTGTAAATATGAAAATGTTTGGATCCAGTAATCCTCCTTTCTCTTGAATATCGCAACAATGTAATATTTAGTAGTGAAAGTTACACTTGGATCGTCTACTGTACTCTAACCGGTACTGTATCAGACAATGTGACATCACACGGATTGGACATTTTGTCCTTACAAATAATTTTGTCTATGTGAAATGTTCAGATCATTCAGAACGACAGTTGTTCATTGATTTAAAAGTTGTAAAAAATGTATAATCTACTTTTAAACGTTAATACTAGTTAACTTCGTTTGGGATATTTTTACTAACAAGAAATGGAAGGTGCCCTATATCGGTCATAATTAATGAAATTATTCATTCTTCTTTCTATCTATATAATTTCCACTTAAAACAATATGTGCTTAAAGGAATGGGTAATTATTTAATATTAAATTAATCAACTCGTTTAGTAAATTCATTATTAAATTATTACTCATTTGAGATCCTCTGTATCTGAAAAGTAACTTAAATATTTCATGAATTAACTACTATTAGACAAAACTGAATTTTTTACATTTAAAGTTCCTCAAAACTGCATTAACAAACTTTAGCAATTCAGTTATGTATCTCAATAACGGATTGAACCATATTATAAGTCTCTAGCTTACAATATGAAAGATTAAAGTTACTTGATATATACAACCTTGACATTATAGGCTTACTACCTTGAAATTATAGACTTATAGGTTTACAACCTTGAAATTACAGGCTTGCAACCTTTCTTTCAATTATAGGCTTACAGTCTTAAATTTATAAGTTTACAACCTTGAAATTAAAGGCTTAAAACCTTTTACTTATATGCTTACAACCTTGAAATTATAGACTTATAGGCTTACAACCTTGAAATTATAGACTTATAGGCTTACAACCTTGAAATTATAGACTTATAGGCTTACAACCTTGAAATTATAGACTTATAGGCTTACAACCTTGAAATTATAGACTTATATGCTTACAACCTTGAAATTATAGACTTATAGGCTTACAACCTTGAAATTATAGACTTATAGGCTTACAACCTTGAAATTATAGACTTATAGGCTTACAACCTTGAAATTATAGACTTATAGGCTTACAACCTTGAAATTATAGACTTATATGCTTACAACCTTGAAATTATAGACTTATAGGCTTACAACCTTGAAATTATAGACTTATAGGCTTACAACCTTGAAATTATAGGCTTACAACCTTGGAATTATAGACTTACAACCTTGAAATTGTAGACTTACAACTTTGAAATTATAGGCTTATAGGCTTACAACCTTGAAATTATAGGCTTACAACCTTTCTTTCAATTATAGGCTTACAATCTTAAAATTATAGGCTTACAACCTTGAAATTAAAATCTTAAAACCTTTTACTTACATGCTTACAACCTTGAAATTATAGGTTTACAACCTTTAAATTATATAGGCTTAAAACCTTTGAGTTAATGGCTTATAACCTTAGACTTATATATTTGCAACCTTGAAATTATAAGCTTACAACCTTAGACTTATAGACTTACAACCTTGAAATTATAGCCCTGGAGCCTTTAAATGATAGGCTTACAAACGTATAATTAAAAGTCATCACAAGAGCTGACAATTATAATATTTTTGTTGTTTTTTTTTCTTGCTGTTTGGGTTTCTTTCAGCAACAGCATGATAACGCTCAGCAAAGTAACATCTCTCTTGCGAAGGGCTGATGGTGCCAAAGGTTGAAGGCATGTTACATTAATATGGTGCGGAGGTTCAGTTCTAGAAAGCCTTTCAGTTTTAGAAACCATAAACAACTGAAACCATGCTAAACAAAGAGCCATCTATTTTCATTAGAAAGGAACCAGACAATCTGAACGTTTACTTCCGAAATTTGCTGATAATAATTTGTCAGCAGTTTATCTCTTGTGCATTTCCATCATTTCAAGTTTGTTCAAAAACCCGAAGTCTCTAAGTTCCATATACATTTTATTCCTCACTATTTACATTGCAAATTAGCAGATGGCTGAATATAAGCATCACTCTCATGTCATATTCTGGCTGCTTTTGGTGATCATTAGTGATTTATAAGTTGCATGATTCATAATGTACCTAAAATCTGTCAATTATTTATTTAAATTTGGCAGCCTCCTTTATTTCCAACTTGAAACTGCTGTTGTACACATTAGGATAAATCTTCTTTTCCTGCAAGCGCAAACAGAATGTGCTGATAAACTATTGCAATACATTAATAACACACTTAGTGTGTTGATAAGCTGTCACAATAAATTAATACCAAAAAAATGAAGGACGATCGCTTTTGAAATTGTTGGAGTAATTTTAATTCATTATCGATATTGTCACTTATCTAGAGTCTAAGTAATTCAAAATCACTTACCGTCGATATTGTCTACTTATCTCAGGTCTATGTAATCAAAAATCATTTACCATCGATATTTTCTACTTATCTAAGGTCTATGTAATTCGAAATCATTTACCGTCGATATTGTCTACTTATCTCAGGTCTATGTAATTAATTCAAAATCACTTACCGTCGATATTGTCTACTTATCTAAGGTCTATGTAATTTAAAATCACTTACCGTCGATATTGTCTACTTATCTCAGGTCTATGTAATTAATTCAAAATCACTTACCGTCGATATTGTCTACTTATCTAAGGTCTATGTAATTTAAAATCACTTACCGTCGATATTGTCTACTTATCTCTGGTCTATGTAATTCAAAATCACTTACCATCGATATTGTCTACTTATCTAATGTCTGTGTAATCAAACATCACTTACCGTCGATATTGTCTACTTATCAACCGTCTGTATAATCAAAATCACATACCATTTTTATGTTGAGGTGTATTATCTTGCACTACTCAAAGTTACAAATCAAGGGAATGTGACTCTATCCTGTCAACAATGATCCTTGAACTTAACAGCTGAATCACCATTTAAAATTCCTCGAAGCAGGGGTGCAGAAAATCATGTATGCTATTATTAAACGCCCAGAGGAAATAGTATATTAGTGAGTGAATATTGTCTGCATGACTGGTTGCACATTGTAAGTTATTCTCGGGCTTCTTTACACGTTTTGTTGACATTACACTATCCTTTATTTCATTGGACTGGTTTTTCGAGTACTAAAACTTTATAATTGTAGTTTCTTCAGTTGATAAATGTAGAGAGGGTTTCTATTGGTCAGAACAGAACCATGTGATCATGCCCAGTTGCGCTTATTTCTGTATAAACTGTACGGAGAACAACTTTATACTAGCCTCTATATTGAAAGTCACGTACAAAGTAACTAATGTACACACTGAATCGGAAGGCATATATACTGCTTGCCTTTAAAACAAATAACATACGGTAGGTTTATATTTTATTTATAAATTTAAATAAACCGATCTGACCGAATCAGATAACACTCACTGTAGTTTTCCTGAAGATAAATAATTCTTTCTTTGATTTGATTTGAGATCAACAGCTGGAAACACCAGATCTGCCAAGAAGAATACCGGGGCTATGTTGTACATCACTTTCACTGCGGTTCGTTACAATGAATTTAAAACTATTGGTAAATGGATATAGGGATTGCGATAATGTGAGATCAAAGACTAACTTTATAACAATTGGATTCACAGTCCTATAATGGAAGACGACGACGCTCATAGCTAAGATGTGGATGTGGGTGGGAGAAAACTCTCTCTATTCCCCCGATCGTAACTAGCAGGGCCGATGTCTTGGACTGTTTGACTATCGGACCCAAATCACTATAACCATTTACTGATATTCTTAATTTTTTTTCAGTAGCTGAAACTGTTTATGAACACGAAAATAGATTTTAAAGAAACGAAAATTGGTTATTCACTTGTCTGAACAATAACGATTCGACCAAGTCAGAATAAACTCATGGGAGGCATTAAATAAATGAGTCATTCCCAAGTCAAACAAAAGAACACATCCTTTGCTTGGAATATTGAACTTCTACTCAGATCACATATCCCAAGTTATATAAAAGATTAAGACCATGCTGTGATTTGTTCAAAACCTTAGAACGCCTACCATTTTTAGAATTACTTTTTATATTGACGTAGCTATTACGTTACAGAAGGAGAATCCCCTGTTCTATTAATAGCTACGTAGCAGAGGTGCTCAAAAGAATTCATACATTTACATACAGCTCTAAAACTGATCTTATGATATATTGCGACTTGGGAAATCAACTAATACAATGAGTATTCAATTACCATGCCTTATTTGCAAATACAGGAAGTTAATTCGTTGCTTTCTTTATTTGTGCGACTATCGATGCATTATTTAAAGGCAACAAATACAATAAATAACATTGTCTTGATTTTGGTAGAAAACCTAACAAAATATCATACCGTCATCTTCTTATATGTCTGTGAATTTTAGAAATATAAAATCAAACCACAAGCATTATTGCTCTCGATGGGAAGTTAGTTATGGAGATAGTGTTCTACGAATGATTCAAATATATTCTTTTAGAATACTTTGTCTTCATGTTGCACTGTCAGTCATTTTGTTACGATTGTTTCTAATTTGTGAATTTAATAGTGTATAGAGATGTTAAGAATTACCATATTTTACTGAATAGAAACAAAGGTTACATAGTTTCATTATATATTAAATTTTAGGGTCATCTTACATAAAGTACTACCAAGCTAAGGGAATGCATATTGTGAGCAACTAAAAACGATGTTCATCCTTATGCCTAGAAACTTACAGAAAATATAATTTCATTGTGCCTAGTAACTTACAAGACAATGTTTTTATCCCTAGTAACTTAAAAGACAATGTTCCTTGTGCCAAGTAACTTACAAGACAATGTTGCTTATGGCTAAAAAGTTACAGGGAAACGTTCCTTACCCCTAGTAGCTTACAAGACAATGTTCATTATCCCTAGTAGCTTACAAGACAATGTTCCTTATGCATAGTAATTTACAAGAAAACATTCCCTATGCATAGTAATTTACAAGACAATTTTCCTTATGTATAGTAATTTACAAGAAAATATTCCCTATGCATAGTAATTTGCAGGACAATGTTCCTTATGCATATTAATTTACAAGAAAACATTCCCTATGCATAGTAATTTACAAGACAATGTTCCTTATGCATAGTAATTTACAAGACAATTTTCCTTATGTATAGTAATTTACAGGAAAACATTCCCTATGCATAGTAATTTGCAGGACAATGTTCCTTATGCATATTAATTTACAAGAAAACATTCCCTATGCATAGTAATTTACAAGACAATGTTCCTTATGCATAGTAATTTACAAGAAAATATTCCTTATGCCATGTAATTTATAAGATAACGTTCCTTATGCCTAGTAATTTACAAGACAACGTTCATTATGCCTAGTAATTTACAAAACAACGTTCCTTATGCCTAGTAATTTACAAGACAACGTTCCTTATGCCTAGTAATTTACAAGATAACGTTCCTTATGCCTAGTAATTTACAAGACAATGTTCCTTATGCCTAGTAATTTACAAGACAACGTTCATTATGCCTAGTAATTTACAAAACAACGTTCCTTATGCCTAGTAATTTACAAGACAACGTTCCTTATGCCTAGTAATTTACAAGATAACGTTCCTTATGCCTAGTAATTTACAAGACAATGTTCCTTATGCCTAGTAATTTACAAGACAACGTTCATTATGCCTAGTAATTTACAAGATAACGTTCCTTATGCCTAGTAATTTACAAGACAACGTTCCTTATGCCTAGTAATTTACAAGACAACGTTCCTTATGTCTAGTAACTTACAAGACAATGTTCGTTATATATGCCTAGTAACGTACAAGACAATGTTCCTTAATGCCTAGTTACATACAAGATAGTGTTCGTTCTTTATGCCTAGTAACGTACAAGACAATGTTCCTTATGCCTAGTAACTTATAAGACAACGTTCCTTGTGCATTGTAAATTGTAGGACAATGTTCCTTATGCCTTGTAACTTACAAAACGATCTTACTTATGCATCGCATCTTATCAAACGGCGCTGCTTATTTCTTGCCACCTAGAAAACAATTTGCCTTATGCCTAGTAACCGTGTAAACGATGTTCATTATGTCTAGCAAACTACAGAACGATGTTCATTGTTCCCAGCTACAGACAGAACAATGTGCATTACACCTAGCTACATAAAGAACGATGTTTATGATGCCTAGAAACATAAAGAAGGATTCACATATTGCCCATCAAACTTCAAAACTATAGAAGAAACTACAAGACTGTTGAAAGTGTCAGTTCGTACATTCATAAAGGGCATTAATGACGTAAGCAGCATTACGTACCAAAGTGTATCAATTTAATACCAGAGACTATTTGCTCACATGCGTGCATCACCTACAATATATATTTTTATGTGCTAAATGGGTGATAACTCTGACAACGATTGCATGATATGAACATCTTCACTATACATCTCTACATAGTGGTAATATAGATAAAATATCTTCAAAATTTCAAAACAATATAAGGAAAAACCACGGAATGAGTTTTACATTCTTTTCAAATAATGTTCCTTGCACTTTACAAAAGGTCATAATCTTTGTAGTAGTCAAAACTAAACAGCATGTTCATTATTGCATATGTCGATATTGTGAACTTATATTTCAAAAGAAATGAATTTGAGACTGATGCTCTGTCCAACACTAAGTATGTGTTTCCATGGCAAAACAAGTCACAATACCGTACAAGTTACCTCAGTGCCACAACCAAATCATAGGGATATCTTCACATCATAACATCATATTGACAATCTAACAACTTTAGGCCAATGAGTGAAAACAATACAGGCATGTGTATAATTATAATTGGTATAGATCAGCTGTACGCCAGCTGGAATATATATATATATATATATATATATATATATATATATATATATAAACCTATTTTCCAGCTTTGAAAGACTTTTTATGACGAAGGCATGCCTAAATTTAAATAGAGATGTTTTTCTCTGTGTAACGCAAATTCTTTTATATCAGAGCTATATCAGTCAGGTAAAAGGTTGATGTCACACCTGGAGTCAGTTGTGCAAGTTTTCACAGACGCAATCTCATTTTCCAGGGACTATTTTCTGCAAACATATTGACAAATAATTCAGGTATATTTCCAGTAATGAAAGTCAACAGCATAATGGTCATAACAATCCCCAGAATGGTTCAGTGACCATTATATCTTCACTGTAAGTTTTAGAATGACTCATACCCAGCGAGTTCTGGGTAGTAACCTCTCATAAACCCCGACACGTGCAGCTCTCTTTCTTCGACAGAAGACAACAATGACCCTCAGTGAGTCACGTGCAAACAGTGAGAAAGTATTGATGCTGTGTGATACGTCTGATTATTACAGCTGATCCCTGCCAATTTGATGCATTCAATAAATGTCACAGTAACAAATTTCAAGGTGAAGCCACTTATACTATCCATATGCACTGTCATCCAAAGATAATGTACATTGTTTAACACGTCCTATCTTCCAACTGTTTTTGAAGCTCTGGCGAGGAAAGTGTTGGCCAAATCTTGATAACGTAACATATTCCGATTTAAGAAAATTACTTTTAGATCATTATTAATCAAGGGTATGATTCAATGTGCAGCTTGTCTATTATTTACACGCAGACATACTCATGTTAACTATAACTGCTTAGAGACTAGAGAAATGACAGCTTAAGTCTGGTTACATGGTGTGGATTAACGGGAAATTCAAAGACTGTAATAATAGCAAATTTATATTCTTAAATTTTTTTTTAGGACTATAACCCCTTTAAAAGTAGTTTAAGCATCCAGTACAACAAGATAAAAGATATAATGAAAAACTGTTGAAATTCTGTCAAACGTATTTACCATTAATACCTGAAGGCAATAAAAGTCTTCAAAATATAACGACAATTTGGAGGGGGGGGTCTTCAAAAATCTATCCCGAATTTCCCTTAAAAAGGTAAAGATTTTCTTTGATGGTATATCAATGTAAACGTTCTTAGCTCAGTATAATAAAAATATAGTCTGACTCAAACTTGTAATTGGATAGCTGGACCTGATTGTATTCCACCATCAGTAGACGCTTCCAGAAGTATGCGTGAGATAGGTATGTTTGTCCTTCTTGAAAACGGCAAATTACCCCCTCATTTCTGATTATATATAATGTATGCCACTCTCCAGTGACGGTTTCGATTTTCCGAGGCGTGATTGGGTAAATTTTTATTTCGTCAAATGTACAGAACATGCTGCAATATACACTATTTGAAATCAATATATGGAATCTTACCTTTATAAACGAAGGACTGCAGAGCAGCTTTGGGTGCTTTATTTGCTCTTTCATAATCCTTAATAGCAATGTGCCTAGGCAACAGCTGTACGAATACATTATTTTTTGTATGAGCAAATTATGTTTCTATGAGATGTATTTTAACGGGTGGTAAAAAATAAGGTTGTTCAAGGCTTTCTGCGTGAAAAGAATGAGTGAAAAAATTATTAAATCTATTTTTGACACGTTTCAATGTATTTCAAAGATACAAGGACGTCTGTAACTTGTGCTGTACAACTTGATGTTTTATGGCGTAAACGGTTCAAGAATAATCGAATCTATGTTGGGGTTTTGGAACATGACAAGGAAATCTCAGTCCAGGGGTAATTTTATTTGTCTACCCACGAGGCATAGAATGTATGTATATAATGTAACCCCATGTCTGGGATTTCTTTGTCTTGGTACAAATACCGACATGGATTATTTTTCTCACTCATTTTTCCCAACTAAATTAAAATAACCCTGCCCTGTTGCAATTTAGTTTATAGCAGATTCAAAACACAGTTATCATCAGGTACTATTACTGCTTCTCACTCTGTATAAAGGTCATCAGGTTGTGTACTCTTTTATGAAAATCAGAATGATTATCTAAGCTGTATCAATAAATATATGCCGATCTTAGCGAGAAAAAAATCAAGTAAAAGTTCTAATTGTTATGTGTTGGAAGTATTGCGTAATGAGCGTCTCGAATCACGTGCTTTTGTATTTCCAAATCCATGTAATGCGCATTAAGACGAATATGTTAATGAGGACAATGGGGTGACATGTCGACCCCGAAGTACACAAGTTCTACGCATGAGAAAATAGAAATATAAAATCATTGATGTTATTACTGTATTATCACACTTAGTTCATGGAAGCCGTAAGAAATTGACAACAAATAATTAATATCTGTTACACGGTGCACGGTGAAGTCTTAGCTTTCATCAGTTCCAGTTTGGAAAACGTTCTATGTTAGGCAACGGTACGATACTGCGCAGTACAATATGCCTACTGGGTACCGTTCTAACGATGTGTGTAGTGTCAGCTGAAAATTTTTAACACGTGAGTATCTTGGAAACGTATATTTATTTTCCTAGAATGGTGGTAAGTGTTGCTATCAATGTTACGTTACGTGGAAATCTTTTTGTGGAATAGCATGTAGACTGATATATGAACCACTCTGGTTGGTAAGTGCAGTTTTCATATGCCATCACATATTCATATTGGATTTAACTGGACGGTTTTCGACCAAGTTAGATGAAACCAGTTTTTGACGGCTTTGATTTTGGGTGGCCAATGATGTGGGTTGCATGTATGTCTGGAGCTCTATCAAATAGCTCGAGAGGGGTATGTGTGTGTGTGTGTGTGTGTGTGCGTGCTTGTGTGTGTGTGAAAATGTTGTGTATGATGGTGTTATCGATGTTGGAGACACCTTAAGTTAGTTTATGCGTAAACTTTCTTTGGTATATATATGTTGTTGTTGGACTCCATCAGGCACAGCAGAAGACATAAAGGGTTTATTTTTAAAGTAGATTTTACTGTTACATGGGTGAGAAAGTGCATTGACGTGTTGGATGCTTTATCCCGTAAACAACTCGAGATAGTGTTACGACTCTATCGTAACAAACTAAGTAACAGAGAGAAGCAAAACCAACAAGTTCTGAAAAACTTAACAAAGAATTTAATCAGCAAAGTCGTAAAAGAAAACGTGAGAAGAACATACACTACTATGATATGAATCAGAATAATCCTGATAACATTTTAGGAAAGTCCTTAATGAATCAAACGTTCTGCGTAAAATATCAAAACCGGAAGTGTTCTGGTCCGCCAAGAATCGTGACTTTGTCAAGAACTTCTTTGAATAATTCACAACAGCTCCAAAATAATGTTATAGTCCAAATAATGAGCACTTTCTATTTCCAATGAACAGTCTAAACAAATGTTTGACTCTCGAATAGTACCTAAGCACAATATAAAACACGTCCGCTGACTTACAACAGGAACCTGTGTCAAGAGGATGACTTCAAACTCGGAATGAATCTGATTGCTTAGATCTTTTGTTTCATATACACCTACTATTATGACTCTTATTTCACAATATACACAACGTTACATATCACACTGATTATTTTGCGTCGAACTTGCCTATACATGTGACCTAAACCAACCAATGGGCAATTTCTGAACTCTCCTAGAAACGTCGAAACCCCATCAGCCAAAGAGAAATCAATCCAAAGGAGCTATTAAGACTTATTATTAAACATTGTCAACACATACGTAAGTATTTATTTATAGACCCTATGTTGATCTAAATCCTGACCTTGATTCAAAATTAGTAGCAGCCACGTAAATAAGTTCTATTTTTATTTTAAAATGATTGAATGTTGTCAAGGCCATGATGGGCTACGTGATTTAAGATGTAAACAAGATTTTTTATTATTTTATCCTTAAAGTAAAATGATTGGTTTTCGTCAGGGTCATGTTAGAGGTACCAAAGACTTACAAAAATGGTACCAACAGTTGCCTCGCCAGGCGCTCAACATTAAGAGGTTAGTGTTAGGACTGGTCGTTAAGGTGTCAGGATAATGTGACTGCGTGGGACATCATGCTACATGTCTGCGACATGATGCCCCACTGCTAGGCATCACTATAAACTGCCACACTGCAGACATCGTAGCGACTGAAAAATTGTTAAAGCTGCGTTAAAAATCCAAATTACACACACACACACACTCCTCCAAGTCATTGGATAAATATTGATTATCATTAAGCACAAATTATGGATGTATTTGGTAGTTTTAGTTCCAATGACTTTAAGCAGTCACATACGATAATGCTTGAAACAAATTCGGCATAGTTCACACGTTTTACTTAGGTCTGTGTCTGTCATCACAGTTAAGACAAGAATCAATACTGTTAACGAACTCTGTCTTTCTCTCTATTCTAAAATTTGGATAAACTATCAATCTGTTTTGTGCAAGGCGCAGTCGTCTTAAGCCCAGGCTTGTGTGAAAATTAAAGAATTTTAAAGCTATTCTGGTTATTTCACTGTTTATTATAAAGAACCCCGTAACAGTCCATTTTCCATGTGTCTTTTTTAGTATTCATCCAATGTTGAATAGTTATATTTGGAAACAAAGGATTATCTCTGGACTTTTAATTCCAAAAGAAATGCACACATGTACTGGTGTTTGGAAACGAAATATCGCTGCACCCAGAAATGCATACATTTACTTGTTTTACAAAACGAAATGTTGCGCTACCAGTACACACATTTTACTGGTGTTACAAACCGAAATGTCGCGGTACCCAATACACAAATTTTACTGGTGTTACAAACCGAAATGTTGCGGTACCCAATACACATTTTACTGGTGTTACAAACCGAAATGTTGCGGTACCCAATACACACTTTTTACTGGTGGTACAAACTGAAATGTCGCGGTACCCAATACACACATTTTACTGGTGTTACAAACCGAAATGTTGTGGTACCCAATACACACATTTTACTGGTGTTACAAACCGAAATGTCGCGGTACCCAATGCACAAATTTTACTGGTGTTACAAACCGAAATGTTGCGGTACCCAATACACATTTTACTGGTGTTACAAACCGAAATGTTGCGGTACCCAATGCATAGAAGTAGCAAATGGGGCCACCCTACGTACAATGGGAATTAGCATTACAGGGACCCCTGGGCCACTCTACGTACAAGGGAAATTTAACATGGCGAAAAATCGTGGGCCACTCTACGTACAAGGGGAATTGAACATGGTGAAAAATCGTGGGTCACTCTACGTACAAGGGGGAATTTAACATGGGGGAATAGAGTTTGGGTTTGTCTAGGGACAAGGGGAATTGAATATGGGATTTTTTTAAAATTTTTTTTTTAAATTTAAATTTAAATTTAAAAAAAGGGGTAGGCAATGGAAAGGCTATCTCTTTTCGAGAAATATGGCTGGCCCTGAAAAGGGCCTTTGGGTTTATGTTAATGTATCCATTAACATAAAGGGCACCGCATTGGTCTTCTTCTTCTTGTTCTTAGGCTGCGTCTCACTGTTGGTCCGTAAATCAGCACTCTTTTCAGGCATCCTTGTCTTTCAACGTAGATCCTACGTATCCACAGACTGGTGTTTGTCCTGTGGACAACGGTCCACTTGGATCGGACATACATGGGTATGTCCGTCCTAAACATCATGGAAGACACAAGGGTGGATGACTCAACTGTGGTCCACATCTTGAAGCGACGAGAACAGGTGAATCAATGTAGTGAACTGCGCTTATTTATAGGCAGAGGTAGGATTGAAACGGATTGAGTTCATTCACCAATCCGAACACGCGTTACAAAATTCAGTCAGCTCGCATCCAATCCGAAGAGAACAGTTTGTGACGTCACGTGGTCTATATAGATTCGCTAGCGCTTGTGTGCAGTCAATCTATGCGACAGTGATTCAACATGACGGAAACTCAGAAAACGATCCATTGGGGTGCACCAGCAGGGGAGACTGCCCAAGGGAACCCGGACTTACTTTCAGAAGAGGTACATTGGGATTTTGTGGATTTTCTTACCTCGCAAGAATTTGTTCCGGAACCTTCGTTACCTTCTTCATTACCGCAAGTGGAGAATTTTAGACAGAGACAGAAAGAAGAATTGGAGAAATTTATACAACGACAAAAGGAAGCGGAACAAGCTTTTCTCCTACAGCAGCAGCAGCAGCAGCAAGAAGAAGAGGTAAGAAAAAAACAACAGCAACAACAGCAAGAAGAAGTAGCAGCAAAGAAACAAGAGGGTGAAAATCAAACGGTCACGGTACTGTTGGACATTTTAGCGGAGTTAAGAAGTTTGAAACAAATGTATCAGACTTCTTTATCACGACCGAAGAGAATACGACCTTCCCGAGCTAAACACGTCAACCTTGTGACTAAGCCTGCCGTACCACCCTTAGTGATTTCAACTCAATCATCATCATCAACATTACGCAGTTCAGAAGTAGGCCTTGGCCGTGGCAAAGGCTTAAGGCAGTTAAAGTTGATTGGTTAAACTCACCCCTACACCAAAAAAGGCCCTTTTCAGGGCCACCCACATTTCTCGAAAAGAAATACAATTTCAATTTGCCAATAACTCAAAAAAAAAAAACCCACTCATTTTACCCTTATAGTACGTGTCTGTGTATGAGTGCGTGAGTGTAGCTTCTTATTTTAAAATCAAAACTCAAAGACACTTACCTTATATCATTAATGTATTCTTTTCTCCATTTTTTACAATCCAATTCACAATTCACAACACAACACTTTAATTAAAAGTTCATTGACTTCTTCTTTCTCCTTATTTAGTCTCTCTGTTTTTTTAATTTCTTCACCGTCTTTTCCTCATTTTCTTCCCTTCTTCTTTTCTTCTCCTGTTTCTTTGCCTCTTGTAAATAGAATTGTCTTCTTTCTTCCTCTTCTTCCTCTGAAGAATCCCTCTCTTCTTCCGAAGAATCCCTCTCTTCTTCTGGAGAATCCTTCTTTTCTTCTGACTCCTCTTGTTTCTTTTTTGGGCAATCTGGAGACCAATGTCCTTTTTCTTTGCAATAATAACAGGTATCTTGACTTTTGTCTTTTTTAGCCCCTGTTTTTTTTCTTTTTTGACGGTCTGGACACTCTGAAGACCAATGCCCTTTCTTCTTACAGATATAGCAAGTATCTTGACTTTTATCTCGAAAGGAAGGAGAGTAGTCCGTGGGCTGGTCTGAAGAGAATTTTCTAATGACCCCTCGCAAAGCTCTGACGAAACGTTCGATTTGGTTAGTCTCTTCCATCGTTGTGCTCGGCTTGAGAGTGAAATGAATAGTGAAAAGGACAAGACACACACCCTTTTATATACGCTGGTCTGCCATGACTATAAATTAGTCTATGGTGTTTAAACTTGAGTCATTTGACGTTTTGCACTCAAGATGAAACGATCCTATTCATTCGAGAAGAAAGAAGAAGAAGAAGAAAGTAAGAGGCAGAAACGTGATCTATCGCCTCGTACCAGGGCTGAAATCTTGGCACAAATTCATGCCAGTGATTTTGAAGAGGACATGAGTGAACCAGAATCCGAACCCTCTAAACCAAGTTCACCACCCTTAGTCAACCCTGAAAAGTACTATTCCATTCGAGAGACGGAAAAGCGCTCCTCTAGAAAATTTAGAACCACGGCTTACACCTACACGGTGAAGTTTAAAGATTTCAAGTCCGACGTACCCTTAGAGAAAGCAGAAGGGTTTATCACCGAGATGTGGGATTCTTTGCTCACCGCACTCAAGCGACAATGTCAACCCAAAGAAGACGATCGCTTGACACTATCCATAGATCACGACGGTTTGAAATCCCCTGTTTGGATCGAGTTTAGCAGACCCGCAGAACTAACCCCTTCCAAAGTCATGGACAAGATTCAACACGTACAACAATCTAATGACCAGTTTGACATCACCGATGGTAAAGCCACACTGAAAATGGCCCACGTCTCTCCTCCTCAAGGGACTGGACGCAAAAAGATGTTATTGGTGGACGACCTTCGCAACACCAAAACAAGTCTCGTCCGAATTAACAACCCTCAAGACCAGATGTGTTTAGCTCGAGCCATCGTGGTGGGATGAACCTATGCCAACAAGAACGACACGACAGAATGGAAAAGAGCCTGGAACACTATTCAACGTTCCCATCGAGCCAAACAACGAAACGAAGCAGAACTCCTGTTGCAACAAGCTGGTCTGTCCAAAGACACACCCTGTGGCATTCCTGAGATGCAAAAATTGCAAGATGCCCTAGCTCCACGCTACACCTTGAAAGTGCACCCTCAAGAAATGCGCGGACCTCTGTTGTTTCGAGGCCAAGACTTTAAGGACGGAAAATACATTCATGTTTATTATCACGATGACCATTTCGATACCATTACCACTATCACCGGATTCCTGGGATACAGATATTACTGTGAGAAATGTGATTATGGTTATAACAATCGAGAGCAACACAAGCATTGTGGATGGAAATGCCCAGGATGTTTGGCCTCTCCACCCTGTCTGAGCGAAGAACCAGTGCCTTGTTCGACTTGTCTGCGCACGTTTGTCAGCCCTACCTGTTACCAACAACATTTGAAAACACAAGGTTCACAGAAGAAATGTGCTTGTCAACTCCTGAGATTGTGCCCTACCTGTGGACAAGGCATACGTACCAATAGTGCCAAGGCACACGTATGTCGAGGAAAGAAAAAATGTCACATTTGCCACCACATCGTGGACTTGGAGCACGAATGTTACGTGCAAAAATACCAACCCCCACCAGAGAAAGAGGACGGTCACAAGAAGAAAGGCAATTTCATCTTTTTCGATTTCGAATGCATGCAAGAGACCGGCATTCACATTCCTAATTTCTGCGTGGCTCATCGAGCGTGCGAGAAGTGCATTCAAGAACCTATCTTCAGGCATTGCCCTCACTGCAGCAAGATTCCTGGAGGGCGTGAAAAAATCTTTCGAGGACCGAACACGTTAGCCGATTTTGCCCAATGGGTCTTAGACCCCATCGACAAGACGTGGAGCCAAGAGGACATCGAACGTTACGGAGATTGTCATCGTCATGCCACAGTGATGGCTCACAATTTCTCCGGATACGATGGACAGTTTCTTCTCAGATACTATACGGAACAAGGCACCGAGCGTCCTAAAGTGACTTTGAACGGAGCCAAAATCATTTTCATGCAAGTGGGACAAGTGCAGTTTAAAGATTCGATGAGTTACTTGGCCATGCCTTTGAGTCGAATGCCTAAAACGTTTGGAATGACAGAAATGGCTAAAGGGTACTTTCCACACTTTTTCAATACGGAAGCCAATCAACATGCCGTTCTACCCCATTTACCTGAGGCTCACTATTACGACCCCGACAACATGCGTACCGAACAACGAGAAGCTTTCTACGCTTGGTACCAAGCTCACGCCTCGGACCCTTTCGACTTTCAGGAAGAAATGCTAAAGTATTGTCGTTCCGACGTGGACATTTTACGGCGTTGCTGTGGAAAATTTCGAGAACTGTTCATGGAACACGGAGGGGTCCATCCTTTGAAAGAAGCTTGCACCATTGCCAAAGCGTGTTCCTTAGTGTATCGACAACGATTCATGCCTGAAAACACCGTGGCTGTCATCAGTCCTCAAACGACCAACTTTGTCAAACGTCAATACTCGGTCAAAGCCCTACGTTGGTTACATTACTTATGCGACAAGGAAGACAAATGGATTCAGCATGCCCGCAACGGAGGGGGTGAAAAGACCATCGGAACGTATTCGGTCGATGGCTGGGACTTAGAAAACCCCAAGATCGTGTACGAGTTTAACGGTTGCTTATTTCACGGATGTCCCGTCTGTTATCCTGACCGTGACACTAAAAATCAGTTTTTGCAACGGACCATGGAAGACTTGTACCAGGACACTTGTCAGCGGCGCCTAAAGTTACAACAGCAAGGATACCAAGTGGTGGAAATGTGGTAACACGAGTACGATCACCGTATGAAAATCGATCCCGAGTTTAAACGCCTCGTGGAAAGTTACCAGTTCATGGACCCGCTGAACCCGAGGGATAGTTTGTACGGAGGAAGGACCAATGCCACCTGTTTGCTGTAACAAGCCGACGAAGAGAAAGGAGAAGAAATCAAATACTTGGACGTGTGTTCGCTGTATCCCTACGTGTGCAAATATTGTCGCTTTCCTGTAGGGCACCCGCAATTGTTAACGGAACACATCCACCTGAAAAACATTCGACAATACGAAGGCTTGATCAAGTGTAAAGTTTTGCCTCCCACGAACCTATACCATCCCGTCTTACCTCACCATTGTCAAGGCAAACTGATGTTTCCCTTGTGCCGTACTTGTGCCGAAACGTGCAACCAAGATCAGCCTTGTCAGAACACCCAGGAAGAACGGGCCTTGACGGGAACCTGGGTCAGCGTAGAATTGTTCAAAGCTCTGGACATGGGATACGAACTGTTAGAAGTGTACGAAATTTGCCACTTTCCCAAGACACAACAGTACCACAAGAGTGACCCTACTCAGAAAGGCATTTTCGCCGACTACGTGGATGCCTTTTTGAAACTGAAACAAGAAGCCATCGGCTATCCTTCCTGGTGTCACACTCCCGAAGACCAAATACAATTCAAAGAGAAATACTACGAACAAGAAGGCATCTCTTTAGACCACATCGAAAAAAACGAAGGCAGGCGATCGTTTGCCAAAGTGATGTTAAATTGCTTGTGGGGTAAAATGGCACAACGACCGTGTTTACCCTAGACGGAATATTTGACAGAACTTTCCCGCTACTTCCAGATGATTCACGACAAAACCAAATACATGAAACACGTGGACGTCGTTCGAGAGGATTTGATCTTGGTCAATTACGAAGAAGATCTGGACTTTGTACAAGACGACCCTTTTGGAAATGTCATCATTGCGGCTTACGTGACAGCTCATGCTCGCTTAAAATTGTGCGAAGCTTTAGAACTGTTAGAAGAACGCGTCCTGTACTTTGACACGGACAGTTGCATTTACATCCATCACCCGATTCAACATCACCCTGACATCGAAGGAGACCGTTTAGGAGCCTGGACAGACGAGCATCCCGACGACAAGATTCTAAGTTTCGTCAGTGGCGGCCCCAAAAATTACGGCTACGAATACCGAGACAAACAAGGAGAAGTGCACACGACGTGCAAAGTGAAAGGACTGACTCTGAATCATCGTACCAGTCGAGTGGTCAACTTTGGGGTATTGAAAGAAGCCTTGCAATCGGGAGAGGATGGAAACTTTAAAGTGACCACCTATCAACCGAACAAGATTGTACGTTTACCCACTCACCACATCGTCAGTCGACCCTTGGAAAAAGTCTATCAAATTGTATACCAGAAGCGAGTGCGACTTCCCAATCACTTTACGTTGCCGTACGGTCACGTCGGTATTGGTCTGTATATAAAAAGGAACCCTAGGCAAGATCGATAGTTCATTGTGACTACCAAGACCGAGCGAACAAGATGAATACTTTCAGAGAAACACAGAACAAGTTGTTTAGAAAGGCACAATTCAAGTGTGAGGCTTCTGAAGTGGAATGCGATTGTGAGCCTTGCGATGGGTACGATGCTGTACCTTGTGACCTGAGCGATGCCGTAAAGCATCATGGGAACTTTAGTGTCACTACCCCTATCATGGAAAGGGATGCTGTGCGTGTCAAACCTGAGGGATGCGAAATTGATGCCGCTCGTCCTCTTGGATATTTTACTGGGGTTCGTTTAAAAGGGGAATGTTCACCTTCACGTCTACCCCCCTACGGATGTCATCCAGCCCTGAGCAAACTCCTGCCCATGTCACTCAACCTTCATCGAAACGAACCTGTGAAAGACGAATATTCGTTCCCTGTGCGTTTGTCGGAATACCGCGACTTTGAAAATCGTCTTCAATCGTTCAAAGGAAAATGGCCAAAGTATCTGGGAGGACCGACCCCTGAAGAATTAGCCAGAGCCGGATTTTTCTACTTGGGCGAAGGAGATAAAGTCAAGTGCTTCAGTTGCGGTGTGTCACTTCACCACTGGGAACCGCAAGATTCGGCCTACGTAGAACATGCTCGATGGTCACCGAATTGTCATTACTTACCCTTAGTGGGACCGAGACATTGAAGTAACTTACCATGTCGTTGACGAAGAAGAAACCAAATTGGTTTGGCTTGGACCCAAGAGGTGACCCAGTATGCACGAGAGTTATTCAAGGAAAAAAGTTACTTTTCAACCCGTGTTAGTGACGGTGCCAGAAGAACCCGTCACCCAGGACGGGACTGTCGTGGACAGGCCTGAAAGACCCTTTCGGGAGGACACTTGTGTGACCTTACCCCCTACTATAGAGCTGGTTAGAACTTTACCCAAAACATGTGGTTGTTGTACAGACACTTGTTTTTATTCCACGTTCATGGTTATCATGTGCCTTTTATTCTTGTACTTAAGCCTTTGGCTTTTATGTATTTTTGTCTTTCGTATTCATGTTTGAAAAAAAAAACATTCAATAAACGTGTTCTGAAAAAAGTATATAAACTCTTGTCTTGTCTGTTTTCGTGTCACAAGTGACATTCCTAACACTATGGCTACCTCTGCTGTCTCTGCTCCCTCTTCGTCTACTGTCAAAGTCATCGACGAACACTTAGATCGTGCCAGTTGGGAGGCTTTGTATCTTCGCCATCCCTTTAACATGCTCATTGCTGGGCCTAGCGGTTCAGGCAAAACCGAATTCGTCAAACGTTTGATCGAACATAAACATCATTTGATCGATCGGCCACCTCAACGGATCGTGTGGTGTTACAAAGAGTGGCAATCGGCGTACAACCTCTTGCGAGAAAGTCAAGGCGATTCCATCGTGTTTGTGGAAGCCATTCCTAAAGAAGACGACGGCATCGTCTCTGACTCCCGTCAAACCCATTTGGTCATTTTCGACGACATGTTAGGAGAAGACGAAGAAGAAATTAAACTGTGGTTCACGCGCAAAGGGCATCACCGTAATGCCAGTGTCGTTTACATCACCCAAAATTTGTTTCAACAAAGTAAAGCCCATCGCACCATCAGTCTCAATGCGCATTACGTGGTCTTGTTTAAAAGCCCTCGAGATAAATCGCAAGTGCAAGTCTTAGCCAAACAGTTAGGAACGCCTTGGCTGACTCAGGCGTACGACGATGCCACTCAAACGCCGCACACCTATTTACTCGTCGATTTGAAACCTACGACTCCCGAGGATTTGCGATTTCGTACCCACTTGTTTCACCACTGGTGCCAAGACGGAGGGCCTGTCCTGTACACGTCTCCGTCCTCGACTTCATTTCACTCCCCATAAAAAATTCTATAAAAACCTCAGACCCTTTTTCGTCTGTCTCACACAGTGCGAACATGACGTCCCTTCAGTCGCATCTTCCCGTCAAATTGATTCGTGCCTTGTATGGCATCAGTCGAGAAAAAAATCCACAAACACGAGCTCGTGTCTTAGAAGCTAGTCTCAAAGAAGTCTTACGATGGTTCACGGTGACGGCACGTCAATTACTCCAAGGAATCATTCAGATTCCTCATCAAACCAAACGCTTTTTCGATCGAAACAAAGTTGCTTTGGTCCAACTGGCCGATCCCCGCATCGACACTCAAACCAAAAAACAAATCATTTTGAAACCTGGAGGGAGCGGTACTTTAGGAGGGGTCATCATTCGCTCTCTCTTAAGATGGGATCCTAATGCCCCCAAAGTTATCACAAAGACAAAAGTCTAACGAAGCCCCAAGAAGAAAAAGACCAGGTCCCCAAGGAGAACTTCTCCAGTGGCAGGACCCTCCTCTGACCAGACACCACCACCCCGGAAAAAGAAAAGAAGCCCCCAGAAAAAGAAACAGAGAAAAAGTCCCCAGAAAAAGAAAAGTGCACAGAAGAAAACTAGTCGCAAGAGAGGCACTTCGGCCAGGACGCAACCTTACACTCGCAAACCACGATCTGCCACGGCAGTGACTGCGTCTCCGACATCCTCACGTTTGTCCACTTCTCCGTTGATGACACCAGGAACTGAAGAGTACTTGGAGACGTTGATCACACCAAGAACTTCTCCGTTGATGACCCCCAAAAGAACTTCCCCAGTGGCAGGACCCTCCAATTTAGTGGCAGTGGCTGCTGCTCACAAAGTACCTTCTCCCAAAATCAAAGTCCATGAAAGATCGGGCATGTTACAAAGTTTACTGGATTTGTCCAAGCAAGAACTGGCTCGATTTAGTCCGTTGCGTACCCCTGCACGACGTGTCATGCCTGTCCTCAAACTGATACGACGTCAAGACAATCAGTGGCGACGCGTTCCAGTATAAAAAAGGCCTGTGACCGAGTAGGGTATCAGTGTTTTTTTTGGTGCTCCTGAAGACTCAAAGATGTCACCCTCCAGAAAACCCCAAGGAAAGAAAAGGAAAGGACTGCCACCACGTTTAGCCAAACATGGGGACATGTTATTTGTCCTGTCCAAAGCTTCTCCACCCCTACGAAAAAAACTCATTCAAACAGCCTCCAAAGAGGTCATCGATACCGTGTGCGAATGTTGTTTGAACGTTTTGAAAGGCACGATCCCTTTGTCCAAACACCAGAAACAATGCTTAGGCAAACATCGTCACGTTCTTCGCCAAATGGTTCAAAAGAAAATTCCCATTCGTCAAAAAAAGAAGATGTTGGTCCAACGTGGAGGCATTTTGCCTCTCTTGTTAGGCCCCATACTGAAAGGAGTCTTGGGAACCATGTTGGGAGGACTGGTGGGAGCAAGATAAAAAGGCCCTTGGAAGTCCCAAGATCTCAGAATCGACCCCTGACAACCCCATGGAAGGACGAAAACTAGCTTTAGTGCCTTACAAACGATGGATGGAATACCATCGGTGGCAAGAACAACGCACCCCGCATTTACCTCCCAATCCCAATTTGAGCGAGATGTCCCAGTTACAACACGAATTGCAGTCCTTGATGGATCGCCAAGATTTGTCCGAAACAGAAAAATCGCAAAAGTACGGTCAACTCTTGCAACGACCGCAACTCTTTCACCAGAAAGCTTTAGACGAAACAGCTCTACCCACTCTGAAAGATTTTAAGTCCTTGATAAAAAGTCCAGCACCATCACCAGTACCAGTACCAGTACCAGTACCACCAGTACCAGTGACCAAGACAGAAAAATGAGAAGAAGAAGAAGAAGGATTTCAAACTCCACCAGAAAAAGTACGCAAGTTAACAACACCACCTACCTCCAGAATTGGATGGATTAAAAAGATGATGGCCACCCCTTCTTCATCACAAGAGAAAAAGAAAGTGAAGACAGAAGTGAAGACAGAAGTGAAACAAGAACCGATATCCCCGCTCAGACATCCTCCTCTTCGACACCTACTGCCGGGCGCACACGCAAAGCATTGCAATCCAAGAAAGTACCCCAAGACAAAAAGAGTAGCATCCTCCAAGAGTGGGTGTCTTATTAACACACCAACCAACACAAAAAAAATGGAAAAAGTCTTAGCCAGCATTTACTACGATCCCTCCCATCCTGCAGGTTACGCAGGAGTTCAAAGATTGTATCGTGCTGCCAAAACTCGACTGAAAAGTCTCCGTTTACCTCAAGTGCAACGATGGTTACAAGAACAAGCTACCTACACTTTACACAAACCCATTCGACGCAAGTTTGCCAGAAGTCGCACCCGAGTGGAAGGCATCGATCATCAATGGCAAGCCGATTTAGCCGATGTCTCTCATTTGGCCAGCTACAATCATGGCTACAAATATTTGTGTCATCGGCGTCTTTTCCAAATTTGCCTGGGTCGTGCCCTTGACTTCCAAATCGAGCAGCGAGTTAGTGCGAGCCCTGCAACGATGGCAAACGGACAAAGGCACCGAATTTCTGAACCAAGCTTTCCAAAAAGAATTAAAGAAACGTGACATTCATTTTTTTACCACCGAGAATCCCGAAACCAAAGCCAGCATCGTGGAACGTTTTCAACGCATTTTGAAAGAACGCATGTGGAAATATTTTACGCATCACCACACTCTGAAGTACATCGACATCTTACCACACCTGATGCAAGCGTACAACCAATCTTACCATCGAAGCATCGGACGTGCCCCGCAAGACGTGACTCCCGAGAACGAAGTGCTGGTGTTTGAGCGTCTGTTTGGTACGTCCCCGACGAGGGCTGTCCCCGAGAAAAGTGGAGTGTTGGCCGTAGGAGATTGGGTGCGCATTGGCAAAACCAAACGCACTTTCGACAAAGGTTACTTACCTAACTGGACGACCGAATTGTTTCGCGTCACTGGACGAGTGCATGGCCGTCATCCTGCCGTCTATAAATTGGAAGACATGAACGGAGAAGTGCTCAAAGGAACGTTTTATTTGCCCGAGTTACAACGTGTGACCAAAAAAGAAGACGACGTGTACGACATCGAAAGCATTCTCGAACGCAGAACCCGTAAAGTGGGCAAACGACGTGTCAAAGAAGTGAAAGTACGTTGGAAAGGATATCCACCCAGTTTTGATTCTTGGATCGACGCTTCGCAAGTCATCGACTATAAAAAGAAGTGACCATCATGCCCTTTCACACAGCAGACGCAGCTACGTCGACCACTCCTTCTTCACCTAGTTCTTCTGTGCAAGATTTACAAAAACAACCCTTGTGGGTGTGGTGTGGAGAACGTGTACCTAAAACGCAAATCGTCTTTTTCTGCCAAATCTTCGTGGTGTATTGTGTCATCGGGGCAGCCATTGCCAATTTGAGTTTGCAACAAGGAGACAAACAATTGTGGACCATTTTATTGAGCAGTTGCATCGGTTACCTGCTTCCTAATCCCTCCCTGAAATTCTCCTCGAACGGGAACCCCGGGAACCTTGTGTCCAGTGCCAGTGCCAGTCACCACTTCAACCACAATCAGAACCCCATTTTAGACGGAGACACGCCTCTGACGTCCAGTAACCCCTCAGACAGCCACAGAACTCTGGAATTATGAGTCACCAAAACCAATTTTACTTAACCTTACCCAGTGACAGTTCCATGGAGGTGTTTCCCCACAACACGTTGTGCTGTTACACGGCCAAATTACCTCAGGCCATCCCCTTAGATCACGAAGCCCATTGGGAAGTGGCTTCAGTAGAAATCATTCACCCGACCCAAGTCCTCAATGTCCTTCCCAATCAAAATTTTTCTGATGTGGAAGTTCATGACGAGCAAATGCAACAGTGGATGGATAGCAATGTCAAATATGACAAGAAAACCCGTACACAAAAGTACACCACCTATCACTTGTTCATTTCCCCAGGCTATTATTTTAGTGGTCAACATTTGGTCAGCACCATAGCCTCCAGGTTTAATGCCGTGTTTCTGAAAGCTTTGGAGCATGTTAACAAAAGTGTCACCATGGAGTACCACAAAACAGCTCGTCGCTTCTTGATGAAATTTGAACGGAGTAAAATCCTGTCCATTTTATTTTGTCCTGAATTGTATGACATGTTGGGCGGAGACATGAACCTGAGAATGAGCATGATGAAGAAAAGCGAATTACCCATCGTTTACGACAACGAGTCTTTTAGCAAGTTATTTCGTGCCCCGGTAGAACTGAACCAAGGACTGAATTTGATGTTTGTGTACTCCGATGTGGTGGAGTATAACGTGGTGGGACACACCTCCGTACCGTTACTGCGTGTCATTCCTTTCAAAGTGGATTCTGCCACGAACACTGACGAGGAAGGTGGAAACACTTACCACGTCCACCGCGAATTTGTACATCCTCACTATTTGCCTGTCAGTAAGTCGTATTTGGACACGGTCAACGTTACTATAAAAGGAGATTTGGGACAAAATATTCCATTCACCAAAGGAAAAGTCACGGTGAAACTCCATTTTCGAAAACGGTTTTCTCACGATTCGTAAGTCATGTATCCAGTGTACCGAGGGGTTGCTCGACAGCGAGGACACGGTTTAGGAGATTTGTTAAAATCGGCCTTTCGTTCGGTGGCCCCGGTGTTGAAACCGATGGTGACACGCGGATTGCACGCCTTGAAAGATGCGGCACTGACGCAAGGCAAATAATTTCTCCAAAATGTCATCATCGACAAACAAAACCCTAAAGAAGCCTTCATGAGGGCAGGTAAAAATGTCTTGCTGCAAACGGGCAAAGACATTTTGGGCCGACGAGACACACCTATAAATGCCCTGCACGCTACCGAGTCAGGCATTCAGCAAGAACAAGGCAGAAAGAGACGACGAAGAAAACACCCTTTCACCAGACTTCAAGCGAGAAAGGCCAAGAAAAGAAGAACCGTTCGAGACTTAGACGTTTTTGATTATTGAGAAAAGAGACAAAAAAATGATGCACCGAGAATCTTGCGCTTGTTCCAAGACGGAACTGGATCTGTTTGCCATGCCCCCCACGATGATGACGATGCAAGAATCCCAGTGGGTGGAATTTCACCCCGTCTCCTCATTGACCGATTCCGCTCCCATCGAGTTTGAAATCAAAGGACAGCCCGAAGATTACATCGATCTGAATAGCAGTTACTTGTACCTGAAAGTCAAAGTTCTAGATAAGACTGGAGGTGCTATAGACGATGAAGCAGTAGCTCCCATCAACAATTTCATGCATTCCTTGTTCAGTGGAGTGGACTTGTACTTGAATAACAAACTGGTCAGCAGCAGCATGGATACTTACCCTTATCGTGCCTACCTTGAAAATTTCTTGACGTACGGAATAGATGCCAAGAACACTCATCTCAATGCCTGTGTGGTATGGGAAGCTAACGAACCTACCAAGTTTGAAATATTGGAAACTGATGAAAAGAAAGACAACAATGATGGATTTGTAGAACGAAGAAAGAGAATCACGGGAGCCGACACAAGTTTAGAACTGATGGATCGTTTGCATTTGGACATGTGGTTGCAAGAAAAGTATTTGCTGAACGGGGTGGATGTCCGCCTGAGACTGAATCGTAGCAGTGCCGCTTTCCATTTGATGGCTGATAGTGACGGTTACAAAACCAAAATCCTAGAAGCCAGACTCTACGTACGCCGTGTGGAAGTGTTACCTAAAGTGGGAAACGACATCAGTCAGACGTTGAGCAGAACGACTGCCAAGTATCCCATACGACGCGTGGAAGTGAAAACCTTCACCATTCCCAAGGGACAGCGATCCATGATCGAAGATCATCTGTTCCAAGGACAGTTACCCAAACGTTTGATCGTTGGTATCGTCGAGAATACAGCCTTCAACGGAGCTGCCGAAAAAAATCCTTTCTACTTTCAACACTTTGGCGTGTCCAAAATCGAAGTCAGTCGCGATGGCAAAACCTTGTGTACCCGACCTTTCGAACCTGACTTTACCAAGAAGAATTACTTTAGATCGTACTTGTCCTTGTACGAAGCCACCGGACAGTTAGGAACCAATACCAGTCACGGTATTACGTACGAGGATTATGCAGGAGGCTACGCTTTGTGGGCTTTTGATTTCACTCCAGACCAAGGCAGCGACGAGGGACATTTCCTCCCTATAAAATCCGGCCAGATTCGTGTGGAAATTCAGTTTAAAGACCGAGACCCTGATGAAACGGTGAACGTCATCCTGTATGCAGAATTCGATAATACGATAGAAATCAACAGTTTGAGAGAAGTCATCCTAGATTACTAGAAACCATGGAAGACTGTTGTCCCTCTTTACCTAGTGGAGAAACTTTGGACATGAAATGTGAGGAGACTGTGGAAGAAGAAGTGATCATGATGAAGTCGAGATGGCCAGAACAAGAAGCCCATTTAGTCTCCTGCTTTGCCAAACACTTGTTCGAAAAAATGACGGAATTGATCAAGAAAAATTGTTATGGATGTCAAAACGATCATCCCAGTCAAATTCAACACGATAAATGCCTGATGTTAAGTCAAGAAGAAAAATTGGACGAATATCTGGACGAAGCTTGGAGTCTCATCTCGAACAAAGATGTGTTGCACCAGTGGTATAAAGACTTGCGTGAACATTCTTGTCCACCATTAACCACTCAAGAGATCCATCGTATCGAAGCTCTCCTGAATCAGAGTTAGGAAACAGAACGAATAACCGTTTATTCGTCAGACATTTTCAAGCAAAAAGTCAGGATCGAATTGACGACTTATTATTACCTGTGAAGAAGAAGAAAACACAGACACACAAATCAATGGATACCTGGGAACTTTATTACCTTTTGAACCACAGTTCGTATACGGCTTCTTGGAATCCTGTCGTCTGTGCTAAAGATGAACTCCCTCATCGCAAACCTAAAGACCATCAAGCTTACGTGATCAACACGGACGACAGTCATCTCCCAGGAACCCACTGGGTAGCCGTCTACTTTCCTCAAGAAGGATGTGTGGAATATTTCGATTCGTACGGATTACCCCCTTTGGAAGACGATATCATCGACTTTATGAGAAGAAATGCTCAGACCACCCGATTCAATAATGTGAAATTACAAGGCACAGATTCCTTGGTGTGTGGACAGTACTGTGTGTATTTTCTGCATCATCGCAGCCTGGGCTATTCCTTAGAACATTTAGTGACTCATTTTGATCCTCGTTCTTCTACTAGAAACGATGTGAAAGTAGATCGATGGTTTTGTGACCATTATGCTTATCTTTTGTCTCAAGCTAGGAAACGTAGTGTCCATCAATGGCCTAATGACTTCCAAAAGTGGAAATCACAATTTCATTCACAACGTTGTCAGCCCTGTTTAAAGTAGATTGTAAAATTGAGAAAAAAATGTTGGTGATTTGAAAAAAATTGTTTGATGTTATAGTGTTGGATTATTGTTAAAAAATGTTAGAGTTGTTGTTTAGTGTTAAGTGATTTTTGAATAAAAAATGTTGTGTTTTGAAAAAAATGCCTTTGTCTTTTGTTTAGCTATAAGAATGTTGGATTGATGCTCTTTCATTTCTTACTATCCCTCTCATGACACTCACTGAACGTTGCGGCTCGAAAACCGTGTGGGGGATGTTTTCCTTCACGTCCGCGCTTTGACTTTAAGAACCGGGGTTGTTTCCAGTCTAACCATCCATTGCCGACTCATCCTCCTACGAAGATGTGCTCCAAACTAGCTAAGCTCAACGAAGCCTACGTGAATTTGCATAGGGTCAGACACAGTCTGATACCGAAGCCAGAAGAAATAGAGAATGTGAGAATGTTAAAAATCACTGAAGACCTGATAGAAGAGCTCTTCAGAGAAGAAATGAACAGGGAAAAAGAAGAATGGACAGAGAAGTACAGACTTCAAAGACAGCAGCAACAGCAGCAACAACAACAGCAGCAGCAGCAGCAACCTGAACCTGACAGAGGCTTTGTCGATTGTCGTATCGACACCAAAGAGTTCTTCTTCTCTTTCCGAAGAAGCAGACCTATCGCCAGAAAGTCTATCCTCAGAGGACATCGCATTCTTAGAAACTAAAAAAAGAATACCATAGCAAACAAAAAACAGCCCTTTTCATGGCTACCCAATACTCTAGAAAAGAAATAACGATCCATTTGCCAATGTGTGTAGGTAGAGTAGTGTGAATATAAACACTAACTCTTTTTTTAAAAAATGTGAGGGCATGTGTTTGTGAGTTTGTGTGTTTGTAAGTGTTCACGTACGTTGGTATGGATAGTAGATTAAAATGATGTCTTTTTTGGTGTTTGAGGTGTAGATTTGGGGGTTAGAGTGGATTGCTTTGCGTATGTGGATAGTCTATTGAAGTGATTTATAAAAAATTTTAAAATAGTGATGGGTAGCATAAAAAGTGAGTGAGTGTTTCTTTTAGGTCCGCGCGTTGTTGTTTTTGGTCATGATGTAGGTAAGATCAATTTTATGTTTTTAGGGGGATGTTTTCCTTCACGTCCGCGCTTTCACTATAAATTGAAACTCGCTGGACAGTCTAGCTACCCTTGTTGATTGATCAACACCAAAAATGAACACGAGACTGACGAAACTGTTGGAACTTCATGTGCATCTGGAATATGCCAGGCGCCTGTTGAATGAACTGGCCGCGGAAGCCATTGTGGAAGACGGAAGGATGAGAGAGCAGGAGGAAAGAAGAAACAAAGAAGAGGAGGAGAGAAAATACAAAGAAGAGGAGGAAGAGAGAAGAAACAAAGAAGAGGAGGAGGAAAAGGAGAGAAGAAGAAGAAATTTCAGAATCCCAGAGAGCGAAAATTGGGATTCTGAAGCCACATATCCTGCCTCTGCTCTCTCCCCCCAAAAGGTAAAAAGTAACTGGGGGATAAGATGTGTATGTGGCGCCAGGCCTGGAAGGTGCCACCATTAACCAGGTGTCCATGAAGTTCCAAACAAAAAACAGCCCTTTTCAGGGCTACCCCAATACTCTAGAAAAGAAATAACGATCCATTTGCCAATGTGTGTAGGTAGAGTAGTGTGAATATAAACACTAACTCTTTTTAAAGATAGTGTGAGGGTATGTGTTTGTGTGTTTGTGTTTGTGTTTGTAACAGTTAAAGTAAGTTTTTGTGAATAGTAGATTATGGGTTTCTTTATTGTTTCTTAGCGTATGTGGAAAGTATAGTTAGGGTTATATTATATGAAATGAGAAAGTAGGGGATGTTTTCCTTCACGTCCGCGCGTTGTTTGGTCATGATCTAGGTAAGATCAATTTTATGTTTTTAGGGGGATGTTTTCCATCACGTCCGCGCTTTCACTATAAGAACCCACAAAGTTTGATGTTGGAACCATTCTAAGGAATAACTGAGACAAAAATGACTCAAGTATCAGTTCTATTTAATTTATTGAGAGACATCTATTTCTGGATAATGGATGTAGAATATGTTTTAGGAAGAATAGAAGAGGAATGGAGGCATGGAGATATGAAAGACTTTGTAACGAGTCAAGTTTAAGGCCTAAAGACAGCAAGAGATATCATAGCAGGGATGATTGAAGAAGAAGTCAATAAGTCAAGAAGCTTCATTAACCCACCTTACTTCAGAGTGGGAAGTTTGAAGGAAGCACTGGATCATGTCATCCAAGTCCGGTGCTTCCTAGAAAAAATATTGTACTGGACAGAGTGGAGAAATGTAAAATGGGGATTGGAAAAGGTGAAGAAAGGGGAAGATCTGATGAGAAAAGTAATGGAGGAAGAAGTAGAGAAGATTAAAGTGAAATGGAGGGAAGAAAGAAAAGATGTGGAAAACAAAAAGAAACAGACAGAGTTTGAGAGGATGAATGAGAATTGGATCAAAGTCCAGGAAAAGTTTAGATCCTTGGGCCATCCAGACTGGATGCCAGAGGAGAAAAAGAAGAAGAAAGGAATAATGGAAAAAGTGAGGACTTGGTGGAAGAAGTTAAGGAGTTAGAAGAAGAAGAAGAAGAAACCCAAAGGCCCTTTTCAGGGCCAGCCATATTTTTCGAAAAGAGATAGCCTTTCCATTGCCTACCCCTTTTTTTAAAATTTAAATTTAAATTTAAAAAAAAAATAAAAAAAAAATCCCATATTCAATTCCCCTTGTCCCTAGACAAACCCAAACTCTATTCCCCCATGTTAAATTCCCCCTTGTACGTAGAGTGACCCACGATTTTTCACCATGTTCAATTCCCCTTGTACGTAGAGTGGCCCACGATTTTTCGCCATGTTAAATCTCCCTTGTACGTAGAGTGGCCCAGGGGTCCCTGTAATGCTAATTCCCATTGTACGTAGGGTGGCCCCATTTACTACTCATAGATTTACTGGTGTTACAAAAATACGTGTCACGGTATTCAGATATAATCAGAGAAAAGACAAAATATGTAAATGATGCTTTCGAAGGCCGTATCTGTTTTTAGTTTTGTTTTACTTCCGGCCGAAATATTAAAAGGTACCAGCAAGCAAGGTTAAACACACACACACACACACACACACACACACACACATTTAACACAAGTATTTCAGAGTCAACAGATATTCATTTTCAAAAGAAAAAATATATAACAAAAACAAAAAATATCATTGTCCGTGATACAATACAGCATGCAAAGAATCGTTTAAAAATACTTTGGCATTTTAGAGTGTCTCTGTTCATAAAAATAAAACAGTCTGAAAGATTTGGCAGTTAATGGCAAATATAAACGAAAAACAAACATAAATCAGTGACCTGATACAAAAATAAAGTGTAAACAACCTATTACAATACCTTTGCATTTAACAATGTCTCTGTTCATAATAATAAAACAGGCTTTAACATTTGGCACATAATGGTAGCATTCAAGTTCACTTCTTCAGTTTCCTTCCACAAAACAAGATTTGTGATGGAAACACTGTCTCTGACTAGCAAGCGTTTGATTGATTGCGATCTTTCGTTTTTAATACGAAAGTACAAAACCGATACACTACTAACATAAAAATTCAGGAAAATCACAAATGTTACATTGAGTGTTTTTTGCGGTATATCTTAGCAGAACCTACCCGCACACGTGCGTAAAACAGAATTAAAGACAGAAGCGGCCTAATAGAATATATCAATGTATTAAGGTCAAAGAACATGGATAAATTAATTTTTTAATGTCACTGGTTGTATTATGTAACACTATTGCGCAAGTTTCCAGGTAGTGCTATCATCATCATTTTCAACAAAATATACCAACAACCTACCTCAAGGTCTGCATCAACCAGCCTAATTTTGACAATTAATAACGGATATGCACCCTCCACTTATGGATCGATAGGCCATATTCATAACACATGTTGTAGGACAGAAAAAATGTGAATATAAAATGCTACAACGGAGTTAGGAATATGACATTGTGTCTTTAAAAATAATGTTTTTAAGAAATCATTCCAAGACATAATTATGAAAAACACAATTTACCAAACAATTTACAATTTGACGCAAAATAATATTGGGATTTTGCAAGTCAGTTTGAAATCAGCAGAAACGCATGGATTTGGTTAGATGTCGTTTCAAATAAATCAGAAATTAGACGACTTCTTATTCGTATCTTATCAACAGGAAGTAGTGATACGTTCTCTACGGCATTCTGTTGTACTCCCTTGTGTAATTTAGAGCTGACATTGGAAGGCGAGCTTCTCACAGAAACTATCAGAGAGGCGGAATGAAGACTACATCCAATAGGAAGACACAGATGTGCCTTCTAAAGAAAACTATTTATGATTGGTGGGGTATGAAGACCTAATTCGATGACCCGATAATTAATGATATTGGTGTCAGATATAAGGTGCTAGTAACCAATGATCTAATATGGCAGGATGATCGTGACAGACTATATATCAGTCAATCCAATCTAGCCCCATTTACGGGGCAACTTTAGCTTCGTTATAATGAATATTCATGTATGGGAAGGGTTCATGGGATTAATAATAATCCTTATTAGTATTACAGTTAGCATGCAAGAAATACTTAACGGTGAAAAAGAACCCCAAAATAATTGTAAATATCCTGTATAACAGTTATTGTAATGACATAAATGGATGAAATATATAACTATAATTCGTGCTTTTTACATTATTAATTTTGCTAATCAGATTCGTAACTGACTTAGATCTGCCTTATTCATTAAAATTAATAAAGACTCAATGAAACTGTCATTGCCTTCATAAATCATGCGGACTAAGAGTCCGAGTTCATTACATTTTTAATTCTTTTATGCGTGTAATATATCTAATGTGACTGACTAGATAAAAAAATAAGTAAATCCCATCTTCATCGGGAACCTGATATAATTTTCTTACAAATGAATAATTACTGACAATGAGTTCTCTGTATTAAACGTACTCCAAACCGATGATATAAAATTGTATCAAACTAAAAATTAACAACATGAGACATACATGATAATGCGTGTCCCTACCACGTATGTATGTATGTATGTATGTATGCATGTATGCATGTATGTGTGTGTGTGTGTGTGTGTGTGTGTGTGTGTGTGTGTGTGTGTGTAGAGAGAGAGAGACAGATTTTCTCCATTCTGTGCCCATGCGATTAACAGCTGCATTACAATATCGATATAAAGAATTTGCTGCATTGTCAGCGAATATTAGCTATTATTTATATATGTGTGTGTGTATAACTATATATATATATATATATATATATATATATATATATATATATATATATATATATATATATATATATATATATATATATATATATATATATATATATATGTATATGTGTGTATATGTATATATATGTGTGTGTGTGTGTATCTATATGTATATATGTATATATAGAGAGAATACAAATCATATGGCGAATAACAATCCTTTCAAGTACACACACACAGATATACATATAATATACATATATATATATATATATATATATATATATATATATATATATATATATATATATATATATATATATATATATATATATATATATATATATATATATATATATATATATATATATATATATTGCTTCAGAACTGTGTATTTTGTAAAAATTAATGCCTACATTTGTATAAAAAGTAAAACAATTTTATTTTTGCTAAGCAATTTCATGCGCTGATTGATACTGTTTTAATAGCCTAATTTGGTATTTGGAAACGTGACAGAGAGTGTGTCTGTCAGACTTTGGACCCAACATCTTTAAACAAAAGATTGAATGATTGTGTGCTTACTTGAAGGGACTTTTCTTCTTTATTTTCTTTATAATTGCCTACATACAATATACGCGGTCCTAACAAGATTGAAATCTTGTTCTACAACAGACGCTGCATTCAATTTCGATTGTCACTTAATTTCTGTTTGCAACCAACATTAATCAGCACCCGAAGTATGCGTCGTTTTCAACACGATTGTGCTCTTGAGTTAAAATTGATTCTTAAAATTGTATTACCTTTTTTAATCATGATTTTCACTCCTTAAAAGTGTGTATACAATACCAAATGGTTTACACATTGCAACAGATCATGTAAGTTCAGTCGCTGACGCTTTACATGATTGATGTATTAAAAAAAAACAATCTAATTAAACATTTTATGCTTAAAGTTTACCTTTTTCTGTTTGGATTTCGTTTTTATGTATTTCTTGGTGGCACATCGTTCACTGCATAAAGGTACATAATGTTGTTTACAGTTCACACATTTTAAGATCTGTTCATTCTGATGGAGAGAGAGAGAGAGAGAGAGAGAGAGAAGAAGTAGAAAAAGAGGAAGAAGAAGAAAATATGAAATAGACACACAGATAGAAATACGGGGGTGAATAACATACAGACAGATATATTTCCTAAATGGGAAGGAAAGTGGGCCAAAGGTAGTGATAGCACCAATGCTTGGATATAGTTTTTTCTCATATATATATATATAATTTTACAGCATGCTGGTGCGACCTTTCAAAATATCTGTATTACACTTACAGACAATTAGTATGATATTTATAGAATTAAAACAAGCCTGGCCTTTACTCGATATCTACATTGATCTGTGTTTATAACCTGTCCTTTACTTGATAACTACGTGGATCTAGGGTTTTAATCTGTCCTTTATTTGGCATCTACATGGATCATCCATTGAGTGCACACAATGTGACCTACAGGAAAGACACTGATGTAAATTCTGTACCAAAATCTAATATCATCTATGTCCAGACTTTGGTTTCTGGTTGAAGTTTGGCAGAGGACAATTTCAATTATGTATCAAACGACCACTCGTGACTCAAATAATGGGTTCAAGTTTCACCTCGACCAGCGTGTAGATGAAAGAAAGCTTGCTAGTACTTCTCGTAGGTCGCTGGTTCTTCCCGGGATCTTCAAAGTTTTCCCAACACCAGATATATTGGCTGCCATGGCATTCAACTCTACGAACCACAAACCATGTTCCTGCAAATCTTGAGTATACGGGAGCCAACTGTGATTTTTATACAGTTTGTTTTTCAGCTCATTGTTCTGTGTAAACACGTATCTAACACAGTTACGTATACTGTGAAAAGAGGAGAGAAGATGGGGGAAGAGTGATCAGGATTTGTAATCATATCAGAACACAGGTGTATGCAAAAGCACGAATTTCCATCTTTGCATAGTGATTCTCTAGTACACTTTTCAAAAGATCCCGTCTGGTACGTACATAACTTTACTATAAATGTTTCACTGCCAAAGTAATTACGTTTATGTTACTGATCAAAGCTATTGCAGTCGGTGTCAACTATATATAAAAATATATTAAGGTCAATGCCAAAATATATAAAGCTTGAAAATATTGCAGTCTATACTTGCAGTTTAGTCGAATTCAACTGCAAACTGCACAGACCCAGATCTGCCGCCACATAATGCCCTGACAAATCTGGAATTTTCAGTTTGCTAGGAGTAATCGGTAGAACAAAACAAACAAGACCCAGATCTACCGGTGCATTATAATGTTTGCAGTTGGAACAAGACATAGCGCGCGCGCGTGCGTGCGTGCGTGTGTGTGTGTGTGTGTGTGTGTGTGTGTGTGTGATCAAATAATGTGTTGTATACAATTTTCTCTCTCCCTTATATTAAAATCACGTTTCATCACTCTGAGATCCATGTGCATTCCTTGTCTAGGCTCACCGTTGCAAATGTCAGTTATTGGCATTGATTGATACGAACAGTCATGTTACGCTGATCTTGTTGCTGACGTTGATTTCGTAGTGATATAAACAAGACACTCGTGTTACGTGGTTGCTGTAATGCATACATAACCCTTGCCCCCAAGTTCACCAATGTTTTCTTGTGCAAATCTGCTCTATTACAGACTGATTAATCAATGCGTATGGCGGCTGACAACAGGAAAGCATGTTAAATGCTGATTTAAAAAGCATGTCTCCGGAGAAACTTCGTTGGCAGATGAAATATATAAGACGCAATATTATTTAGCGGTACATACTGAAACCTCGTAGATGGATATTTATTCAAGTTAAATGAGTGTGCATGACGTTAATATTCCCAATATGTGATATATAAAAATGAAATACAACATCTAATGATTATAGCATTCGTCTAAATTTCCAAGTTTTGACCAATATACTTCCAGTGAGTTTATAAAAATGAAATTCCTATGCCATATCACTTATTTCTTAGGTAATTGGATAACATAAGAAATCTGAAACGTTTTGCGATAGTTTCAATGTGTTCTTTTCAATTTTCTTTCAATCTTTAAATTTTACATGTTACTAACATATACATATTGAAAAATGTTTCTGTGTGGTGAGTGAAGCGAATATTCAACAGGATTCTTTTCTCTCCTAATTTCAAATTTTTGGTCAGTAAACTACTTCCGAATTTCTGAGAAATTTCTTTAAATACGGAAAACATTTTCTGCTCCTTCTCTGTACTCTCAGAAGGTTTTGAATATATTGGTTTGCAATAAAGTTTTTTTCTGTCAAAAAATATGGAGTAGAATGCAACATGTAAAACATAGTCAGGCAATATAAACAAAAAATAATCTATCAGTGTAAATGTGTGTCATAAATGACCATATAATGATCTCTCCATTTCACAACTTTGTCAGTCAGTTTAATCTCTAGTGAATATATGTAATAAACAAATTCTGTCTCAAAATTGTTACAAATTAATAATATGTCCATGTTGGTGGTAGTGGATCAAAACCTCTTTAAATTAGAGAATAAGGCACATTACAGCCCAAAGTGGTATCCATCTATATATATTTTAAAGAATGAAAAAGAAAAATTACAACGTATATCACGCAGGCTATAGAAAGGTTAAATAAGTAAGGTGTGTCATGTAGGCCATAACAAGGTTGAATAAATTCTATCACGCAGGCTATAGAAACGTTCAATAAATAAGGTGTACCATGTAGGCCATGCGAAGGTTGAATTTGGGACAAATGTATATTTCAGGCATAGCTATGTGTGTGTTTGTGTGTGTGTGTGTGTGTGTGTGTCTATGAAAAATTTATAATAATGTTTCTGACATAAACATGGCTTTTGCTTTTCAATAAGATATTTCTACAAATTGTTTTTTCCTATAAAAAAAAATTCCAATATTAAAAATAAATTTAAAGAGTTTGATCTGTCTCATCTTTGCATGACAGGAATTTTCAAGGCCATATGGGAATACCACGAGACATGGAACCCAATGACATGAAAAATAAAATACTATTATTACCTGATAGAGTATTTTTTGTTGTATATTGATTGACTATGTTTTATATATTCAGTTGCATTCTACTCCATATTTTTAGACAGAAAAAAACTTTATTGCAAACCAATATATTCAAAACCTTTCGATGGTACGTACCACGGTACTTTCTCAATGTACCGATACGTGGTTAGCTTCCGTCAGTAGAGAATGGACGGAAATTCCCGTTCTTGTTACTAATGTAATGCTATTAACAAGTTTTCTTTCACACGAGAAGATAATTCAAAATCTTCCTTTATTAAAATAAAAATAAGTTTTATTGTTCGCAAATTAATTTTAAATGTTACAAATATAATTAGATTTGCGATCCTTTAAGCACATGACTGACATGTCAAATATGCCAACGTGATGGTCAAAAGGGATGTCGTGAAAGATTTTGGTTTAAAATAATATGTTTTGAAAAAATGTAGGATTAAAATTAGATAAAGATGTCATTTGTTAGTGGCGTTTTTTATTTTCTTTTTTCTTTTCTTCTTCTAGTGTGTGGTAATGTGTTAAGACATGAATTCCTTTGTAAGATTGCACATGATCATACGATATTGCGTTCTCTTTGAATTTTACGTAATTTCTCAAAATCGACTAAATATTTTCCCATTTGTTTAGTCAGTGTGGTTTATGTTTGCTGGTCCCCTCTGATAAATATTTTACCAGGGTGATGGCATCCCATTCCAAGTTACCATGCCTATTATATTTGTAGCTTGGCTGACGAATCTTGGGCTACGGTGTCTGCAATTCTTATTTATATCAACAAGCTCTCAAATTGTCAGCATAATGTTTTTACAGTGTGTCAGCTATAGTGCAAACTTAATCACCCCACATTAATTTTAGTTATTAGATTACACCTTGTACAATGTCTAACATAAACATAACAAGTTCATCTGCTGTAAGGTAGTATCCATCGTGCTATATGTCTCTCTCTCTCTCTCTCTCTCTCTCTCTCTCTCTCTATATATATATATATATATATATATATATATATATATATATATATATATATATATATATATATATATATATATATATATATATCGTTCGGAGCAAGATTTTCCAGCCGATGAAAGTAGTGGCTAAATAGTGCGTCATCCCCAGAACATTAAATTGTTGATCCGTAATATAATTGCGGTATATCGTGGTACAAAATATTTCGCGATACCCAGTTTTGCTGGGATGACCACTCTATAGGAAAACACAGATGCCAGGACTAAGTAGATTTCTATCACTGTCTTTGTTAGCTTATACAATTTTATTTGAGACGGATACCATCAAGCTGTCAACTATGTAAGATCCACAATAGAATGGCCAGTCTTACCAAATATTTTAACGACATTTACCAGGGGTAGATTCTAAATTATAAACATTCATTCCATACGTTATTTCCTCAAGTTTCTTTTTGTTAAACAAGGCCAATGATTTGAATGATAATAGGTCCGGATGGACATGTTAACTAATGAAATATTCCAAAGTTTCTTGCATCCTGCAGTTTCTCATTTGGCAGCTGAGTGTTGCGCGTATCAATATTTGACAGCTGGGTGTTGCGCATGTCATAATGAATAGTTTTGTAACTGACACGAATTATACCCTCAGTCTACTTTGAATGTTAACTGGAAAAGATTAGCTATACAGTCTAGAATATCAAAATCAGAACTCTGATAGTTTATTCCTGCATAGAGCAGTTAAAACATTCGTTTGTGACAAAACAGTGCAATATGGAAATAATTGAAATTTTCTTCGTTTCTTTGTCATGTAGTATAAAAGCAATGATGCTAACTATAATCCAATAATCTTATAAGAATAGACGTTGTTACATAAAAATGCTCATAAAATGGAACCAAAACACGGACGTTGGTGTACACATGCTCATAAGACTGGGGGAGAAAAAAAACAGCATAGCATATGCGTTCGTGCACACATATGTTCATAAGATTGGAACCAAAGTGTGAAGGTTCAGATGTAACTAAAGTAAACAGAAACTTTACTGACTGATTCCAATAACGTTTTGGTCACGATCTGGCGTAGTAGTCACATGAAGTTCATTGTGTAAAGATCTAACGTAGTAGTCGCGTGAAGTTTATTGTGTGAAGAACTGACGAAGACGTCGCGTGAAATTTAAATAGTGTGAAGACCTGCTGTAGTAGTCGCGTGAAATTTAATGTGTGAAGATCTAACGTAGTAGTCGCGTGAAGTTCGTTATGTGAAGATCTGACGAAGACGTCACGTGAAATTCATTAATGAAGATCTGACGTAGTAGTCGCGAGAAGTTTATTTTGTTGTTGTTGTTGTTGGGTTTAACGCCATATTTCAGCACACGATAGGCTATGCATGGCGGCCAGTATTAATGGTGGAGGAAGAACCCGGGAAAACCCCGGTAAGAACCACCGACCCACAATAAGCTACTGGCAAGCTTTCTCACATACCCACTGAAGTTTATTTTGTGAAAATCTGGCGTAGATGTCTCGTGAAGTCCATTGTATGGCATGAAGTGGATAAAGTAATGTAGTAGCATACTCTTCTTTAGCAGGTATTAAAGGGAAGTTTTAAAACAAAAACAAACAGTCTAACTTAAAACCAAATGTAGACGAGCGTTAAAATCAAAATCAGATCCCTAGAATCATCAATAAATGTTTGCAGATATTGTTTCACCAAATTTTACAGTATTTGATAAAAGCACATCAACACTTTAGATAATGAAGGAAAATATACAAATGAGGTGCACTATCGACGACAGTTCTGACTTTACCCATAATATACTGTGTTTTACATTAAATAGACTGGTGGTAAAAGCCACTTGTATCCATTAAGATGTAGTTTAGCTGATACGATATTTCTGAAAGTAAAGGATATCAATACAAGTACCATATAATTTGAATTATTGTACTGTACATAACCAATGTAATTAGAGTGGCATAACATGTCTGCCAATTAATAAAAAGATATCTTATTGCCATACATCACTTAACCATAAAATAAAAATTGAAATAAGGAAAAGTTTAACGTTATATTGCTACATCGCAATCAAATGTATAACCTGCTGAGAATCTCATCTACTGTACAATTTCAAATCCAGTGAGAAAGTCATCAGCCTGACAAAGGAAAGATATACTGGCAAAATGCCAAATCAAATTTTATCTCTTCACGATGAATCATTCTTTACTTCCAAGTGATATCTCCATTCATGTTACACTTCATTTACACACGTTTTGAGTGTTAACTGGAGAAAGATAACACGTATTACCGCCCCTTTGAATCCCATCAAAGTTCCTATGTAAGTTATCTTCGCTTGGTTCCACACTTATAGAAAATATTGAATGTATTAGTTACCATTAGATTAAGGCCTAGACACAAATTATAGTCGGAAATAGATGTTGCACTTCCGTCTATGCATCTCCTGTCTTTATATCTGTATGTCTGCCTTTCATGTCCTATTATTCATTTGATCAGTTGTATTGCACAATCTTCTTAACTGGAATTATTAGGCTAGAGAGTGTGCCAGGAAGAAAACAGTTTGCAAAAACTATACCACTTTGCTCGTAAATGAAACATAATGGCCCAAACATGATTCTGCAATTTCAATTATTAAATCAGTTTAACTATAACAATGGTTTAGTACACTCTAGTTCTGCAACCAGTCTACGGTATATCTTAATGAAACAAGCTACGTCATGTCATATAATTTCATGTTGATGATCGTCAAAACGGATTGCACTAAGTGTAATAATTACAGGTATAGATAGTACATGTCATGACATTTCAATCACTATTACACTGTGCAATGTTAGAACAACAGCAACAGCAAATTTACAATATGGCACCAGCCTCCACCGCAACCCACGGATAACATGTCGAATATCCTGTAAACATTTCTCTAATAAGAGCATTCTATCGTTAGTATGGTTTTAACCGTTACTTTTCTTAGTAAGAATTCCAGGGCCTAAATATCAAGCCTGCAATAAAATATTGCTGAACTAGAAGAATCGTGAGCAATGTCCTCACTGATATAAATCCCTGACATTCCCCACAACCACCCCTACCACATGATGATATTAAGTCCATGATCTAAAGACAGGCATAACACTTTGGCTAGTGGCAGGAGTCCAATAATTAGCCAACATACATATATATGATGATAACCATAATACCGGTACCAAAAGGATGGATGCATTCACACATTTCTGTCACACTGTAAGCGTACCCACGGTCCACTTTGTAGAAACCTTACACAAAGTCCCCTCTTCTTGCAAGAGGCTTGTGGGTTGGCGAATTGTACCTTCTTTCAATGTGTCCGCTTAATCTGGTCCTCGGTATCTAGAGGTTGACCGCCCTCGAGGTTATTGCCAGGTTCGAGTAAATATAAATATAAGTGGTGAAACTTATACGTGGAATAGATAGAGATCTGAGCAGAGATAATGAACAGACCAACACGAGCCCCCGTACATGTAAACAACAATTTAATCAAGTAAATAAAACAACTGTGAGAATTCATTACATCAAGAATATACTCTGCTTCTAGAAATAAAACTTTCACCGAATTACAAAGAACACAAATATATTTAAATAAAGTAGCCTATCTGTTTTACTGATAGATTTAGTTCATCATAGGATCGAGTGAACAATGAAAGTCAATGCCTTGTACAATTGCATAACCTGCTTCTCCGTTCACTCCACTTCCATTGTAGCCGTTCCTTCGACCTCCCTCTGTTTTGCCTCTTTCGGTCCTCAGCTCTATGTGTAGCACGTAGATTCACAGATACGTGACAGGATATGTCTCATAATACGTTTCAGAATTAATACGTCACATGATACGTCTCAGAATACGTCTCAGAGATAATACGTCGCAACATACGTCTCAGAGATAATACCTCGCAGGATACGTCTCAGAATTAATACGTCGCAGGATACGTCGCAGGAGCTATTTTCTCACTTTTAAAAAATATAAATAGAGACAACCTAAATTTTATGTTGTTTATGATACAGAGGCTTGCACTATCCCCTCTCGTTATCAGATCTTACTATCGGTGCTGAACAGATGCTAAGGCTATCAGTCGGCTCCACATGTCCTGTAATGAACCTAGTTAGTTTAATGGCTAATTCATCACGCATTAACACCACACATTAGCACCACACGAGGCATAACGGTTCCGAGCCATTTTCAATTTTTACAAGTGAATAAATGAAATACATTACATGTTTACTACGTCATGTTCGGCGAATACACACTCAACCTTAATCATACGTGAAATCTAAATTCGGTGAATTCACCCGTAACTCATATTAACTAATGTAATACATGAAATTCTTAGAACCTAATTCTTATGCAAACAAGACGATAAATTCAAACAATTCGTCAAACTTATCTAAAGATTAATGTACGACTTCCTATGCATAAACTCAACACAGTTATACTTCATAAAGCAAATTGATACACGAATGTAGCAAATAGATTCATGCAAATATAAGTAAATAAATTCAGCAAAGCATTATATACGGCATCAACAAATTACATGGAATTGTCACAAATACCTTTGAGCTTTCAGCGTTTCTCGCTTCTATCGCCAAATTTGTTCATCGGTTTTCTTCGACAACAGTACTCTTGGACCACAGTTTACGAGAGAATTTCTCCCAAATTTACTTTCGTAGTCTTCTAATACTTATTTTCTCTTGCAGAAAAGCTTAGACGGATTAAAATTTTCGATATGGCGATATTAAAACTAGGAAATATTTTGTGGGAAACACGTTCCTTACTTATCGTAACCAATCAGAATCAAATATATCTGCCGCCTTTTTCCAGAGGTGCCAAAGTCTTGGTCAACTTGACCTTGTAGTTTGAGTAACAGTGTTCTGCGATCTTTCCATTTTGACATTTACACTATGGAATCGAAGTTAGCTTTTGTCTCCGCCAGTCTTCTGTTGGCTAAATAAACGAATGCTTAATTAAGAATGAAATTCTCCTCTCGAAAAGACATTACCGATCATGGCAGTATGACGATTTGATACGCGCCTGTCCCCATAAATCTAATTAATTGTTCTCTGGTCTCAAACTAATGTATTCTTCATAGATCGCCAGAAATTTGCCCCTTCACACTCACTCATATCTCCATTGTGTACTTCACATTTGTCCATGACTGCAGATTGTACTTTCAAATAATGATGATGCTTAAATGAATACCTTTTGTCCATGACCGTAAGTTGTAAATAGCATTGTGCCGTAAATTTTTATTTCAGAACCCTCTAGAAACATACTTGTTTACGTAGTAAAAATTTAAGGTCAGTCTTGGTTACAGCCAGACTAGGTTTGTCCGTTGAACATCTTAATTTTATATTACTTTATAGAGAAAGTCCAAATGTGGTTAAATATGGATTTGATAAACAAATGATTCATTCCCGTTTTAAGATCAGTCTGTTGGAATCCTTTACAGTTGTGTTCAGATGTAATTCGAGATGAATTATTTATTTAAATTATCATTGGAACTACTAACTAAAACATTGTTTTGGATTATTGTCAACTCATTGACATACATTCTGGATAGCATCATGTGGTACATCAGAAAATTTCAGGACTATTGGAATTTATTCTGGGCATTCTATTTTTTTTATTTGTGATAGGACACTTAGGATAATTTAATTCACAATATTATGTCTCTTGAATGTACACGTTGTATTGTGCTGAAAAATATAATTTGTTGATTTGATTTGATTTAATGTGTGTGTTACATTTGGGTTCAAAAGATACATAAACACCAAGTAAGGGTCCTACAACTTTGTATAAAAAAGCTAACATCTTCACAAAAACCCAAACCATTGTTGCTTACAGTACCAAGCCCTACTACACAACTGCCTACTCTCCAACTCTGCTCTTGTTTTAGTAAGGGTTAGAGATAACGGACTTTTAATTAATTTAACATTTAGTACCTTATCCAAGGGCATGAACTGGTTCAGGCTCAGTTAGCCATGGGAAGATAAACCACATGTCAATACTAATAGCTAGAATCTGATTCAGGCACTGAGAATGAAATTATATTGATACTGTTGGTTTCATTTCATTCTGTTCATATTATAAGACCCAAAGTCTTAAGAACACACTTCATTAAGTTGTACGTAACAAAAGGCAATAAGATTATAACAATCAAGACAACACATGGATGAATCTGTAAAGGACGATTATATCCAACAAGTTTTACAGCAATCTATAAAACAAAGAAGCACCAGACAAGACACTTTCACAAGATCCGTCTTACACTGCATACCATTTGATGGACAAAATATCAATAACACAACCTGCGAGACTAGTTGCACTCCACAAATATTACGTACTTCTGTCAGAATGTCGCGTCTAAAATGAAGTTGCGTGTACTTGCAACATGCACAGTTGAGAGAATGTTGGTAAACCTGTATAATACATCCGTGAACTATGGCTGAAATTTCACTACATGGTGCAAGTTGTGGAGATCGTGCGCGATCTAAAGGCACGTCTGATCAAAATGGCTGTCCCATGCCCTCGCAAAATAAACATGAATAAGTCCAAAGCACATCAACTTCAGCATGTATTAAAATAAAGAAAATGATTGTGTTTTCACAGTAGGCAATGTCTGGTTCTGGACGTGAAATCTATGAATTACAAAATACATAAAAAGCAAAACAAATGTTAAAGGGTCGTGCTTTTGCAAACTACTTTTGATGTCCATGAAGCGAAAATGACTAAGGGAGCAAGCATTTTTTTTTAAAAAGGTGTACATCTTAAGTAAGGACAGTCTGTATTCTCTGTATCCTAAATTACACCAAAATAAAGGGAATTAAAACACTATTTTAATAGTATCTAAGTTATGGAAAGTCGTTGTTAAATAGCCACGAAAACCAACGTGGAACATTCTTTTTCTTTAAAAATTACACCCTATGCAAGGTTGGAAACTGGAAGGCCACCTTAAACAAAGTTTAACTTTGTGCAATTGCTTGAATCTTTTCCATATCATCATGCAAGATTTTCTCAACAAAATGGTACATACCATGGATGACATGGACGCCAATTAACTTATTATACCGATTTTGCTCTTGCTCATGCAATGTGTTTTGTGGTTGTAGTTTGTATGAAATGACATTACATATGGTGAAATTTGAAATCTTAGAACACAGAAATAAAATCAACTTAAATTTAATCCTGTTGCGTTAAGAGAAAGAAAATTATAGCGGAAACATTTCGTTTCATTCATGTATAAAAACAAAAGTAGAGAAAAAATATGGCAATGCAAATTCACTTTCATCCTTATACTAATGCGAGAAGAATTAGCAAACATTTTTAACCTTTGACCTTTGACTTCGTGAACCCCATCTGTTCCATTCTTATTCAGACTGTACAGTTTATTATTCACATCTCAGAAATATCGTGGAAACAGTCATGTTCCTGTCTCCTAGCATTACATCGGCTGCTGTATGAAGAAAATGCGATGTGTATTTTTAAAATCGCTCACTGTTCACCACGGTGGAGTGAGGTGGGATTGTGTGGGACCTACACACTGTTACGTGTAATATATACATGAGAATTCAGAAGGACCATATAGATACTTGCGACTTAAATGTTTTAGCTATGCAACCAAATGAGATCATGGATAATAATAATATCTATGTGGTCTTATGGTGGAGGAGGGAGGGCGATCTATATATATTAAGTACTTCTGACAGAGTGACTGATGTAAGGTGAAGTTGTTCGCATTTGCAACATACACAGTGAAGAGAATGTTGACATACCTTTAGAATACGACATTCCTTTGCAGGTTATAATTTTGGTGATCATGCATAATCTAAGTTCACATCTGATCAAAACGGCTGCCCCCATGTCATCGAACAAAAAGCACTTACAAGTCCAAAGTAAAGTAAACTTAGCAGATAATAAAATAGGGAAACGAATTTTGTCAGAGTAGACTATCCCAGCGTTTGAAAGTGCATTTAGTAAATTAGTGAATTAAAAGGTACATATACAAGTATTCAATAGTATCGTCTCGTTTTCTTGGATAATTGACCTTGTAAGTAAAGGAAGTAAAAATGGCAAAGCGGAGCTAGCAGAATTTTTAAAGATGCACATTTGAGGTAAGGCCAAGCTGCATGTTCCTTAACCCATATTACAGCCATCAATCAGACACCAAAGATAACGAGAATTAAAACGTTCCATTAAAAATACCTTTAATAAACAATGTCCTTTATATAGCCAGAATATTCAGTGAGGAAAACCTGGAAAATTCTTTTCTTTAAAATTTAAACCTGGTGCTAAGTATGAAACTGTAGAGCGTCACATGTAACTCTTAAATAAATTGCAAAAGCAAAGAGGTTTGTCGATATCCACGGCTCCAACTGATGAGTATAATATATGGCATCATTTTATGGCAATCACTCAAAAGCTGTGGGACTAATGATTGCTACATAAACCACTACAACACAAAATGGGCGATAAATCTAACATTTGTAAAAGAATTCTTTTTCTCATTATGAGCATCTTCCGGCTGTGAACAAATTGCCAGCTTTCATGACAGCCCTTGAGAAGATGAGTAGCTAGGTGCGATAGATTGTGTCATACGCTACATGCACCGACAGGACACGATGGAAACAACTCTAGCAAGTATTGCGAGAGAAGAATAATTTGTCAGTATGTGCCTCTTCAGGTAATGAACAAAAAAAATAACAAACTTTCATGACAATCCGAAAATGTTGGCTTGTTATACACTGCACGCTAATTGGAAATTGTGGGACTATTTGTGCTCATGATGTATTGTCATGCATTGCATTGCTCCGAATCTGCTGGGCTAGTGTGTTCACGAAGTAATGACACACTGCATGACGATCCGAAACTGCAGGGCTAGTTGTGCTCACGATATATTGTAATACACTGCATGGCAATCCGAAACTGTGGGGTCAGTTGTGCTCAAGAAAAATTCTCAAACACTGCACGACGATCCAAAACTGGGGGACTAGTTGTGCTAATGATATATTGTCATACACACCATGAAACTCCGAAACTGGGGCCAGTTGTGTTCACGATATATTGTCACACAAAAACCATGACATTCCAAAACTGGGGCCGGTTGTGTTCACGATATATTGTTATACACACCATTACACTCCGAAACTGGGACCAGTTTTGTTCACGATATATTGTCATATACATTATGACACTCCGAAACTGGAGTCAGGTGTGTTCATGATATATTGTCATACACACCATGACACTCCGAAACTGGGGCCAGTTGCGTTCACGATATAGTCATACACACCATGTCACTCCGAAACTGGGACCAGGTGTGTTCACGATATATTGTCATACACACCATGACACTCCAAAACTGGGGCCAGTTGCGTTCACGATATATTGTCATACACAACATGACACTCCGAAACTGGGGTCAGCTGTGTTCACGATATACTGTTATACACAACATGACACTCCGAAACTGGGGCCAGTTTTATTCACGATATATTGTCATACATGATATATCGTCGTACACGATTTATTGTCATAGACGATTTATTGTCATACACTTCATCTAGACAATTAGGGCAATATTTCTAACAAATATTGCAGAAGCAAAGTTTTTTTTATAAAGATAAGCCAGAAGCAGGGTCATATAATTTAGCATTTATGTGATAGAAATGTCATCATTAAGTACAATTAGATATTTTTGTGATTTTAAATAATATTAATTTGTAGTTGCAATAAAGTCACGAGCTTCAAGTATTATTTAGCTTTCCTCTTTTGTCTGCTCCATTAGTCAACTAGGAAACCTTGAGCCAGGTTTACCGTTCCAGATTTTTTATTTTCACTCTGGCAACTTTTGCAACCATGGCGACGGTTCATGCTGTTTTCTGTTCCAGTTACAGGACAAGCAATAAGCAAATTTCCAATTGGTCAACTTGAAAAACTTAATATAATTTCTCAATGCATTCATCCCTTTGTGATAAACACCATAGTCAGTCCAAAAGATTCTTTTCCAAAGCATTCAGGTTGAGGAGGTTTTGGCAACACATTTTTTTCTGTTACAAACCCGTGTAAAGCGACCCGGAAGGGGCGTGTCCTAAATTTAAGAATCGGACTGAACGTTGCAACGCATGTTACTGGCAGCAAGTTGTATTTCTAACATATCGGGTGGTGGTGGTAGGGGGGTAGCTGTCTTGTTACAATTTTACGATGTGACATTGGCTTAACTAATGCACGGAATGAAAATATTGCTATTATGGCCATACTTTTTTCAACACAATGTTAAACGTAAGGCAGAATTTGGCGTGCCGTGCTGATGTTAAGATTTCTTGTAATGTTGCAGCCAGATGCTGTTTTTTTTTCCTCTTTCTTTCTTAGTTTGGGAAACAGTGTTTACAAATTTGCCAACCTAGAGTAAGGTCTTTTGCAGCCGCAAAAAAATAATAATTCATTGTTTGTGGTTGGGAAAAAAAGCCTTGAAACATCACACTTTTTTTAAAAGGCCACTGAGTGTACATTTCTTGCTTTGCGATTTCTTTTGTCTATAAAAACGAAGAGTTTGCAAAAGTCAAATCTAAAAATTCATCGAAGTTATCCATCGTACACCTGATTAGAAGTTTGTGCCGAACCCAGAGGGGGGGGGGGGAGAATAAATAAGTTCAATGAAAAATTATTATATAGCAAAGTGTAATCTGATTACATCACTAGTTTTATAACCGTCTCGTGTAATCTTAAATATCAGAATGGAATTGATTTTTGACATGTTAACTTTTGTATCATTGCGCAAGCTACAGTCAATGCACACAAATTCGTACGCCGCGTAGTGCCGTTATCTCTTCGGTTCTGACCGTTACTCTTTGAAAGCTGATGTGTATTCAAACGTCATTTACATTTTACTGTGATTTGTTTTTATGTTGTTCTTTTTTTTACAGCTGCCTCGGTATTTTGAATTCAACCCTCATTTTACCTTCAGGAATATGATAAAAATGCATCTCTGTATTAAAAATTCAGCCCTAGGGATCAGAATTTTCCGCCAGACATGAAGCTAGTATTTTTATTCTGACCCGCCTGAGGGATTTTATTAATCCTGAATAAAGTAAAACTTTTCAAAATCTCTAACTTAGCTTCTCTAGACGTTATGTTTATAGACATTTCTGATTCGATTTATACCTTAAATGACAAAAAAAGGGCAATGGTCGTGGTATCAGATTCAACCACCTATACACAAAAGAGTAGTGTAGAGTACTGTAGACCTAATAATGTTTCCTACCTTAAATATTTTCAGCATTTTCTTATGTTTTCTAATTTCATGGTGTTTGTTTTTTGTAATCGTATCATTATATATGATTTTTTTATGTTATAGGTGTTGTCTAATGTTGTAAAGCGCTTAGAGCTTCTAAAGATTAGGCGCTATACAAAGTCCTCATTATTATTATTATCATTATTTAATATGAAACATTGCAGTGTCCAGAAATGAACGTAAAATGTATAGGTAACGAAACTACATCTGAATGGGAAGACAACAACACGGATGAATATAGGGAGAAAATTCCATTTCAATAATGTTAGTCTATTCAAGTATGTCAAGAATTTGAAGCATGTTTCCACACAATGTTCTCTTTTGACAGTAATCGCGGTATAATTTCCACACAATGTTCTCTTTTGACAGTAATCGCGGTATAATTTCCACACAATGTTCTCTTTTGACAGTAATCGCGGTATAAACGTGTGTCAGAAGTAAACACACGATATAATTATATGCAGCAAACAAACATGAAAAGCTACATTTAAGCTTTTACACTAAAGTTGTATCGTAAAAATTTAGAACACTTTATAGGCTACAGGTTATTGTTTCTACGCCAGATGTTGAAGCATCAAAGCAGTACGAACAGACGTTATCTCCATTAGTTGAAGGCTGTTGACTAACTGGCATTCCAGAAAGCACAGAATCCTTGTTCATACATCCGTAAAATTCGCTTGTCAGACTCATTGAGATTATGGCCGATACGGAGTGGTGATATATAATAGCAAGGAAACGGCATTCAGAAACCATGTGGGATACAAAAGATATACAGTTTGTTCTTCTGTTGTTACATTAAGAGATACTGACCTCATAAACGAGGGTCACGTTAACCTGCATTAAAAGAACAGCCAAATCCATTAATTTAAAGGAGTAAAAAAAAGTGACGGAAGTTGTAATCTGTTAACATAAAGGAGACATACAACACGAATCAGTTTAATACTGCAATACATGTTTTATAATTTACTCCAATATCCAAACTCTAGACCGCTCCTGTGTCCTAGTGGTTAGAGCGTCCACCTCGGATGCGAGAGGTCGCGGGTTCGATCCTCGACAAAGTCATAACAAAGACGTATAAAAATTGTACTAGCAGCTGACTCGCTTGGCGCTCAGCATTAAGAGGTCAATGTAAGGACTGGTCGGCCTGGTATCATGATAATGTGACTGGGTTGGACATGATGTTTCATGTCTGCGGCATGATGCCCCAGTTATAGACATCACTATAAACTGCCACACTGCACAGACACACACACACACAAACACACGCGCGTGCGCATGCACGTGCACACACACACACATACATACGCACGCACGCACGTACACACACACACACGCGCATACATACATACATACATACATACATACATACATCTAACTCGTGACTTATGTCACAAATGAATTAAAAGAAAATATCGGTATTTACTTGTTAAGAGGGGCCCCGAGTGGCCGAGTGGTCTAAAGCGCTCTCCGTTTCAGATCACTGCCATCTCACCTCTGTCTGCGTGGGTTAGAGTCTAGGATTAGACCAATGTGGGTATGTGAGAAAGTTTGCCAGTAGCTTCTCGTTGGTCGGTTGTTCTTCCTGGGGCTTTTCCCGGGTTCTTCCTCCACCATTAATACTGGCCGCCATGCATAGCCTATCGTGTGCTGAAAAATGGCGTTAAACCCTACAACAACAACAACTCTACAGGCTTATATTTCTCTGAAAATTACAATCATGTTGGAACTAAATCATTACCATTTCTATTAATCAAACTTTATTTTTATATTGCATCAGAATCTCGAAATTATCTGAATTCCATCGTGACTGTGAATGCGATGCTTAAAAAGCTTTCAAAGTTCGTGGTAAAATCTTCACTAGGCGGACTAAAGAAAAAACCGCAAAACGTTTATAATGATTCAGTCCATTAGTTCAGAGATCAGTCTTTTATCTGTCCATAACTTCCGATTTGAAATAAATATCTGAAATAGTCCTCAAAGCACCTAATTAGGTCCGCTGCGTATAAATATCAAGAGCTGATGAAAGTCGGTATCGCTTCAATAAATACAAAAGATATTACATTTCAAGGGTATGATTTTATCAAAAATAATTAAATTAATCAAGTATGCAGTCTTTCTGGACTGTTTTACGTTCAGGGCTTTATAAATAGTTTGAGAATTGATAAATCAATACACTGTTCAAGAACATTTCCTCCAGTCTCTTAAGTATCTTACTGTGTTCTTTCCAAGTCCACAAAACCGTACCAATCCAAAAGTCTACAAGAAATGGTTCATTGGTTATTGTCAGAAGTCTTGTTTGAACAGCAAGGTTTATGTTATTCATGGTAACTTAGTATAGTTCCAAAAATAAAGATATTAAGCACAAGGTAAGAAGTTTCGACAAATATGGTCATTGTCATTGTATCAGTAGTCATTGGCCTGCGGTTAATAGTCTGGAGTGTGACTAGGGCCGTAAGTAGTTAATGGGATACCCTACGGACATTGGACATTTCAGTCAAAAAGGTCGTGGGACTGTTTACGGATAATGGGAATTCAACATGGGGGAATATTGGGACTGTATACGGACAAAGGAAAGTGGGGTAATTGTATAGGGTGAATAGTAATGGAAGAGGTGAGGTGACCTCACGGTACTGGAGATTGATAACAATGTGGCAAGAGGCTGACCTCAGTTGGACCAAACAGTGGCAACAACAAAAAAAAAACACAACTAGAATGCTTGGCGGGAACGGAATGATGGGACATATACATATATAACACATACAACATACAGACATAGAGTGATGAACACCAATCTTTCATATCTTAACGATCAAATTGACTAAAAAATATTTTAGGCAAGAAAGCAAATCTTTTTGCGGCATATGAGTGGCACTGAAAATGGCTTTTGGTTTTTTGTTAACACCATTTTGCAAAGGGTTAAGGCAGATAAAGTTGATTGCTTCCTGTTCCTGTGTTGTTGTTTTTTAAAAACAAACAACCAACGGTTGTTTTCAGGGCGACTCACCTTTCCCGAAAAGAGATAGCATTTATTTTGCCAAAATCAATTAAAACTCCAAATCGCTTTTGTCCATGATGTACGTGTGAGAGTGAGTGCATGAGCGAAGGTCCATTTTCTAAAAACTCAAAACCAAGAGACACTTACGTTTTCTGTCTGGTCTAGTCTGTTAAAAATTCACAATTCAATTCACAACACCTTAAAAAGTTTATAGACGTCTTCTATGATTTTGTTCACTCTCTATATTGTTTGAATTTCTTCTCTTTCACAGATTTGTCCTTCTCTTTTTCTTCATTTTCTCTTCTTCTCTTTTTTCTCTTTCAGTATCTGTTTTGGTTCTTACTTTTCCGAGGGTATCTGTCCTTCCTGTTCTGATGTCCTCACTTCCTCTTGTTCCTGTTGTCTTGTTAGAGCATTCTGAAGACCAATGTCCTTTCTCTTGACAATGATAGCATGTATCTTGACTTTGGTCACTTCTGACACCTATCTTGCCTTTTGGATGGTCTGGACACTCTGTAGCCAAATGCCTTTTCTTCTTACAGATACAGCAAGTATCTTGAATTTTATTCCGAAATGAGCGAGAGTAGTCCGTCGGCATGTCTGAAGAAAACTCGTTTGACACCTCGAAAAGCTCTGATCCGAAGTTCGATCCGTGTGGGCTTTTCCATCGCTCGGGTCGGTTTGAGAGTGAAATGAATACTGGGAGGGAAGACACTGACCCTTTATATAGGGAAGACACTGGTCAGACATGGATATAGGGACTCATGAAATTTAAACATGAGACATTTGACTTTCTGCAGCCAAGATGAAACGATCGTATCATTTCGTGGAGAAAGGAAAAGAAAGTAAGAGGCAGAAACGTGATTTATCGCCTCGCACAGTAGCAGTAGTTTTGACTCAAATTCATGTCAGCGATTTTAAGATGACATGAATGAGTGAGCCCGAATCCAGACTCAGAGAGTCTACACCCATCCAAAGTCCACCAGTATACCCTGAAAAGTACTACCACATTCGAGAGACGGAAAAGAGCTCCTCTAAAAATTTTAGAACGACAGTCTATAGGTTCACGGTGAAGTTTAAAGATTTCAAATCCGACGTACCGCTGAAGAAAGCAGAAGGGTTCATAACTGAGGTGTGGGAATCTTTGTTAACCACACTGAAACGACAATGTGACGACAAAAAAGACGATCGTTTGAGACTTTCCGTTCATCACGACAGTCAGAAGTTCCCCGTTTGGATCGAGTTTAGCAGCCCAGCAGAATTGACACTTCCAAAGTCATAGACAAGATTCAACATGTGTAACAATCCAACGACAAGTTACATATCACCGATGGAAAAGCGACACTGTTCATGACCCACAAAACCCTTCCCCAAGGGACCGGACGAAAAATGGTGTTTTTGCTCGACGACCTTCGCAACACCAAAACTAGTCTCGTCCCAATTAACACCGCTCAAGACAAGATGTGTTTAGCCCGTGTCATCATGGTGGGACTAACGTATGCCGACAAGAACAACAAGGCAGAGTGGAAAAGAGCTTGACAAACTATTCAACAATCGAACCGAGCCAAACAACGAAGTGAAGCAGAACTGTTACAGCAAGCGGGAATATCCAAAAACACACCCTGTGGGATTCCTGAAATGCCAACATTGGCCGAAGTCTTGGCTCAACGCTACACCTTGAAAGTGCACCCTCAGGAAGGGCGTGGACCTCAATTGTTTCGAGGCAAAGACGGAAATACATTCACGTCTATCATCACGATGAACATTTCGATGCCATCACGAGTACCACCGCATTCCTGGGATATGGTTTTTATTGTGAAACTTCTGACTATATAACAATCGAGAGCAACACAAACATTGTGGATCGAAATGCTCCGGATGTTTGGTCTCTCAATCCTGTCTTGACGAATGACAAGAACGAGTGCATTGCCCTGCTTGTCAGCGCACTACTGTCATTCCTACCTGTTACCAACAACATCTAAAGGCGCAAGGTTCGCAGAAGAAGAGTGCTTGTCAACTGTTGAGACTGCACCCTACTTGTGGACAAGTCATACATACCAACAGTGCCAAGGCACGCGTTTGTCAAGGAAAGAAACGTTGTCAAATTTGTCGGCAAATCGTGGACGTCGAAGACGAATGTTACATTTAAAAATACCAACCCCAACACGATGAGGAAAAGAAGATGACCAGAATACTACATTCAAAAATACCATTCCAAACATCAAGAGGAACACGATGACCACCAGAAGAAACGCAATCTCATCTTTTTCGATTTCGATTTCATGCAAGAGACTGGCATTCACATTCCTAATTTCTGCGTGGCTCATTGAGCGTGCGAGAAGAAAGCGCACTCAATAGTCTTTCTTTAGTCATTTCCCTCACTGCAGCAAGATTCCTGTAGGACGTGAAAAAATCTTTCGGGAACCGAACACGTTAGCCGATTTCGCCCAATGGATCTTATACCCCACTGACGAGAAGTGGAGCCAAGAGGACATCAAACGTAACGGAGATTGTCATCGCCATGGCACGGTGAAGGCTCATAATTTCTCGGTTACCTTCCTCCCAAATCTTCCCTGAAATATTCCTCGAACGGGAACAACGGGAGCCTGTGTCCAACGTCAGTCACCACTCCAACAACAACAACCACCATAGCAATTTTCCTTAAGACACTCCTCTTACTTCCAGTGAACCTCGGACAGCAAAAATCTGGAATTGTAAACAACAACCACTTTTACTTAACGCTACCCAGTGACAGTTCCATGGAGGTGTTTCCCAATAACACTTTGTGTTGTTACACGGCCTAATTACCTCAGGCCATCCAATTATAACACGAAGCCCATTGGGAGGTGGCTTTGGTGGAAATGGTTTACCCTACACAAATAAAAAATATCACTGAAAAACAAAACATTTTCCAGGTCGAAATCCTGATCGTCCAATTGCAAGAAGAGATGAACAAAATCGGGTTTTCAGGTGACACAAAGCCAGCAAGCAATCCATCATTCGGCATCTACACGTTGAAAATTCGGGCAAGCTATTATTTTAGCGGTGAACATTTGGTGGGCACATTTGCTCACAGGATCGAGGCAGCGTTTGGCAAAGCCCTGACCAGAGCCAAATAAAGTGTTAAGTTTGAGTATCATCAAGAGGTTCGTCGCCTACTCATGAAATGTCAGGATACCGACACGTTGTGCATCAGGTTTAATGTTAGTTTGTTTGAAATTTTGGGTGGACATCCACAGATGGAATCACAGAATCTGAGCCCGAAGGATCAACATTAATATGGATTCTTACAAGGCTTTTGGATCCATTGTAGAACTTAACCAAGGACTCAATTTGATATTTGTGTACTCAACGTAGTGGGACACACCTCCGTACCGTTACTACGTGTCATTCCTTTCAAAATGGATTCGACGACTAGCAATGATCAGGAAAGTGGAAACATTCTTACTATATACCCGTCAGAAAGTCGTGTTTTGACATTGTCAACATTGTTATGAAAGGAGATCTGTGACAAAATATTCCATTCTACAGAGGGAAAGTCACGGTGAAAATCCATTTTCGGAAACGATTATCTAACGACTTGTAAGTTATTTAGCCATTGTATCGAGATGTCATTCGACAGCGAGGACATCGTTTAGGAGACATGCTGCAATCGGCCTTTCGTTCGGTGGCCACGGTTTTGAAACCAGTGGTGACACGAGGATTGCACACTTTGAAAGATGACGCATTGACGCACGGCAAAACATTTCTCCAAATTATCATCATCGACAAACAAAATCTTGAAGAAGCATTCTTGAGAGAAGGTAAAAATGCCTTGCATCAAACGGGTAAAGAGATTTTGGGTCGACGAGAAAGTCATATAAATACCCTGGATGTTGACGAGTCAGGCATCCCTACTACCCTGACGCTACAGCAAGGACAAGGCAGAAAGAGACGACGGTGTCACCCTGCCAGAGGATTTCATACCCCTAGAGCTAGAAAGACTATGAAAAGAAGAACTGCTCGAGACTTAGACGTCTTTGATTATTAAAAAAAATCACAGAGAAAGAAAGAAGAAAGAAAATGATTCACCGAGAGTCTTGCGGCAGATCGACGTCGGAACTTGATATCTTTGCCATGCCATCCACCATGATAATGATGCAAGAATCACAATGGGTCGCATTTCATCCCGTATTTTCTGTCAAGGACTCAGGATCAGCTCACATAGAGTCTGAAATCAAAGGACCGCCCGACGATTAATTCGATCGGAATATAAGCTATTTGTACCTGAAAGTCAATGTGATTGACACATGGACGGACGGTCCTTATATAAAGGACGAAGATAAAGTAGCCTCCGTCAAAAATTTCATGCATTGCTTGTTCATTGGAGTGGATGTGTACTTGAATAACAAACGGGTCAGTATCAGCATGGATACTTACCGTTACCGAATGTACCTGGAAAATCTCTTGACATACGAAAAAGAAGCCAAGAATACCAATATGGATGCTTGTGTGGTATGGAAACCTGACACAGCAGGCAAATTCAACGATACCTTATGATTACAGATATAAAACAAAACCACAATGAGGGACTCAACGGTTGACGAAACAAAATCAGGGGACTCAAAAAAATTTAGAACTGATGGATCGTTTGCATTTAGGCATGTGGTTGCAAGAGAAGTATTTGCTGAATTGCGTGAAGTGCGTTTATGTCCGCTTTTGAGACTGAGTCGTAGCTATGACGCTTTCCATCTGATAGCTGAGCTGCCTATTACAAAACAGTCATTCAAGAAGCCAGACTCTACGTACGACGTGTGGCAAACGACATCAGTCACACATTGAGCAGAACGACCGACAAGTATCCGATAGGACGCCTGAAAGTGAAAACGTTTTCCATTCCCGCTGAACATCAATCGATGATGGAAGATCATTTGTTCCAAGGACAGATACATAAACGTTTGATCATTGGTACCGTCAAAAATACAACCTTCAATGGATCCTTGGATGAAAATCCTTTTGAGGTTCAGCACTACAATGCGTCCAAGATCGAAGTCAGTCGGGATGGCAAAACCTGTACCAGACCTTGCGAAACTGACTTTGGTGACGAGAAGAAGAATTAATTGATATCGTACCTGTACCTGTACGGAACAACGATACAGTTAGAAACCCAAACAGGTTTGAAACAAACTTAAAACAATGCGAGGCAAAAGTAGTAACAATATTCTAAGTATCGAGTGTGCATCAACTAAGAAAGAAAAGGCAGAACATCGAGCAAAATATTTCGCTGGAATGAGTAGAAAATGATAACCATACAGCCAAATTTCAAGCACATGAAGCAACAATAGAGTATAAATATCCATACCTCTTTACTGACCTAGACCCAAGGATTTCTCCACTAAATGACCATTTCAACTTAGACGAATGGAATAAGAAATAAGAAATCCACCTCTGCAGGAGAAGACAATCTAGAACATGCAATAAATAAGAACATACCACCCAATATGGAAGAAATCATATTAGATATGATTAATCAATCATGGCAGACAGGACCAATTCCACACAAATGGAAACAGGCTATAGTTATGCCGATTCCAAATGCTGGCAAGGACCCTATATTAATAACCTTCTACAGACCAATTTCCCTCACCGATACTGTGTGCAAGGTGATGGAGACAATGATAAATAACAAACTACAACATCACCTTGAAAGCTAAAAACTTCCGCAATAAAAGATCCGCCCCAGACCAACTAATAACGCGCGAGTCTCGTATCAAACTAGCTTTCAATGCTAAACGAAAATGCGATCGACACCTCATAGCCATTTTCTTAGACCTTGAGAAAGCCTTCGATCTAGTTTGGACTGATGGTCTCATTGCCAAATTGAACCACTATGGAATCAACGGCAACATGCACAAATGAATCCAAAACTTTTTAAAAGACAGACACATCAGAACCAGAATAGGGGCACAATAATCAGAAGAACATGTGCTGGAGAATGGCACCCCATAAGGAAGTGTCTTAAGTCGACCCTATTTAACATCATGATAAACGATCTAGAACGATATGTTGACCTCAGCTAAATTGACCTATCACAAGTTGCTGACGACAGTGGCATGTGGAAAGCTTGCACCCAACTCATCCAACAACTAATAACTGAAATACAACATAATTGAACTAACATCGGCAAATGGGCCGATAAATGGGGGTTCAAATTATCAAAAGGAAAAAGAACGGGAATACTACTCGCCCCCCCCCCCACCCCATGAATTGTACAATATAGAACCACCAATCCTATATATCCAAAGCGAACCAATCAAATTTGAAAAATTCGCAAAATGTTTAGGCATGTACTATGACCAACATTTCACATGAAATCTTCCCATCACCGAATTAATACGAAAATATAACGGAGACCTTAATCTCCTGAAAAACATCAAAGGTTTACAATGGGGTGCAGACCAAGATACACTGGTAACACTCTAAAGGGCCTTAATTAGATCATAACTGGATTATGGATGCCAGATCTATGCATCTGCCAAACCATCTATACTTAAACGCCTTGACATAATCCAAGCAAAATCTCTGCGCATATGTACAGGCTAACTCCAAAATACCTCTAAAGAAGAACTACATATCCGAACAGGCTAAACATCTTTAACATTGAAAGGAGAAGAATTAACATTAAGATATGCAGCCAGAATTTTTATATACAATCCCAGCCATCCCACAAGGAACATCATTAACAAATGCAACATACCATTTAGCCGGAGATTCGTCCTCATCCTACCATCTGGGGTGAAAGATCCACACATTATGTAAAGAACCACAACTCGATTTCCTTGGCGCAGAATCAACACGATATCCAGACCCAACTCCATGGACATGGAAAAAACTTAATGTCAACACCTTAGCAACAGCTTTCGGACCCAAAGAAAAACATCCTTTAAAAATACGATCAAAGATCCTGACTATATTAGACAATTCTTATAAGGGATTCGTCAAACTATGCACAGATGGGTCTAAATAAAACAACCCAGACAGAACTGCTGCAACACTTACTATCACGGAATTAAATAGGGAAATAGGAAGTAGACTCCCGGATAATTGTTCAATATACACAGCATAATTCTGGGCCATATTTGTTGCAGTGAAGACAGCATATCAACAGAAATTCCAGAAAACATTATAATAAGTGACTCACTGAGTGTGCTAAAAACCTTGGAAACAGGCAACTCAAACGGCCGTGAAAACCTCCTAAAAGAAGCCAGCTCGTTACTTAACAACATGGAAAAACAAGACCAAATTGTAGAATTCATTTGTGTCCCGTCGTATATAAACATCCCGGGTAACGACAATGCCGATGTAGCAGCAAAGAACGCACTAAGCGAACCAAAACCTGCCCACATCGATTACAGCGTCCCAGAATTATACAGCATGATATATAAAAAGATCGTCTCTAAATGGCAAACACAATGGGATGCATGTCCCAAAGGACGTACGCTGTACTCGATACAAAAAACGGTGAATCGCAAAACCAAAGCACCAAAAACCAATATCAAGCACCATCAACGGATCATTAACAGAATTAATACAGGAAAAAACTGACTGGAAGTAGTATGGGGAAACATGCCCTGGCTAATTGTGGAAATGGAGCAAAATGCCCCAACTGCGTTGATGATGAAGACCTCCGACATGTTTTCAACATATGCCCGAGACATGATGTACAAAGGAAAAATTAACCACTACGTAAAGAGACAATTGGCTCGTCATATATCTACCCCGAACTACTTTATCAAACTAATCCAAACCCCAAACAAACAAATGATGCCATGTTGATCTTCCTCAAGGAGATTGACAAACTCAACAAAATATAACCCAACCTATTATACTCAGCCGGCTTGATATTTCACAAATCCTGTATATAATTACAAGTATCCACTTACTCAACCCAATCACCCGTCCGCTAGTTTCATGCGTTGAAACAGGTGGAGAAGTGAGTGCGGAGGTAGAATACAGTTTACCGCCCGAGTAGGGGTGTGTACCGCGTGAGGCGGGCTGATGCTGCACCTGCACCCATCACCCACTACGGAACCCTGGGTAGTTATACAAGCAATGCAGTCTAGTGACAGTTTCAGAAATAGGACATAGCTAATACTCATTTATACAATATCTGATTACTACATCACCGGATATCCTTCTTGGATCGACTGGGTGGGAAATTATGGGCAGGGGTAGCATACGGTTTAGGGCCCAAGTAGGAGAGTGTACCGCGTGAGGCGAGCTGATGCTGCACCTGCACCTATCACCCACTTCAGCATCCTGACTCGTCCAAATGTATAATCAATTAAGCAATGCAATAGGTGATCGGTAATTAAGTAACCATCATACTCATACTAAAAACATCTATCTGCTCTATCCTACAACTTAAGGTATGATGAATAGTCTTAAAATACGCGAATTAAAACTGGCCAATAAACTTAGATATTATAAGGTGGCTTAAATCTCAGCCATCAGAGCCAGCTGCACAATGCGGCAACGAATTGATTTATAAACTGGTTAGAAATTAAAGTAAGAACCCTAAATTAGACATATAAGGTGGCTAATAACCCAAAGCAATCAAGATCAGCTACAAAGTGTGGCACCAATTTACATAATAAGGAAATATGTCCTTAAAAAATTAGAACTATAAGGTGACTAAACCCGAGTCATCAGGCATCCCACACAAGGCGGAAACACTAATGAGTATAATAGACACCCCAAATATTATTCGAATATTCTGCTAGCTGTATGACCCTTTATTATAGGCCGCTGATAAGAATTCACCAAGACAGGCACAGAGTGACGGGAGGAAGCAGTCAACACGAGGCATCTCTCAGAAAGTAGGGCAGCCAGTGTTAAGACGCACCACCAGAACCATGAATGCTGACCGGTGGAAAACAACTTTAGCTGAATTAATAAATGTTGTGGCACCATGGGAGTTCAATAAGGAAGGTGTAACACGTGGCAGTCTGCTAAACAAGAGAGGAATACGTCCAATGACGCCACCTAGAAACATACGATTGAAGCCCTCATATACCGGAGCAGCTACCAACTTTCCGGAAGATGTATGTTCCACAATAGCAGTCCCAGAGAACAAAGCAGAACAGAAAGATTGCTAACATTGTCTGAATGTACACGGTTTTCATTTGGTTGAAAACCGTTTTTGATAATATCTTTATTTTAAAATCCTAATTTGACCTGTTTCGTTGCCGCCATCAAATTTTTTATTCTACTATTTTCTCTTATGAATGATACAAACCATTAATAAGTCATTTCGACTTTACTGATTGGAAATTAATTAGGATATCGAATGTACACTCAGTACACTAAATTCCAACTTCAGAATAAATCATCCTTAAATTTCTAACTTAGTTGATTTGAACACTTGCATTGGTGGCTTACACATTATTGGCATTTTATTGTCCATTTATATAACTGGACTAGAGTTGCAAGAAGAACGAGCTGGTTTTTTCAGGGAGTACACGACATCGATGGCCGGTTTGCCCAGTTATTTGCCTCTCCTGCCACTCTCGAGCATCGTACATTGACGGAGTTGTGGAACAATTTCCACCCGTCTAAAGCTTGGTGTCCCTATGTGACGTCATATTGGTGACCAATCGCTACTGGAGTCACATACTGCTTTGGTTGACACACTTGCTCAGTTCTGGCAGACTGTAATTCGTATCTGAACATGAGTGTATGTTGGATCCATCCCATTCATGTAAGCCCTACATTCAGGACGTTAGAGACTTTAACCTTCGGGTGTTAGCGCCACGGTCTGACGGCCTAATTAATTAGTAATCTCAGATCACAGTAATGCCCGGGGGATGAGTCTCTATTCCTTCCCCCGGGATGAATTAAATAGTCCATGTATGGACATTAGCCAGACGCACATGCCTTTATTTGGCGCAAGCGTCTATAATTTAAATGATGATGATGATCAGTCTTGTTATTGTCACTTACGTGGCGATGAGATCACTCAGGACAAAGAAACCATGGCCACAACAATGGCACCATGGTAGGTATACTCTCTACCACAATTACAACGAAGAATATACTCAAAACCCGATGTCAACCCTAACAAAAGCAGCTGATTTCCTGCCGGGTACCTTTACTTCCTTGCCTCTTCCGGACCTCCTGTACCTTTGACAGAGATGTGGAACCATTTCCACCCGTCCAATCCAGATGTCCCGATGTGACGTCATCGTAGCAACCAATCGCAGCGGGCGTCACATACTGCTTGGGTCGACACCTGGAACAGTCGATAACAGACTGATATTCGTCCTTTCAGAACTATTGAAAAACCAAAGACCCTTTTCAGTGCAATCAATCAATCAATCAGTCAATCAATCAATCAGTCTGGCTACCCAGCGTTCATTCGTTAACATTCAATATGAGTAGAATCATCAAACTATTGGAGCTTCAGAACTATTAAAAAACCAAAGACCCTTTTCAGTGCAATCAATCAATAAATAAATAAATCAATCAATCAATCAATCTGTCTGGCTACCCAGCGTTCATTCGTTAAAATTCAATATGAGTAGAATCAGCAAACTATTGGCGCTTCAGAACTATTGAAAAACCAAAGACCCTTTTCAGGGCCACTCATATGCCTCGAAAAGATTTTTTTTGCCTAATTTTCTTTTAGTCAATTTTATCGTTAAGGTATGATAGATTGATGTTCATCAATCTATGTCTGCATGTTGTATGTGTTATATATGTCTACGTCTCGTCAGTCCCGTTCTCGGCTTTCTTTTCTCCGCTGTTTGGTCCAATTGAGGTCAACCTCTTGCCACGTTGTTACCAATTTCCAGTACCGTGACGCCACCTCACCTGTTCCATTCCTATTAACCCTATACAATAACCCCACTTTCCCTTGTCCGTATACAGTCTCAATATTCCCCATGTTCAATTCCCATTGTCCGCAAACAGTCCCAGGGTTTTGTCAATGTTAAATTCCCATTGTGTGTAGACGTTCCCACAACATTTTTGACTGTGATTTCCATTGTCCGTAGGGTATCCCCATTAACTACTGCCGTTGAGAGCGATCACGGGTCCTGGGGTAATAGACACCAGGGCCTCTTCTAGTTCTTGTTCAAACAAAGTTTGTTTTATAAAATTAAAAAGTGTTGTTCGGTCCACATCCCTGGTTGCCCCCCCCCCCCCGAGTCTAACGTATATGTGCAAGTCTCATAACGCTTTGAAATACCGTCAACTCCTACTTATAACTGACAACATTCATGATTTTGTTCATGTGTATCTCCGTTGACAAATTATGGTTGGAATCATATATAAACAAACGATATGGTTTCCACAAGACATGAAGATATTCTGCTGCAAAGATCGTCACTCTAAATTAAAGTTACAATTTGAAAATCATCTATTTCTACCCTGCAACTTAACCATCTGAAGATGCTTAGAATTTGTTTTAGAAATTGGACATAAAAAGGAAATGCTAGGGTTTTCACAAGTAATAGGAGTGGCTATTTAAGGAAAAAGGACACAACTCTGTAAAATATGGTACAACTCGTATCATCGTCGAGTTAAACCGAGCCATTGTTGTGTTGAAGCTTTACTCCAAATATGGTTAAAAATGAACCATCCTATGTAAATGCTAAATTGTTCACAAGTTACTGGGATGTATATTTCTTGGTGGATCAAGGGCTACCACTCTGTAAGTAATGGTCAAACCCCTCGCAGCCTTCCACCTATGATTAAGATGGCTAGATTGAGAGGAAATCCTTATGCCGAAAAAGCGTCCAAGTATCACTATCAACGCACTTCCCTATATCGTTCCAAAGGTGACGAAGCTTTACAGTAAATTTAGTTTTTAGAAAATTCGAAAAGAGCACAAAAAGTATGAATCTTAGAGTGTAAGCAGAGGTAAGTATTTTCAAATCACTCAGCCGCAATAACTTTGTGTCTCTAATTAAAAGAAATCTAATCATGATTGAATTGATTTAAGCCGTTCTAGAGATATATTAAGCTTCACACCTTCACACCAAATATTTTTAAAATAACAGTAAATGTGTTTCAGCGTTCCATGGCACAACAATAACTAATTTAACATACGCAAGGATTATAATTCTGTAAAGTACCGTCAAAGCATATTGTCGTGATCGAACTCGTGTGAGCTCTTCTAGAGACAACACTTCGCAACAGATCGAGTTAAAATGATGACTATTGTATATCGATCAAGAGGTAGAACATTTTAAGAAGGACCCAAATGTACTCATAATCAATTTTTACCAAGCCACTAATCGAAAGAAGATTGACAGTAAATGTCAGAATTAAAACATATGGATACTAGAGTATATATAGCTTGTGCCAAGAGAAACGTACCGATAGATTTCATTTTTGTGTTTCCTGACATGAGGTAAGTAAGGACGGACGCCATTTGTATGTCCTCTGACATGGGATACGTAAAGACGGACCCCATGTCTTTGTCCCCTGACATGAGATACGTAAGGACGGACACCATTTCTTTGTCCCCTGATATGAGACGTAAGGACGGTGCTAATTTTTGGTCCACTGACCGGATCGCGGGGGACATATGGTAACGGCATGACACAATTATCAATAAGGATTTAAGAAAGTCAATAAAGTTTTATTTGACTCTGCTGCATTTAGTATAATTTTATACCTACATCTGACAATCATTGCTGTACTGAGTGGAACATCTGTCTCTTCCATTGGTCAGGTTGTTTTGGTACAATCTTCCTATCCTATCGCGTGAGCTATCACAGTTCTACTATATAAGTTAACAGTCATGATGGATGTTGTCTGATTTAAGCAGCTTGTGTTGTTTTCCATCTGTTTTAGGTCGATAATTAACATTTCATTAAGTGTCAGTTTAATAGCCATCAATCATTTTTGGCCCTCTTTTAATGCACTTGACAGACTTTGGCATCATTAATGGATACGAGTCTACAGAACAGAAAATTAGACGAACTGTTTAGAAGATCCAATTGGGAAATCAATTTTGATTTCCAGAATTTTCCAAATTGCTGTCTTTCGAAATCACGTAGTGTCTGATTTGCGATTCGCTCTTTGCCGTATCCATGCCACATCTAAGATGCAATGAGGTTTTCTTTTTCTAAAGAAGCATCTTAGCAATTACAAACAACTTCTTTAGGTTGATTAAATTATCATAAAAAGTGAGTCATTGCAAAACTGCATTCGCTCAATACGGAAACCTCATCAGTTCCTGGAAATGGGATATAAAAGCTGCATACAATTGAAATATCACGAAGTGCTGGTATATATATATATATATATATATATATATATATATATATATATATATATATATATATATATATATTAGGTTAATTGGCCGCCCTAGGACAGGTGTCATAATAGAAAGTATCAACATAACATTAAATAAAGTAAAAAATAAAAATAAAAACTACGCATGCCGCGAGTTCAGAACTCGACACCTCTTCCTTTTTAGACTGGAGTCATAATAGAAAGTTTCGACATCAAAGTTTTACAAAAAAACACCACCAACAAAAACAGTAGGGATGCGCGAGTCTATAAGAAACTTTGAATAGAGAAATAAAAAAGTTAAAAAATGGGATGTCCAGAGTTTCGAACCTGCGACCTCTTGTTTGGCAAGCGTTACACACAGAAAGATAAGTGTGTGTGTGTGTGTGTGTGTGTGTGTGTGTGTGTGTGTGTGTTGCTGAACGGGTAAACGTATACTGTTGTCTGTGGAACAAAATAGAAATTTATGTCAAAAATACATGGTGCGGTAATGACATCGTCACTACACAGAATGTGAAAAAACTGGTATGTATCTTTAGGTACACTTATTGTATAACTAATGACTGACATGCAAAATATTAATTTATTTGTCCACTGTTAAAAACGTTTCAGTTAAAATGTTACGCTGTTATATTGTAAGGTAAAACAAATGTTTCAAAAATAATATTCCATACTTTGTTATATCCAGGATTAGTAATGTAGAAAGCGCCTAACCGCATTGGAATTATATTCAAATTTTCAACCTCGGCTGTGATTTTTCCGAACAAATCAGAATGCACGGATTGTTCTGTACATATGGTGATAATGAACTATCTAATTAGTAAACATCTTCATTTGGGTTTGTTACGGATCACTGCCATGTCACCTCTGCCCGTGTGGGTTCGAGTCTCGGGTTCGGTTGGTATGTGAGAAAGCTTGCTAGTGGCTTCTCGTGGGTCGGTGGTTCTTTCCGGGGTTTTCCCGAGTTCTTCCTTCACCATTTATACTGGCCGCCATGTATAGCCTATCTTGTGCTAAAAGATGGCGTTAAACCCTAAAAGGACAACAACAACAATTGGGTTTGTGCACTTCTTTGGGTGTGTTACGGATTAAGCCATCTGGGTTTCTGCCCTTCCATATATTTTGTACATATTAAAGTGTTTTGAGTTTGTACACTTCATTGTGTGTGATACGGATTAAGTGATTCGACTTCGTGAACTTCGTTGGGTGTGATACGGATGAAGTCATCTGGGTTTGTGCTCTTCGTTCGGTTTCACACGGATTATGTCATTTTGGGGTTTGTCCTCTTCGTTCGGTTTCACACGGATTGAGTAATGTTGGGGTTTATGCTCTTCGTATGTTTTCATGCGATACGAATCACGTAGATGTCAGGCACAGCTAGGTCAGCATGCAGCAGCTAGGTCAGCATGCAACACGTGTATCGCGATTTGATCTAGTACGTCTAGTATCATATACCCTTGAACTGGCAAATCAGGAATAACTGGTCATAGTATTAAGGTGGGGGGTATCTGCGCTAATGTTCTCATTGCAAATAGGGTCGGAATCACTGAAATTCAACATTGGGTCTGCTGGGCAAAATATTAATAATTAGACCAGTGATGTTCAAAACATGCCCCTGAGGTCTATGGGTTTCTAGGTTGTTCAGATTTGAAAATGTTTCTTTTACTGACAGACAATTTAATTGGTCCATGTCTCATCAGGTACCAGAATCACAAAAGCATCATGCTGTGTGTTTAAAATATGACACATCAAAGTTTTTGCTGAATCATATAATCATCAGGCCTACATTAGTAAACGCTGGAAGATACAAGTTTAGTGTGCTTGAGTGGTATACAAGTTGGAAGATATAAATATTGCCATCGCTGAGTTCAGTCACCAGTTACAATGAAAATCAAAGAATGCAACAGAAAAACAAAACAAAAACAAAAATGTGCTCACATATGTTATTCGCCAGATTGCAGGTACAGACCTAATTAAATTTTCCATACATGATTTTTCATCTTTTTTGTACCATGACAACATACAAAACTTTTGAGTCATCATATGTCATGAAAACTACAATAACAACTAATTTTTGTGATAATAACCACAACAACAAGTAGCCTATGTCGTAGCAATATTCTACACTTTTTATAATTATAGTCTAGCAAAATACATACTATCAGGACTATGGAATATTATCGTATGGAATATTACCGTCTAGCCATAGCTCTACAAGGACTCTGTGGAATATTACCATCTAGACATAGCCCTACAAGGACCATGTGGATTATTACCGTCTAGCCATAGCCCTACAAGGACCATGTGTACTATTACCATCTAGCCATATCTCTACAAGGACCATATGGACTATTACCATCTAGCCATAGCCCTACAAGGACCATGTGGACTATTACCATCTAGCCATAGCCCTACAAGGACTCTGTGGACTATTACCGTCTAGCCATAGCCCTACAAGGACCATGTGGACTATTACCATGTAGCCATAGCCCTACAAGGACCATGTGGTCTATTACCATCTAGCCATAGCCCTACAAGGACTCTGTGGACTATTGCCATCTAGCCATAGCCCTACAAGGACCATGTGGACTATTACCATCTAGCCATAGCCCCTCTTTCTGATGTATTAATGGAAAGCTACAGCAGGTTACACTTACGTAGTGTTACTTTGCAGCACACTAAATATAGAAAATAAGATATGCATATATATATATATATATATATATATATATATATATATATATATATATATATATATATATATATATATATATATATATATATATATATATATATATATATATATATATATATATAAGCTTTAGACGATATATAATTTTGTGTAAAATTATTATTCTCATTAGGTGTGACACGCTCTGTCTACAACTGGTAATTTATGAGAGATAAGATGAAACGCTATCCTGTTTGAGCCATATCAGAGAGTTTCTTTCTTCATTATATTTGTCTTATCGCAGAGGGAGAGACAGTGATGATTTCAGTTGGTCTCTATTAATTACCACCGCATCCAGCCTTACACAAAAATCATTTTGAGCTACCTGTAGAAGCTTGTATTATTAAAACACAGACTCTTATAGTATCTTGCACCACGCGTCTAATCTGTTTCTTCAGCAGAGAGAAAAGTACTTTAAATGAACAGCCTCAAGTAACAACCATGGATTCATCATGTCGTTAGCAATAATTGCAAATGGTTCCCTTAATTTGAGTTCAGGGTTGGCCACCATCAAGTTTAACATGCTCTAAATAATCTTGTGTTCCTAGTCAAAATTGTCTAACGATGCTCTAAACAAACTTGTATTCCTAGTCAAAAATGTCTAACGATGCTCTAAACAAACTTGTGTTCCTAGTCAAAATTGTCTAACGATGCGCTAAACAACCTAATGATCCTTGTCAAATGTATTTGATAATTTTCAGTGCTGAATTGTCACACTTCGCCATTTCTGTGAAACATAAACAAAAATAAAACTATGGTGTATGTTAAATTAGATGGGGCGTGTACGGTAGATATATTCAATTGAGTATGTTACATGACATGCCACGTACACGGTGAGAGTGACCCATTGTTTTGTGTTCTGAAAATTATTTCTAAAGCAACATTTTCCATTATATCGACTCACAACAAAACGGCTGCAGATATAAATAGTATAGTGTGACGATCTACGGACAATGAAAATCCCAGTCAAAAACACCGTGGGACAATATATGGACAAGATGTATATGGACAATGGAAATCCCAGTCCAAAACACCGTGGGACGATATAAAGACAAGATGTATACAGACAATGGAAATCCCACTCAAAAACATCACTGGACGATGTACGCACAATGGAAATTAAACATGGAGAATATTGGGACTGTATACGGACAAGGGAAAGTGGAGTTATTGTATAGGACAATAGGAACGGAACAGGTGTGATGACGTCACGGTACTGGACATTGGTAACAATGTAGCAGGGGGCTGACCTAAATGCATGCTACTCTAGAGAGAGATAAATACAGTAGTGATATAGACATAGACATATATAACATACAACACATATATGGCATAGAGAATATGTATCGTTTTGAGGCATATGAGTGACCCTGAAAAGGGCCTTTGGATTCTTTTTTGTTAACATAATTCCGTTGACACAGAGGGCATCGCATAGGTCTTCTTGTCATCCTCAAACTTTTTCTGACTTCTGGACCGTAGATGAGTACTCTCTTCGGACAGCCTTGTCTCTCCACATAGATTCTTCTTTTCAAAATGCTAGTATCCGTGATCCTGATGATTGTCCATGATGATCGGACAAACATGGATAAGTCCATATGGAACAACATCGACGATAGGAGGGTAGACGATTCAACGTCAGTCCACATCTTGTGACGAGAACAGGTGAAGGGAATGAAAGTGAACCGATGTTATTTATAGTGGAAGAGTGGAACGAAACGGATTGAGTTGTTTCCACCAATCCCATTACGCGTTACAAAATTCAGTCAGAGTACGGAGTCTGTCTTCCAATCCGAATAGAGCTGAATGTGACATCACATTCCCTATATATATGCGCAATCGTCTGTGCGCAGTGAATCAATGCGACAAAGTTTTCAAACATGACGGAAACTAAGAAGATGATGAATTGGGGTGTACCGACTGTAGAGACGAGAAGCGATGGCATAGCAGCGGCTACCAAGGTCAACACAGACCTACCTCCAGTAGAGACCGATTATAATTGGGAGTTAGTCAATTTTCTCTATTTTTTAAAAGAGTTTGTTCCGGTACCAGCACTTTCGTCACCTTCTCTTTCTTTATCATATGTCGAGAATTTTAAACAGAAACAGAAAGAAGAATTGGAAAATATTTTACAGCAGCAAAAGAAGTAGAATAAACTTTTCTTCTTCAACAGCAACTGCACGAAGAAGAGGCAAGAAGAAGGAAACAAAAAGAGAGAGAATTTATTTTGCCTCAAACAATTAAAACTCAAAATCCATTTTTGTCCATGATATGTGTGTGTTAGTGAGTGCGTGACTGTAGGTCCATATTTTAAAACATCAAAACCAAGAGACACCTGGGCTTTCTGTTTGGTCTATTCTCCTGCAAATTTTACAATTCAATTCACAACACTTTAAAAAGTTCGCATACGTTTTCTATGTTTCTATGTAATTGTTCTCTCTCTCTCTCTCTCTCTCTCTCTCTCTCTCTCTCTCTCTCTTTGAATTCCTTTACTTTCACAGAGTTTTCCTCGTCGTCTTCCTCGCTTTCTCCTCTTCTCCTTTTCTTCTCGGTTTTCTCTTTCTGTACGTGCCTGGGTTCTTCGTTTTGGGAGGGTAAGTCTTCTTCCTGTTCTGATGTCCTCTCTTCCTCCTTCTCCTGATGTTTTTTTTTTTTAAAGAGCATTCTGAAGGCTAACGTCCTTTCTCCTGACGATAATAACAGGTATCTTGACTTTTGTCTCCTCTGACACCTTTCTTACTTTTTTGAAGGTCTGGACACTATGTAGCCAAAGCCCTTTCTTCTTACAGATATAGCAAGTTCCTTGACGTTTATCTCAAAAGGAGGGGTGAGTAGTCCGTCGGCTTGTCTGAAGAAAACTTTTGTATGACACCTCGCAATTTTTCTAATCAGAAGTTCGATTTGTGTGGGCTCTTCTATCGTTCTGGTCGGTTTCAGAGTGAAACGAATACTGGGAGGGAAGACACTGGCCCTTTATATAGGGAAGACACTGGTCTAACATGTATATAGGGACACATGGCTTTAAAATGTATTCATTTTACTTAGTGCAGCCAAGATTAAACGATGGCACCATTTCGTGGAAAAAGGAGAAGAAAGTAATAGGCAGAAACGTGATTTATCGCCTCGCACAGTAACGGAAGGCTTAACTCAAATTCATGTCAGTGATTTTGAAGATAACATGAGTGAGCCAGAATCCAGAGAGTCTACACTCAACCAAAGTCCACCAATAAACCCTGAAAAGTACTACCACATTCGAGAGACGGAAAAGAGCTCCTCTAGAAAATTTAGACCAACAGCCTTTACGTACACGGTGAAGTTTAAAGATTTCAAGACCGACGTACCGCTGGAGAAAGCAGAAAGGTTCATCACCGAGGTATGGGATTCTTTGGTAACCACACTAAAACGACAATGTGAAGCCAAAGAAGGCGATCGCTTGAGGCTTTCCCATCATTACGAAAGTCTGAAGTCCCCCGTTTGGATCAAGTTTAGCAACCCTTCAGAAGTGACACCTTCCAGAGTCATCGACAAGATTCAGCACGTGCAACAATCCAACGACAAGTTTCACATCACTGATGGAACAGTGACAGTGTTCGTGACCAAGGTTACTCTTCCCAAAGAGACTGAACAACGCAGAAAAGTATTATTGGTTGACGACCTTCGTAGCATCAAGCATATGTGTTTAGCCCGTGCCATCTTGGTGGGTCGAACGTTTGATGACAACAACGTCACTCAGAATAGAAAAGAGCTGCTGACAAACTATTAAAAAATCGAACCGTGCCAAAGAACGAAGAGAAACAGAACTCCTGTAAAAGCAACTAGGTCTATCGAAAGACACACCCAGTGGCATTCCTGAAATTCAAAAATTGCCAGACGTCTTACCTCCACGCTACACCTTGAAAGTGCACCCTCAAGAAGTGCGCTGACCTTTGTTGTTTCGATGCAAAGATTTCACAGACGGAAAATACATTCACGTCTATCATCACGATGAACATTTTGATGCCATTGCCAGTATCACAGCATTCATGGGATACTATTATTATAACGAGAAATGTTACTTTGGTTATAACAATCGAGAGCAACACAAGCATTGTGGATCGAAATGCTCAGGATGTTTGGCCTCGCACTTGTGTCAGCCCTTTCTGTTACCAACATCATTTGAAGGCGCAAGGTTCACGGCAGAAAAGTCCTTGTCAACTCCTGAGATTGTAGCACTCTTGTGGACAAGGCATACGTAATAATAATGCCAAGTCACAAGTACGCTCAGGAATGAAACGATGTCAGATTTGTCACCAATTTGTGGACTTGGAACACGAATGCTACATTCAACAATACCAATCCAAACATCAAGAGGAAGACGATGACCACCAGAAGAAAGGCCATTTTGTCTTTTTCGATAACGAATGCAAGAAACCGGTATTCACATTCCCAATTTCTGGGTGGCTCATACAAGAAGTGCATACAATAACCTACCTTTAGTCATTGCCCTCACTGCAGCAAGATTCCTGGAGAACGTGAACAAATTTGTCGGGGAAAGAACATACTAGCCAATTTCGCCCAGTGGATCTTAGACCCCATCGACGAGACTTGGAACCAAGAGGACATCGAACGTTACGGAGATTGTCATCGCCATGCCACAGTGATGGCTAACAATTTCTCTGGATACGATGAACAGTTTCGTTTGCGATACTATGCGGAACAAAGTACCGAACGTCCTAAAGTGACTTTGAATGGAGCCAAAATCAACTCCATGGAAGTTGGCTGAGTGCAGCTTAAAGATTAAATGAGTTACTTGGCCATGCCTTTGAGCCAAATGCCTAAAACGTTTAAAATGACAGAAATGACCAAAGGCTATTTGCCGATCTTTTCTCAATACCAAATTCAATCAACACGCCGTTCTACCCCATTTGCCCCAGGCTTACTACTAAGATCCAGACAACATGTGCACCGAACAACGAGACGCTTTCAACGCTTTGCACCAGTCTCATGCCTCATGCCCCTTCGACTTTCAGGAAGAAATGCAAAAGTGTTGTCGTCCTGACGTGGACATTTTACTGAGTTGCTGTGGACGATTTCGAGAACTGTACATGGAACATGAAGGGATCGATCCTTTGAAAAAAGCCTGCACCATTGCCAACATGTGCTACTTAGTGTACCGCTTACGATTAATGCCCGAAAACACACTGGTTTCATCAGCCCTCAAACGACCAATTTTCTCAAATGTCAATACTCGGTCAAAGCCATGCGCTGGCTACATTACTTGTGCGACAAGGAAGAGAAATATATTCAACATGCCCGATTCTGAGCAGGCAAAAATACTATCGGAAGGTATTTTGTGGACGTCTGGGACTTCGAAACCCCTAGATTGTGTACGAGTTTAACGGTTGCTTTTTCACGAATGTCCCATCTGCTACCCTCAACGCGACACTAAAGGTCAGTGTTTACAACTGGCCATAGAAGACTTGTACCAGGCCACTTGTCAGCGGCGCTTGAACTTAGAACAGCGCGTATACCAAGTAGTGGAAATGTGGGAACACGAATACGATCACCGTCTGAAAACCGATCCCGAGTTTAAACGCATCGTGGAAAGTTACAAGTTGGTGGACCCACTGAACCCACGGTACAGTTTGTACGGAATACGAACAAATGACACCTGTTTCCTGTATCAAGCCGACGAGAATAAAGGAGAAGAAATCAAATGCGTGGACGTGTGTTCGCTGAATCCTTACGTGTGCATATATTGTCGCTTTCTAGCAGGGCACCAACAATTGCTGACGAAACATATCGACCTGGACATGATTCGACAATACGAAGGATTGATCAAATGCAAAGTCTTGCATCCCACCGACTTGTACCATCCCGTTTTACCCCACCATTGAAAAGTAAAGCTGATGTTTCCCTTCTGGAGTACTTGTGCCGAAACGTGCATCCAAGATCAGCCTTCTCAGCACACTCAGCAAGACCGCGCCTTGACAGGAACATGGCCCAGCATTGAATTGTTTAAAGCTATGGACCTATGATACCAACGATTAGAAGTATACGAAATTTGCCATTTTCCCAAGACAGAACAGCACCACAAGGGCGATGAGACGCAGATAGGCATTTTCGCAGACTAAGTGGATGCCTTTTTGAAACTGAAACAAGAATCCTTCCTGGTGCCACACTCCCGAAGACCAAATGAAATTCAAAGAGAAATACTGGGAGCGGAAAGGTATCATTTTAGACCACATGGACAAAAACAAAGGAAGGTGATCGTTTGCCAAAGTAATGTTAAATTGCCTGTGGGACAAAATGGCACAACGACGGTGTTTGTCCAAGACGTTTGATTTGAATCTTCCCGCTACTTTCAGATGATTCACGACAAAAACAAATACATGAAACACGTTGACATCGTTCGTAAGTATTTGATCTTAGACAATTAGGAAGAGAAATTTGACTATGTCGAATGCAACGAATTTGGAAATGTCATCATTGCAGCTTACGTGACGGCCCATGCTCACTTAAAATTGTACGAAGCTTTAAAATTGTTTATTCTAAGTTATGCTAGTGCGGTCCCAAACATTACGGCTACGAATAAAGGGATAAATAAGATGTGCACACAGAGCGTAAAGTGAAAGGATTGACTCTCACTTATCGTACCAGTCGGGTGGTTAACCTTTGCGTACTGAAAGACGTTTTTCAGTCTGGACATGGTGGAAACTTGAAAGTGACCACCTACGAGCCGCATAACATCGTACGTTTACTCACACACGTAATTGTCAGTCGACCTTTGGAAAAAGTGAATCAAATTGTATACCACAGGCGAGTGCGACTTCCCAACCACTTCACTTTGCCGTACTGGCAGATCAATATTGGTCAGCAACGTCCAAGACCGATTGTTCATTGTTTCTTCCAAGACCAAGCGAGAAACATGAATCCTTTCCAAGAGGTACAATTTAAGTTCGGTGATTCTCAAGCTGCTGTGACCGATTATGCAGTACATCATAGGAACCTCACAATTTATACTACTACTACAACACCTATCATGGAAAGTGATGTTGTGCGTGTCATACCTGTCGGATGCGAAAGCATTTCCACCCGTTATAGAACATCTTATCACTTTACTGATTTTCATGGTGGATGTCATCATCCATGCGTAACCATGCAGCTGCCGTCCTACGGATGTTATGAAACTCTGATAAAACGTCTGCGGATTTCACATTATCCTCATCGAAATGAGTATGTGAAATATGAATATTCATTCCCTGTGCGTTTGCCTAAATACTGCAACTTTGAAAGTCGATTCAAAACCTTTAAGGGAAATGGCCTAAATATCTAGGAGGACCTACCCTAGAAGAATTAGGCAAAACCTGAGTTTTCTACTTGGGCGAAGGGGATAAAGTCAAATGCTTCAATTAAGGTGTGTCACTTCACGAGTAGGAGCAAAAAAAGTCGGCAGACCTGGAACATGCTTGATGGTCTCCGCATTGTCACTACCAACCTTTAGTGGGATCCTAGTCATTGACATGGTATACTAGATCGTTTTAGAAACCATTTTGGCTTGGAGTCAAACGTTGCTGAACACACAGACAAGTATTTAAACCCCATTTAAAAATAATATTCAAGGATTACCAGACGAATTGCAAGAGACGATCCACAAGTAAGTTTGGCATGGACTTGACAGAGTAAAATCTCAATTGGTGACTGAGTAACGTTTGTGTCGAGACATTCACAAGAGTAAATTGAAAAAAGTCAACAAACTCGTCAGATTTTTACAGATCAAGTCTGCGTTCATCCGTTTATTCTACTTCATATTGTATTACCTTTCTTGACCGTTACCCTGAACGGAAGTGGTCAGAAATTGCTCACTATGTCCATTACTTTCTCTCTAGGAGAAGATTGTAAATAAAATAAGGATAATTAGAAGTGACCCGAACGTGGGTATAAATACTGACTGACATGTTCATGGATACTTTACAAGAGAAGACTCGTGGTTTACCTGTGGAGTTGAGAGAGCGCATTTACCGAGAGCTGGTAAAAAAACAAGTGAAACGCAAAGAACAGCTGCATCCATTACATCATCGATGTTTAAACCACTAATACATGAATGCTAAAGAGGACTGATTCAGATGAAAGTGTTGCAGTGGTCAGCACTGTTAAACTTGACGTGGGCGAGGAGGATTGGTTTGTTGTTACGCGTTCTTTTCACTACAAGATAGACATACTGCAACGAATTCCAGAAGACGAGTTAGAGGATTACCAAAATCTTTTACACGATGTAACCGTAGTTCAAGAGGAAAATTTTGAATGGAGTGTGATGTGCAAGTTCGTGACTAAACCATTTAGATTCGCCACTGGAGTACAATCATCTCTGTACAAAAATTTCACTTATTGTCTACGAAAAAGAGAGGTATGAAAACGGACTACCATGCCACGACCTTTTATCAGTGGCGAAAAAATAGAAAAACGTGGAAGGAAATCAACTCGTGTATTCAAACGGTAGTGGATTACCAACACTTATTACTAGAACTGTGTCATATGAATTTGGGTCGACGTGTGGTGTGTGTCTTAGTGACTTGCTCTCTGGGATTTCGTTTCCAGTCGATTTCTTGTGAACTCCTTACGAAAAGTACTTGCCACCAAAAGAAACTTGAAAGTGGTCCCTTTAAGTGTCCACGAGAAACTCGTTTTGTTAAAAGCCTTGCGTTTTCATCTGCATACTTCTCGACCTGTACGGGAAAAAAATTCGTCAACTTTAACGTATTGAAGATGTGTACGACGATGTGTGTGTAGCTTAGGACTTACACCCTCACTGGACAGATGTACGTGACTGTACAATTTGTATTTCGAGTTATGGACCGAAGAAGTGGCCAGTTATGCCCAAGTGTTGTGTTCCTAAATTCAAAAAAAAGTCGGCAGACCTGGAACGTCCAGAGAAAAAAATAACCTTTATACCTGTGTCAGTGACAGAACCCGACAGCAAAGACAACCACTCCCTTCAGGACAGAACTGCCATGGACATTCCAGAAAGACCATTCCGAGAGGACACCTGTGTAACTGTACCCAATGTAAAGACTATAAGAACAGTACACTCTGTCCTTAGGGAATCTTTGTTATCAAAAACATGTTGTACAGTGACTTGTTTATATTCCACATTGATCGTTGCGAGGTGTATTATATTGCTATACTTAGCCCTTAGGTTTTATTGTATTTTTGTCTTTTGTGTTGTTCCATTTCAAACATGTGTTAAAATAATCGTGTCCTGAAAAAAGTATAAAAATTCTTGTCTTGTCTGTCTTTGATTCAAAATTGGCATTCCTTGCACTATGGCTATCTCTGCTGTGTCTGCTCCGTCTTTCTCCACTTTCAAAGTCATCGACGAAAACACTTAGATCGTGCTGGTTGGGAGGCCTTGTATCTTCGCCATCCCTTTAACATGTTAATTGCCGGACTCAGCGTTTCAGGCACAATCGAATTTGTCAAACGTTTGATCGAACATAAACATCATTTGATCGATCGTCCACCTCAACAGATCGTGTGATGTTATAAGGATTATCAATCGGCGTACAGAATCTTGCGAGAAAGTCAAGGAGATTCCATCGTGTTTGTGGAAGGCGTTTCTGGCGAAGACGACGGAATCGTGTATGTGGTTTATGTACAAAGGGCATCATCGTAATGACAGTGTTATTTACATCACCCCCGAAACTTGTTTCAATAAAGTAAAGCCTATCGCACCATGAGTCTCAATGCTCATTACGTTGTCTTGTTTAAAAATCAAAGAGATAAATCGCAAATGCAAATCTTAGCCAAACAGTTAGGAACACCTTGGATGGCTCATACGAACGACGATGCCAGTCAAACCCACACACATATTTACTCGTAGATTAAAAACCTACCACCCCCGATTATTTGCGATTTCGTACCCATCTGTTTCACCACTGGTGCCAAGACGGATGGCCTGTCATTTACAAGTCTCCGTCAACGACTTAACAAAAACAATATATAAACCTTAGGACACTTTGGGACTGTTTCACACAGCGTCAAGATGACGTCCCTTCAGTATCATCTTCCTGTCAAATTGATTCGTATCTTGTAAGGCATCAGTATCGAAAAAAAACGCAAATATGTGTTCGCCTCAAAGAAGTATTACGCTGGTTTACGGGGACAGTACGTCAATTACTTCAAGGCATTATTCACATTCCACATCAAGCCAAAGGCTGTTATGGCATAAACAAATTAGCCAAGACGCTACTGTCCGATCCCCGCATCGACACTCAAACCAAAATGTAAACCATTTTGAAACCGGGAGGTAGGGAGGTAGCGGTTCTCTAGAAGGTGTCATCATTCGTTCCCTCTAAAAATGGGATCCTAATGCCAACCAAAGTCCTCCGCATGAAAAAAACACTCCCGAAAAAGCCAAACGGATCCAACAGAAAAGGAGCAGTGGTGTCACAGCCTCAGTAAAAGACAAACCCACAGAAAAAGAAAAATTAACGTCCACAAAAAACAAAACAACAGAAAACAGCTTCTAGAGAGGTACATTGGCCAGGACGCAACCTTACATTCTCACACCACGACCTGCAGCGATGGTGACCGCGTCCCCATTACCATCAGGTTCTTCCACTTCTCCATTGCTGGTGATGCCTGCCAAACCCAATTTGCCACCCGTTCCTCCTCATCTAATGAAACAATGGAAACTAGCGTCTCCAAGAACTTCTCCCCATCGGTGACACTCTCCTCCTGCTTAGCTGCAGTGTCAGCTGATTACAATGTATCCGCTCTCAAAATCAAAGTCCAAGATAGATCGGGAGTAGTACCGAGTTTACCAGACTTGTCCAAGCAAAAACTGTCCCGATGTATTCCTTTGTGAACCCCTCCACGACGTGTGATGATTGTCATCAAGTTGATGCGAAGTAAAGACAATCAGTGGCGACGCATTCTAATATACAAAAACACCTGAGGCAAAGGATGGGGATCAGTGTTTTGTGTTTCTGAACACCGAAACATGGCACCTCAAAGAAGTGCACACCATCACCATCATCGTTCTTCTATCCAAAAAGGAAAAGCATAGACGTCACCCCACCCCCAAGTAAAGACCCAATCGTCCAAATTAAATTATAGCCAACGGGAGGATTTTTTGGCATAGAACATATGGTCAATATGTTTAAAGAACACATTGAACGTACACTTGTATATAAAAAGATCAAAGGACGCCCTTCAAGCCATGAAATTCAGTACATTTTTGTGTGTGCTTCTGATTGAGCAAAGATGTCCTCTCAAAGAAGTGCATACCGTCACCATAGTCGTTCTTCTTTCCGGAAAAGGAAAAAGACAAGTACATGCTCGTCATCCGAAAACAACGCTTAGCCAAGAATCGACGTCACCCCAGAAAAGACACAGCCTTCCAAAGCAAAAGTAGGAGCAACCAAAGCGGGGGATTCTTTGGCGACTTTGGAAAACACATTCACCTTTTTGACGAAGCGATAGTCCAAAAAAATAAAATAAAAGGGAGTCCACTAAGTCATCGACGTAAGTGTATTTTTGGTGGGTGCCCCAAGTCCAACAAAGAAAGATGTCATCCCCAAGAAAACATCCGTCTTCACTCTCAAAAGGAAAAAAATGAAAGGACTGCATCCTCGTTTAGTCAAACATGGAGACATATTGTCCGACTTGTCCAAAGTTTCTCCTCCCATGCGAAAAAAAACATCATTCAAACAGCCTCCAAATGTGTCATCGATACCGTGAGCGAATATTGACTGAACGTCTTGAAAAGCACGATACCTTTGTCTCCACAAAAGAAAAAAATGCTTAGCCAAACATCGATACTTTCTTTGCCAAATGGTCCAAACGAAAATCAAAAGAGAAACATGTTGGTCCAACACCGAGGACTTTTACCACTGTTGGCACCACTTGCCTAAGCAATAGTATGGCTTGCGCTGGACGTCTGGAAGTTATTTTACCCATGCTTCCAGGAAGATGGAAAGGACCACTGGAGTTAAAAGATCTCAAGCGTGACCACATAAGTCAGATGGTAGGACGAAACCTGACTTTAGTGCCTCACAAACGATAGGTGGAATTCCATCATTTGCAAGAACAACGGACCCCGCATTTGTCTCCCAATCCTCATTTGGCCAAGTTATCCCAGTAAGGACATGAATTGTAATCGTTGATGGATCGCAACGGTTTGTCCGAAACGGAAAAATCGCAAAGGTACGGTCAACTGTTGAAACGACTACAACTCGTTCACCGGAAAGCTTTAGATGAAACAGCTCTACCATCTCAGATAAATTTTAAGACCCTGATGAAAAGTCCATCACCAATACCACCATCCTCAGCGGTGAAGACAGACGCAGCCCCACGGATGCCAGAGGAAGAAAAGACACGGGAAATCATTCAAACACCGTCAACATCTCCCCTTCTTAGTAAGATTTCAGCGTCCTTGTTGACCCCTTCCGGCACCCGTCAAAGAAGAGAACTTAAAGTATGGGTTAAAAAGATGATGTCCACTCGAAAGAAAAGTCAAAAATAAAGAAGGGAAATCAGAAGTGAAAAAAAGAAAAGAAGACCAAAGCCATCCCAATACCACCCCGACCGCCCCTACTACTATCGACCTCTACTTCCGTGGCATGTCGAACACGACACACAAAGCCGTTTCCAAACCACCAACTCGCCCCATCCAAAGTAGCATCAGCGAAGAGTGGGTGACTTGTTAAAAAATGGAGAAGGTGTTAGCCTGCATTTACTACGATCCATCCATCATGCAGATTACGGAGGAGTTCAGAAATTGTATCGTGCTGCCACAACTAGACTGAAAAGTCTCCATTTACCTCAAGTGCAATGACGGTTACAAGACCAAGCCACGTACACTTTACACAAACCAATTCGACCAGATATTTCCAGAAGTCGCAGCCGAGTGGAAGGCATCGATCAGCAATGGCAAGCCGATTTAGCCGATGTCTCTCATTTTGCCACCGACAATCGTGGTTTCAAATATTTGTTTTGTGTCATCGACGTCTTTTCGCTGGTCGTGCCATTCACATCCGGATCAAGCGTTGAGATAGTGCGAAGCCCTCATACTGGTGCTAAAATAAAGTGGTCGTCACCCTTTTTGATAGCAAACCGACAAAAGCACTGAATTTCTGAACCAAGTTTTCCAAGAAGAATTAAAGAAATGTGACATTCTTTTTCTTTCTACCACGAATCCCGAAACCAAAGCAATAATCGCGTAAACATGATACGCATAGACACACTCTCAAGTACATCGACATCTTTTCCGCACCTGGTCCAATTGTACAACCAATCTTAACATCAGAATATCGGATGTGCCCCCAAAACGTGACTCAAAGCAACGAACGGACTCTTTTGGGGGCCCATGTTTGATACCTGTCCCCGACGGTGGCTGTCCCCAAAGAATGGGGTGTTCGCAGTAGGGTATTGGGTGCGCATCGGCAAAACCAAACACACTTCGACAAGGTTACTTAACCAACTGACCACCGAATTGTTTCGAGTCACTGGACGAGTGAGTGTCTGTAATCATGCCGTCTATAAATTAGAAGACGTGGACGGGGAAGTGGTAAAATGAACGTTTTACTTACCCGAGTTACAAACCGTGACCAAGAAAGAAAACGAAGTGTTCGACATCAAAAGCATTCTCGAACGAAGATCTCGATAAGTGGGAAAACGACGTGTCAGAGAAGTAAAAGTACGTTGGAAAGGATATCCTCCAAGTTCTGATTCTTTGATCGACGCTACAAAGAAGTTACCATCTCTGCAAGATCTACAACAAAAAAAAAAACTTGTGGGTGTGGCGTGGAGAACGTGTGCCTAAAACGGAAATCATCTTTTTCTGTTAAATCTGTATGGTGTATTGTGTCATCGGTACGGCTATTGCCAACTTGAATTTGATGCAAGGAGAAAAACAATTGTGGACTATTTTACCGAAATACTCCTGGAACAGGAAAAGCGGGTGACTTGCGGTCAACGCCAGTCACCAGTCCAACAATAACCACAACATCAATCCTCTTTTAGACACTCCTCTGACTTCAGGTGACTCCTCGGATAGCAGAACTCTGGAATTATGAACAACTACCAATTTTACTTAACGTTACCCAGTGACAGTTTCATGGCAGAGTTCCCCAATAACACTTTGCGCTGTTTCACGACCAAATTACCTTGGGAAGTGGCTTTGGTGGAAATCGTTCACCCTAAAGTCCTAAATGCCCTTTCAAATCAAAATAACGTGCAAGTACAAAAGTAGATTATAAAATGAAAACGTAACTCACAAACTCAGATGTGGACCTATAACATCGTAATTCCACCAAGCTATTATTGTATCGGTCAACATTTGGTGAGCAAGATTGCTACCAGGTTTAATACACTCTTTTGTAACGGTGTGGAGAGTATCCAAAAAATGTGTCACCATTGAGTACTATAAAGTGGCTCGTCGCCTCCTGGTGAAATTTTGGGAGAGCAAAGTAGGGTCCAGTTTATTTTGTCCTGAATTGTTTGGCAATTTAGGTGGGGACATGGAGATGAGGATGGCAATGATCAAGAAAAACGAATTACCAGTCATTTCCGACAAGAATATTTTACCAAGTGATTTCGTTCCCCGGTAGAACTGAATCAAGGACTCAATTAGATTTGTGTGTACTCCGAATCATTCTTTTCAAATTGGATTCTGTCACGAACGCTGACGGGGAAGGTGGAAACACCTATAACGTTTAATGCGAATTGTACTTCCTCATTATTTACCCGTCAGTAAGTCGTATTTTGACAGTGTCAACATTTCTGTAAAAGATGTGGAACAAAATATTGCATTCACCAAAGGGCAAGTCACGATGAAACTCCATTTTCGAAAACGATTCTCTAACGAGTTGTAAACAATGTATCCCGTGCACCCAGGTGTCGGTCGACAGCGAGGACATGGTTTAGGAGATGTGCTGAAATCGGCTTTTCATTCGGTGGCCTCCATTTTGAAACCGATGGTGACACGAGGATTGCACGCTTTGGAAGATGCCGCATTGACGCACGACAAAATAACTTTTCCAAAATGTCAGCATCGGCAAATAAAACCCCAAAGAAGCTTTCTCGAGAGCCGACATAAAAGTCTTCCTTCAAACGGGCAAAGACATTTTGGGCCGACGAAAACTCATATAAATGCCGTGGACGCTAGCCACTAAGTTATTCCTACTTCCCTGACAAAACCGCAATGACAAAGCAGAAAGAGACAACGAAGACACCCCTCCAGAAGCCTACACACCCCCAGACCTAGAAAGACCAAGAAAACAAGAACCGTCTGAGACTGAGACGCTTTTTATATTTTTAAAAAAAAAACACAGAGAGAAAAGAAAATTATGCGCCGAGAGTTCTGCGTCTATTTCAAGTGGGAACTGAACTTGTTTGCCATGCCACCCACCATGATGCCAAGGCAAGAATCCCAATGGGTCGAATTTCATCCTGTCTCCTCTTTCATGGATTCAGCTCCCATCGAGTTTGAAAGCAAAGGATACCCGGAAGATTACATTGATCTAAATTGCAGTTACTTATACCTGAAAGTCAAAGTTCTAGATAAGACTGGAGGTCCTATAGACGGCGATGAGAAAGTAGTTCCCTTCAATCGTATGCATTCCTTGTTCAGCCGAGTGGATTTGTACTTAATGAACAAACTAATCAGCAGCAGCATGCATACTTACCATTACCGTGACTACCTGGAAAATCTCTTCAAGTACGGAACAGACGCCAAGACCACTCATTTGGATGCCTGCGTGATATGGGAACCAAACGACGCGGACAAATTCGACACAATATTGGAAGACAATGATTTATATGAAGGCCGACGAAACAAAATCAAAGATGTGAAAATTTCACAACTAATGGATCGTTTTGATTGGGATATGTGGTTGAAACAGACGTATTTGCTGAACGGCGTGGATGTCCAATTGATACTGAGTCTAATCAGTACCTCTTTCCATTTGTTGGCTGATGGTTCCGATTACAAAACCATCATCCAAGAAGTCAGACTACCTAAAGTGGGAAACGAGTGTTACCTAAAGTGGAAAACGACATCAGTCACACTTTGAGAAGAACGACCGCCAAGTATCCGATACGTCGAATGGAAGTGATAACCTGCACCATTCCCAGAAGACAACTATCCATGATCTAAGATCATCTGTTCCAAGGACAGTTACCCAAACGTTGAATCATTGGTATCGTCGAGAATTCAGCCTTCACCATAGCACACAATACAAATTCTTTCAACTTTCAGCACTTCGAAGTGTCCAAAATCGAAGTTATTCGTAATGGCAAGACCGTGTGTACCCAGACTCATCGAACTGACTTTGCCAAGAAGAAATACTTGAGATCGTACTTGTCCCTGTACGAAGCCAAGCGACAGATAGGGACCAACATTAGTCACGACATTACGTACGAAGCATATTATGGAGGTTACAGTTTGTGGGCTTTTGATTTTACTCCAAAGCAGCGACGATGGACATTTCCACCCTATAAAATCCTGTCAGATTCGTATGGAACTTCAGTTTACTAAACTTCTACCAGTGATGGTGAACGTCCTCCTGTATGCTGAATTTGGTAAGACGATAGAAACCACCAGTTTGAGAAAAGTCATTATAGACTATTAGAAGCTATGGAAGACTGTAATCCGTCTTTGAAAGGTGGAAAATCTATGGAAATGGAATGGGAGGATACTGTGGAAGTATAACCCAAATACAAAGTCGAAGAAGACATAATGTTGAATTCCAGATGGCCAGAACAAGAACAACATATAGTCTCCTGTTTTGCCAATGACCTGGCGGATATAATTACGGAATTGATCAAGAAAGATTCCTATGGGTGTCAAAACGATCATGGCAGTCGAATTCAATACGATAAATGTCTAATGATGAGTCTAGAAGAAACATTTATACAAGTATCTGGATGACGCGTTTGGTTTGTCATCTCGGAAGAAGACGTGTTTCATCAATGGTATAAAGACTTACGTGATCATTCTTCACCTCCATTTATTGCACTAGAGGTCCATCAAATCTAAGCATTCTTGGCCCAGAATGCGGAGACGAAGCGACGAAACGGTTACTTGTTAGAGATTGTCAAGCAAAAGGTTCTGATTTAATTGACGACTTATCATTGCCTGTGAAAAGCAAGAAAAAACACAAAACATGGATACCTGGGAACTGTATTACCTTTTGTACCACGGTTCGAAAGATGCTTCTTGGAATCCTGTCGTGTGTGCTAAAGCTGACGTTCCTCATAGCAAACCTCAAGACCATCAAATATATGCCATCAACACAGACGACAGTCTTCTTCCAGGAACTCACTGGGTAGCCGTTTACTTTCCCGGTGATGATTGTGTGGAATATATTGCTTCGTATGGATTGCCACCTATAGAAGACGATATCGTCGACTTTATGCGAAGAAATGCCCAGACGAGACGATTCAAAAATGTGAAATTACACGGCATAGATTCCATGGTGTGCGGACATTATTGTGTGGATATTCTTTAGAATATTTAGTGACTTATTTTGACCGTCACTCTTCTAGAAACGATAACAAAGTAGATCGAAGGTTTTGTGACCATTATAGCTACATGTTGTCTTTAGCTACGAAGCGTAGTGTAGATCAATGACCCAATGACTCCCCTTCGTGGAAATCTCACTTCACTTCACAAAATTTTTAACCTTGTCGAAAACAGTTTATTTATTTAAAAAATTGTTTATTTTATTGTTAATTGTTGGTTGTTAGTTGTTTGAATAAAAAATATTCTCTTTTGAAAACATGTGTATCTTTTTTGTTTTCAATGTCTTTCATTATATATGCTCTTTGACTTCTCTCAATCCCTCACCCTAAAATCAACTATCATAGCGTTCCGACCCAAACAAAATCGTAGTGATGTTTTATATTGCATCCGCTCTTGAACTATATAAAGCGAAGCAGTCTCCAGTCTGACCATGCATTGTCGATTCATCCTCCTATGAAGATGTGTTCTAGACCAGCCATGCTGAACGAAGCCTACGTGAATTTACATCGTGTCAGGCAAAGCCTAATGCCAATATCGGAAGAAATAGAGAATTTTAACATGTTGAAAGTAACCAAAGACCTAATAAAAGAGCTCATCAGACAGGAAATCAAGAAGGAGAAGGAAGAATGGACAGAGAAGTACGGACTTCAGACGCAGAGAGTGCATATAGAAGAGCAGCAGCAACAGCAGGAACTAGACAGAAGTTTTGTCGAGTGCCGTGTATACACGAACGAGTTCTCCTTCTCTTTCCGAAGAATCAGACCTTATTCTGTTGGAAAGCATGTCGCCAGACAGTGACGCAATCTTAGACGATATAAGACTGCCATAACTCTCCGTTCACAAAACAGCCCTTTTCAGGGCTACCACAATACTCTAGAAATGACATACAAGTTCAATTGCCAATTGTATGCTAGTAAGTTAAAGCAAGAATTTCTAAATGTCTGGTCGGGGACGGTAGTGAGGCTAATTACACTTTTGTTTATATAGCAGCCAGACGGACTATTAGGGACACGGTTAAACTTTATTTTCATAGTGGAACTGTCAAAAATTGAAATTTCCATAAACCGTTAGTCGCAAAGTAGAAGGTCAAACTGACCCCAGATTTGGCGCAGGGTTATAAAAGGCGGTAAATACATTTAATCCTAACTGGTTGCGCTAAATAAGGGGCGTGTTTATCACACTAAATTTCCTAGTTTTAAATATCGCCTCATCGGAAATCTAATTAGTCTAAGCTTTGCTGCAAGAGTAAAGGTACGGAGACTCCAAGAGGAATTTGAAAGATATTCTCTCTCGTAAAACATTTGTTCAAGGGACCAGACGTCTGAAGGTTCAACGGTCAAAAAAAATTGGCGGTAGTAGAGAAAAAGTTGAAAGCTCAGGCGTGGGCGTCAAATATTTCCTAAAATTCGTTTATGCCAATATAACGGTTTGCTTGGCCTATTTGATAACATGTGAATGAATTTAGTTTGTTTAAATTCTTAAATAAATTCTCTTGATATGAGTATAACTGTGTTGAATTTATATATATTGGAATTTGTACAATAATCTTCTTTATATAAGACTGTCAAATTGTTCGAATTTGTCGTCTTGTTTGTATAGGAATTGGGTTTTCAAAGAATTATTTTATAACCTTTATATAAGATGACGAATTGTTTGAATTTGTCGTCTTGTTTGTATAGGAATTGGGTATTATAAGAATTAATGTATACCCGTTATTGATATGAGTTACGGGAATGCATTTGAAATCACCGATCTTAAATGATTCCACGTATGATAAAGACTTGAATGTGTATATTCGCTGAATTAGCGTAATTACGACCTGTTATGAATTTCATTCATTCATTTGTATAATTGAGACGAGAGTGGAACCGTTATAGCCATTAGGAAGTACATTAATTTTATGAAACTAGGATTGTTTTGGCCTGCCATGCTTGGCCCGACTAAATAGCTTTTGGTATCTGTTTGAATGCCGATAATAGGATCTGATAACGAGAAGGGGAGGAATGATCTATTCCCAGTAGAATAGCCGACAGAACATTTAGGTCGCTTTTTGTTTTTGTTTTTAAAAGGGGAAAATAGCTCTTCCGACGTATCCTCAGATGTACCTACGCACTGATGCAATCAAGTAGCTGAGTATCTACAGGTTTACATATGCTCCTACTCACACAAAGAAAAAGGACCAAAGAGAGGCGAAGCAGTAGGAACGTTAGAGAGAAGAAGAAAAAGGAAGGAAAGAAAGGGCGAAAAGACAGAGAACAGCTACAGTGAAATTGGAGGGAACCAGAGCTAAGCAGGTTATGCAACAAGGCAACGACTACGACTATTCACTCGATCGTATGATGACTAATTCCATCAGTAAAACAGATCGACTATTTTTTTAAAAATATATTTGTGCTTTGAAATTCGATGAAAGATTTATTCCAAAGAAGTGTATCTTCCTAATGGTATTGTATTATCTCCAGTGTTTATGTAATTGATTTAAATTTTGATTCTTTTGGTACGGGGACTCATGTAATTCTGTTCTATATATCTGCTCAGATCTCTATTTATTCCACTATAAGATTACTCGATCCGGGCAATAACACCAAGGGCGATCATCTCCTAGGTAACGAGAACTGAATAAAGCGGACACCTTGAAAGAAGGTAAAATCCGCCAATCAACCCACACCCCCTGCAAGTGAGGGGCGTATCTTTACAGTAACATTTTCCAATAGCAAAACAAGAAGTCTTGCATGGGGTCGGTACAAGAAAGTCTTAAATAGCTTGTGGGCTGAAAAGAAGCAAAAACCATCAAATGGGTTTGCTACCGTTTTTAATGGTTGTGACTGGTTTGTTTTTCTGTTTGAACATGACATGTGAATGATTCACGTTCAGAAATAGAGTTTAAAATATTGTGTGCCAATTAGCCGTTATGTTTTACTGATAGAATCAATTTCATCATACAATCGAACGACTAGTCGAATTTAAATTGCCGGCATGTCAGAATCACCTGGTGCTTCCGGTCTTTTCTAATAGGTCGGTGTTGCCTTATTTATTTTCCTCTCTCTCTCTCTCTCTCTCTCTCTCTCTCTCTCTCTCTCTTATTTTATGACACCTGTTTCAAATGGCCCAAGTCTTTCTAAATAATCTCTGATTTGTCTTAGCTCTTGTCATTTACCGCTTGATGACTTACACCAACGTATCAGACGGACATGTATTTGTTCTTGTGGGGTTTAACGCCATTTTTCAGCACACGATAGGCTATACATGGCAGCCAGTATTAATGATGGAGGAAGAACCCGGGGAAAACCCGAGGAAGAACCACCGACCCACGAGAAGCTACTGGCAAGCTTTCTCACATACCCACATTGACTGAATTCGAGACTCGAACCGACGCAGACAGAGGTGAGATGGCAGTGATCCGTAACGGAGAGCGCTTTAGACCACTCGGCCACTCGGGGCCCCTCGAACATGTAATCGAACGGACTCTAATTAATTAAAATTCAATTCATGCCCCAAGTCCTCTTTGCAACTGTTTTACAAGATAAAAGTGGCATAATGAAATAGGATTGAAATCAGCTGGATCGATTTTTAGAGAATTAGACAGCGTATTTAGGATATCGATTTGTAATGCGTCGTGATCTGTGTTATTGATGCTGCAGCCACGAACGATAACTCTAGGCTGGAGTTCATGTACAATTGTTTCATAAAATGATGTCAAACGTTAACTCAGGCGCTATAGTTAGAACTCGTGTTTTCAGTCAAGCTGAAGCTTTCCAAATTTGCTTGAATAGTTAATGGATAAACAGTCCAGAGATACAATTTTCGTAGCATTATTATCAATAGTTTTGCGATATTTTAACTTATTCACAGCTATAAATTGTGTGCCTTTATCTCCAAAGGTTTTGCGGTATTTGACCTCAGTCAGAGCTATAAAGTTCGTGCCATTTTTGGATCTCAGCTAGAGATATGTAGAAATAATAATATTGTTATATTAAATGGAATATGAAGTTACAATATGAGTGTCGGTTCTACAGCTTTCCTAAATACTTCTGTTGTTGTCTTTTACATTGCCTCTATCAATAATCAGAAATACGTTAATAATTTCTGGATACACGAACGTGACCAGCTTTTTACTGAGGGTCACTCCTTGTTAATTACTAGCTTTATTTTACACAAAACCATGCAAAGGTTTAATTGATTTTAATAAAACGTATCACAAAAACGAAGAAGGAAATGTTCATATAATTTTATTTTAAAAATACGGTTTAGGAATCTGGTGCTGTCATTCCTTTAAAATGTCAGCTAATCAAATACGTAAGGTACTTAAAATTTCATCGATAACTAAAACAACATAAATCAACCTGCATCTGGTATGGACGTCACGCTACAGAATGCTTGCCGGATTGCATAAGCAGATTCTTTTAAAACTATAACAGCATGAATTTACACGTTTGTTTCTTGATAAAGACACAAATATTAGATACTCTCATCAGAGAAACGGGATCTTTTCTGTCTGATTATTCAACTTTTCAGTAATTACATTAGAATGTGATCGTGATAGTAATGACTTCATTTGCGTCCTATCTGATTGTTTGCTGTCATCACTTCGTTTTTTGCTTGAAGTCCGCACGTCGAAATTACGTCAAGTCAGGCTCACTGAACCTAAATCAATACTACGAAAAGGTTGAGTAGTCTGAATCCATGCCATCATGCAGACGTTTGATGCAAAGGGTTTTTGTCACAGTCCTGTAAATAATAATGTTAATATAATACAAGATAGCGGCTTCATATTAAGTTTGGTATCGAAAGATCGTTTGTCTTGCAGAAATACTGAGACAGGAGAATGAAATCAATTTAGTCATTTTTATTACGAGCACGTTTAAAATTGGAAGGAAAGAAACAATGCTGTCCAGCTGACCATTCAACCATTTTCTAAATGTTCTCCTTAGAATTTCTAATCATAATTAAATAATACGACCACGCATTCAGGAAACTTGCTGAGCACAATATTCACCACTACGCTCTGACTTTAATAGTTTTTAATTTTTGACCTTATAATTAGAAGTAGATTCGAACTAAAAACTTTTTGACCTCATGATTAGAAGTAGATTCGAACTAAAGACTTTTTGACTTTATGATTAGAAGTAGATTCGAACTAAAGACTTTTTGACCTTATGATTAGAAGTAGATTCGAACTAAAGACTTTTTGACCTTATGATTAGAAGTAGATTCGAACTAAAGACTTTTGACCTTATGATTAGAAGTAGATTCGAACTAAAGACTTTCAGCATGTGATTACAAATTAACAAAACAACAAAAAAAAAAACACTGACAGAGACAATAATGTTCTGGAAAAGTAAACCGTGAACTTAGATTAGGTTGCATGTCATTAATGAACTTAAACTTCAAAGACATAGGCTTGTAATTTTTTATTCTGTTCAACTTTTCTTCTGAATCTCGTAGAGTTTTATGGTACGCTGCATTCCAGAGTTTAATTTCGAAAATCATACTTTCTTGGAGGCTAGAGTATATCAGATGAACCCACACAAAGCTATTATGAAGAAAAAAATTCCCTATGAACTATATGGTACTGAACAAACGTTTATCATATTGGTTGTTCGTTTGTGCCTGCACTAGCTTTATACTCCATCCCCACCCCCACCCCCTCTGTACTATTTGCTTTTTGTTGTCACTTTCTGCAAGCAAACATCGGTAGAGTATTATGTATTTATCCAAGCCGATCTGATCATATTTGATGTACTCAAGCTTCCAACCGATCACAATACATCATAAATGTCTGAATGCACATAACTGATCGCATTTGGTGTAGTCAAGCTTCCAAGCGATGACAATAAATCATAAATGTTTGAACGCACACAACTGACCGCATTTGGTGTCGTCTAGCTTCCATGCGATTACAATAAATCGTAAATGTCTGAATGCACATAACTGATCGCATTTGGTGTAGTCAAGCTTCCAAGCGATTGCAATAAATCATAAATGTTTGAACGCACATAACTGATCGCATTTGGTGTAGTCAAGCTTCCAAGCGATTACAATAAATCATAAATGTTTGAACGCACATAACTGATCGCATTTGGTGTAGTCAAGCTTCCAACCGATCACAATAAATCATAGATGTTTGAATGCATACAACGGATCGCATTTGGCGTAGTGAATCTTCCAACCGATCACAATGAATCACGGATGCACGTAACTGATCGCATTTGGTGTAATCAAGCTTCCAACCTATCCCAATGAATTGGCATCATCAAACTATTATAATGACGCCATTAATTATCGTAATGACAGGAATGCTGTAATTGTATGCATCTAGAGCGCGTTAAAAAGAAAAATTACAGAAAGTATGAAAAAAAGAAGAAAGAAGACAAGATGAACATTGGTAGATAGGTTAAAAAGCATCGTACACAACAGACCTAAAACAAAATGAACTTGCTTAGTATTACCCTATGATATTTTTACATTTAATATTGACATTGAAGAATTACCATGCAAACATTAAAGCTTGCCCTTGTATATGTGCTTCAGAACCGTATTTCATATTTAGACCTATTGTATGTTTTCTTCTTTTGTCCTTCATTCTGTCTGTCTGTCCCTCCATCAGAATAAATATATTTTAAAATGTGTCGAAGATGTTTGCTTTCTATTATGCATGTATGTAAACAATGAAATGGTGCCGCCAGGATTGCTTAAATATTAACTTCAAACAACAAACAGCAGGCCTCAAGTGCTAACTTCTTGTAATTAGTCTTCCACATTAATAACTTATATTGTCAGTGACTGAACTTACATGATCTGTTGCTATTCAATATTATGTCGCCCATGCATTATCGTATAACAATTGCACATAACGACAAAATGGTATGCATTTTGAAGGAAAACCCCGAATATATATATATATATATATATATATATATATATATATATATATATATATATATATATTATATATATATATATATATATATATGCTATACATGGCGGCCAGTCTACATGGTGGAGGATAACTCCGGAAAGAACCACCGACCCACTAGAAGCTAAAGGCAAGCTTTCTCATTTACCCACATTTGCCGAGCCCGACACTCAATCCCATGGTAGTTATGGGGGCGCACTAGCCTCAGTTGCAATCCTAGTCAGAAAGGTCGTGAACAACTCTAGCCTCAAGGATTTTTTGTAAGGTCGTGGGCAAATCTGGCATCAATTGGAATTTAACATGGAGAATATTGAGCCTGTATACAGACAAGGGAATGGATAGTAGTGATAGAAGAATTTATAGGTACAATAGGACTTATCTTTATAACACCCTCCCTGGGACGATATAAGGACAAGATTTTTTAGGGACAATGGGACTTACCATTAACATATACCCTGGTGCGATATAGGGACAAGATGTATAGGGACAGTGGGAATTGAACATGGGGAATTTTAACATGGGTGGGACTATAGCGGGACAAGGGAAAATTTAATATAGGTCGGGAATGTATAAGGACTATAGGAATTGAACATTGGGAAAGTATTGCGACAATGGATAAGGGGAATCGAACATGGGGCTATCTATGGAAAAGGGGACCTTGAACAGGGATGGGCCTATCTAGGAATAATGGGGAAATTGTATAGGGCTTGACTAGGGACAATGATGGTAGAGGGCCAAACACAACAGAGACAGAGACGGACATATACTAATACCAGTCCGAGATTTATACATAAAGCATTTGCTTCGCTTGGCACTCAGCATTAAGAGGTTAGTGTTAGGACTGGTCGGCATTGTGTCAGGATAATGTGACTGGGTGGGACATCATGCTACATGTCTGCGGCATGATGCCTCAGTGCTAGACATTACTATAAGCTATCACACTGCAGACATGGTAGCAATGTGACGGAAAAATTGTGAATAATCAAGAAAATGACTAACACCAAAATGGATATGACTAAAAGTAACGCTAAAATTACAAAATTGTCCCAGAATTTAATGGATACTAAACATATCTCCGAACATTAGGTTACATTGGGTTAGACGAAAATGGATCAACCTAGAAACTATTTATAGTCTCAACTTGTGTGACGATCGTGGATAAGCCCCCATGAATCTATTTATGCTTTAACCTGTTGAAATTACTATGAAAAACCCACTATCTATTTATAGCTATAACTTGTGGGAAATTCCTTTGGAAAACCCCACTATCTATTTATAGCCTGAAATTGTGTTAAGTTCCTGTTTAAAACCTCTACAAACAAAATCATTACAATTATGCAAATTTATGAACACCGCCAATATAATTTCAGGTCTAGGTAATGCTTTATATATAAATCTTGTATTAGTATATGTCTGTCTCCGTCTCTGTTGTGTTGGCCCTTTACCATCCTTGTCCCTAGACAGGCCCTATACAATTTCCCCATTGTTCCTAGAAAGGCCAATCCATGTTTCAGGTCACCTTGTCCCTAGATAGTCCCATGTTCAATACCCGTAGTCCCTAGACAGTCCAAATATACTGTCGCTATACATTCCAAATGTTCAATTTCTCTTTTTCTTATACAGTCCGAACCCATGTTAAACTTTCCCTTGTCCCACTTTAGTGCCACCCATGTTACAATTCCCCATGTTCAATTCCCACTGTCCCTATATATCTTGTCCCTATATCGTCCCAGGGTATATTTTAATGGTAAGTCCCATTGTACCTATATCGTCCCAGGGGGTATTTTAATGATGAGTCCTATTGTCTCTAAAGAATCTTGTCCGTATATCGTCACAGGGGTTATTTTATTGATAAGTCCCATTGTCCCTATATCGTCCCCTATCACTACTATCCATTCCCTTGTCCATATACATGCCCAATATTCTCCATGTTAAATTCCCACTGACGCCAGTTTGCCCACAACCTTTCTAAAACCCTTGAGGCTAGAGTTGCTCACGACCTTTCAAAAACGTTTGAGGCTAGAGCTGCTTACGACCTTTAGGCTTTCCATTGAAGCTAGGTTGCCCCCATTAACTACTACCCACGCACACAGCGGTGAGATTGAAGTGATCCGTAACGGTGAGCGCTTTAGATTTAGACCACTCGGCAACTCTGTGCACCCCCCCCCCCCCCGAAAATGAATATCTGCTCATTTTGGCATGAAAACTTTCATTAATTTGACAAAATACACAATATTGTAATATTTGGAAATTCTTTTTATCGATGCAGCTATTAATCACATTGACTCTGAACGGAAAAATAAATCAATGCAAATGAAAGATATTGCCTTAAAATATATTAAGAAAACGAGAATGTACGTTATTTGTTCTTTTTTGGAGGGGGGTGAGCACATACAAAATATTTCACTCGTGAAAGGGAAACTTCTTGCATAGTCACTCATGGCTTAGCCACTCGTGACAATACAGCATTTCAGCTTCACCCGTGAAATATTTCCTTATATGTACTCCTAAAACGTAGATATCCTCTTTGTATTTCATTATTGTATTAATTAAGAGGTATTTTATATATTAGGAATAGAGATAAGTTGGTTTTTTACATTATATCGAACGTCACCTGTGCAAACATTAGATTTTTTTCTTCTATCTTTTTGGCAATAGCACATTATTTACCATAGGATATATTTAAGACTCAGTAAAATAAAAATCGCAAAGAAAGTATCAACTCTGTGGCTGTATAGGTTTCATGATGAATGTATGCATTTGTGTTACACATTTTTACCTGGATTGGCACATAGTTTTTTACAGTTTAATATACCTTAATATTATAAGTTCTTAGTGTCTTGGAATGGTGGCTATAATCGTACATGTCGTTCTTCCATCTCCTTGTACCATGACTGATATTTTTTCAGACATCGAAGCATCGGATCGTTCTCACGATACATTGTTGTTTATGTTACTGCAATCGCCATAGCATAACGGAGGGGAAATTCCACACCTTGGCTTTAAATCTAAAATGATTGCTAGGTAAAACAGATCAGAACATACTATTTAAATAGATTCATAATCCGTAACATTCGGCATCCATTAGCCTTTCATATGGTCGTATATCCTAATCATTGATGTGCATCCAAATGACGTCTTGCCCTCTGTTAGCTTTACCATGAACCAGTGTTCAAATTACTCAAAAGAGTTCCATACAAGAGGTTACCAAACTACGACATGTCAACTTGTAAGAGTAGACAATTCCTTTATATGCATCTCGACTCCAACCGCCTTACTTACGCGTTCCATGTTTGTTTTTGGTTGATAATACTGGCCTTGTAAGTTTTGGTAACAGGGGATGTTTTCCTTCACATCCGCGCTTGACAAATATGAAGCTAAAGCATTCGTCAGTCTGGCTACTCAGCGCTCGCTCGTTAATATTCAAGATGAGTAGAATCAGCAAGTTATTCGAGCTTCATATGCACCTGGATTATGCCAGGCGCCTCCTAGATGAGCTGACCATGGAGGCAATCCAGGAAAGTGCCAAGATTGAGGAAGAGGAGGAGAAGCAAAAGGAAGAAGAGGAGAAGGAAAAGAAAGACATTATCCTGCCTCATCTGATGCCAGGACTGAGCTGTGAAGTCAAGCCGACTGTGAGAACATCCCCATAGAAACAAACACCAGAGCCACAACCAGCAAAGAGACCCGTGGTCCCACAAATAGAGAACAGAAACCAAGAATTTGAGAGGCAAGAGCAGGAGCCTCAACATACGCATGATGTAAGGAGGCAGCATCCACGTGTGCAGAACAGGAGAAGGAGGAACGTTTTCACTATTCCTCAAAGTGATGACTGGGGAGAGTGAAAACAGTCAACCCCTCCACCCCGCGCTCCCAACCACAACTGTGAATTGGGAGCAAGATTGGAGCCACCATTGTACCCCGATACTCTAGAAAAGAGACTATTCAAGTTGCCAGTTAGTCTGAATGTGGAGTAGTGTGATTATAAAGACATTATCCTGCCTCACCTGATGTGATTGTGTGTGTGTGTGTGTGTGTGTGTGTGTGTGTGTGTGTGTGTGTGTGTATGCGCTCGCGTATGTTTGTGTGGACAGTAGAGTGTGCGTTTGTATGAGTGCGCGTACCTTTGTGTAGATATTATATTTTGGGGTTTGTAAGCGTTCACATACGTTTGTGTGGACAGTAGATATTGTGTTTTTTCTCCTTCCCATGTGTGGATAGTAGATATTGGGTTTTGTGAGAGCATATGTTGGGTTTGTAAGCTTTTGCGTAAGTTTGTGTGGATAGTAGATATTGTGTTTTTTTCCTCTTCCCTTGTGTGGATAGTATTTTGGGTTTTTTTTGTGGAGAGTATATAATAGTTTTTTTTCTTGTTCCCATGTATGGATATTATATACTGTATTTTTGTTTTCCTCTTCCCGTGTGTGAATAGTATGTGTTGGGTTTTGTATGAGTTAACGTACGTTTGTGTGGATAGTAAATAATATATGAGGTAAATGTTCCAAATCTTTAACTGAGTGAGTGTAGGTACCATTCTAAGTCAACAAAACAAATAGTAAATAAAATACACATTAGACATGAGTGCGTGCTAGGTCTATTCTCGCTAGTGTCAGCCTACCACTCAGCTTGCATGAAACATTATGTTTCGACAGGTGACGGCTAGAATTATTAGCACTCTTTGAGGGCATAAAAGCCTGGTGGATGATGCTCTGTTTCCTTCCCCAAGAAACAATTATCAGGCTGCGGTGCAGTCATAAACCAGTGGTACATGTACTTATGTAAGCACGCCACTTTAATTTAAGCATAAAATGACATAAAAAGACAAATGTCCGTCATTCGCGCCATTATACATGGGAAAATCAAACAAGATGGCTTCAAATCAGATTGGCATTATAAGATATTGCAAGAGGCTATAGACGACCTTGGGATAGTGGAGGAATTCGTCATGAAAGTGGAGTATTGTGTCTATACCATTCACAGAAGCAAGATGAATATAAACTATGTAAAGAAGACGAAGGAAATATTGATAGAGCTGCTGAAACAAATAAAGGAGACGAAGAATACAGAATAATGATGAGAGATTGGAATGAGAAAACAGAACAAGAAGGAGAGAACGAAAAAAGAAAAAAGAGGAGGAGGAGAAGAAACAAGAGAAGGAGAAAGAGGAGAAGGAAAAAAGAAGAAGACTGTAGGACAGAAAATAAGAAGTTGGTGGAGAAAAAAAAGATTAGAAGACAAACAAGAAGAAACCAAAAGGCCATTTTCAGGGACACTCATATGCCTCGAACTGATTTGCTTACTTGCCTAATTTTTTTAAAGTCGGTTGTATAATTGTTTGTGTGATAGATTAATGTTCATCCATCTATGTCTGTATGTTGTATGTTGTATGTGTTATATATGTCTATGTCCTGCCGAGCGTTCTATGTTTTTATCCCTCTCTTTGGTCCCGATTGAGGTCAGCCCCTTGCAACATTGTTACCAATCTTCAGTACCGTGACGTCACCTCACTAGTTTTTTTCTTCTATTGTCCCTATACAACAACCTCACTTTCCCTTGTCCGTATACAGTCCCAATATACCCTATTTCTCACCCATGCGACAGAGAAATATAGCTGTTTTGCTAACCTTACTTTTCTTATGTCAGTCTAGTCATCTCAGTCCAGTCGTGTCAGTCAAGGTGTCCACGCTCTCAGAACTGCTTTTAAAAAAAGAAACCCTTGTTGTCTTCTGCTGTGCCTGACGTAGTTGTTCTAAAATCAGACAACAACAACAACAAATATGCAATAAAAACATAGTAACTTAAGGTAAATCCATCTTTGAGAACACACCATAAAAATTTAAAAAATACATTTCGAGAGACAAAGACACGCACGCATACGATGTCGAGCATTTTTTTAGTATTATGCTAGTTCGCTCCACACATCATTATCAATTTTATCCTATATGCAGGTCTAGCGCAATACATTTTCAGGTCAGCATCATTAAATGTTGCTAAAGCTACGTAACAAGTTTTAAATACTTCGTGTGAAATAAATTATATACTGTTAGCTACATTTAATAACGCTGACCTGAAAAATGAGTGCTACAGATATGATAAAATTCTCAATGATGTGTGAAATGAACTATGATATAAAACACTGATCCATGCTTATGGATTATTGACCTATACACTTCATAGCCTACCACCTCTCGTAACAACTACAGAAAACTTAGTAACAGCCAGAAAATGTGTTATGTCAAACATGCTTTATTCTAATTTTGTTAAGCATCTCCACTGTGCCCCAGTTGAATAAAAAATATACCTACAATATTTAATGACAAATAATACACTTACCAGCCAGAAGGAATCATTTATCCATCAACACATTAATCCATAAGCAGATTTCACTGTAGCACGTGCCATATTTCCAAGACAGAAAAATAAATTTTCAAAGAATCCTTGAACTTGAAAGTTTGGCACATGGTTATCTGCTAGAGTCCGTATTTGGACGGTCTTTTATACACGGGGTTAATTTTACAATCAATATTAAAGACAACACAAGTATGTCACAAACAGTTTCACCTCCTCCAAAGAAAAAAGAGTTATATACGATAGTGACACAGATCACTAATTACCCGTGAATAACCCAAGCACGAACACTCGTGCTACATGTAACGTTTCGTTATAATAATAGCTTATACACTAGAACAGAGGTGTGGGCTCAGTATCGTTTCATTATTTACAATATAATTTTCTAAATTGGAACTGATGAAAATGAAACATTTTTTTTTTGTAATAAATATTAACTATTTATTGTTAATTTCATATAACATCCGTACATTAAATGTGGTAATACCTCAATACTTTGCAACGTTTTATGTTTTGTTTTTTTTTTTTTGTTTGGCTCACGCATACAAGCTGTGTACTTCGGATGACACGGACATGCCACAGTCCTCATTAACATATTTGTATCAATGCACCGAAGGTAAACATTGGCGCGTGAACTATATAGCACAAGTGAGAAGTTCGTTTTTACTTTAAACGAAATTATTGGGTGAGAAAAAGAATCTAGGTTGGGTGTGGACCGAGACAAGGAAGTCCCAGTCGCAATGTTACATTATGTGTCTCCCCCCTCCCCCGGCAAGCCTCGTGGGGATACACTTAGTGTAGCCCCATGAATGGGATTTCCTTGTCTCGGTCCAAACCCCAGCATAGATTCTATATGTTAAATTCCCAATGTCCGTATATCGTCGCAAGGTGATCTGAAAAGTCTTGTCCGTATATCGTCCCAGGGGGGTCTTGTAATGTATTTTCCCATTGTCCGTATAACGTTCCCATACACTACTTTTGGGGTCATGTACATAAAACAAGACCCATATTTGGATTCCTATACCTGAAACAATGCCTACATTTGGATTTCTATTCTTACAACTCGATGGTCTTAAAAATAACAGAAACGAGCGAAAACCATCAAGTTTAGTAAAATTCAACAAACATTGTTGTCTTTGTCACTGTTATTACTGAGATAGGTTGAATCGACAACATAAACCTGCTAATAATGCAATTTTAATTGAACCATAATGTCCACAAGATAATAATAATAATAATAATAATAATAATAATAATAATAATAAAATTATTTCCAAAAGAGGTGAACGTTTTGAAAAATTTGAGTTTAAAAACACATTGACCCAAATTTATAGCGATTTAGGAACAGCACATCACTTAACCTGTAATTATCGTTAATCATTCCAAGAATGTTTCTGGTCTCAAAAATTTAATTATATGGGATCATAAATATCATACCTTTGATGACGATTGTTTCTATTGATTACTCGACATGGTTTCCCTTTAATCACTGATGCATTGTTCTGGTAATTTATTTTCTTCCATTCAGTTACCTGATCCAGAAACCTTTGAGACAAAGCGATATTAACCTTCAAATGTCACATATATCAAACATGTAATTAGAACATTTCCTGCCAAAGCAATGAGATAGTTATTTTCGTACTCAAGTTATTTTCGTACTCAGAACTTAAGAATTTGTATTTCCCCATAAAGGACATTATGAATTGGTTATTGAGCTAATGGTAACAGCAGAAGGCGGTTTACTTAAAAAAAATCGAAAGCTGCACGTTGAGATAAATAAGAAACAAAAGTTTCCTCGAAACTTTATTAGTCATGATAATTTGATACGACTTCAGGGATCAATACAATTATTCTACAAATAAATGTAGCCCTACGGAACCAAAAATGCCGAATTAACTAGAAATGGCAAACCATTGACTGACAAAATTATATTTTATGGAAGTTGTCTATATATCTATCTAATGTGTCCAGATCGAGCTTTTGCTATGAAGTTGTCTATATATGTATCTAATGTATCCAGACCGAGCTTTTGCTATGACGTTGTCTATATATGTATCTAATGTATCCAGACCGAGCTTTTGCTATGAAGTTGTCTATATATGTATCTAATGTATCCAGACCGAGCTTTTGCTATGACGTTGTCTATATATGTATCTAATGTGTCCAGATAGAGCTTTTGCTATGAAGTTGTCTATATATGTATCTAATGTATCCAGACCGAGCTTTTGCTATGACGTTGTCTATATATGTATCTAATGTATCCAGACCGAGCTTTTGCTATGACGTTGTCTATATATGTATCTAATGTATCCAGACCGAGCTTTTGCTATGACGTTGTCTATATATGTATCTAATGTATCCAGACCGAGCTTTTGCTATGACGTTGTCTATATATGTATCTAATGTATCCAGACCGAGCTTTTGCTATGAAGTTGTCTATATATGTATCTAATGTATCCAGACCGAGCTTTTGCTATGACGATGTCTATATATGTATCTAATGTATCCAGACCGAGCTTTTGCTATGACGTTGTCTATATATGTATCTAATGTATCCAGACCGAGCTTTTGCTATGACGTTGTCTATATATGTATCTAATGTATCCAGACCGAGCTTTTGCTATGACGTTGTCTATATATGTATCTAATGTGTCCAGATCGAGCTTTTGCTATGAAGTTGTCTATATATGTTTGTATTGTATCCAGACCGAGCTTTTGCTATGACGTTGCACAAAACAGAATGTTCGAAAATGTAACAAATGATGTATCCATGGGAAGTAGCTGTTTTTATTCCTATTGTGTAATGACTAACCTTCAACAAGTCCCGCATTGACTTGCTTCGGTCGATGATCTTTCTACAATGTCAAACAAAACTAAATTACATTGCTCTTAAGATACATGAACCCATTACTCTAGCAAAGTCAGAATGTTGATATTTCATAATCATTTGGAAGGCTTCCTTTTTAACTGGCAAAGAGTCAAATATCTTGGCCAAATATTTCCTTGCAGTGTTTATTTCTGTTTGTAGGCAGCTCAGTGTTGACTTATTTCCAATCCAAAAAAGATCCATTTGTCAGAGTCCCGAATACGAGTGCCCTTAGTCCCATCTACTAATAGTGCCTTTGGTTTCCCATATTCTTAAAGCATAATGTTAAATTGGAAATATTTTATATTTGTGTTGTAGTAGTTCACGCTCAGATTAAGATATCACGAAAGTTTCTAATGCTTTCTTCATATCACGAAATAAGTCATTCCTCTTTTAAAATGTTCATTTATACTGTCTGTAAATTTCAAGTCAATCAAAGCACGTTTGATGCTTATTGGTGTATGAGAAAATAAATGTATCATACATAGTCAAGGCACGAGAACAATAAAGATGTTTTATTATAATCAATACAGTTCTCAAAATAACATATTTTAACTGAAAATATGCATTACGCAGTTGACAAATTGATTTAACATGACCATCACACAGTAAAAATCCAGCAGCAAATTGATGGAAGCTAAGGAAAAACTTAATTACAAAATAATGAAAATTAATTAATCATTAAATTAATTCGGCAACATTCATTTGTGGAGGATATGTTTTTTTTTAAATTACCATATGTTACGAGTCTATGCTCTTAAAATAAGTAAACAGAAAAGAGTGAAAACAACAAGCTTTGTAAAATTTAACAAGTAATGTATTTCCCTAGAACACAAACTGGAAAATGAGAAAAAAAGAACTTACGGTATTGCGAATTAAATCCAAATTGTAATCCAAAATTTAAAAATAGAAGTCCTAGTAATAAAAAGGTCCTGAATGAAACTGAGTTCGAGTCCCGATGAAACCCGAAATTGAAGACGATGACGTCTTTAATAACCCACGAAGTGTAGACGTGTCAACAATCTCTTGTTGAATCACAGAAAATATTATTACAGTTTTGAATTCATTATAAATTCCAGTGAATGTCTTTGTTCAAGTATTATATCAAAGCACTTTTGTATTTTCAGGGTAAATAATCGCTTGATTTAAATAATTTGAAGAAAATAAAAATTCATCCCAAACGGGTCACAACATAACACAACTTAAGGTGCTTGGTGTTAGAACACGACTGACTAATCTTTTATCAAAGCATAAGTTACATGACTAATTAAGACGCAAAAAAGTACCCGGATGAGGGTCAAAAGTTCACTATTCTGGAAAAAAAGAGAAGTTTGTTACCAATTGGCACATGACACTTATCACGTCATCCAGGTATGACCTTGACTCAACTTAATGATTCTTACTCTGAGAAAGATAAAAAAAAAGATATTTACTTAAACTGTCACTGATTTTGGAATAAGGTCAGCAACAAGTTGCAATGTTTCATTTACTCAATTCTGGACAAGGTCAAGTCCAGTAAACAATGTCACATTACAACTGCATGTGATGTAATAAAATAACATATTAAATTAAAACGAATAAACTTTTTATTTAAATAACATAACACATATTAGAATTAAAACTCATCATAAGAACCGCTTTTATTCAGACAAGCTATTTATGTATAAATATAATGAAGAAGGGAAGGTAGTCAACTCGTTCAGAATGTACGCAAAAGGGCAAAATTGTGTAGAGATAAGTTCGCAGTGCATTATGTCGTGGTCAGAGTAGTTGTTGTTGTTGTTGTGGGATTTAACGCCATTTCTCAGCACACGATAGGCTATGCATGGCGGCCAGTATTAATGGTGGAGGAAGAACCCGGGAAAACCCCGGAAAGAACCACCGACCCACGAGAAGCTACTGGCAAGCTTTCTCACATACCCACATTGGCCAAATCCTAGACTCGAACCCACGCAGCCAGAGGTGAGATGGCAGTGATCCGTAACGGCGAGCGCTTTAGACCACTCGGCCACTCGGGGCCCCTCGTGGTCAGAGTAACACGTAACCATTAAGTTTGATATATGGGCTGGGCTCGCAATAAATCGTTGACTACGAGAGCTGGAATCTGTTCTGTTTGGTGCATGAATTGAATTTGAATACGTCGGTGTAAGTCATGAAGCGGTAAATGACAAGAGCTAAGACAAATCAGAAAAAAATTAGGAAATCTTGGGCTATTTGAAAGAGGTGTCGTAAAATTATATTTTCCAGAATAGTTATTAATAAAGGCGGGATAGAGATGATTATTCTGACTTAGATGGGAATGATTAAAAAATTTGGCGGTAGAAGAAATTCATCCTGATTTGTTAAGCTAAATATGGGGTGTGGGTGTTCCCAGACTGAATTCAGGCTTCTCAGATATTCTTTCACAAAATCAGCCAGTCTAAGTTTCTGAGGTAAGCCAGAATTTACCTCCGACATCAGTAGGAAGTACTCTTCTCGTTAAATAAACAGCTTAAGTGACAAAGGGGTCTGGAAATTTGTGAGACCCGAAACCAGAGAAGAGACAGAGAAAAGGCTCGGAAAGACACAAAGGGAAAAATAGCTCCACGCTGTATTGCACAGTGGGAAAAGGTCGCACGCTAGAGCCAGGAGGTTGGTAAAACAAAGAGGAGAGAGAGAGAGAGAGAGAGAGAGAGAGAGAGAGAGAGAGAGAGAGACAGCAACGTTGAATTATGAAGAACAGGTAAGAAACTAGGTTATGCAGACATGCTGGGCAATTGAGTTTGATTCTTCATTGGATTCCACGGTGACATTTGTCATACCGATATAAACAGAACGGCTAATTGCATTTTCTGTGAATACGGTAATTTCATTTGTAACAGAAAATGTATCATTTAAATGTCATGTTCAGTTTCATTGTGTTTATACAATTGATTGAATTGTTATATTCTGCATAGCTTGGCTTGTGTTGTTCTATTCTTTATCTCTTCTCAGGTCTCTGATTATTCCACCCATTAATGTCATATTTTCTTTTAATTATTTACTCTATCCGAGACATAACGCCGTGGTCGACGGGTAATGATCGACCTCAGAAGACAACCCCACCCCCCGACAACTATATAGGTTGTATATTATGTGTGTGTAACAAATGTTATTTTAGGTGAAATATACTACGGTGGCAAAAGTTGTGAATGAGACTGCTCAGATAGAGTTTTACGAAATTGGAATAATAATAGATTGATTTGTATTGGGGTCAGCTCTCTTTGTGCTAAATGTACTTACCTCTGATTATTCTGTGCAAAATAGATCATCATTTAAGTGGTACCAGGGCAAACTTTGTATACTCAAAATAAACAACTAATTAGAAATATTTTGTTTACATAGTCACCTTAGCTTTCTTACCATACGGTAGTTAGATGAGGAATCTTTTTTCCGTTTTTTAACTGTGCTCGTTAACACTATATTTTTGATGGACGTAAAAATGTCACCATCCTCAAGAAAATATAAGAGAGTATTATAAACTAAACTCGATCGAGTTAGTGATATGTTAGTCTCAAAGTAAATTTTTGCTATAATTCCTTTACCATGTCAGTAATGCAGTATTTCCTTTGCAATGTCGGTACTTCAGTCATTCCTTTACCACGCCAGTATTGCAGTCACTACTTCATCATGTCCATAACGCAGTCACTCTCTTGTCATGTCAATACAGCAGTCACTCCCTTGACATGTCAGTACTGCAGTCACTCCCTTGTCATGTCAGTACTGCAGTCACCCCTTTATCATGTCCGCAATGCAGACATTCCTTTGCCACGACCGTAATGCAATCACTCCATTATCATATCATAATGCAGCCATTCCTTTGCCATGTCCGTAATGCGGTCATTACTTTGCCACGACCGTAATGCAGTCACTCCTCTATCATGTCCGTAATGCAATCATTCCTTTGCAGTGACAGTAGTTCAGTCACTCCTTTATCATGTTCGTAATGCAGTCATTCCTTTGCCAAGACAGTAGTTCAGTCACTCCTTTATCATGTCCGTAATGTAGTCACTCCTTTATCATGTCCGTAATGCAGTCCCTCTTTTATCATGTCCGTGATACAGTCATCCCTTTGCCACTACCGTAATACAGTCATTCCTTTATCACATCTTCAAAAGGCTTTCAGAATAGTCGTATTAGTCCTTCAAGTCGTATTAAATTAGTCTGACTTATCAAATTGAAAAGTATACTTGTATTCATTCTTCAGCTCTCCTGGCTTCCATGTAAACCAAGGATATGTTGCGTGCACATCACCTTATATTCTCAATTGTTCAATAAAATAAAATAATATTGTCTTTAGTTTTAAAATCAAATCTAAAACTTTAAAAATCAAATCCTAAACTATTGAGTACAAAATTACAATCTCTATAACATGGCAAGAAACATTCTACAAGCGAATTTCATGTCTAGGGCATGCGAAAGAATTATACCACCTTATCCAAAAGGTCGATGGATCAGGTAAGTAGACAATTAATTACTAGGAACATTAAGTCTGTAATTAAGGAGAAACTTTGTTAAATGCTCAAGAGAGAGAGAGAGAGAGAGAGAGAGAGAAAAGGATATCGTCATCAAAGGAACACCAATTTGTGACACAGCGAAAATCATGTTCTGAGACTATGTACATGTGAGGAAAGACTGAAGGTAACTACTAAAAAAATACCAGTCCTTCTTAGAATCTTTAAGACTTCAAGTGATCATATACTTTGGAAAAAAATTATTATTATTAATAATTATATTATTATTATTATTAGTAGTAGTAGTAGTAGTAGTAGTAGTAGTTTTGGTAGTAGTAGCAGTAGTAGTATTATTAATAGTAGTAATACTAAAAGTAGTAGTAGTAGCTGTAACAGTAGTAGTAGTACAGTATATAACTACGATTGAGTCAAATCAATCTTTCCTCAAGGTCATTGGCATCACCTACAAATGAAAATGATGGCGGTATCTCAGAAACATATCTAAGTATAAAAGAGACAAGAAAACAATGTACTTTTCATTTTCTGTACCAGTAAAATCCCCATTCCAAATTTCCCTTTTCCTTGCCATTGTATATCTAGTTATTTCTAGAAACCATTCGGGGCAAGTAACTTACTGATAAAAACAGCTAAAATAAGACAATAAGCCGTGTAAGTATACTTCTATCCAAACAAATAAACAAAACATCTCGAGACACAAAAATATTGCTCTAAGGGCCAGAATACGAGATCGGAAGGGCCGAAGCCGGGGAATGTTTTTGGGAGGGGACTAGTATCACTCCCACCAGCTTGGGAGTTTGCGGAAGCGCGGATTGCTCCCCGGCTGGGGCCGGTGTGTAGTCCTGGCTACCAAATATTGTATTGCAATTTAATGCCATTTGGTGGCTTTTCTTGGTGTCAAGTTCTATCATTCACTGCTGTTTTTGAGCGCCAAGACTTCTGGCGCTCCGTTAGTACGCTACTGTTAACGACAACTAGTCACATGACATCATGATTATACCTGTTCTTTAATTTACTCTAGTTGGTATAAATTAAACATCATCGTATGACACAAGAAAACCACTACCTTCACTTGTTATAAACACTAGTTTACGTATCAGTTTTGACCAAATCAAGAAGGCCAAGTCAAAAAAGGAAATTAACGGTATGCTTTAGCAGGAGCTCAACATTGTGAAAATAGTCATACAATGTATCTGAAGTTGAATATAGACATGACCATTTGTAGCTCAGTATAGACATGCAGTCTGCCATCTTAAATTCAATATAGACATATATGCATCACCATTTGTAACTGTGTATAGACATGCAGTCTGCCATCTGAAATGCAGTATAGACATATATGCATGTCCATTCGTACCTGTGTATAGACATGCAGTCTGCCATCTTAAATTCAATATAGACCTATATGCATCACCATTTGTAACTGTGTATAGACATGCAGTCTGCCATCTGAAATGCAGTATAGACATATATGCATGTCCATTCGTACCTGTGTATAGACATGCAGTCTGCCATCTGAAATTCAATATAGACAAATATGCATGTCCATTTGTAGCTCAGTATAGACATACAGTCTCCCATCTAAAATTCAATATAGACATATAGGCCTGTCCATTTATAGCTGTGTACAGACATGCAGTCTGCCATCTGAAATTCAATATAGACATATAGGCATGCCCATGCTCAGTATAGACATACAGTCTCCCATCTAAAATTCAATATAGACATATGGGCATGTCCATTTGTAGCTGTGTATAGACATGCAGTCCGTCCATCTGAAATTCAGTATAGACAAATATGTATGTAAATGTGAACTTGAATATGGACAAATAAGCATGTCCATTTCAAGCTAAATATATACAAACAGGCATGATTAACATATTTTTGTCTCACTTGTTTTGTTTATCGTTGCCTTGTATGTAATACATATAAATATGGGCATGACTAAGCGTCATTATGGCATGACTATGGTATCACTATGGCAGGACTATGGTATCACTATGGCATGACTATGGTATCACTATGGCATGACTATGGTATCACTATGGCATCATGACTATGGTATCAATATGGCATGACTATGGTATCGCTATGGCGTGACTATGGTATCACTATGGCGTGACTATAGTAACAGTATGGCATGACTATGGTATCAATATGGCATGACTATGGTATCACTATGGCGTGACTATGATATCACTATGGCGTGACTATGGTAACATTATGACATGACTATTTTATCACTATGGCATAACTATGGCATGGCTATGGCATAACTATGGCATTGCTATGGTATCACTATGGCATAACTATGGCATCACTATGGCATGAATATGGTATCAATATGTTGTGACTATGGTATCACTATGCATGACATGGTTATGGCATCACTATGACATGACTATGGTATCACGATGTATCACTATGGCATGACTTACGGTATCAATATGACACGACTGGCATCACTATGGCATCGTTATGGTATTGCAAGGGCATCATTATGGCATGACTGTGGTATCACTATGGAATGACTTGTGGTATCACTGTGGCGTGACTATGGTAACATTATGGCGTGACTATTGTATCACTATGGCATGACTATGGTATCACTATGGCATGACTATAGTATCACTATGGTACAAATATGGCATGGCTATGGAATAACTATGGCATTGCTATGGTATCACTATGCATAACTATGGCATCACTATGGCATGAATATGGTATTACTATGGCATAACTATGGCATGGTTATGGTATCACTATGACATGACTATGGTATCACTGTGTATCACTATGGCACGACTGGCATCACTATGGCATCGCCATGGTATTACAATGGCATCATTATGGCATGACTATGGTATCACTATGACATGACTTATGGTATCTCTCTAGGTCACAATAATATATATATATATATATATATATATATATATATATATATATATATATATATATATATATATATATATATATATATATATATATATATATATATATATATATATATATATATATATATATATATAATTGTGACCTAGATAGATAGTGGTTTCTTTGTCATAAAATATATATCCTGGCTAAAGCAGCACTAGGCATGACATGTAATTTGGTTACTGTGCATTTGTATGAGAAAATACGAACAAGTGCTTTTCTGAGTAATAATGCACAGTCTTTGAGAGTACAGAAATAATCTGAAGAAAAAAAACGAGTTTATATTTTCCCGTACAAATGCGATAACCTTATATACTCATTTCGTTTTCCAACTTAAGACTTAATAATATAAAGGAATACATTATGAAAAGATAGTAATTTAAATAATGCTTTATTTCAAAATAAATACAACTGTAGAGTTGTCAGTACTAAGTAACAATATTAATGCGCATATAGCGCAGCCCAGCGACCCTTGAACTTCGTAGCGCGACAATTGTTTAAAAAGTTTCTCGTTTTGGTCTACTTAAACTTGAGACTGATAGTGACATTTGAATGAATGCGCATTGAAAGAAAACTTTTGCAGTTGGATTGGAAAGGATGGATTTTGTTTCTTGGTTGATCCAACTCATTTCTCCTTTTCTGCTTATGAAGGACTTGATTTATTTGGTCAAATTCAGTGCAGTTAAAGGTTAATTTGATTTCATTTGGAAATGAGGTCAAATTTACAGTAGAATTTCGGTGTGTTTCAGGTTTTCCATGAGATAGGTCGTGTCATTCAGAGTTGCACAACTAATTAAGAAGTAGATTTTGATAAAATTAAAGATGCATAAATGTAAACATATTTGTCAACATTCTTATTACCAGCTAAAGAAGATATATATTTACGCACTGTCACTTGCATGACCGCTGCTGGAGAGACCCCAGCCATGACCTGTATCACGCAATGTATGTCTTATATCGCTAGCCTAGCATTGTATCAAAATAGTTGAACGGGGAAAATTGCAGACCACCTGTTGTGTGACAGTCCATTTAGTCAACGAAAATAATATTTTTTCGTCGTCTTGGCTTATTGACTCTTACGCTCTTAGTTTCCTATCAAAACCTATGGATGCATTTTCCCCCTCAAATGTGTTTTACTGCCTTGTAAAATGGTACGTCTCTGTTAGATATGCGATAACCATTGGCCTCAATATGATTTTTGTGCTATTTTTAGACCCTATATAGCTCTATTCGTAGTCTGAACCAATTTATTCGCAAAAAGATGCAAATATTTCTGCTGTATAACAGTTTAAATTATCGTAATGGTATTTTCAGTTACTGCGTCTCTCACGTTTGTTGACATTGCGAATATCATGCTCATTCGTTTGCTTGTTTGAAAGTTTCATTTATAACAAAATTAACTCTTTATCATCGTTAACTTTATCAGCTCTACCTTTAAGTGGATGAAACAGCTTCTTTCGTTCATCCACAAACAAATCTAATAAACAAATACCTAAAGCGTCTACTATATGAGTGTACATGATTTGTTTACAAAGTAGTTCCTAAGCCATTCTACATTTTTTATAGCACGTGTTGTGCAGTATAAAGGTGTTCAGTTTCGTAAGATACTGCACATTTCTGTCACTGTAAAGTTAACGGAGAAAAATTTGCATATAATAATGTAATTTCCCAGCCATTGAGCTTTAGGTGGTTTTAACGTTTAAGGCAAGTGATTCGTTCTTCACTTAACTGATATAAATTGGTGCTTTGATGTTGCCAATCCCTGCGATAACGTTGCAGGAATGAATGGGTGGAATGGGTGATATCGGTTGTGGGCACAAATCTCAGTAAAGTATGATGATAGGAATAGAAATGCAGCCGTGCAGCGTGTCTCGGAGATATTGCTAATAACTGTGTATTGCTGTCATATCAGAGTTTTCATTGTTAAGTATGTTATCCCTTTCTTAAAGAACTCTCGTGGGCAATTTGATATCGTCTAAACATCAAAAGGTCCAAAACTTTAGACATGTTATCATGCACTAGGATGCTGAACGTTCCTGACATTAATCCCCATCTCTCATAATAAAATGAAATCAGTGATCGTTTGCAGTTTCAGTTAAGATATAGATCGGTTTAGCTAAAATAAGCTTAGATATTAGAAAGATGTGGAAGAGATGTTTGTCTTCCTTAATGCTTTCAAGATTACGTTGCCTCCATTTGCGACTTGTACTGGATCTCAGTTGTCTGAAACACATTGATGTTTTTTTTTACCTAAGAGTATGCTTGCTATGTCTAGACACACTGACATCTAAGGTTACATTTGCTGTAGGAAGACACATTGACATCTAAAGCTAATTTTGCTGTATCCAAAAATATTGAGATTCGATATTATTTAAGCTTAATTATGCTGTATCCAGAATTATTATATGATCATTTCTTTTCTCAGTTAATTTTACATTGTCAGAATCGTTCAGTATTTTACGATACTGCACACCTTCATATTGCATTCACGTGCATAAAGAAACTACTTTCTATTGTAAACAAACAATGGACGCCGACGCCAACACTTTTTATTGTAAACAAATAATGTACACTCGCGTAGTAGACGCTTTACGTTTTGGTTGATGAAATTTGTTTCTGAATGAAGTAAAGCAAATGTTTCGTGGACGCCACATACCAGATGATTTGGCACATTCCGCGTTAACTATTTTGATACAATGTTTCTGATTTAGGCTAGCTATACAGTAGACGCCAAAATGGGTCCTTGCAAATAATATACAAGTGACAAGGCATAAACTGTCTTCTTTTGCTGGTAATAAGACTGGCAAAAAAATATATACTTATAGTTTTTCATCCTGAATTTCCTCAAAATGTACTTTCTTAGCTCTGCAAATCCGAATTACATGAGCCATGTCATAGATTCTCAATCTTGATTACACATTGCAATTGTACTGTAATTTCGAATATAAGTGCAATTACATCCTCCTTACTGCACCCAAAATGAAATAAGCATTATATTCTATAGCGTCTATTTGATAAGACTACATATTTTTCCCACATTATGATTTCAAACATTCAGTGACAGAAATAGAAACACATTTGCAGATGTCAACACGCTTCTCCCTCGATTCTTCAATCCGATGTGTTTCATGTGGAATTGTCATATATAAATCCAGTCCATAATCACAAAATTTCGTAGAATCGACAAAAATACCAAAATCTATTTATTCCAGATCAAATGTATAAATTGTTGCAATGCGTATTCAATCACAATATGACTCCAAATTTCAGTTTTAAGTAGACAAAAAAGCCATTTTCTTTCGAAACTTATGTCTAGCCCGAGACTAAGTTCAAATTTATCTGGACGGAGTTATGTGTGCAGTAATAATGTTGTTGTTGTGTAATGATGAATCTGCGCGTATGTATTTAGTTTGAAATACGGCATACATTCATTTACTTTGTTTCTTGTAGTGTATTTTGTTTATATAATTAAGCATTAGGTAAAATAAGAAATTGAGCATATAATAAAAACGTTACTGCATTTGTATGGGGAAAATATGAACTCGTTTTGTCGGATGGATATACTGCACTCCCAAGTTATTGCATATTACATCCGAAAAACTCATTCATATTTTCCCGTACAAATGCAGTAACCTATAAATATTGACATTCGATATCATTTAAGCCTAATTATGCTGTATGCAGACACATTGACATCGAAGGTTAGTTATGCTGTATCCAGACATATTGACATTCGATATTATTTAAACCTAATTATGCTGTATGCAGACACATTTGCATCGAAGGTTAATTATGCTGTATCCACACATATTGACATTCGATATTATTTAAGCCTAATTATGTTGTATGCAGACATATTGGCATCGAAGGCTAATTATGCTGTATCCACACATATTGACATTCGATATTATTTAAGCCTAAACATGATGTTATTCTTTTGTTAGATCACAACGATACAATCCAAGAATTAAATCCTTATTTGAAATTTTAGTACAGATTCAAGTCTCTATTTCCAAGCATGTTAGTTTTGATAGGCACTTTGTGCTTCCAGAGATGAATCACTTGAATAAATACATTCCAGCCCAAGTGAACTAATAGACACAACAAATCAATGACTTAGATCAAGTAGAAGAGGAATTTGATTTTGGACAAGGACAAATCGAACATAACAATTTACATTAGAAATTTCCAAACTAACAAACAAAAAATGCGAATTAAACATACATAACAGTATCCATACACGTTTACAAATAAGCCTAGCTGTATCCGGACATATTTGTTTCAATAAAATTATATAGATTTCAGAATAACCCGAAGCTTGCTTCCTAATACAATTTCTCAGAGGAGATTTATCAGATGTATATGAATGCCTGCTAATATAATATATCAGAGGAGAATGATTGTTCAGCTGTAAAGGACTTCGACTCTAGCTAAAAGGCGATAATGGAGTACAATTTCCATGCTCGTTAACATTAATGAAAAATGTAATGGATTTTCCTACCGCATATATTAATTTGACATAAATCTCCACAGACAACTTAAAGCATATACAGACACAAGGCTTCTACTTATGAGTCATTTCATTGCTCGGAAATATATTCCAAAGTGAAATAGCCAAGGAAGGTGATTTTGATAAAGGTGTTTAAGCTGACGTGACCACAATTTAAGTCTCATTTTTAATACATGAAATAGCCCTTGAAAAAGAAAATATATAGTTAAATTATTTATATTCTATGTATATATCTAAATCAAAACCGAATATGTGTTGCACGTTGTTATCTTTCTTGTCGGCTTCATAATAAGGAAGTCACTCTTCTGAGTGGTACAATTAGTATAGTGGAAAAATCAAAACATTGTATCGATATAAGAGATTTGAAATCGATGTCCCCATTTAATGATAAATTCCCGTTGTTCTACAATCCAAGCAGCCCACTTAAAAATGACTGCGAATACTAAATTTACATTTTTTCTAACATACTTTGAGACATTTTGATAATGAAACGCATACCATAGTATTCTCTTTAAATAGTGTTATATAGTTATTCTTTCATGTTAACATGTTTTATTTCCTGATTAATGACTAAATCTTTATTTGTGTTCCAAAATAATTTCCTTCATCTTTTCTTATGTAGCTTTTTCCTATTTTCTCCCCTTTCGTTATGTTTTCGTACTATCATATTCCTTTTATTATGAATTTGCCCGGATGCATTGTAGTGCAGAAAGGTGTTCGGTTTATTGCGTCGGTTGAAAGCTTGACTACGCAAAATGATCTTACTTCTATGCATCCTGACATTTATGATGTCTGAACCAACCTCGTGGGAAACGTACTAAGTATATAAAACAATATGCTAGTAATAAACTTTGGAATTCAAACACAAGTTTAATATTTACCCATCGTAAGGCGTTAGATATAATCTCAAAGACATGAATTTCAATTTCAATTTGTCTTGGATGCGAAAGAAATAGAATTTGTATAACAACAACAACAACAAAACTGAAAAACAATTTGAAATAATCTTGCATATTGATGATACAAGTGAGTAATAAAGTAAACCAAAGAATATAATGATGTAGAATGCAAATACGTAACTACCTTTCGCCTAGAAAATGTGTTCCAAGTTCTCATCGGAATCTCTCATATTTTCAGTTTTTGTTTGTTTTTGGCGCTTTACGGCATGGCCAAACAAACAGGTTATTCAGTGCCAAGGCAATTGCAGTAAAGTGCGTTGCCCAAGGACACATCACGATAGCTGACCAAGGTTGACTCGATGAGAGGATTCGAACCCGAATCATTTCTGCCGCGAATTCGGCACGCTAATCTCTGAGCCAACTCTGCTTCCCCAGTTTCACTAATTTAGAGTATATAGTTTACATAAACATGGTGTTATTCGGGAAACCATTTTTGGTAAAATTGTCCTCAGCTATGAGAGTGTCTTTGGAATTTTAAAGGTGTCCAGCCAGATACACAGTATAAACATTCTGATCTCAGACTTCTCGTCAGTCCGGTTCCTAATTGTGTAGGCTCTGTTTGTTTATTTTCTACTCTATTACTGGAACATCCGTTTAATTAATCCATCAGGGTCAACATCGACTCTTGTGGATTTTTGTATATATGCAAGTCGTGGATTATTGGTCAGGGAAACGTCCATTGCAATTTGAATTCGGAATGGCGGAGCAATTAACCGAGTTTTTCTGTATTGTATGGTTACTGAGACCTTTCTTGAATTTTGCATGAGAGCGAATTATTATCACAGCAATCAAGAGAACAACTTCGTCATGGAAGAAAAAAACAAATGACGACATGAAAAGCCTCTCCTTAAAAAAAGTATGCATTCGTGCAGTAAATTGCTCTTCAAGTTGCTGATTGCTGATTGTCGAATTGATATGCAACTTAATGAGGAGCGGAGTGAAAGAATAGTTACGAAACGTGTGCATAAAAGGTTGATAATGGTCTAGAAAGATAATGCTCATAAGTGTTTACGCTGTATCACTAGTACAGATCGACTTAAAAATATCTGGCAGCACAAAAAACAAATATACCCAGCTGAAAGTGACAGCAATCCATTCCATGCTGCTTAAAATTCAATGTGATATGAATAAAAGTTTGCTTTTGTCTTCTTGTAACTGATTTCTCTCCGCTTGTTTTGATGACCTTCATATTATTTTTGGGATACACTAAGTTTTTGGGTAATCCTGAGCTTGCTGATTTTGCAGTCCAAGAATGACAGCTATCTCTCTATGGGTTTTGGAATTAAGACCATGCAAATAAGAAACTTTGATCGAAAACTAGACCAAGATTTTGAAATGAATGAAGACGGCCATGAAAGGTGCAAGACGTTCTGAGATCTGATTATATAGTCCAAATAAGGCAGCTATCCTACGGGGCTCTCACTCTCGGGGTTTGGGACTTACGAGCATGCAAACAAATTAACCGAAATCTTTATCCTAATTTCCAATTACCTTGCCCTTGATTTAGGGTCAGAGGGAGGGTGTACTTGAATGTATATGAAAACTAAAACTCTGTAATTGTACAGGCCATGTATTATAGCATCTCTATGTAAGTGTGTAATTTATGACCATAGCGATAAACTGTAACCAAATCCTTAACCATGTTTACATCGTATCCGCCCAAATACCGAATATCCATGCTACAACACGGGATAATGAAAATGAAATAAAAATCAACTTTACCGTTAAATCTTTACGTCAAATATATTAGAGTCATTTTAGTCCATTTTCAGAGAATATACCTAAATGGACGTAAAAGTGGATGCCTCTATGTAACATATGTCATCACTAGTATATCTGCAGCTTGCGAATACTTGGAATAAAGAACTTGCAAGAAAGATTACCGAAAGACTTTACATCTTGGAAAACGCTTGAACCGTACACAAATTATAAAACTTTTTCATAACAAAGTTGCATGTTAAATGTGTTTAAACATAACGACTCATTGGTTGCGTGTGCTAAAGCATTATCTGATTCAATTCGGGCGAGATGAAAATAAACCGTACTGCAAAGATTATGCCCACAAATCAGCTTGTCAGACGCAACATTTATCATTCTTCAGAAAAAGTGCTAAATATTTATACTTGGTTTAGTACCAATCAAAAATATTCTAATGTGGTCTTGTATCATAGCAATCTTGGCAAAATGTGTTTATGTATGATTTTGGACCCGATATCCAATTATCGTAGGCACAATGAAATGTTGTATGGTATTATACAAATATAGCATGCTAATAACGAGTATCGCAGATTTACATTATGTTAACATAACAGTCACTTCTTAATATAGCTATAGCAAACATTTTGAACTGATTTCAGGTCAGAGGCAAACTAACCCATGGTATCGAACATTCGTTCTAGAGAGAATCAAGCGAAGCTCTCGAATCGCAGTATTCAATAGCCAGATGTAAAAGGAAACAAAAATGAAAGAACATAGATGAAAATTCGGACCTTACTGGCTGATCGATAAGAACTTAATGTACATATTAAATTTAGTGGCGATATAATTTCAGTGATGGATAAACAGCCTTTCTAAGACAATAGTGGTAGGTCATTGTCACTAAGATGATTCAGTTTTTATGAGAAAATATACCATTGACTTTCATGCATTGAAGTTGAACCAAGTGTGGATAATTTACGAATCAGACAAAGTCGTGAACTTAGCAAGCGAGAGAAAACGAGAGAGAGAGAGAGAGAGAGAGAGAGGCAAGCCAGAATCTGGAAGGAGGAAGGGCGAGACAAAGCCAAAATCAAAGGGATATATTTATATATTGCAGAATGGATTTTTAAAAGATATCTAACTTGCCCACCCACCCTCCCTGTCATCTATGACTTTAATATCTAATAATCATATTGCAACCTTAGCATATATGTTTCGATGTTCATAATGGCTCATAAATGACATTTTCTGAAATTGTATATTTGAGGTAAATATAGGCCTAGTGCGACAAATGCCAAAGGATGTTGACGGCTACAGATTTGATCACATTCAGAAGATGAAGGAACTCAAACCTCATGTGTCTAATGTTGTTATAAAATATTGCCAAGTAACAAAGTGTATCTAATGTTGCTAGAAAATGTTACTGTATGTGATAAATTACTGCATGTAAAAGTTATACCCTATTAAAAAATTCACATTTCCATCTGATAAGTGTTTAAAATTGATTTAATAATCAAATTCTAGGCCTTGCGTTTCTATGATTCAATTTTCCGCTACATAAAGATGGATTTGTGTTTTTTTTTTTTTAAAACTTACTTTGGTAGCCGCACAAAATGTCAGTAGGTTTTGAGAACATGAAATATTGGGGATGTATACCATATCTCAAATTTCATGTCTCTCTTTCGAGCGACGCTAGCATTAAATATGATATTCGTTAACGAGCTTGCTTCTCTCAACCTAAGCAAGGAATGCACAAAGGTAACTGCATCAGATAAGTTGGACTGCATACAAAATTGGTTAGACATATTGGTTAAGCTTTCTTTTTGTTGCATTCAAACTAAGTGTACGTGTTAAAAATTGTATTAATAGGGTCAACCTTCACATTTCTTTCATATCAACTTGCGTCGAGGTCCTCTCTGTTGCAGGTGCGCCCGCAGAATTATTGGGATCGGGGCAAACATGTAATTGTTAGCTATTCAGTTTTACGGATTTAGGCCAAACATGTTTAGAGGTGAAATCCGAGGATCAAGTGCCCACATCACCCACCCCAAATGCATCTATGTGCGGGCACCCATATCTGTCATTTTTTTTTTTTTTACCTTGTCAGAACCATCTGATTGACGTTAACTACAAATACTGACAGTTTGTATCTATAATTACTGAAACTATGTCTGAAATCCACATCTTCTGTCAATTCCTCGGCTAAACACGGTAATTAGATGTCAGTCACATTTGAAACCAATCATAAAATAGCACATGATAAAAATATCCGCCTGTCATAGTTAAAGTCTATGAGGGAGTGTCAGGATAAATATTCCAGTCTCGTTTCATCGTGGTACAGAAAATATACAACAAAACGTTATGTGCAATGCCTAACAAAATTCCAATCAAACATGCAGAAAACCACATCAGACATAAGTTTCATTCGTGTAATTTGGATGAAAACTTCAATTACATAAAGTTAAGAACTTTAATTCGTATATTTGTATGAAGAAATATATATTTATGTGAGACAAGTAGGCTGAGTATTTTTGAATGGCTGACTCAAACGTTTAGAGCTGTTTTGTAGTTGAGGTCTTCCTCATCAGATATATTCGACTTTGGCATCCGCAATGGTTTTAACCAACATCTGAAAGACACCCCATCACCCAATAATTTACTGAAACAAGTAGTCACTATTAAAGATTTAGATTTGAAGGAATTAGTCGGTGCAGTGTACCAAATGAAAGACAATTCGTCTGGCAAAGAGTTAGACCTGAAGGAATTAACCGTTGCAGTGTACCACGTGAAAGACAATTCGTCTGGCAAAGATTTAGATTTGAAGGAATTAGCCGTTGCAGTGTACCACATGAAAGACAATTCGTCTGGCAAAGAGTTACACTTGAAGGAATTAGCCGTTGCAGTGTACCACGTGAAAGACAATTCGTCTGGCAAAGAGTTATTTTTAAAGGAATTAGCCACTGCAGTGTACCACATGAATAACGATTCGTCTGGCAAAGAGTTATACTTGAAGGAAATAGCCGTTGCAGTGTACCAAATGAAAGACAATTCGTCTGGCAAAGAGTTAGACTTTAAGGAATTAACCGTTGCAGTGTACCAGGTGAAAGACAATTCATCCGGCAAAGAGTTAGACCTCTAGGAATTAACCGTTGCAGTGTACCACATGAAAGACAATTCGTCTGGCAAAGAGTTAGACCTGAAGGAATTAACCGTTGCAGTGTACCACATGAAAGACAATTCGTCTGGCAAAGAGTTAGACCTGAAGGAATTAACCGTTGCAGTGTACCACATGAAAGACAATTCGTCTGGCAAAGAGTTAGACCTGAAGGAATTAACCATTGCAGTGTACCACGTGAAAGACAATTCATCAGGCAAAGAGTTACATTTGAAGGAATTAGCCGTTGCAGTGTACCACGTGAAAGACAATTCGTCTGGCAAAGAGTTGTTTTTTAAAGGAATTAGTCACTGCAGTGTACCACATGAATAACGATTCGTCTGGGAAAGAGTTAGATTTAGTGAAAGCTTCTGAAAAGAATGAGATGTAAACGGATCTTAAAAAACCAACCCCTGAAGGTTTGTTGCATGGTTGATGCTTACTTGACCAATGCAGTGATTTACAACATGTTCTGACTGTACTCAGCTATGATAGAAGCTCATATAAATCAGGATGGTTAATAGTCCATGGCCTACATTGCTATTAAGATCCCATCTGTTATGTCAAATTAGCACACATTTTTCACAAATAGAGACACATTGATTAACTACATGCAACATTTTCATTACCAAATTAGTTCTTTTCTCTGTGTGTGTGTGTGTGTGTGTGTGTGTGTGTGTGTGTGTGAGAGAGAGAGAGAGAGAGAGAGAGAGAGAGAGAGAGAGAGAGTTTATTTCTTCATTTGATCACATTTTAACTGAGCTCTGAGGTGCACAAGTTTTAAATCTCCAATAAAAATGATACTAAAACTGATACTGTGTAGAGATATTCTAATATCTAGAGACATCGAGTTTGTTGCCATCGGTTTAAAACTCGACTTAACGAGCGTATTTGCTGGAATGCATTTTGCAATTTCATGATAGCAGATCCAGTCACATAATTTGGACAATAGAACTTATCATATTAAACTTTGAAATTCAATTATGATTTCTAAGTTTATATTCAACAAGCAGGCAGACAGATAAGTTCTTGAAGGTAGGAAGTTCGGTTTACTTTGGATTTTATTGCATATCTAATATAATTGCTAAAAGATAATCATCGATCTTCCACGAGCAACCCGATGGTACCACATAATAAGGGTAAACTTGAAAGCGGTATTAAAAAAAAATAAAAAAATAAAAATTCATCCTGACATTATACTCAAATCTCTTTAAGTGTCCTCTATACATCTTAGTAAAGAGTGACATATGTATGTATCTGCTTTTAGTTCCAATGTATAAGAAGAGCCCCCACTCTTACTTTCTATGTAAATATCATTCATTGTCCAGTTAGACCAAATGAAGCAAATTAACGTATACTAAATGATATTAACAAGGATTGAGAAATACACAACAATGCGGAAAATCAGAAACTACTGATAAATTCATTTTCCCTGAAAAGCATCGTCATGCGTAAAGCAACCTATTGACCTTCACTTACTGTGAATACAACTTATAATGACGAAGATCAGTTGATAATTCCATTTCGTTACAGCCAAGTGCTTCACCAAGGTCGTTCATTCAAAAGTATAATTTCATGAGGCATGCTTCCAAGATCTTTAAGACTGCGAAAATTGGTAACTAGCTAGGTAAATGATAACTGACTGAAATCTAAATTCCACTTCAAACTGGACTTTCAAAGTAAAGTAAGAGCGATGTTTGACACTTGTTGAGACTTAAATGTATGTGTATATAAGATTCTATTGGATACGTAGTCATAAATTACTTATAATAAATTTGTGTCTAATGAAGCCTCGACATTTATATCAATGATCTCGATAACTTTCGAGGTCTCTTGAGATCACAAACGAAATATCAACAACATATCAAAGTGAAAACAGAAATATATATAAATCCAAAGTAATCAAAGACATACAAAGGTATTCAAAGGCCTACAAAAGTAATCAAAAACGTACAAAAGTAATAAAACACCTACAAAAGTATTCAAAGACGTGCAAAAGTGATCAAACACGTGCAAAATTATTCAAAGACGGGCGTACAAAAGTAACCCAAGACGAACAAAAGCAACCAAAGATGTTAAGACACTGCAAAAAGCACAGAGACGCTGAGCCGAAGTGTGCATTTAAACTGTAAAAAACAAGGTCCTTTTAACTTGAGTGGAATATTTTAACGAAAGTAAATCGAAAACCTATCGGATGACTATATCAGGTTGTTAAAAGAGAGAATAAATTAACGAAATATTCTCTGGAGATTTAAAGTCGTCTATACACCGGTTACAAAAACAAGCTCTTGAAAGATTTACAAGACCCATGGACAGATTAATAGGCAACATACCAATAAAAGAAACTCGCCGATGAGTTAAGTCCTCCTGATAGCGTCGTTAAATTTCTTCACAGGTTTGCAATAACGTTTTGTTTAAAACATTGTAATAGAAGATAGTGTTATGAATTTATATTCTGATCATCTTAAAAGAGAATTTATGCAGAAAGCTAGTTTTGAAGTGTAGCACCAGGACCGAGAGAGAGAGAGAGAGAGAGAGAGAGAGAGAGAGAGAGAGAGAGAGATTGTGTGTAAAGTTTTCCACATTTAAAAACCAGTGTTAGAGCTAAATTGTAATGGAAAATCAACATTATAAGTACACATTAAAATTATGTTAGTTAAGCTTAGGAAAGTTCATTGTATTTTTGTTTTTAAAAAGTGTCCGATTTCTTAACTTTGGACACTTAAGTTCAGCAGTTCGCTTAAAAAAAAAACCAGACTGTTTACTTTCCCAGGTACATTACATAATTCCTTTTCTCAAATGCAGACATTTTGTTTCAATATGATTCCCGGTGTTTTTCGATTCCAACTTTATTATACTTGTAATTAGAGAAACAGAATCTCACAAAGCTCTTTCAGACTCTGATTTATCTATATAACTGCGTTCGAAAATTTTCCAGAACAAGGGACTGTATTATTCAATGACAATCAGTCGCACTTTCCATGCTTTATGATACAGATTCAACTAGTCAGTTAACTGCCTCCTTTATTGAGCGTCATGGACTTCCCGTTTTAAAAAGGACAGCAGAAAATTCCTTCAGCTGCCCATACATACATACATACATATACATACATACATACGGACTGAAACTACTTTAGCTATTTCCAATAAACCTATTCCCCAATGTTAAACATGCATCAAAGAGATTGATGCATACTAAATTAGCTGGATAGGCACAAATCACGGAATTTAAACATGACAAACATATGACGACAGCCTGCAGTTAGCTAAGATAAACATATGTGATAAAGATATTTGTTTTTAAATTGCCTCCGGTGCAATTGCTGAAATGTTGCTTCTTGATAAATACATGGTCACGTTTCTCTGACAGTCGCTGATATATATATATTGTCTGCATCAAGAAATAAACCCGTATCTTCGATTGGCCATGTCGTTTTGCTACAGTCGTTTTGTCCATCACATCTCTTTAATGACAGTTATGGCGGATGCTGGTTTATTTAAGTTGGTTAAGGTATCGTTTTTTAAAACCTAAACTACCGTGTTTCCGTTAATAACAGTCGTTTTATCAGATGTGAAGTGTAGGAATCGCGAATGATTTATTGCCGTTGCAAATGTTGAACGAGATATTTCAAAGTGATAATACAGACAGCATTTTTAGTTGAAATAGATCGATTCTCAGTAGTTATCGCTCCTTCAATCAAGCAGCTGAACTCAGACATGCAATTCATATAAAGTTTCAAGTACAAGACTTGACTTCTGCTCACAATTCAATATGTTAAAATGATGCATACCTATTTGTTAGGAACAAAACAAAATAAATGCAACGCAACATTAATTTCATATTCTTTGCCATCAGTTACTTTTGAAAATCTGACTGAAAAGAATTCACAGAAATCCAGGCCGTCCTATTAGCTCCTCTGGCCTATGGTCAGTGGAACAAAACATAAACGTACTTTTTAAAAAAATTCAAAGGTCTGGGTAAATTCTATTTTCAGTTTGCATGGTTTTAAGACTTAAAGATAACTCTTTGACTCGTGTTTTTTCTATATCCATATCACGATTTTTCTTCTTTTTCTTTCCCATATTAATACGGAGCATTAATTAGGCACATATGTAAGAATATTGAAATCGATTTAAACTGTCATCATAAGTTCTGTGAAAACTGGTTCATAGTGTCATAAAGGTCTATATTTCTTCGACAGGGTTCAAGATCAGGGCTTCATTTGTTCACCCACCCACCACATAATTACCTTACGAAAAAGGGTATCCGTCAAAAGACAAGCGATGAAAGGGTACGTTAGCGAAAATATTTTAACATTGAAGCAAAATTTGTGGGAAAAGGAGAGGTAAAAATATAAATCTTGAATTTGCATATCAACTTACATAGGTTTTTTGTAAACCACTTTACTATTATTTTATTTACCTATTTTGATACTTGAAAATGGTGATGCTCAGACAACCAATATGGCCTCCACAGCAGCCATCTTGAATGTATTTTCGTTACTCTATCGGAAGGGATGGTCAGATCAGCATGGGGTTTTCACTGAAAGACTTCTTCTTATGTCTAGTTGGCACTAAACAAAAGTGGTGCCTATTTAACATCAAGTATTTTCAGCTCTAAATGAAAATTGTGCCTATCTGGCATCAAAAATGGCCACCACTGCAGCCATGTTGAAAATTTCAATCATTATTCCTCCTGAAAGTTAAGGCATGGTTTTCATGCAGAGACCTCGTGTCTTGTTTGTCCAACATAAAAATGGTTTTGATATTTGAAACTGAAAATTAATTAAAAAGGAGATCTTTTCTCCGACATCTTTCCCACTATGCATCATAAAACTACCAAACACACACACAATTGACCACATGCAAGTTCATTTATGAGAATTAAACAGATGAACTTAGGAGTTTCTAATCTCCGTGTAACATTATATGCTGTTCTAGTCCACGTGTTATACCAAGTCCCTGCATTTATTAACATTGCGCATGGGCGTATTAAGGTTAGCTGGTGGTGTAGCGAATTTCAACTTTGGGGAAGACCTGGACACTAAATATATAGATCGACAAATACACCATGAACGCTATCCTTAACCTGTTCTTTATATATGTTCAATTCTTAAAGCTACATTTGGCCAAGTATTAAACGGTTTAGACCTATATGTGGTTCATTCAAACACGTGCAATTTTAGCAACTGCAACCTGACGGGTAGGGTGGGTGGGGGAGGGGGCACGTGCCCCCTGCGCTTTTACCTTAATCTCTCTCTTTCTCTCCTGCTAGTATAGATTCAGCACTAACGATGCACATTATGCAGTCTTTTTTATATTGATGTATTGGACGGAAAATTACTTAAAATTCACACAATCATTGATGTAGCAACCGCCTAATTGCTAGGGCGGTCCAGTCCCAGTGATGCCCAAAATTCCCATCAAACAACTTTTTGTACTGGGGTGGGACCACATAATTGTTATAGTTGGGTGGAGAGCAGTTTCTTGCTACATCACTGCAGACAATTGATTTGCAAAATCATTGATGAAGCCATGATCCCTTCCATCATCAAATGACATTATTATGCACACATCAGGAATTCTTGTTTTGTATGGACTAATCCGCATATGCTGATTACAAACAGTGTGTTGCTCCCCGGTTCACACCAGTGATGTGACAGTGACCACATACGTTGGCAAGAGTCCCAAACTGGACCATAACCTATCAGTGGCGTCAATAGGGGCGTGCGGACCGCACCAGGTGACACCATCAGAGGGGGTGACACAAAAATGACTGTCTATATAATTTACCATGATAACGATACCATGAATTACCGCAATTGTCGACACCAACCCTAGTGACGCTACTGTCACCTATCCAGCAATCCGTTGCAGCAGAAACTTACACGTGTTATCACAGGTTATAATCATACGTGCGGGAGGGAAGAGCTGTGTCCTGATCCAGGGCAACATTCAATCATTCAAAGTCTGCATAGATGACATATGGGATATTTTTCGTTGTACCACTGTAGTAACGTTATGGTTGTCACGCAGCTCTTGGCTGGTGAATCATTAACCGTAAAAGTTTTTTCTTCTTTCTTCAAAATATTATTTTACGGTTTCATTGATTAAATGTTTTACATTGTGATAAACAAACTCGTATATTTATGACTATTTCAAATTTATATTAACCTTCTGAGCACCAAGAATTGCAAGAATTACTAGCACACTATACTATCCATTCGATAAATTTCCTTTACTCTTATATGTACCTATGATTTTAATAATTTAAATTCGAAATAAAAATAGAGAAATTTGACTTGAATTGATGCAATACCAGAATGCAGAGTGAAGCCGATTGAACATGAATGTAACAAAAACGGCTTTGAGGAAACATACCACGTGTACTTTATATCGATCTTGAGAACAAAAGCAATCAACATTCTGCTAGAATACAAAAAATTAATAAGACCTAGTGATTTCAACATTTTTTGAGATTTCATAGCTAAGTGAACAGCTGAATGAATCGATTGATTTTAAAAAGGCGAAACCTCTTTGACAGGGATTGTAGCAATATTATTTAAATTTATTAAAAATATGTGAAATGGTGAGACAACTGAAAGTGGGGCAAAAAGAACACGAAGGATAAGTATGACCTTGGTCATTTTAATTTCACAGTGTATGAAGGTGATACCAAAATTTCAAAGAAAATCTGTGTACAGATAGATCTGCCATCACATTTACAAACCCCTGTAACACATGCTCAAAATAATACATTCATATCATATCATATCATTATATAACAAACATGTTGCACTTTATTATTTGCACGTGATATATATATATATATATATATATATATATATATATATATATATATATATATATATATATATAACATTCGAACCTGTCCCAATTGTCACTTATACTCAGCTGTCATCTGTTTACATGTAGCCGTTTTAATTACCCACCAGAAAATTTCTAATACAAATGTCCTGTATATAAACGATCGTCTGCTTCTGCGGTCATGGAGTTTCCAAGCCAATCAATGGTTTCTCTGCCTAATGCAACTGTTTAGATAAAAGAATGTCATGCGAATCGATGTGCAAACATTTCTATCTCTCTTGTACACAAGAGGCATGTCAAAAATAGCTTCATCTGGCGTCTCTGCTTTTCTCTTCATCATATGCTTTTCAATTAAGTCGACAATCTTTTGATCTTGGCAAGTTGAGATACTGTTTTCACATCATTAAAAAAAAAAAACACTTAGACTGGTGAATATTTTTAAGTTGGTGATGATTTCATTTATAGGACTAATAAATGTGAGCAGACTACAGTAATTTTGTAAGGAAAATAAATCAGAAAGAGAACATGTATGATCTTGTACGCTGTACATGAAATAATATAATAATAATAATAATAATAATAATAATAATAATAATAATAATAATAATAAATGAGAAATCAGCATTTTTTCAGAAACCAAGTTTAAAAGGAGAACCTTTGTAAAGTGGTTACCTGTGTGCAACATAAAGTTTTGCCTTTCCCATAAGTGACCAATAGTGATAGGTTTGACTATTATTTATATATATATATATATATATATATATATATATATATATATATATATATATATATATATATATATACATTCAAGGACATATTTTGTGCGAGAATGCTCAAATAATTGGATGGTACATCAATTTTTAGACAGGATGAAAAATGTTGACATGAAAATGCAGAAGAAAATATGTGACACCCTTGGAATCACAAACATGTATCATATAAAGGCAATAAAAAATTAGCATCAAATATGCCAGATACTAACAACATAATGTCATATATTTTAAATGCTTTTTCACAATAATTTTATTTCATGCCATTTAAAAACAGCAATGGGACTAATGCTATAATGTCTGAAAAGAATAAGCAGGAATTCAATACAAGACCATTTCTTTCTTTTAAAACTTCTAACATGGCTGCTATGGTGGCCATATTGGATATCAGATTTGTGCCATTTCCATTTAGTAATAACTATACATTACAAAAGGTCATAGAGAGCGAAAGCACACTGTAAATATGACCAGTCAACTAAGAGAAATAGTTACAAGATTTCAAGATGGCCATTAATGTGGCCATATTGGAGGTCAGATCAACGCCAGTTTCATTTCCTACTAACAAGACATGACAACATGTCTTTGTGTAAATCTAATGTCAATATAATTTTTCATTCATCAGGAATAGCGATAAAAAAAATTCAAGGTGACCGCTGTGGTGGCCATACTGGACATCAGTTTGACACCATTTTTCATTTTGGGCCAACCAGACATCATAAAAAGTCTCTTACTGAAAACCCCATGTTCATCTGACATCCATTCAAATGCAGTAGTTATAGCATGACTTTCAAAATGACCAATGTGGCAGCCACATTCGATATGAAGAGTCTGTTGGTGAAAATTCCTCATCAATTTGATTTCTTATTATGAAGTAGAAGTAATAAGAGTTTCCAAGAAGGCTGCCATGAAAGCCATACTGGACATCAGATCAGCACAATTTTGTTAGAACTAACTAGGCATCATAAAAAGTCTTTTAGTGAAAACCACATGATTATATGACCATCTATTTATGCAATTACAACATCATAAGCTATTACATAACAATTATGTATTTTCTTTGCTGGTAATTTTTCCACAAAAAAAGAAACCATAACTTATTCGAACTACTTCAGCTATTACTACAATTAGAAATACTGTAAGGCTGATCAAGAAGTTTCAAATCTAAAAATAATTCACTGCATTCAGGACTCCCTGGTTTCTTGCAAAGCCAAGGTGGTTTGAAAATGCCAATCAGGAGTACAACAATAAGAACATTTTCAAGATGGCCATTGTGGCAGCCATACTGGATGTCTGAGGGCAACATTTTCATTTAGGACCAACCAGAGGTCAAAAGAAGTCTTTTAGTGTAAAGCCATTTTTTGACAAGATTATCCATTGCTGAAGAGCAGTAACAATAACAAGATTTTGCAGATGGCCACTGTGACGCCACAGTTGATGTCTGATGGCAACATTTTCATTTAGGACCAGCCAGACTATGGGATAAATGTGTGTGTAAGGTTTAATGATGATTCATCAATTAGCATAGGAGAAATAGTAATAACAAACTTATGTAATGGACTCTGGAACAAGAGACCATCAAACAAGTTCATCTGGTCTATGACCAGTAGAGCAAATAAGACCTGTTGCAAAAGACAAGAAATAATGTGATTGTACAAGTATCCATCTCTTAAGTCCTTTTCATCAGAAGAAAACTGCAAGACTGCATATAGGGCAAGCACAGTCAAGTGATTTCATCTGGGAAAGAATTATGCAATCTTCAAATAGAAACATCTTTGTGTGTGAAAGATGGCATGGATTACATTAAGTTTAATCACAGACTTGAGTTGTCACAAATTTAAATCAATAATACAACTGCATCAGTTCTGGGTGAGTAGGAACAGGCATCTAAGTAACAGTTAAAGTGCATTGCACTTGTAAAAACCAGTTCATGGAAAATGTGGAAGAAAACAAGACAAAAAAAACTATTAAAAACAACAACAAAAAATAAAATGACTGATTCTTGCTTTAAAACTTAATATAATTATAATCTACCTCTTGCAAACATAAAATACCACCAACATTTTAACAGGCTATAAAGGCTATATAGAAAAGTTTGTACTTAGGGTTATTATGCTGCAAGTTACATTTACTATGTAATAATGTAACTACATGGGCTTACGATATTGTAAGTTACATTTACTTTGTAAATAATCAATGTAATTACACAGGTTTACTATACTGCAAGTTATATTTGCTACGTAATAATCAATGTAACTACACAGGTTTAATATATGTCAAGTTACACTATGTAATTATCAATGCCATTACACAGGTTTTATACATTGCATATTTAAGTTTTAATATACTGCAATATAATAATCAATGTAACAGTGTAGATGTGCTATATTGCAAAATAAATTGACTGTAATAATCAATGTAACTGTATAGGTTTACTATATTGCAAGCTACATTAATTTTGTAACAATCAATGTAACTGTATAGTTTTACTATATTGCAAGCTACATTGACTGTGTAATAATCAGTGTAACCGTATAGGTTTACTATATTGCAAGATACATTTACCATGTAATAATCAATGTAACTATAGGTTTACTATATTGCAAGTTACATTGACTGTGTAATAATGTAACTATAGGTTTACTAAATGGCAAGCTACATTGACTGTGTAATAATCAGTGTAACCGTATAGGTTTACTATATTGCAAGATACATTTACCATGTAATAATCAATGTAACTCTATAGGTTTACTATACTGCAAGTTACATTTACTGTGTAATAATGTAACTATAGGTTTACTAAATTGCAAGCTACACTGACTGTGTAATAATCAATTTAACTGTATAGGTTTACTATATTGTAAGCTACATTTACTGTGTAATAATCAATTAACTGTATATGTTTACTGTATTGCAAGATACATTTACCATGTAATAATCAATGTAACTGTATAGGTTTACTATATTACAAGCTACAATGACTATGTAATAATGTAACTGTATAAGTTTACTATATTGCAAGCTACATTTATTGTGTAATAATCAATGTAACTGTATAGGTTTTCTATATTGCAAGCTTCATTTACTGTGTGATAATCGATGTAACTACTGGTATATAGGTTTACTATACTGCAAGCTACATTTACTGTGTAATAATCAATGTAACTGTACAGGTTTACTATATTGTATGCTACATTTACTGTGTAATAATCAATGTAACTGTATAGGTTTACTATAATGCATGCTACATTTACTGTGTAATAGTCAATGTGTCTGTATAGGTTTACTATATTGCATGCTACATTTACCGTGTAATAATCAATGTAAATGCCCTGGGTGGCCAAGTGGTCTAAAGTGCTTGCCTTTATTGACCACTGCCATCTCATCTCTATCCACGTGGGTTTGAGTCTTGGGCTTGGCCAATGTGGGTATGCAAGAAAGCTGCCCATAGCCTCCTGTGGTTTGGTGATTCTTCCCTGGGTTTTCCTGGGTTCTTCTTCAATTATACTGGCCACCATGTATAGCCTCTCTTGTCTTGAGAAAAGGCATTAATCCCCCAAAATACAAATAACAAAATGTCACTAACTGTACAGGTTTACTGTACTGCAATATAGCAAAATGTCACTAACTGTACAGGTTTACTGTACTGCAATATAGCAAAAATGTCACTAACTGTACAGGTTTACTGTACTGCAATATAGCAAAATGTCAATAACTGTACAGGTTTACTGTACTACATGCAACATTTACTGTGTAATAATCGATGTAAATGTACAGGTTTACTGTATTGCATGTTGCATTTACTTTACAATAATCAATTTAACTTTTCTAATGAATAATATTCTGTAATGGAGACAATGTGTTTTTGACTATTTTTCTCAATTATTTCAATCAAAAGAAAATCTAAAATATATAACCGATTTAGGTTTTTTAAAAACCAGAACACGGCATATATATCTTACAAACAAAAGATAAAAAAAATGAAAATAAGGCTGCCAAACATTTTTCAACATAAATTTTACAGCAGTTTCATAGTACAAAAAAAGCTATCACAAAGGAATAGAAATAACTATTTGGAAACTCAGTTTAGAGAACTCTTTGTGGAACTGATGGCTGCCATGCATGTTTGTACATTTGTGTGATACTCTATGTTACCATCCTGTAAGTAACTCGTCAGGGATGGTGGGTGAGATGGGGATGGGGAGAGAAGGAATAAAGTTTTTAAAAAATTATAAAAAGTATTTAGATGGCATGTGAATAAAGAGACCGGAAAAGTATCTCAAAACACAACTCACTGGAGTTCTGGCTTCCAACATACATGTTAGAAGTACTGGGATGTCTTGTGATACATGCACAACAAAATAAATTGTGCAATATTTATTCCATGAGGTTTAATATTTTATGTGATACCTGTAACGCATGTCCTTTAATTTCTTGATAATTATTTCATCCATTTATCTTCAAAATATTTGTTTGAAACACTAACTTCTCTGTTAATACAAAGAAAAATGACGCATAAGAAATCCTATTATTACTTTTGCATAAAACTGAATGTCAAAGTAATTAGTGTCAAGGTCAGCATGAGTTATATTCTTCTAGAAAATAATGCAACAATAAAACATATTTAATAGCTAAAAGCTACACTCAAATCTGAATGAAGACCTCATGAAAGAAATATTGTTCATTACATTTGTCATAAAACACTGTGTTTCGTACCTTGAGAATTAAGCAACTGAAATAAAAGTTTAAACCAATTGTTGAAAAAAAACCACAAAAAACTTTGAGACATGTTTTTATACTATACATGTAGAATTATTTGTGGCAGGCATTTGCTAATGAATGAAGACAGCCAATAAAGCAAATCATATTGGATATGTAGTTTATGCCCAGCTGTCAGCCGGAGTTCTTATATTTCTTCCATAATGTACTTGACATTTGCAGCTGGGTCCATAATGCACTCAACATGCCCAGCTGGATCAAAACAAGAACTTATTAACTGTAACTAGATCTGTAATCGGTCAATCAAAAAGGTCCCCACTCACTACGGTTAGTTCCATAAGGCTTTAAAAGGTCCCACTTACTACATAGGTACTATAATGCCTTAGAAGGGGTCCTTTCAGTACAATTTGCTCCACTGAGCCATACAAGTGCTCCACTCCTACCATTTACTCCATAGGGCCTTCCAAGGGCTCCACTCCTACAGTCTGCACATTAAAGCTTTAAAAGGTCCCCAAATATCTAAAATTAGCTCCATAGGGACTTAAAAGGGCCGCACTTATATAATTTGCTCCACAAGGCCTCAAAAGGTCCCCAATAACTAAAATTCTCTCCATAAGGCCTTAAAATGATAAACTTTTGAGGAGAAACCAAAGTTTGGCCAAGATGGTATTCAGGGGCCACAACTCCTTTAAATGATGACATAGAGTGCATTAAATGCAACTGCTTCAAGGACTCATCAATACAAGCAAACATCAATGTAAAAGTTTTGAAGCTGACTGACAAGTGTCATGTCTCTGTCCAAAATGAAGCAACATAAAAGATACATCTAGGTTGACGAAACAATGTTCACATCATATTGTACACAATATACTGAATGCTTCTTAACCTGTGCTAATTAAAAGCAACTTCTCATATAACAGTATGGAATTGACTGACAAGGGCAATAATTCTGTCAAAATGGTGAAGATATGTCTCATATTCAATCAAATTGCATTATACGTTAAATGGTTCCTAACCCATGCTGGTTAAAACCAGCATCCCATCTAAAGATATTTATAGACTGTCATGGGAATAACTCTATCCCAAATGGAGTAGAAGAGACAAAATATGCAATGACACATCTGGGTCTACGCAACAATGTTCACACTAAAATCACACATCTGGGTCTATGCGACAATGTTCAAACCAAAATGACACATCTGGGTCTATGCAACAATGTTCATATCAAAAAGACACATCTGGGTCTATGCAACAATGTTCATGCCAAAACGACAGATCTAGATCTGTGCAACAATGTTTACACCAAAATGACACATCTGGGTCTATGCAACAATGTTCACACCAAAATGATACATTCGGATCTGTGCAAAAATGTTTACATCAAAATGACACATCTGGGTCCATGCGACAACGTTCACACCAAAATGACGCATCTTGGTCTATGTGACAATGTAGATATGAAAATGACACATCTGGGTCTATGAGACAATATTCACACCAATATACATCAGAATATCCTGAATAGTTCCCATGTTATTATCTTTACAAGGATCAGATGTGGCAAAAATTTAAAATGGACTTAAAAAAGACAAAAACTGTATCAAAATGTTACCTGAAAAGACACCTTTAAAAGCCACAAAGTGTAATAGGCAATTCACCTACTATGCTTGCATCCAATTAAATGCAAGGGCTGCAGACCTTTGGTTGTTATAATTAACATGAATTGATAAATCAACAGACAGACAGACAGGCAGACAAAGAAGGTGATCATCATATGGTTCCTGCACCTGTTTTCTAGCAATTATGGTAAAATACATTTACTGAATGCACTTGCTTGCAAGTCAGGACCAACAACAAAAAGAAAAATGGCAAAGACCAAGCTATGCTATCCCATAATGCATTGACAGAACTGAGTCTATGAGGATTGCTAAGAGAAATCAGTAGAACAAACAACACAGACCCTGATGTAGTTGCACATAATTTATCATGTTTACAGTCAGACCAGACTTATAAGTGAATATATATATATATATATATATATATATATATATATATATATATATATATATATATATATATATATATATTTGTGAGTTAAGCTTCTAATTTTCCCATGAAAATAAAATGTCCAAACTGTTCAAAATAATTGGCCAAAGAAATAGTGTGCAAATCTGAAGTTAATATTGACTCACCTATGGCATATTATGCAAATCTCAAGTCAACATTGACTCACACATGACATATTATGCAAATCTGAAGTCAACATTGACTCACATATGACATATTATGCAAATCTGAAGTCAACATTGACTCACATATGACATATTATGCAAATCTGAAGTCAACATTGACTCACACATGACATATTATGCAAAGATTAGGTTCATATTAATTGAACAAGAACATGTCATGTAAAAATGAAGTGTTTTCTTTAACAATGACAGTCAGAGTACAGTAAATATATATATATATATATATATATATATATATATATATATATATATATATATATATATAATCCCTGTTAATTCATAACATATACATAATGATAAAAGCCCTGTTAATTCATAACATAAAAGCAAATATTTTGAACCTTTCTTTAAGTTCATAGATAAACTAAACATGGAACAAGGATAATTATTCCTTTTTATGTAGCCTTAAAACTGTATCATAAATTCATACTAAAAGAACAAAAAATGGAACATAAACAATAAAAAAGTACTTAAAGCATGAGTATGATCACTGTACCATATTGGTATATTGATAAATAACAAGTACTAAATGTATACACTGCATTTACATTTTTTTTTAATAATTACATTTCACAGTACAAAAATATTGCTTACCACATGATGCTTGCTTATTAGACAAGTCCAACAGGAAACTGCACAGACCCAGATCTGCTATCATATATGCACCATCAGTACAAGAAGCAACAGAGACCCTGATATCTTGTCACATTATGTGATGACCAATCAGGGTCTATATGTTGCTTGAAGTTGGACTTTACTTATAAGTGAGTATATTCTGAATAAAGTTCCTACAATTATGGATATTCATTAGAATTACAGGCTGGACAGAAAATACCTTTCATAGCTTTTCTATCCTTGTAGCTCCAAGAAGTAGATTGTGTGGTCCCTGGCACAAAGTCCAGAATACAGAATAATGTCAGAGATTCAAAATCAAGTTTGAGGGCTGGTTGATAATGTCCTGTAGTCTTTAAGACCTAGTTCATGTCTGAAAGCTAAATCAAGTGAAGAGAAATTACCAACAGGTAAATTTGTGAAAGTGCCAACACTAGCAATATACAACTGAGCTCTGTCTCTGTGTGTGTGTGTGTGTGTGTGTGAAAGAGAGAGAGAGAGGAGAGAGAGAGACTTATATTCCTGATAGAAAATCATTGAGAGAAAGCTCATATATGTTTAAATCCAATAATGCTGATTTCATCCAATATTTTTTATTTGATCTAAGATTGCTAATTTCACCCAACATTGCTATTTTTTTTATTATCCAAGAATGCTATTTTCTTTCGCTTCTTGAAAGTTTATGCTATACCTCCTGTAAAAAAGAAATCACTGTGCTCGGGTTTACTATTTGCTCATACTCTTTGTTTCCATACATAGAAAACCATTTGCCACTTGGTAAATGAGTGAATTTTGATTTGTATAAGACTTCTGTTATCATTTTATGTTAATAGTAGACATGTCAAATTGGAGAAAATATTGAATTCGAAGGAATCAAAATGTTCTATGTGTGAAAATGAAAGGGAGAAGAGCCATTTTGTTGGAGTTCCATTGAATTGATGATATTCAGTCATTCCAACATAGTTGTCATGGCAACTGTCATGGTTTTACTAGTTGCGAGGTTGAAGAGTATTAAGTTTTCTAAAATAAGAATTCTAATGCAGTAAGAAAATCAATTATTGATTTTTAGAATTCAAAATTGCTTTGATTTATAAAATATATTTCTGTTAGTACTTAAGTAAACAGATTGGGGAATGACTGCATACAGACTGAGAAAAAGGTGCCCATGAACTGATAAAAGGGTGCCTATAGATTGGGAAATATGTCCCTATAGAATCAGAAAAGGGTGTCCATACACTGGGAAGAGGATTCCCATTGACTGGGATATACCTGCCCATAGACTCAAAAAAAAGGGTGCCCTTACACTGGGAAATGTGTGTCCATAGATTGGGAAATGGGTTCACATAGAAATGTGTTCTTGTTTGTTGGATTTTTGTATTGTGATCTGAAGGAATTATGATACCACAAGAAACTTTTTTAATTTGTGATATATTCTGAAATCCAACAAAAGTGATACCTCATGAAAAAATTTAAATTCATGGTAATTTCTGAAATCCACCAAAATTGATACCCCATTGACAAATTTTAAACATGTTATTTTCTGAAATTCACTGAGGTGATACCCCATGAAAAATTATAAATTCATGGTATTTTCTGAAATCCACCGAAATTGGTACCCCCATAACAAATATGTAAAATTCATGGGATTTTCTGAAATGTAATCTATAAGGCCATGTTTCTTGTTACATTTTCCTCTCAATACTATAAAGATAACTACTTTTTAGTACCTTTTTGGGGTATGTGTTCAAAGTTTCACATAAAAACAGAGCTGACGAGGCACATGGACCATATCTTAGAGTTCCACATCTTTCTTCTGCAGTAATTAGTGTTTATTATATTGTATATACTTATTTATAAATTGACTCAAACTGCAAGCTGCACAGAATCAGATCTGCCATCAAATGATGTGCCAGTAGATCTGGGTCTATGCAGTTTTTAGCAGTAATAAATAGAACCAACAACACAGACCCTGATACACTGCTTCATTATGTGATGGCAGATCAACGTCTATGTTGTTTGAGTTGACTCAACTTATAAGCAAGTATATATTGTAAACCTTTTGAGATAGTCTGCATTTGACAGGTGCCTAATCATGGACTACTCCCAGTCCACTACAGGTGTAAGATACCAAACTATCTCTGGTACGGACTATTAACTATACCACCCTATCTAATCCAATGATAAAAAAAATATGATTTTGTTCGTGTCCACAACATCATCATCATCATTCTGTAGAACAATAATAGCTACATAAATCATCATAAAAAATAAAACTGAGAAAAAAATTAAATCTGCTTTAGACAACTATAAAACCCTTCCTTAAAATCACCTGTATTAAGCAATCACCTGTCTAACATGGCACAGTTTTAAATGTCCCAAACACCAAATGAATGCATATGTACCTAAAAAAAAGCCAGCTACCTGTGTTCCAAGGCTAAAGTAAATAATTCCAGGAAGTATAGGCTTAAGATACCTTGAACAAATCGTTACATTAGCGAGTCAATGCTCATTTTCTTTCTCATTTAAATATTTTAAGTAGGTGTGCATTTGGCAACCTTTTGAGATGGTCAACATATTTTCTTTTCCTTGGTGTCCAGTTGATTCTGGGTTTTGCTTTTTCAGCTTGCAAATGAAATGCTCAGTCTGGACATGCCCTTGTAATCAACTGTTTATCATAAACTATGCTTATTACAAGACTATTTGGTTTTATTCTTTACTTACTGATGCCACTTTTGAAATGCAGATTTTCAAGCATTTCACCAGTTTAATCTAATTTTGTGTCATTAACATTTCAAAGCAATCTACACGGTAAAAAATAACATCTTTTTTCCTTGTTTCCAAGATATAAGTCAAATTTCAGTAAATCAATCAATCTTGTTTGATCCTATTAGCAAGGTGTGACTATGACTTCCTGCATGCATGGGAATGTAGATAACACAGAACCAATGTCCAATCAAAACAACATCCAGATGAATTACTTGTGATGATCAGAATGAATGGCTTATGATAAGGATTTGGAAAAGTGGTTCAAGATGAGGATTTGGAAAAGTGGTTCAAGATGAGGATTTGGATGAATAATTTAAACTCCAAAAGCTGCCATTACATGCGAAAAGTCTTATATGCCAAACAATCCAAATAATACTTAATCTTGAAAGGTCATAGTCCTAAAAGTCATTGGGTTCCATTAAAACCTGAACATATCAATGTTTTATCACATTATGAGCCATGTACTTTCTCCCTCAAACTGAGAAACCCTGCTATTTTTTTTACATGTGTATGAATTAATCCGGTGCTGTTCGGTCACATCCATGGGTCAACCAATTTCACTCAAATGATGGAGCACAACATTTGATAACATCATGGTTGTAAACATAAGCCAACACCAAACTAGGTTGGTTTCTCTTCAGCCTAACTTCACCCTTCAAAGTCACCAATATTCTCCCAATTCTTATTTTTCTCTAATGTACACATTTTCTTTCTTCGCAGATCAACTAAAAAAAGCAAGCTTGTCTCTCTCCATTCCCTCTTGAATCAATTTGTGTGCTACATGCAAATGTTATTGTTATTTGATTAGTTACTAATGGAATTTGTCGAACATATCACATTACTACTTTTGCAGCACTCCCAGAAAAGATTGGAATTATGAGTGACTTCATTGATTAAATTAATGGGTGGCACTGCTTGATTCTAAACTGAATATTTGAACATCATTTAAACCTAACATCTTGATTATTTCAAAGAATGGTTTATGACAGCTTTTTTTAACAAATCATTTCCTTCCTTCCAAAATTTAGTTAGAATGGTGAAATTTATGACAAATGGTGGCACTGGGGCTTTAAGATGAGGATGTGCATGATGTGGATCCAAAATGATTTCCAATGACAACAGAAAGTTCTAAGAAAAAGAACTTACTAGAAACCTGATTGAGGTCTAAGTACAAAGTTCATTAGTCATATAGAATCATTATCTAGTTCTTGAAATTCATTTGAACATACATACAACTTAAATACAGAGTTCACTTCTTCTTAAGTAACCATCAAATGAAGGAAAATACATAATATTAAATGGATTATGTACATAAAACAGTGAACCTACAAGTAAGTTGGTCAAAACGGATACAAAGACTGTCCCTTGAATTTAAAATCATTTAATAAAAACTTTAAGCAAATAGGTACCAAAATGCTTCAATCTAGTACATTTGTACTCGGTATACAATTAGGGCACATAAATACCAGAGTTTCAATCTAGCACATTTGTACATGGTATACAATTAGGGCACATAAATACCAGAGTTTCAATCTAGTACATTTGTACATGGTATACAATTAGGGCACATAAATACCTGAGTTTCAATCTAGCACATTTGTACATGGTATACAATTAGGGCACATAAATACCAGAGTTTCAATCTAGTACATTTGTACATGGTATACAATTAGGGCACATAAGTACTAGTGTTTCAATCTATACATTTGTACATGGTATACAATTAGGGCATATAAGTACCAGTGTTTCAATCTATACATTTGTACATGGTATACAATTAGGGCACATAAGTACCAGTGTTTAAATCTAGTACATTTGTACATGGTATACAAGGGTACATAAGTACCAGAGAGTTTCAAGCTAGTATATTTGTGCGAAGTATATACCAGTACAATAAAAGTAATAAAATTTGAAGCAAATAAATGAAAAAGATACTCTTCCATCGTCATAATAAAAGAAGAATTTTTGAAACAAATACAGGATATTTATATTATCCACTCCCAATACTCGTACATGTAACAGTTATTATTATACTTATCAACTCGTACATGTAGCAGTTATTATTATACTTATCAACTCGTATATGTAGCAGTTACTTTTATATATCAACTCGTACATGTAGCAGTCATTATCATATGTATAAACTTATCTATGTAGCAGTTACTTGTACTTATCAACACGTACATGTAGCAGTTACTCATACTTATCAACTTGTACATACAGCAGTCGCTTATCATACTTATCAACTAATACATGTAGCACAGACTTGTCATATGCATCAACTTGTACATTTAGCAGTCACTTGTCTTACTTATCTACTCATATATGTAGTAGTCACAATTAAGACTTATTCTCAATAAGTAAATGAAGAAGTCACTATTAAATCATAGTCATCAATGAGTACATGAAAACTCAATTAGCCACTGAACATGTATGTACTGTCTGTACTCGCTTCTAAGTCAGGTCCAACTGCAAATAACAAAGACCCAGACTTCTTGTCTCATATTGTGCTGGCTGATCAGGGTCTATGTTGTTGAGTCTACTGATTAACATAGACCCTGATCTGCTGTCCCACACTGCACTGGTTGACCAGGGTCTATGTTGTTTACTCTAATGATTAATTGTAACTGCATCGACCAAGATGTGGTGGTGCATTATGCAATGGTAGACAAGGATCCATGCAGTTTGTATTTAGATCTGAATTATATGCAAGTGTCGACATTATTTCCAGATAAATAATCCATGTCAACGGTTTCATAATCTGGAAGGTTTACGGAATTATGCAGCATTTTGGAGGTGGTGATCACTGGGACTTTTCCTCTCTGCTCTGAAATTGTGTGGAATATCATACAGTAGACACCTGAAGCTGAATATCCATTCATTGTCTGTGTCATGGAACAAGACCAAAAATCCCTTCTCTATGTCATGGAAAAATGTTACATCCTTGGAAAAACTGGGATTCCAAATGAATAAATGATAATGCATCAAGTATTCCTACAAAATATTTGGCAAATACTTTCAATGAATAGGTAAGCATCTATCAGAAATCTTGAAAAAGAATATTTTTCATATTTCAATAGGAAAAGTTTCTGCATTATTTATTTACAGCTAGTTTTGTGCCACCCATTTTCTGAATCACATCCTGATGCGAGATCACACCCTAACTCACATGTACAATGTTAATCATTTCAAGTTTCTTTTTAATATTCATTTTGTGAAAGTCTGTCAGGTTGAAAATTACTTGATGACAAAAATATCACCTGGTGATGACCTGAAAAGAAATTTAAATGGTTGAATTATATTGAAAATTCAAAAGTATTTCATACATCAACAAGCAAAAATCTTTTCTTTGTCAATTTTTAAAATGTGTTAATACTGTACTGTTTTATTAAAGACATAAGTTTTGCCTATTTCCTTCTAAAACTTCATAGAAATATATTTATTAGTGGAATATTGAACCTACAACATTGCACATTTGTGTCAAACATTTTTAATTACATGTTATATGGTGTACACATCAAGATAATTGTAAGCTAATCATGGTATATAGATCAAGATGGCCTCATGGGAGATACCTGTAAGCTAATCATGGTGTACACATCAAGATGGTCTCATGGGGGATACTTGTGAGCTAATCATGGTGTATACATCAAGATGGCCTCATGGGAGATACCTGTAAGCTAATCATGGTGTATAGATCAAGATGGCCTCATGGGAGATACCTGTAAGCTAATCATGGTGTATACATCAAGATGGCCTCATGGGAGATACCTGTAAGCTAATCATGGTGTACACATCAAGATAGCCTCATGGGAGATACTTGTGAGCTAATCATGGTGTATAGATCAAGATGGCCTCATGGGAGATACCTGTAAGCTAACCATGGTGTATACATCAAGATGGCCTCATGGGAGATACCTGTAAGCTAATCATGGTGTACACATCAAGATAGCCTCATGGGAGATAATTGTAAGCTAATAATGGTGTATACATCAAGATGGCCTCATGGGAGATAATTGTAAGCTAATAATGGTGTACACATCAAGATGGTCTCATGGGAGATACTTGTGAGCTAATCATGGTGTATAGGTCAAGACGGCCTCATGGGAGATATTTGTAAGCTAATCATGGTGTATACATCTAGCTGGTCTCATGGGAGAGACCTGTACCACTCCGGTGGCCTAAGTGGTTAGAGCGTCTGCCTTGGATGTGGGAGACTGCAAGTTTGAACCCCGCCTGCATCACACCAAAGGTTTATAAGAATGGTACTAACAGTTGCTTTGCTTGGTGCTCATCATTAAGAGGTTAGTGTTAGGACTGGTCGGCCTGGTGTCCAGATAATGTGACTGAGTGGAACATCATGCTACATGTCTGCAACATGATGCCCCAGTGCTATCCCAATAAACTGCCACATTGCAGACATTGTAGCAATATGACTGAAAAATTGTTAAAGCTATGATAAAAATCTAAACAGCTCACACAAATGGGAGATGATTGTAAGCTCATCATACGGTGTATATATCAAGATGTACTTGCAATCTTTTTACTCATAGTAAATAATTTGCTGTCTGTATAAAATAAATCATATTACTTAAGTTTATTACTATCAACTTGAATACATCTAAGAATTGCAATAAAGCTGACTTCAGTAGATTCAACAATTTTAGAGTCATGTACATGTATTGTAATTCTGACATATACCAATATCCATCTTTTCAAAATCAATCTGCTCAGCTTTGTTTAGTGCAAGTTTTATGTGTGAATGATAAAGCAAGCAAATCTCATATTTATATTTCCCTTCCCAGCTTCACTCTCTCCTTTTCATTTCTAGATCACACTACCTCCCTTTCATTTCTAGCTATCACTCCCTCCATTTCATTTTTAGCCATCAATCTCTCCCTTTCATTTCTAGCTATCACTCCCTCCCTTTCATTTCTCACTATCACTCCCTCCCTTTCATTTCTAGATCACACTCCCTCCTTTCCATTTCTAGCTATCACTGCCTCCCTTTCATTTCTAGTTATCACTCCCTCCCTTTCATTTCTAGAGCACATTCCCTCCTTTCCATTTCTAGCTATCACTCCCTCCCTTTCATTTCTAGTTATCACTCACTCCCTTTCATTTCTAGATCACACTCCCTCCTTTCCATTTCTAGCTATCACTCCCTCCCTTTCATTTCTAGTTATCACTCCCTCCCTTTCATTTCTAGATCACACTCCCTCCTTTCCATTTCAAGCTATAACTCCCTCCCTTTCATTTCTAGCTATCACTTCCTCCCTTTCATTTCTAGATCACAATCCCTCCCTTTCATTTCTAGATCTCCCTCCCTCCCTTTCATTTTTAGCTGTCTCTTTCATTTCTAGATCACACCCCCTCCCTTTCTTTTCTAGATGTCACTCCCTTTCATTTCTCACTATCACTCCCTCCCTTTCATTTCTAGCTATCACTCCCTCCCTTTCATTTCTTGTTATCACTCCCTCCTTTTTTTTTCTAGCTATTACTCCCTCCCTTTCATTTCTAGCTATCACTCCCTCCCTTTCATTTCTAGTTATCACTCCCTCTCTTTCATTTCTAGTTGCCCCCAGCTTTCATTTCCAATTATAACTCTTTCCATTTCATTTCTAGTTATCACTCTCTCCCTTCCATTTCTAGATTTCATTTTGTCTCTTTCATTTCTAGTCATGACTCCTTCCCTTTCATTTATAGCTATCACTCTCTTCCTTTTGTTTCTATCTATCACTCCCTCTATTTTTGAAGATATCACTCCCTTCCTTTAATTCTTGTTATCACTCTCTCTTCTTTTGTAGATATCACTCCCTCCCTTACCTGTTCCTCTAGCAGAATGCATTTGTTACCTTGCTATCTGCAGAAAGCATGCTCTAATAAGGTTAATGGGTTCTTAATTGAGTTAATGAGGTATTAATAAGTTAATGAGGATGGGCGTCAATTGCTGAAGACCTTTCTGAACTGGAATTGTGAGATTAGTTAGAATAAAGTTGCATATAATTTTCTAAATATTTAGGCCATGTGCCACAATATCACTAGAAAAAATGTGTGTGGGGTAATCAAATCAGAATCACTGTTTATTATAAAAGACTTCACATACATTAAGACTGTATCAAGCAAAATGATTATTATTATTATTATTATTATTATTATAATTATTATTATTATTATTATTATTATTATTTTGCACAGTCATTGCTCAACATTAATTATATGTTTTGTGTGAGGGTAATTTCACATGTTGATAAAATGTAGATAGTTGAAGAAAGAAAAAAATTCCATGTGAGAGATTTTCTTTACAAATTTCAAACACTCATTACAAAACATCTCTCACTTATTTTGAGCCATGGTCTGGTCTTTTTCCACTTCTCACTGACCGAGTATTGCATTGTTTTGGTGCCGATTACACCATTTTTATCACGCTCATTGCTGTAGCTGGTGTTATCATCACCATTCAGTCCTTTCTTTAGAAATGTCCGTCTAAAATATCAAAATATTAGCACAATGTGGGGCGCTTCTTTAGTCTGCCACACGACAGTTCCGACACTGACTAGAGCTTAATGCATAATCAAATAAAATTTGTAGGATTTATACAATACTGACTTTTGGTGCAATTCTGAATGAATACAATTTTATAGCACATTTCCAAATTTTGAAATCATTCATCCTAGATGCAACCATGTTTGAAGAAGAGCAATGGATCCAGATACTTGTATTGGATGCTTAAGGAAGTGTTCAAAATCATTTTGTATTAGTGTTCAAAATCAGTTTTGTATTAGTGTTCAAATTATGTTTTGTATTAGTGTTCAAAATCCATTTTGTATTAGTGCTCAAAATCCATTTTGTGTTAGTGTTAAAAATCCATTTTGTATTAGTGCTCAAAATCCATTTTGTGTAAGTGTTAAAAATCCATTTTGCATTAGTGTTAAAAATCCATTTTGTGTTAGTGTTAAAAATCCATTTTGTATTAGTGCTCAAAATCCATTTTGTGTAAGTGTTAAAAATCCATTTTGTATTAGTGCTCAAAATCCATTTTGTGTAAGTGTTAAAAATCCATTTTGTGTTAGTGTTAAAAATCCATTTTGTGTTAGTGTTCATAATGATTTTGTATTAAATAGTTCAGAAGTGTTCAAAATCCATTTTGTATTAGTGTTCAAAATGATTTTGTACTAAATACTTAAGTGTTTAAAATGATTTTGTATTTAATACTTCATAGGTGTTCAAAACCAATTTATACTAATGTTCAAAATTCATGTTGCATTAGTGTTCAAAATCCATTTTGTATTAGTGTTCAAACTCCATTTTGTATTAGTGCTCAAAATCCATTTTGTATTAGTGTTCAAAATCCATTTTGTATTAAATACTTAAAAAGTATTCAAAATTCATGACGTATTAGTGTTCACTATGATCCTGTAATAAATACTTCAGAATTGTTCAAAACACATTTCGTATTATTGTTCAAAATCCATTTTGTATTACTGCTCAAAATCCATTTTGCATCAGTGTTCAAAATCCATTTTGTGTTAAATGCTTCAGAAGTGTCAAAAAACGATTTTTATTAAATACTTCAAAAGTGTTCAAACTTCATGTTGTATTGGTGTTCACTATGATTTTGTAATAAATACTTCAAAAGTTAAGACTCCACTTTTTACTAGTGTTCAAAATCCATTTTCTATTAGTGTTCAAAATCTATGTTGTATTAGTGCTCAAAATCATTTTGTATTAAATACTTTAAAAGTGTTTTCAAAATCCATTTTGTATTAGTGCTTAAAATTCATTGTGTATTAGTGTACAAAATGATTTTGTATTAAATAATTCAGAAGTGGTCAAAATCATTTTATATTTGTATTCAATGTCCATTTTGTTTTAGTGTTCAAAATCAGTGCATCAGTGTTTAAAATTCATTTTGTATTAGTGTTCAAAATCATTTTGTATAAAATACTTCAGAAATGTTTAAAATCCATTTTGAATTAGTGTTCATAACCATTAGTGCACAAAATCCATTTTGTATTAGTGTTCAAACTAATCTTGTATTAGTGTTCAAAATTAATTTTGCATCAGGTTTCAAAATTAATTTTGTATTAGTGTTCAAAATCAATTTGTATTAAATACTTCAGAGCTTTTCAAAATTCATTTTGTATTAGTTATTAAAATCATTTGGTATTAGTGTTCAAAATCCATTTTGTATTAGTTATTAAAATCATTTGGTATTAGTGTTCAAAATCCATTCTGTTGTTGCTGTTGTTTAATGCCATTTTTCAGCACACAATAGGCTATACATGGCAGCCAGTATGGTGGAGGAAGAACTCGGGGAAAACCCCGGAAAGAACCACTGACCACAATAAGCTACTGGCAAGCTTTCTCACATACCCACACTGGCCAAATCCGAGACTCGAACCCACGCAGACAGAGGTGAGATGGCAGTGATCCGTAACGGAGAGTATTAAAATCCATTTTGTATTAGTGTTCAAAATCCTTTTTGTATTAGTGTTCAAAATCAGTTTGTATTAGTGCTCAAAATCCATTTTGTATTAGTGTACAAAATGATTTTGTATTAAATAATTCAGAAGTGTTCAAAACCATTTTTGTATTAGTGTTCAAAATACATTTTGTATTAGTGTTCAAAATCCATTTTGTATTAGTGTACAAATTGATTTTGTATTAAATAATTCAGAAGTGCTCAAAATCCATTTTGTTTCAGTGTTCAAAATCATTTTGTATTAGTGTTCAAAATCCATTTTGTATTAGTGCTAAAAATCCATTCTGAATTAGTGCTCAAAATCCATTTTGTATTAGAGTTCAAAATCATTTTGTATTAAATACTTCATAAGTGTTCAAAATTAATTTTGTATTAGAAACTTCAAAATCCATTTTGTATTAGTCCTCAACATTCATTTTGTATTAGTGTTCAAAATCCATTTTGTATTAGTGTTCAAAATCCATTATGTATTAGTACTCAACATCCATTTTGTATTAGTGTTCAAAATCATTTTGTATTAAATACTTCGTAAGTGTTCAAAATCCATTTTGTATTATAAACTTCAAGAAGTTTCCAACATCCATAATGTATTATATACTTCAGAAAGTCTTCATAATCTATTTGTAATGGATACTTCAGGATATGTTCAAAATCCATTACAGTTGTAATGGATACTTCAGTAAGTGTTCAAAATCCATTACAGTTGTAATGGATACATCAGGAAGTGTTCAAAATCTATTACATTTGTATTTAATAGTTCAGAAAGTGTCCAAAATCCATTACAGTTGTATTGGATGGTTAAGGAAGTGTTCAAAATCAATTACAGTTGTATTGTATTGGATGGTTAAGGAAGTGTTCAAAATTCAGGAAGTGTTCAAAATCCATTAAAGTTGTATTGTATTTGATAGTTATGGAAGTGTTCAAAATCCATTACAGTGGTATTGGATAGTTAAGAAAGTGTTCAAAATCCATTACAGTTGTATTGTATTGGATAGTTAAGGAAGTGTTCAAAATCCATTACAGCTGTATTGTATTGGATAGTTAAGTGTTCAAAATCCATTAAAGTTGTATTGTATTGGATGGTTAAGGATGTGTTAAAAATCCATTACAGTGGTATTGGATAGTTAAAGAAGTGTTTAATATCCATTACAGTGGTATTGGATAGTTAAGGAAGTGTTCAAAATCCATTACAGTTGTATTGTACAGGATAGTTAAGAAAGTGTTCAAAATCCATTACAGTTGTATTGTATTGGAAAGTTAAGGAAGTGTTCAAAATCCATTACAGTTGTATTGTATTGGATAGTTAAGGAAGTGTTCAAAATCCATTACAGTTGTACTGTATTGGATAGTTAAGGAAGTGTTCAAAATCCATTACAGTTGTATTGTATTCGATAGTTAAGGAAGTGTTCAAAATCCATTAATGTTGTATTGTATTTGATAGTTAAGGAAGTGTTCAAAATCCATTACAATTGGATAGTTAAGGAAGTGTTCAAAATCCATTACAGTTGTATTGTATTCGATAGTTAAGGAAGTGTTCAAAATCCATTAATGTTGTATTGTATTTGATAGTTAAGGAAGTGTTCAAAATCCATTACAATTGGATAGTTAAGGAAGTGTTCAAAATCCATTACAGTTGTATTGTATTCGATAGTTAAGGAAGTGTTCAAAATCCATTACAGTTGTATTGTATTCGATAGTTAAGGAAGTGTTCAAAATCCATTACAGATGTATTGGATAGCTAAGGAATTGTTCAAAGTCCATTACAGTTGTATTGGATAGTTAAGAAAGTGTTCAAAATCCATTAAAGTTGTATTGTATTGGATGGTTAAGAAAGTGTTCAAAATCCATTACAGTTGTATTGTATTGGATAGTTAAGAAAGTGTTCAAAATCCATTACAGTTGTATTGTATTGGATAGTTAAGGAAGTGTTCAAAATCCATTACAGCTGTATTGTATTGGATAGTTAAGGAAGTGTTCAAAATCCATTACAGTTGTACTGTATTGGATAGTTAAGGAAGTGTTCAAAATCCATTAGAGTTGTATTGTATTGGATAGTTAAGGAAGTGTTCAAAATCCATTACAGTTGTATTGTATTGGATAGTTAAGGAAGTGTTCAAAATCCATTACAGTTGTATTGTATTGGATAGTTAAGGAAGTGTTCAAAATCCATTACAGTTGTATTGTATTGGATAGTTAAGGAAGTGTTCAAAATCCATTACATTTGTATTGTGTTCGATAGTTAAGGAAGTGTTCAAAATCCATTACAGATGTATTGGAAAGTTAAGGAAGTGTTCAAAATACAGTACATGTAATGGATAGCTAAGAAAGTATTCAAAATCCATTACAGATGTAATGGACAGCTAAGGAAGTGTTCAAAATCCATTACAGTTGTATTAGCATTCAAAATCAATTACAGTTGTATTGGATAGTTAAGGAAGTGTTCAAAATCCATTACTGTTGTATTGGATAGTTAAGGAAGTGTTCAAAATCCATTACAGTTGTATTGGAAAGTTAAGGAAGTGTTCAAAATACAGTACAGTTGTACTGGATAGCTAAGGATGTGTTCAAAACCAATTAGTTTTCAACAGATCTTTTTGTATAATGCCCAACATTGTTAGAAACATTTAAAACAAATAATAGATGTCAGTGAATAAAACTGTCATGATTTTTGCAATACTCCATTAAACTGATGTATCAGGAACAACTGCAGACTGATTAGGAATAAAATATACAGTAATTACAATATACGGTAATTACAATATACAGTAATCAATATACAGTAATTACAATATACAGTAATCAATATACAGTAATTACAATATACAGTAATTACAATATACAGTAATTACATGTTTCTTTGCTGGACATTGACACTCATAATGATCTTAATACAAGATTTTTTATGATTTTAGCATAATAATCTACTGGCATTAGTTTTTACAAATTATTGACAGTCAGTACAAGTCAAGTCTGATATAACTGATCACTTACATTTGATTGATTACATTTTATTTCATAAATCTGACTGCTTACATTTCATTTCATACAAAAATAACATATTTGCACTACTGCAAATCAATTAAATTTGTGGCTTTGTTAAAATGTACATTTTTATGTACTCCATTTGTCAACTGAAGGACAAAAGAACCCCAAAATATTCACCAATTGACTAAAAGAACCCCAAAATATTGACCAATAATGTATGCATCGTTACTGAAGATTATACAATATTCTCCCTCTTATATGACCACCCCTAACGCACTGGGAAAGTGGCCTTATAACAGGTATGGCCTAGAATGGGGCTATATTTGTGAGAAGGAAATTATTTTATATGTATAAAATAAGAAAGCACGCTACTCCATATTCCCCACGGCTGCAGAATATTCTCTTTATCAGTTAGGATGTTGTTTATTTGTCTTTCCAACAAACATTTTTTTTGTGGCAAGAACTCTTCCCAGTGTCAATAAGTCGAATAACTTTCATTTTTTCTTCTAAAGTACTTTCTCCATTTATGTGATGACATGTAAAATATTTAGTAATGAATTATTTCTGTATCACTAACAGTACTGCAATTTAATCATGGCGACAAAACTTATAGAGTACACAAAATGCCTCATAGATAAATGAAGTGATACATGTACTGTCACGTGATTTTTGGGTCTTTGTCTGGCACCAAGGTGTGTTCAAGATTCATTTCTCTTTGTATGAGAATCAACAGCTATATTTTGCCTATGTTGAACAAATTATAATTTCTGGTTGGAATCATCAAAGAGAAGAACTCGACAGCTGTATGAAGCCCAAACTCTAACAAAACACTGTCAAACCTATTTCCTGTAAATGCTGATGTTTGTAGATAATATGATGTTAACCACAGTGGTACATATTATAATTTACTTAAGCTAGCAATTACCTCAGTAACAAAAATCTGACATCTGGAAACACACTCTTAGAGTTAATTAGATTATGTATCTTACCCTATGAATTAAATATTGGTTTTGAGCACGTATTAGATAAAATGTGGAGGCTTCAGAGAGGTAAATTTCAAATTTTTTGAGGTTACTTTTGTACACAAAAAATTGTCAGTGCCAACAATATTGTCTGTGTAAAGGAAGCGACCACTGGTAAAGGGGGGCATATAAGAGGGGACCAATATGTGAACATTCTGTTCCACTCATTTCTGAGTAAACATGCTTAATCCCTACTGCAGTCATTAAGTTGATTCATTCAATTATTTGTTGCTAACATTGATATTCTTTCCACACATTAACAAGCAAACAATTTTAAACCCACTTTTTAATTAAGACTAATTCCATTTTTCATAGTTCTTAATGACCACTATCAAAAGTGAAATCTCTCAAAATAAAGTGTGATTAGGAATGAGTTGATAAAAATAAATAACAATATTGTCTGCTATCACCAGATCAGGCAATGAACAAGAATGTGATGTTTACTGAAACTCGATGGAGCCATGAGTATTGCATAATTCAGTTTGATGACCTGATTGTGACACCCAAGGTGGAATCTGAACTTGGATTACTGTCCCTTAGTTAATCTAAAGGTGGGTTCGAATCTAGGATTCGGCCAATGTGGGTATGTGAGAAAGCTTGCCAGTAGCTTCTCGTGGGTCAGTGGTTCTTCCTCCACCATTAATACTGGCCGCCATGTATAGCCTATCGTGTGCTGAACAATGACGTTAAACCCCACAACAAAAACAACAAATCAATCTAAAGGTGGAAGTAATCTTGGTTTTTAAACTGCATTACAGGTAGAGGCTTGCAGTCTACCTTAAAGTAAAATGGCATACATAACATGTGCCTGTTGTATGCACTCAGACGTTGCAACTCTTGTCATATTCTTTAAAAGAAGAGCTCAAATCATTTCTTTCACAAGTTGTTTTCACCTGGGGGTGGGTGGGGAGTTGGCATTTACTGTACCATGGGAGCCACAGAGTGTACCATCTTGAGGCCAACCTATAATGAAATACATTGCACTGTATATACATATTATTTGAACTGTCAATTAATCAAATTGGATTCATAGCCATGTATGCCTTATAACTGGAATGGTGTAATAATGAGGGGTGTTACAGTGAGGAGTGCTGAATGCACTTACCAACTTGTAAATGTAAATAGGACATTCAGGGAATATCATCATCTTCCTCCCAGGGTGGTGCTGTTGGTAGAAGTTGCTGTTGAAAGGAGTACTCTGTCAACATTACTTGGTCTGACACATTCTCAAAGAAAGGAAATGGACAACTATTTTCACTAACTATTGAGGGGAGAGGATGGTAGGATGCCCTTTGTTGGTTGGTGCTCTGTAAGGGAACAGTTCCTATTATGATGTCTAATGGAATCTTTACTTTTCGTCCAAGTCCCGAGGGTTTTATGCACAACTGAAAAATAAAGAATAATGGATCAACCGGATTAAAATCAGCTGTAATGGTGATATCCAAAAAAATAAAAGCTTACAAAAGAACAAAAGGTGCATGCAGATCTACAATTTATTCTCCAAACTGGCATACCGGTAAGTCAAATAGTCTATCGTAAGAACAGTAGACCCTGTAATCCACCCTAAAATTTTGTCAAATTCAACAGTAAACCCTGTAATCCACCCTAAAATTTTGTCAAATTTAACAGTAGACCCAGTAATCCACCCTAAAATTTTGTCAAATTCAACAGTAGACCCTGTAATCCACCCTAAAATTGTGTCAAATTCAACAGTAGACCCAGTAATCCACCCTAAAATTTTGTCAAATTCAACAGCAGACCCTGTAATCCACCCTAAAATTTTGTCAAATTTAACAGTAGACCCAGTAATCCACCCTAAAATTGTGTCAAATTCAACAGTAGACCCTGTAATCCACCCTAAAATTGTGTCCAATTCAACAGTAGACCCTGTAATCTACCCTAAAATTGTGTCATATTCAACAGTAGACCCTGTAATCCACCACAGAATTTTGCCAAATTCAACAAAGCTGTTTTTAAGTTGTTCAAAGGTTCTAAATTTTCAATAATAGATGACATGTTTGATGGCAAAACTGCAGCATCTGCACAAATCGGAAAGACCTCTATGACAGGACACTTGATGTCTAATTTGAAAGACGTCTATGACAGAACACTTGGCATCTAATTTGAAAGACCTCTATGGCAGGACACTTGATGTCTAATTTGAAAGACCTCTATGACAGGACACGATGTCTAATTTGAATGACCTCTATGACAGGACATTTGATGTCTAATTTGAAAGACCTCTATGACATGACACTTCCTGTCTAATTTTGAAAGACCTCTATGTCAGGACACTTCCTGTCTAAGTTGAAAGAACTCTATAACAAAACACTGTCTAATTTGAAAGACCTTAATAACAGGACACCTGCTGTCTAATTTGCTTGAGTTCTGTAAAGCAATTTATAAGGATTTGAGTAGCAACTATCGATAGATGAGAGATGATGCTCAAGGCATGCAGTGCCAGACTAGAGGATCTGTAGTGTTAGGCCGTATGTGTTAAAAGTTTGGTAAACGAAGCCGTTATTAAATTCAATTAAGTGTTGTGGTTTTTGTGTGTGTGTGTGTGTGATTTAGATTTTTTAATGTAGCTTTAATAATTTTCCAGTCATATGGTTTTGTGTTGAAGCTGAGAAAAAAAGTTTTATGAAAATATAAACAAAATGTCTTGAAGATTTTGCATAGAGAAAATGTTACACAAGTTTAGCCAAATTCACTTTTTTGACCACTCCAGTAGCCTAAGTGGTTCACACATCCACCTCGGATTTGTGAGGTCACAGGTTCAAACCTAAGCTGAGCTGAACCAAAGACTTATAAAAATGATACTAACAGCTGCCTCACTTGGGGACAACCATTAAAAGGTTAGTGTCAGGACTGGTCATTCTGAAAAACTGTTCAAGCTATGTTAAAATTACAAATCACACACACATACACAAATTCACTTTCATGAAGTCTGTATGTGAACATGTTACAACAACTGAGATCTAGTAGATTCATGGTGATCATTATTATTATGTGATTATTTCTCATGTGTTGCTGTACTCCTGAATTCTACAAAGATAAATTTATTTCAATATTCTACAAAGACAAATTTATTTCAACAATATGACACTGGTAATACATTTCAAATGATACAATTTATTCATTCCATCTATATGACATGATACAATTTATTTCAACAATATGACCTAATGATACAATTTATTTATTCTATCTATATGACACTGATGATATAATTTATTTCAACTATATGACACTGATGATACATTTTATTTCAACTATATGACACTGATGATACAATTTATTTAGTCACTCTATGACATGATACAAGTTATTTTTTCCCCATCAATGACATTGTGATACAATTTATTAATTCAATCTGTATGACATGATACATCTCTTCCCCAATAATATGACACTGATGATACAATTTATTTTTCCCATCTATATGACACTGATGACACACTGTATTTATTCCATCTATATGACACTGATAATAAAATTTATTTATCCCATCTATATGACACAGATGATAAAATTTATGTATCCCATCTATATGACACTATGATACAATTTATGTATCCCATCTATATGACACTGATAATACAATTTATTTATCCCATCTATATGACACAGATGATAAAATTTATGTATCCCATCTATATGACACTGATGATACAATTTATGTATCCCATCTATATGACACTGATAATACAATTTATTTATCCCACCCCTATGACACTGATGATAAAATTTATGTATCCCATCTATATGACACTGATGATACAATTTATGTATCCCATCTATATGACACTGATGATACAATTTATTTATTCCTACTATATGACACTGATGACACCTAATGAGGCCAAATGATTTTGCAGAGGTCAGCCAGTAGATTACCAAATTAGAATAAAACTTTCAACTGGTAAGAAATTAATCAAGTTGGTGGAATTAATGGCAAATTGTGTAACAATGTCAGGACTGCCATCTTTGATACAATGTGTGAATGATACATCAAAGTGTGAATATATGTGAAATTTCTTGTTACCTCAAGATTATATTGAATATCTATGATCTTGCATCCCTTGAGATGAGATGGTGGCACTGTAGGGATACTGAGAAGTTCTTTTTGCCATGTCTGTTTGCCTCGTGGTGCTATTCCACCCTTGTGTATTGTAACTAGCACAGAGGACTCCGAAAAGCGACCCCGGAAAGAGTAGAAGGTCACATTCTGAAGAAAGAAAAAAGTGAAATTAATACATTTGTAAATAAGTCAAATTTTTCAGTCTTAACTTTATCTCATGTTGATGACAACAATTTTACCAACTTGTACTACATACCAGTCATTGTTCAAATCCTGGTAAATCAAGATGGCAACTTGTACTAAATACCACTCATTGTGCAAATCCTGGTAAATCAAGATGGCAACTTGTACTACATACCACTCATTGTTCAAATTCTGGTAAATCAAGATGGCAACTTGTACAACATACCCTTTATGGTTGAGATGTTGGAAAATGGTGATGGCAACTTGTACATCATTTCCTTGATAGTCAGTCTGATATTTGTACATGGTGATGTTAACGTGTACATCATATCCTTGGTAGTCAGTCTGATATTTGTACATGGTGATGATAACGTGTACATCATATCCTTGGTAGTCAGTCTGATATTTGTACATGGTGATGATAACTTGTACATCATATCCTTGATAGTCTGATATTTGTACATGGTGATGACAACTTGTACATCATATCCTTGATAGTCTGATATCTGTACATGGTGATGATAACTTGTACATCATATCCTTGATAGTCAGTCTGATATTTGTACATGGTGATGACAACTTGTACATCATATCCTTGATAGTCTGATATTTGTACATGGTGATGACAACTTGTACATCATATCCTTGACAGTCTGATATCTGTACATGGTGATGATAACTTGTACATCATATCCTTGATAGTCAGTCTGATATCTGTACATGGTGATGATAACTTGTACATCATATCCTTGATAGTCCATATGTTGGTAAATTGTGATGATAGCAGCAGGGAGGGTGTACAGACCAGGTGGCTCAGATAAATTTAACCCTCCTACCAAACATTTCTCCGTAGAAGCCTCAGATTTCAAAAATAACGCCTCCTACGCAAATTAATCCGCAAAATTTCAACCCAAAGTGCATTTTCAGACATAAAAAAAAACAGCAATTTTTTTGGGGGGGTATTGTAAAATTTGTTTGCCATAATTGAATTATGGTGCAAATTCCGACTGCGGATACTAATTTTATTTCACAATAAAACAATATTGTTGAAAATAAGATGAGTCGAAAAGTTAGCACAGTTGGAGAACCTCATTCGGCCAGATTAGCACGAGAGCAATTAGCGACATTAAAGAAGTTCATTCCGACAAAACAATTATTTAAGAGAAATGTTCGTGATTACGAAGATATGCAACATGGAATTTCAGAAACTTCGGCAAAATGGTTGAAGCCAGTGACCGGAACAATTGAGCAGGTTGTATATGGCGACGAAAAAGATCCAGATGCTAGAAAACGTGGAATCTTTCCTATGTTGAAAGGTATTGAGGATCAATCACGAACATTACCCGAGCGATTAGCAATAGCAGCAGCGGCGCAACAACTTGCAATTGCTGATGGAGGAAAACCTGGAGGTGGAAAACCTGGAAAAGGAAAACCTTTAATGATAAAAGGGAAGTTTAATATCGATAATTTAAGAGAAAATTTCACCGATGAGGGATGGGAAATAATATCGCGGCCCCTCTCGACATTGTATAATATAGATGAGGTTGGCCAATTTGCGGAGGAATATTTTAGTGGTCGAACTGAATATTTGACTGCAGTGGGAAAAAAAAGATATGCAACTCGCGATAGTTGGTATGATATGGTATATAAAATTTACACACAAACAACATCAATAAGGAAGACAGCGGATCCGCGTTACAGAAGATTTTTAGAAACAGCAAGAGATACACAAAGATATAATAAGCAAGAGGCGGAAGAAAGAAAACAACTGGAGAAAGAAAGAAAACAACAGGAAAAAGAAGAAAGAAAACAGCAAGAGAAAGAAAGAAAACAACAAGAAAGAAAAGAAAAAACTAAAACACGAGGAAGAAAAGCAGCACCACAGGAAGATATTCAACCACAGGATCCAATATTTCAACCAGAGGAATTAGGAGCTAGACCAAAAGAAAAAACTCCACCTCAGAAAAAGGAAAGAAAATCAAGAAGGAAAAAAGATCAGAGTGATGAACCGATAATTGTACCTAAATATAAATCATCACCGGTTAGTAGTGTGTTTAAAATTGATCCTAGTGTAACAGCGGATAATTATTTGAATACAAACATGTTGCATTTAACTCGCAACTATGATTCAGTAGTTCAAATGGCTGCGGATGATTCTACGGAAAATAAAAGATTATTTTTGCGAAAAGAATTTGATGCTGATAAAGTTAACACAATTGATTGGTATGCGATGATGTATTTTGGTAGTTTAGGAAAACCAGTAAGATATTCCGATGAAGATTTTGAGAAATTTACAGAAGATGTTCATAAACAGAGAGTAAAGTTATCACAAGGAAAAACAAGAACATCAATTTCAGCAACACCTAAAAAAGATAGTCCTAAAAAATATTATAATCCAACAGAGGAACTTATTTCTAAATTAATATACCCCAAACTCGAACCATCACCTGAAGAAATTTCTACTTTATTACAACCTCTTCCTCCTCGTCCCACTCTCCTTTCATTACCTACAGGTAAGGAAATTTTGCCACCTAAAAGTTCGCCACCTGAAAGTAGTGGTACTCCTGAAAAGGCTTATATTAGTAATCTTCTTACTATAAGGGAAAAATATCCTAAACAAGATAGTCCTGCAGGGGATTTGCCACCGAGGTCATCGTCGTCAGGGTTATCTTCAACGCCGTCAGATGAAGTATTTCACGTAACGCCATTGGAATCTCCAGAAACAAAAAAGGAAAGAAAAGGAAGTGGATATTCAGTTTGCCCTGACAGTGTTGTCAATGATGTATCTCGCCTCGAAGTATTAATCGGAGGAAAGCGAGCCGGAAATAATTCCCGTGAGATAGTCAACGAAGCATCAGATATTTGTCAGCGATTATTCCGTGGTGGTATCATCGATTCTCATATTTATAAAGAGTTTGTCGATGAACTCATCGATTAAAACAACATAATTGAAATAATATGATTATTCATAAACATCAACGCAGACCAACACTGGTTCGCGTAGTAAACTCTAGATTGCCAGTATACAAATATATTCACGGTAATGGATTCGGCGATATCGTTGGAAGTCTTGTCACGCGAGTAATACCTAAAATTGGACCAATGGTAAAACAACTAGGATTGAAAGCGATAGGAAAGATCGGCGAGACTGCCATTTCTGGTATCGGTAATTTGGCCAGTAAAGGCTTCAACGCTATCAAAGATAAAATATTAAATTTAGTACGTAAAAAGCAACCCGTCAAATTACCCATTACCAGCGAAATGCCACCTGAAGTCAGTAAGGCCATAAATGATGCGGCAAATAAAAAAATAAATGATCTAGCACAGGAAGCTGCTATAACAAATCTAGCACAGGAAGTTGCTAAGACAAATCTAGCGCAGGATGTTGCTAGGACAAATCTAGCAAATACAAGTTTTGTTTCAGGCGATGGTCTTCGTTTTAGACGATATTATTAATAATAAATGTTCTCACAAGTGTCAAATGAAGTATTTGACATGGACGAGCCAGTAAATAGAGACACATCAATGCGAGATTTCCAGTATTTCTCGTACGACACAGTTACACCAAATACTGATAATCGCCTGGAAATTCAAGTTCACGATACAACAAGATATTTTCTTCCATCTGAGGCATATATCGAAGTTACCGGTGAAATTACTAGAGATGACGGCGTTACTCTCTATGGAGCAGATTTTAGAGTCGGATTTGTTAATAACGGTATTATGGCATTATTCAAGAGCGCCACTTACATGATTGATGGAAAAGAAATTGAGTCAATTACCAATGATGTTGACTTAGCAACAACGATAATAGGTCTAGCGAGATACTCGGATGATTTTACCAGATCAGCTGGTCCGGGTATGATGTTTGCCAAAGATAATTCTGATCGTCCTGATAATAGACCGCTTGATATTAGACAACCCAACGATCGCACCGCTCCCAATCCAGGTCTCGTAGTTATTCAGGATCTTCCTGTTGGCACTAATCCTGATTATAATCTTGGATTTGCCACGAGAAAATCCATGTTGTGGGATCTACGTAGAAAATTCTCTTGTGCTATTCCGTTATCTCATATATTTGGATTTTGCAGGCATTTTAGAAAAGTTATTTACGGAGCAAAGCATACCGTAACATTTATTAGAAAAGCAGATAGTAATGATGCTATTTGGCGAGAAGGTGATATCAATTACCAAACGAACGTGGTAGGTGCAAATGATCACACGAATCATGGAGGTAGGGTAAGATTACTAAAATTTACCTTGTGGATGCCAGCGATGACTCCATCATTAATCGTGGAAGAAAAATTATTATCATTTATGAATCAAGGTGGTAAATCTATCATGTCATGGCTAACAACAACAACAGATTCCACAACTACTGATATTGATGGTGATTTTACTTGGCGCATTGCATCGCAGCAAGGTACCTCTGCGCCACGTCATATCTTTGTCGCTTTTTTGCATACACGAAGATATCATCAATTATATAGCCACATGATATTCGATAATATCAGCGCAACAAACGTGTCACTGAGAGTAAATGGCCAACAGGAGCCATCCGAGGAAATATCCATCAATTTTGAAAATTATTCGACAGCTCGCGCATATCATCGATTGTTAAGTTTCATGGGTCGCGATCAAAATATCGATACTGGATTGCAAATATCACAACTAGATTTTAATAAACTTTATCCTATTTATTACTTTTCCTTGGAACATCTCGATTTGATAAAGCAATCTGTCGTCGATATTCATTTCAAAGCTAGAATTCGAACAGGAAATAATTTATATAAGGTATTCGCAGTAATTCTCAGTGATAGAACAATGATCCTGGAGGGTATCAGTGGTAGAATGAGAGTTATTGACGCGCCCGTAGAAAACATGTAACAAATTCTAAATTTAGATAAAGTGATTATTAATATGCCATACGATCACGTCAGTGTTACTCTGACCCCCGGTCAGGTAAAAAAACTTCAATCAGCAACAGCAGCGCGACGAAGTTTAAGTTTAACTTTGAAAAGTAATCAACTTCACGGTGGACCTAACAAACTATCGTTAACTAAAAATCAACACGGACATTTCACCAAAGCCAGATCGGCAAATACTGGTATTCGTCTGAATATCTCAATAGGGGCGATCAGAGATATGATCAAAATAGGTGGTATTTTTCCCTTATTCGCCGCTATTCCAGGATTAATAGCTGCAGCGGCTCCCCTGATTGCAAAAACAATAGGATTAGGTGCACTTGGTGGGGCGGGTTCTGCAATAGCAGGAAAAGTTGTTGGAAAAATTATGGGAAAGGGATATCGTAAAAAAAAGGGCGGACTTCTCTTACCCCTTCTTCTCGCAAAAATGATGACGCAGCAACAACGACAAGGATCCGGCCTTTACCTAAGACGACCCCCGTACGGATCCGGGTTAAGTCGAGCTTACCAACCTCAAATTTAGATTTAATCAGTGAAGCAAAAAAAAAGAAAATAAAATTTTTTAGAGGCGTATTTATGCGAGATCAACTACCGGACAAACCAAATTCAACCGAGACAGGAATAATAAATCTCGATAAAAATTCCGGCCCTGGCACTCACTGGGTTGCGTATGCGATTAATCCTCGCGAAATCATCTATTTCGATTCATACGGATTAGCACCGCCGAATGAATTTATCAAATATGTGTCAAAATTAAAACTTCCAGTTTGGTATTCAACACTTCCAACACAAACACTAGTAGATCCACCAATATGCGGCCGGGAGTCAATTAATGTCCTTGATGCAATTTCAAAATCATCTCGTCCTTTTCGCAAAATTTTATTTGAATATACCGTAGATAAATATCATGGTTGACATTTACGGTAGGTCTCTCTTTAGGAAAGAAAAAAAAGATGCAGTCGACATCGATACATCAAAATTCGCAACCAAGAGCGATATTAACAATCTTTTATCGTTGTCAGAAGTTGATCCTGGTGAAGTTGCTGTATTTCAAAATACAGAAGGGCGATTACAAACTAGCAACGTCAAAATAACTGACATAATCAAGCGAGACGAATACCGCGATCACATTAGTCAATTTACTCGCCAATCGGAGATGGTATTAAAATCTATTGCTGATATCGCCGATATTATAGCAAAGTTACCCCTGAAGGCCGATAAAGCATTACACGACGATCTTCAGGATAGAATGACAAAAAGACTTAATAGGCTAAATAACGACCTTAAAAAACTTGACGATGCTTTAGATAAATTTAGCAAAAAATTTGACGAGAATATAAAAACATCCAGTGATACTTCCTCCGCCGCAAACGAACTAGCAAATAAGAAAGCCGATGACGATCTCAGCGAGAAAATAAAAAAAATCAACGAGGAAATTACTAATATTCTTGCCGAAATTAACGAAGTAAATATCTCGATGAGTCAGAAAATCGATAAAACATCAATCGACGATCTCAACAAAAAAATAAAAAAAATCAACGAGGAAATTACTAATATTCTTGCCGAAATTAACGAAGTAAATATCTCGATGGGTCAGAAACCATCGATCGAAGATCTCAACAAAAAAATCAACGAGGAAATTATTAAACTCGGTAATGTTGTTGTTCCTGAATTTACCAGGGGGATTAACGCAATGCAAGTACAAATAAAATCCATCAACGATGAAATTAACGTGGTACGTGAATTAGCGCGTCAAAAGTTAGATATATCAACGTACGATGGAGAAATTCGAGATTTAAACACGAAACTTCTTGCTGCAATAGCAAAGATTGATCAATCCGCCGATAAAACTGGTCACGCCACTGACGTAAAGCAATTAGGTAAGGAAATTATCGAAATAACCACAAAAATTAACAATATCAACACAAAAATATCGTCAATGAACCTTGGAAAATTATCGCGAATTTCGATACCGGATGGGGTAGAAACAAAAAATCTACAATGTCATGTACCATTTGTGGTAAAAATATATTATGATCAATGGACACCTGAGAATAACACATTTAAATTCACCGCGCCAATTACTGGCGTATATCGAGGATATATTATCATATCGCAAAAATTCAATGTAATAATTGACGATGATTATGAGGATTTTAATGAATATAGTCCTGGTTTTTTTATTACTACTATATTTGAAAATCAAATAAAAATCTTTAAGCTAGAACCGCAAGTTAGAGATATTATGTTTGCTGATTATCAAGTAATTTTCGAATATTTATCTGGAATTGTCTCAATTAATTAAATAAATAACTAATAAATGACAGCATCTGATTACCGATACAATCTTGCGCGATCATGGCAGGATTCACTGCGAAAACAACTTGACGATTACCAAACAAAAATAAATAAATACCAGCGCAAACTGGTTATCATTGATGTTGCAGTTTACGCGGTATCGGCCGTGGTAGCTGGTGCAGGAATAATTCTATCCGCGGTAACAATGATAGCGCCAATCGTAGCAACAATAATAATCTCGTCAACAACAGCAATTGCCGGTGTTCTTAATATCATCGCGAAAAAGATATCCTCTTGCACAAGTGAAAAATTATCTTCGTACAAAAGTAAACTAACTAAAGTTAGTGACGCGTACTCGAAGTTATCATTGTTACTTTCTGAAAGTCTCAACGATGGTATTATATCCGATCTAGAATTTTCTGCAATGATCAGTATTTACTCGGAGATTGAACAAATGAATATTAATAATGTCCGAGTTAGCCCAGATCGTGACAAACACGACACCGCCGACAACAACGTTAATATCGCTAAGTTCAACGAAACCCGAGTTTAGTATTAATTTCTCAACACCAATTAGCGTTAACGAAATTGCATTAACACAATTGCGCGTCTACAACAGCTGGCCTAATGTTAGATCGAAATCATTTGGTAATTTGATGCCAAATAATTCACTTGTTTTTGCAAATAAGAATAAACCCGATGGAACGCCGGATTGGATCGTCGTTGGTATACCAACGGGTAGTTACGAAATTGATCAGCTGAATAATGAGTTTACCACTAGAATATCAAATTTAACCGGCGATGCTACTCCGGGAATAAAGATATCTTCACATGATCCAACACTATCGTCAATGATAGAAGTGAAATCACCGTACGTGGTAGATATTTACCAATCATCGATCAGGAATATATTAGGTTGGCCCGAGGTCGCACCTCTGATAAAACCAAAGAAATCGGATGTTCTTATTCCAGGTTGGTATGATGAAACCCTTCCAGAAATACCGGAACCAAAAAAAGAAGATTTTACAACCGACGAAGGATGGTATGGAGATATCAAACACAAACCTCTGATCCACAACGCCATCAATCTCATGAATAACCACAAATTTAACCTGGTAATGTTCGCTTTCACTTTTATTAACGAAAGAATTCTCTCATGGCTGCCTCTTCCTAAAATCCCCCCAGATGTGAAAATCTTCGACGCTACCCACATTAACAGGATAATAGCCCCCATAGACGGTATCTTGGTAAGAAGAACATTAGACGAGTTTATTCAAGAACACGAATTACAATTAAATTTATTGCGCGGATCATTTCATGAATGCATCCTAAATAAATCTAGTTCATGTAGCGAAATTATAAAGCACGTGAAAATTTTAAATCAACTTGCGAATGATATTGAATATTATCATGATATGTTTATTCGGGCGATAGTCGACGATATATCAATTGCCGAATATGTTCTTCCTATCAGCAAATTCGAGTTGATCAAGAACTCGGGTGAGAAACAAAAATTCATGAGAGTATTTGAATTAACCGAGGAAACACTGCCAAATTTCAAATTTCCCAATTCTGATTTTGATGCGATGAGAAAATCCGTCACTGATACCATCGATGATTTATTTCCGAAATTACATTCCGCATGGACCAAAAAAATACATTCAGAATTGATTCTTAAACACAATAACGATCCTGACAAAGGTGGACGACATATATCGCCGGGTATCGTTAATATAACGGAAGTTATCGCGATTTATCTTCACGCGGATGTTGTCGAGGGTAGCTACAACGTGGATTCGTCAGAATCAAATCAAGCTCATCAGGGTTTTATATTGTATTCATTTTCACCTAGCGCATCTCCCGGTTATTTGATAATCAAGGAACCAATGAATCCGTTTTACCTGCGATGTCATAATCGATTTTTGTCAAGAATAAATTTCAAATTAACGGATCAGAAAGGAAATTTACTTGATATACGAGGAGAAACTGTGAGTATCAATCTTTTGGTGAAATCGTGAGAATCTCTGATTCCCGATTTTTAAATCGCAAGTGAGATTTTCCAAATCTGTATCCCAGAAATATTTCTGGGCGAAAAAAATAAATAAAACCCAGGAGAATTTTCAAAAAATTAATCTTTTTTTTTTGTTTTGCGGAGATATTCAATTATTCTTCGTCACTCTCCGAATCAAATATTATTGGTACATAGGAGAATTTGATCCATGAATCAGCATCATAAGAAAATGTTGCGTTGTATTTTCCTTCTGCCACAAATTGTACTGATCGTGGTTCAATAAAGAAATGTTTTGCTGCTGCAGACATCGATGTAAACGCGATTTCCTCACCTGTTGCTTGATTCACTGATTTAACAGTCTTCGAATAATTAGGAAATCCACGGTTATTACCAAATCTTGAATTTTCACTCTGGGTTACCGCGCGCAGATTGGAAAGTTTATTGTTAAGTTTATTACCGTCAATGTGGTCGATAACAAGTCCTCTCTCTATTGGTCCTTTGTAGCATTCGAATATAAATCTATGATTCGAATAACATTCTGTTCTTTCATTTCTTTTATGGACTGTAAATTTGAGATATCCCGAATTACAAATACTACCAACACGTTTCTTTGTTTTGATGTTTCTGACATTACCATCCTCAGATGCTTCGTAACCTTCGATGATGGGATGCGATTTATATTCACTCATGGGAATCGCTGATTTCATTTCCATATATGATATTCTCTTTGTTTAAATCGAAATTTGCTTTGAAACGATTAATATAATCTTCTTCGCATTTTATTACCGAGGAGGATCTTTTTTCATAATATCTTCGTAATTCACGATATTTTTTTCCTCCACAAGAGAAACATAATCTTGTTTTTCCTCGAATACCAACTTGGCAAACTAAACATCGTTGTGGTCCTTTGTTGCCTCGTCGAATTTCGTATATGTGAGCACCACAGTATTCGCCTCTGCAGGATTTGTCACATGACTTTGTTGATCCGACTATTATCCATTTGCATTGCATATTATAATTTAGATATTTGTCTAAAATATAATAATGGATTTATTTGATCTCGATGAGGCAGAATATATCATTCCTGAAGTTGATAGTGCGAAGAAGGAATTTTTTGATGATGGAGCGATTCATACCTGGTCGACATGGAAAACTAACTTTGTTGATGCTACGATGAATTTGGAACGAGCGAAGAAGATAATCGAACATATAAAAAACTCACACAAAGAAGAGAGATTTATTTTCGGAATAAAATTTATTGCACAAATGCCCGATGACATTTGGATTATTCGTGATAAACGAGATCCAGTACGTGGCGGTAAGAAAAATGTTGTTCTTGATAAAAATTCGAAACCGGGATTGCTGCTGGGGATTGATGGTCCTTATTATGCTAGGGCGTATCCTTCTAGTGCTGTTGTCTATGGAATTTATCGGCTGAATAATAATCCTGATGTGAAAAATCTACCTGCGATGAGGGAATCTCCGATGATAAATTGTGTAGCTGAGCGAGTTATCGAACATATGAGGAATGCCCGTCGCGGATCTGGTCTGACTCAATTGAGATTGGATAAAATTAATTCATGGGCAAAGACAGTTACTGATGGTGCATCAATCGATGATGTTGCTGCGTTAAGTAAGAAACTTAAATTTCCTATTACGGTTAAAACACTATCGGGTGAAATATTATATTCGTCGCCGTATAATTCTCGAGGAACACCAATCGAAATTGTTGATCATAATTCACATGCGTGGAGTCAGTCGGTAATGATATTCCCGCGAGATCGTGTTGTTAAGTTTTATCCCGTGGAATCCAAAGATAGTTCCGATGCAATGTTTAGGTTTATCAAACTATTAGCCAAGTCCGATCCAATATCGATTTGGTTATTTTCTAGCGAAGAAAGATACGATCAATTTATCTTACCACGCGGAGATATTTACCGAGATGAAATATTACACGAAGCGATGAGAAATATCGCGGAGAAGTATTCGTCTAATCCAGATCGATTACTGACAAATTGCTTTACTGTTCCGTCTGTTGCTGCTCATGCTGCTAGAGAAAGAAATTCGTGGAAACCTACAAGAAATGAATTTCTCAATGATATTCAACTTAGTTGTATCGAATACGGCCATGGAGGATTATGGAATACCAAATATTATTTCGAGGATATGATTTCCGTTGATATGAGCGCATGCTATCCTGGAAGTTTCCTTGGATATGGTGATTGTGCAGATTACTTTGCTAAATTTGGCCATCCTACCAACGAGATGACGAGAGTGGCAATTAACGGACCGTTACCCGATTTTATAATGACAGGATTCGCTCATGTTACTTCATTCGAACTTGCTGAAAATTTGCATAAAATTTGTTATATTTGGTTTGGTCGGCATTTATCTCAACGCAGATGGGTCCCTACGGTATTGTTGAGATTTATGTTGGATTCGTCGATGTTAATATCATTGACGGTAAGTGAAGCAATTATATCGTATAGAAAGCAGACCGAGGTGTGGTTACCCACGGATTGTGAGAACGCGAAAGATATTGGAAGAAAAATAATTGGTAAATTTACTCAAGGAGGATCAGTTGATCATAAACATCGCCACGCTAGGTTATTTATCAATGATGCGGAGATGGATTTTATTATCACCGATACAGTGTCGCGTGGAATATTTTGCAACAGAGAAAATATTATTATTGATGGAACGAAGTTAGGTACCGTGATCACTTATCTCGATGGAGAATCCGCGCAGTATACTCATTTAAGATCATCGATGCTCGCTTATGTGAGTATTAATTTGCTATCAATGATAAATAAATTTGCCGATATCGCGGTAAGGGTTGCAACGGATTCATTTTATATCAATAAGAAATTTCAATGTAGATTGGAAAATTTAATCACCGATGGTTCCTGGGGAACTTGGAGAATAAAAAACGAGGATATTCTAGATTATTGTGAGGACGCGGATGTAGAAGATTGCGATAAATTTCATAAAGATAAATGCGATGAAGTATCAACGGCTGCATCTGCGTTTGATCCGATTTCACGAAATAAATTTGTTTATCTTAATGGTCCTGGCGGTAGTGGTAAAACAACAAGAGCAATAAACTTATTTTCAAATTCTGATATGATAGTGTTAACTCCAACTCACAGATTAGCGCGAGAAATAAAACAACGTGGCGTTAGTTCTTGTACTTATCACAGTTATTTCAAATACAGCGGTGGATTGTGGGATTCAGCTCGAATGGGAAATAAATATATCAACAAGATTATAATATTTGATGAAATTTGCACAGTAAATTTAGTTATACTAAAATCATTCCTGAGTTGGTTAGAAGAAAAAAATACCGCAGTAATAATGTGCGGAGATCACGGCCAACCTGATCCTATTGATGGTGAATCTCCTCACAGGTGGCTTAGAAATTTTGTAGATTATTATGAAGAAATTGACGCTGATTATAGATCTAATGATATTTTACTGACCGATTTTAAAAAAATGATTCGATTGCAACCTAATAAATTTCAATGTGATGTGATGAGAAAAATAATCGACGAAACTTCGATGGATAATTTTCTAACTTTGTGGCGTCCTGATCATTTGATCGTTGCTAGCAGAAAAATTATTCGCGATGCTATTCAGGAAATACTATTTAAGCTTCAATGTGAGAAATTTCCAACATTGCCGGTACCATTATGCTATAGGCCCGCTGATACTAGAAAACAAAATATTAATGTTACTTTGCCGTGCGGAGAAGAAAAAATATTAGTTTTGAACGATATTATTTTCGTTGATATTAATCTTGTCAATGATGCAATAAACGCAGAAAGATCGCCATGGAAACTCGGATACGCAGCAACGATACATTCATCACAGGGATTAACAGTAGATGGCCAGGTCTGGATCGTCGATGATAGAATTTCCTGGTCAAATTTAGTTTATCTAGCTGTGTCTCGAGTAAGAAAATTATCTCAGTTAGGTAGGATTAGATTTCACATTAACGAAGATGGCGGTAATTGAGTATCTCTTGGAATTACTTGTAGTTCTTCTTTGGTAAATCCGCGTTGTGGCGCTAGTGAATCTAGAAAATAAATCGCTGGCCTTCCTGATGATCTTGTTACAGCTGATATTTTATGTGTCGTAACACTCCAGTTTGGATCAGTTGCTCTTTTTCTGCCACCCTCGGCTTCTCCCTCCTTATATAAATATCTGACCGTGACGCTACCTAGCACAGGTGGAATAGTAAAATCTCGCTTTAGTGGTATATTTGGTTTTGTAATTGCAATTGCGGGTTTCATTGATATTGTTCGTGTTACTTCGTTATTTAGCGCATTAATCACGTGAGGTAATCTTGTTACCCAATCGCGAGATCGTTTATCTTGAATAAATTCTCTCGCGTACTGATATCCGAATAATCGTTCTGCAAGAGTTTTATTGAATCTCTCAACGATAGCTTGATTGTGATGAACACCTACAATACCGCGACGGATTTTAACATTATTCTTTTTCATCAGTGAAGTAACCGCACCGAGGAATTCTCGACCTGGATCAACCTGGAGAAGCTTCGGCCATGTTAATGGAGATCGTGAATAAATTTCGCTAAACGCCTTAGCAATATCTGTTGCTGTTTTATTCGATAACGGTTCCGCTTCCTTGTACCTACTTGCAATATCAACAACCGTCAGAACATATTTGTATGTAACTCCGTCAACGGTATCGTAAGGAAGAAACATAAGATCAGCCTGATGGACTTCATTAGGGACACTGACAGAGAAACTCGCATATGATATTTTCTTAGGCGGAGGAAGATAAATTTGCCAGACTGCTTGCCTCGATAACCACGATTCAGCGACAGATTGCTTTACTTTTGCTGCCTTAGCAAGTTTGGCTATTGCTGATTTTCCTCGCCAAAATCCTCGCGGAGAATAATATATTTGCTCCATTATAAATTACCAGCACCTAGTACTAATTTACCTTTCATTGCTCCTTTTATCAACCAAGTTGCCAATTTCTCTTTGAAATTTTTATCAGGAATAGCATCTATTGCGTGAATTAATTTAATATCAGCGAGATGTCTTTGTTGTAAATCTCCGCTGCGATATGCAAGATCGTGATAGTAGCATGCGTTATCGATAGCATTTACTGGTTCTTCACCAGGATTTGGTTGATTATTATTATTAAGTCTTATATCTAGCCTTGTACCAGGTCCGCAGTAATTATATCCTGGTAAATGTTTCTCTCCGGGATATTTCGCCCAGGGAGTTCCAGGTAGATTTATTAAGGAGGTTGCGATGTCTCCTCCGGTTCTACTTTTTTTTTTACAAATCTAAACTTAATTGTCTTGCAAACCGCACATTCACCTTTGATTGCATTCCTGTTGTTGCGCGTAACGACTTCGATTGGATTTAGCGTAGCAGTTCGAGTGCGACACTTAACACAATATGAATCCATAATATTCTAATAACATGAATGTAATTGATTTTTCAGCCACAAAAAAACGCGAGCAAGTGAAACACATCGATGCATTACCAAATTCGATAAGAATGATAATCATTGGACCATCTGGTTCTGGAAAAACGCAATTGTTGCTAAATTTGATAATGAGATGGTTAAAATGGGATAAATTATATTTAGTTGCGCCGTCTGTTGATGATCAGCGATGTTATCAAGTACTAAAGGAATTTAGCGATAATACTGAGGATGGTACAATAGAATTTATCACGGACATCAATGAATCTCCATCAGTAGAAAGTTTAGATGGCGATACTAATAATCTTGTTGTTTTCGATGATGTGATGCTGGATAAGCAAACTAACCCAGCTAGGATATTCTCGCGTGGCCGACACAAGAACACCGATGTGATTTACGTGACGCAGCGATATACGCAAATTCCGAAGGTTATTAGAGACAATTGTAATATTTTATCAGTTTTCAATGGCGTTGATACTCACACACTGAGAAATATCCATCAAACTTGGTGTAATGGCGACATGGATATAAATAAGTTTAAAAATTTCTTCAGTCACGCTCAGGCAACTCCGCACGGTTTTGTCACGATTAATCTTCATGATCCTCGTAGTAGATATCGAATCGGTCTTGATCAGATTTATTCATAAAATTGTAGTCGGAATTTGCAATGCCAAATAAATTTTACAATACCCCCCCAAAAAAAATTGCTGTTTTTTTTTATGTCTGAAAATGCACTTTGGGTTGAAATTTTGCGGATTAATTTGCGTAGGAGGCGTTATTTTTGAAATCTGAGGCTTCTACGGAGAAATGTTTGGTAGGAGGGTTAAATTTATCTGAGCCACCTGGTCTGTACACCCTCCCTGCTGCTTGATGATAACTTTAGGCAAAGTCTTGATGATGTTGGCCAATAGTGATGGCATCTAGTACAAGATATTCTTGATGGTTCATGGTGGACTTTGTGGACAAGGAAATGATCCAAGTCTTAAGAAGTGACAGATCACTTACCCATACCAGAATGGAGATTGAATACAGGAAGACGACATATATGCCATGTCAACATGTTATGTCACAAACACAGCCAGGCATTGTTATACAAGAAAATGAAAATGTGTTAACGTATTATGTCACAAACACAGCCAGGCATTGTTATACAAGAAAATGAAAACATGTCAACATGTTATGTCACAAACACAGCCAGGCATTGTTATACAAGAAAATGAAAACATGTCAACGTATTATGTCACAAAAGTCAGCCAGGCATTGTTATACAAGAAAATGAAACATGTAAACATGCTATGTCACAAACACAGATAGGCATTGTTATACAAGAAAATGAAACCATGTCAACATGTTATGTCACAAACACAGCCAGGCATTGTTATACAAGAAAATGAAAACATGTCAACATGTTATGTCACAAACACAGCCAGGCATTGTTATACAAGAAAATGAAACCATGTCACTTCTAAAAGTAACAACTGTCAATAATATAAAATGTTTCATATGCGTTTAAGGAAGATAATATTTTTATAAGACTGTACATAAATTAAAATAATGTCATTAATGGAACATTATACATATCTATCGGCACATTATAGGCATCTATAGGCACATTATAGGTATCTATAGGCATATTATGGGTATATATAGGCACATTATATGTATCTATAGGCATATTATGGGTATATATAGGCACATTATGAGTATCTACAGGCACATTATATGTATCTATTGGCACAGTATCTATAGGCACATTATAGGTATCTATATGCATATTATGGGTATATATAGGCACATTATGAGTATCTACAGGCACATTATATGTATCTACTGGCACAGTATCTATAGGCACATTATAGGTATCTATAGGCATATTATGGGTATATATAGGCACATTATATGTATCTATTGGCACAGTATCTAGAGGCACATTATAGGTATCTATTGGCAAAGTATCTACAGACACATTATAGGTAGAGGCACATAATAGGTATATGTAGGCACATTATACATATCTATAGGCACATTACACATTTCTATAGTCATATTACACATAGTCACATTTTAGGTATCTATAGGCACAGTACCTACAGGCATACTATAGGTACAGGCACATTATAGGTGCCTACAGGCACATACATATCCACAGGCACATTATAGGTATCTATGGGCACATCATAGGCAAACACAGGCATATTATATGTATTTATGTAAGTGCTAGTATGGGATGGTTGATGCTGGAGATTACAGATCACTGACCTCACTGACTTTGACTTTTGCTAAGTTATATAGTTTGGAACTAAACGAAAGCATTTTCTTATTTAACCAGTGGATGTGTGTATGTGATTTGGATTTTTAATGTGGCTTTAAAAAAAATTAAGTCATATCGCTACGATGTCTGCAGTGTGCCAGTTTATAGTGATGTCTAGCACTGGGGCATCATGCTGCAGACATGTATCATGATGTCCCACCCAGTCGTATTATCCTGACCAGTCCTAACACTATCCTCTTAATGCTAAGTGCCTTGAAGCGAGGCAGCTGTTAGTACCATTTTTGTAAGTTTTTGGTATGACTCATTTAACCAGTACTGTAACCTATGATGTTTAGTCTATATAATCAGTTTCTTTCTTACCCAAGTGCAAGCAACTGACAAAGTTTGGTTAAAGAACTAACTCAAGAATTCATGTTTCTTTGCCAAACCCATTTTCTTTTACACAAAATGACCCTGACATATATCCATCTGAGCACTAAATCAACAGGTCTCTTCCATACTTTGAGTGCAAGTTCTCAATATACTTTAGTGAAGGTCTGTAGTTAAGGAAAATCCAGTAACCATTTTTCTTCTCATTGGTCACAATCACTGTGACCTTTGACCCCAAATCAATAGGCTTCATTTATACCTAATTTATACTTGGTACATGGTCAACAAATGAAATTTGTGTTCTCCAAAAAATAGATTTTTATACCAAAATAAACTGGCTCTTCCTCACTCAATGTTCAAGTCATCCGTAAAGTTTGGTCCAGGACTGTTATGTATAACTAATGATAATATATGGAAACCTTGTTATTTGTTGTCACAGCGACACCGACCTTTGAACTTTTCATACACAATCAATATGCCTCTTCCTTTCCCATGTGAAAGCCATCGACAAAGACTGGTCCAGTTGTGAGATGCAGAACTCATGTTACTTGGTAGAAACCATTTTTCTTCTCTCAACAACCATGAACACAACACTGATAGGCTTTGATAGGCTTTTGAAATAATTTCAATTAACTTCACAATCAAATGTGCTTATGGATGCCATGTGGCTTACATAATTTACATTATACAAACTGCAAGATGATGTTAATTCGTACATATCTAATTTGCCAAACAATTTAAGTTCTGAACTAGTGTAAATCTTGATACTCGCTTTGAAAGAATAAGTAACTAGACTTAAAATAAACATTTAATTCTTGCAACTGCCAAGAATCCATGCAGCATAGCAATAAAAAAACATGCAATAAATATATATATATATATATATATACATATATACACACACTAGCTCAGGACTGGTTCCAGTAATGAAATAGTTGCTGCCAATGAAGATTATTTACATGTTTTAAAGGGACAGACTGGAAGACTATTTACTTGTTTTAAAGGACAGACTGGAAGACTATTTACTTGTTTTAAAGGACAGACTAGAAGACTATTTACATGTTTTAAAGGACAAACTGGAAGACTATTTACGTTTTAAAGGACAGACTGGAAGACTATTTACTTGTTTTAAAGGACAGACTGGAAGACTATTTACATGTTTTAAAGGACAGAATAGAAGACTATTTACATGTTTTAAAGGACAGACTGGAAGACTATTTACTTGTTTTAAAGGACAGACTAGAAGACTATTTACACATTTTAAAGGACAGCTAGAAGACTATTTACATGTATCAAAGGACAGCTAGAAGACTATTTACATGTTTTAAAGGACAGCTAGAAGACTATTTACATGTTTTAAAGGACAGCTAGAAGACTATTTACATGTTTTAAAGGACAGACTACAAGACTATTTACATGTTTTAACCGATTCAGCCCCGATCCTGTCTGTAGGCGTGGTGAGGCTGTACCCTACTTCCAAGCTCTACAGCATCAAGAAGGTCATTTAAGATACAGCAACGTGGGTGGTATTAAAAAAATACAGACAGATATAGCTCTAAAATGATATCAAATAAACTGGAAGTTCTAGTTGCACTACAAAATACAGAGAAAAGCCTCATTTTCCAGACCCGTTTTTTTTCTCACCCAAAATTTGCTCAAGATCGGAATGCGATTTTGTGCCCGAATTTTTGACTTTTTGGCCTCAGATCTATGGCATACTGGTCTAAACTGCACACAGACAGGTGAACCTTTGCAAAAACAAGGATAAGGTGGGCATTTGGAATAAATTGCAGTCTCCATATGAAAATGATGGGTCCATTAAGCAAAAAAAATATTTTAAAAAATCCAACTTTTACCCTTCTGCTCATGCGCAAAATAACCAATGGAAAATGATGTTTCTAATACAACTAGGCATTAGTCTCATGGAAAATCTGTTGAAAACCGATGTATTATGATGTATTCAAAAATAGCCCCCCAAATGTCTTTCCTATGCACATTTCAGGCAAAAACAACAAAAACCTCTGGGGCCAAATGAGTTAAAGGACAGACTAGAAGACTATTTACATGTTTTCAAGGAAAGACTAGAAGACTATTTACTTGTTTTAAAGGACAGACTAGATGACTATTTACATGTTTTAAGACATGAACCCCTGGAGGTTTTTGTTGTTTTCGCCTGAAATTTCGAGTAGGAAACACATTTTGAAAACCATTTCTGAATGCATCTGAAAACACCAAATCCCAGGCGATCTTTCAATAACATACTGCCTAGTTGTGTTAGAAACATCATTTTTCATTGGCTATTTGGCTCGCGTATGAGCAGAAGGGTAAAAGTTGGATTTTTTAATTTTTTTGGCTGAACGGACCTATTATTTTTGTATCAAGGCCACTCTTTATTCCAAATCCCAATCTTATCCTATTTTTTGCAAAGGTTCATCTGTCTGTTTGCAGTTCATACCAGTTTGCCTTAGATCAGAGACCAAAAAGTCTAAAATCCAGACACAAAATCGGATTCTGACCATGGGCCAATTTTGGATTTAAAAAAATGATTTCAAAAATCGAGGTTTTTCCCTCTGTATTTTATAGTGCAACTAGAAATTCCAGATTATCTGGTATCATTGTAAAGCTACATCCGTCTAGCTTTTCTATAATACCACCCACTTTAGTGTATCATGCATGACCATGATGCTACAAAACTCGGCAGTAGGCTACTACCTCCTGCCACGTTAACTCGTCGCTAGGGATTAATGTATTAAAGGACAGACTAGAAGACTTTACTTCTTTTAAAGGACAGAATAGAAGACTATTTAAATGTTTTAAGGGACAGACTAGAAGATTATTTACATGTTTTAAAGGACAGACTAGAACAATTGCTTACATTTTGCTTGTATGTAACAGGAAGGAAAGAAAATTTACATAAACAAAGTAATCACTTTTAACATTCTATGCTGCTATAACTCCTCACCTTAACTTACTACAATAACACAGACTAGACAAAACATGGAAGAAAACCCTTTTATTGTTTAAAAGTAACCTCAATTAATCAAGAAATGCTGACAAATTTAATTTGTACAGGCAGCATTAGCTTACAATCATGAAGGTAAATTCTGAGTATATGTTGGAACTGTTTCTTTATGTTATACAAACACAGATGTTGTTTGGAAACCACAGCATAAATCCAAGCTGAAAACTTCACACTGATAAAATACAGGTTTGATTACAGTTCCTATGCCATAGGATAAATCAATTACCATAGAAATCGTTTGTCTGCACTTAAAGCGACTGTGAAACAGCCACATCTTGTTGTAAATTGGTGATATTTCTGTCACTTGTATTATGTTGATGTCATGATAGGAAACACTGTTCAGGCACTACTAGTTCATATATACAACAATATACCAAGGAATATAAATCAACACAGTTCTGGGACAAGACATCCATATATGCAACAATACAGATAGTAATATCAATTGGATGGGGTCCATCTGGAAAAATGCCGACCAATCAGGTCATTGTGGTAGTCTCTCAATAGGATATAAAAAAGTAATTAAAATGAAAGCTGAAAGGTATCCCTTTATTAAATCTAATTTATGAAAATGAAAATCCATATATTCTTCTTTAGTTTGTGTTTTCAAGTTTTCTGAGGGAAGGTGATTTTCTAGTTATCTGTAAAGAGAAATTAAAAATTCCCCTGTAACCAAACTGCATTTCCATAATACAATCACTCGCACAGTCCATTCTAACGCTTTGAAACACCAGTGAATGTATGAACCTTGTTGTCACAATAACGTTCATTTGAAATAAAAGATATCTCCAACAGCACATCAGTACAGGCTTGTTTTTTGAAAGATAGCAAGGAATAGTGGGTCAACACGCAGTTGAACATCATGTCTAGTGTACTAGTTTTAATGCCAGTAGTGTCTACCTCAATCATTAGTCTCTACCTCAGTCATTAATCTACCTCAATCAATAGTCTCTAACTCAGTCATTAATCTACCTCAATCATTAGTCTCTAACTCGGTCATTAATCTACCTCAATCAATAGTCTCTAACTCAGTCATTAATCTACCTCAATCAATAGTCTCAACCTCAATGACATCTGAATTCATCAATGGAACAAACAGCACTGATCACTTTCAGCTGGTACATTATATGATGGTAGTGCAAACTGTAGGGTGTCGCATATGCTACGCATGATTGGAGAGTGCATGTCTTTGGTTTACTGCCACCAAAACAATCAATGCCATGGAACTCTGTTCTGACAGCCAACAGGAACACTGGAGGTCATAGGTTCAAAAATAACGCAAATAGTTGCAACTCATACTGGCACAGATACAAAGCTTACGAATCTAACTGATTTATTCACATGATATGTACTCTGATGCCTTTGTCCTTGCCGAGTAAATACAGACAAGCTCTGTTAATCTCCCTTTCAGTTCTTTCAAGAGAGAGAGAGAACCCAAGGAATGCCAAAATTTGCTGAATTAGGGATGCAATTTATTTAATGAAACTAATCACATTCTGCCTAACATGACTGGAAATATATGTCTAATGTTAAAGTAACCTAATTAGTAGTTCAACCTAATTCAGTATTTTATAAGTGACATCACTATTCAGCCAAATGAAATGGAGGTCCCAAGTAACAACACTGTAAGGAGCAAAATGGTGACCCCTTTTAACAACAATACACAGGAGCAAATTGGTGATCTTTATTAGCAACACTATACAGGATAATTTCTTCAGTTCTTGGAAATAAAGTATGATTAATAATCCATGGCATGCATTATTTTAGATGATAGAGATTAAAACAAAAATAAAAACTGTCTCCATTTTAATGGTATTATCACAATCATGCATCATAGATACAACCCTGATTGTGACACAGCAGAGATCGATCAGACTGGATGCTGTCTGCTTAGTTATAGCAGAATGATCTTCTGGGGCATTGTGGGACAGTAGGTACCTGGTATATCTGACTTGTGCAGTGTGCTAGGCTATGACAGACCGAACAAAGAAGATTTCTCAGATCATAAGGGACTGCAGATCTGAATGGATGCTGACCGCATAGAAGATATATACGACTTTGTGCTGTTAGCTTATCTATCATAGAATTTACAGTGAGGACTGATCTGGTGGTGCATTGTAGGATTGATCTGGTGGTGCATTGTGGGACAGCAGCTCTTATCTGTATATAATGTTTGCAGCTGGATGTACGCCATGCATGAGCACATACAATAGTCAACATACTAATCTCTCACTATAAAGTACTCTCATGTAACACTTAGCCCGTTTTAGTACAAGCATTGTTCAAGATCTCACTATAAAGTACTCTCATATAACATTAGCCCATTTTAGTACAAGCATTGTTCAAGATCTCACTATAAAATACTCTCATATAACACTTAGCCCATTTTAGTACAAGCATTGTTCAAGACCTCACAATAAAGTACTCTCATATAACACTTAGCCCGTTTTAGTACAAGCATTGTTCAAGATCTCACTATAAAGTACTCTCATATAACACTTAGCCCATTTTAGTACAAGCATTGTTCAAGATCTCACTATAAAGTACTCTCATATAACATTTAGCCCGTTTTAGTACAAGCATTGTTCAAGATCTCACTATAAAGTACTCTCATATAACATTTAGCCCGTTTTAGTACAAGCATTGTTCAAGATCTCACTATAAAGTGCACTCATATAACATTTAGCCCATTTTAGTACAAGCATTGTTCAAGATCTCACTATAAAGTGCACTCATATAACATTTAGCCCATTTTAGTACAAGCATTGTTCAAGATCTCACTATAAAGTGCTCTCATATAACATTTAGCCCGTTTTAGTACAAGTATTGTTCAAGATCTCACTATAAAGTGCTCTAGTATAACATTTAGCCTGTTTTAGTACAAGCATTGTTATAGATCTCACCATAAAATACCCTTATGTAATACTGTCCGATATAACACAGAAATGATCATGGATCTCACCCCAAAAATACTTTCGTGTTTCACAGTCTCTGGTATAACAAAGGTATGGCTATGGTTATCACACAAGACACCTTGGTATAACACTGTCCATGATATAGGTACTATATTGTCATGTTCATTAGGTTTTTCCCAAATGTTTATTTTCCTCGACTGATACTGGTCTGGATTTCACCAATAAAAGCTCAAGTCTAAATTAAAAATACATCCACAATCTACCTGTCTCGCCAGAATTTCAACAGCAGAGCTTAAGTATGGCTCGTAAATCATATCAACAAGAAAGAAATCAGACTTGAAATGAATGCTCATTAAAAATTAACAATTCAAAATTCTGAAGTCTAGACTTAACTTTTTGATTTACGTTAATGAGATTACAGCCTAACCAGCTGAAATTTAAGTCTACTTTGTCCTGTTTCGCTGAAATTTAATTCTGCTGTGCCCTGTTTGGCTGATATTTAATTCTGACTAATCTTTTACCAATCATTGTTACGTTGGTGAAATAAAGTCAATATATGGATGCATTCATCACCGTTCTCTGAAATGAACAATGTACTTCAAAAATTATGTGTTCACTAACAAGCCTTACATAACAGTAATTTGCACATGCGTGCTAATTTGCACATGCGTGGTAATTTGCACATAACCAGTAATTTGTGGCTTGTAACTAGAACAGACCCAATTTTCATACATAATTGGAAATATTTTGGAAAGACAGTTCGACATTTGACATACTGATGAAAGTAAATAAGACCTAAATTGCACAGTATATGACTTCACTATTTCAAGGGTATTGAATTTCATTGTAAACAGTGAGACCTAAAACATCGTCAAGTAGCATGTTCAAAGAGATCAGTTGCAATTATTATATCAATATAAAATATCAGTCACCCAAGAAGAAAAATAGGATTGTAATGCCTAACAATGTATCTTGGCTATTACATACTAATATCTACTCTTATGTTACATATTTAGGCTCTAATAAACAGTAACAAAGAAAGAGTGAAAACAACCAGCTCCCCCAAAAAAAACCAAATAATTTATTTCCCTGGAAAAACACTAAAAATGAAAAAATAAGGTTTTTAAGAATCAAATCCAAAAATAATCCAAGAACAATAAAAGAAATAAATTTTAGAAGTCCTAATAATGAAATGTTCTAAGGAATTCAAGTTTGAGTCACAACAAAAAATCCAAAGTGGAAGGCAATGATGTATACTGTAGTCAGTGTAGAGCTTATGTGTACAGTCCTTTTAAATTCCACAAACAAAAATATTACGGTGTTTGAATTTCCGAATAAAATTTAAATAGATGTCTTTTTCCAAGATCTCTGTATGGGCACTCAAATATTTCCAGGAAAAAGAATCAATCTTTTTGAAATCAAATAAAATTAAAATGTAATTCCCAAATTAGTCACAAACACACACTTTCCAGTGTAAAGAAAAAGCCCCAACTGCCAAATTTCTCCATAAACAAAGGTTATACAGTAACTTGAAATGCAAAACAGATTCCCAGATGAGGGTCAACTCTCCAGAATTTTCAAGAAGTATTTACGTCTAAAATCACATTATAAGTCACAGTATGTCCTTGACAAAAACCAATCATTTTAAATCCACAAACAATAATATTCCGGAGTTTGAATTTCTGAATAAAATTTAAATAGATGTCTTTGTCCAAGATCTCTGTATGGGTACTCAAATATTTCCAGGAAAAAGAATCAATCTTTTAGAAATCAAATAATTCAAATAAAAATTAAAATGTAATTCCCTAACTGGTCACAAACACACTTTCCAGTGTAAAGAAAAAGCCCCAAATGCCGAATTTCTCAGTATAAACGAAGGTTATTATAAACAGTAACTTAAAATGTAACAAACATTCCCGGATGAAGGTCACCTCTCCAGAATTTTCGAGAAGTATTTACGTCTAAAAGCACAGAGTCTCAGTATGTCCTTGACACCTTGACAAAAACCAATCATTTTACTCTAAGAATAAGATAAAAATAACAAGTTGTTTACTTGTCCAGTGATTTCTGAATTGAGGTCGGGAACTAGGTCAGCATAAGATACAAATTTCAGTATTTAAGATTAATTCTTAAGGTCAAACTAATTTCTGGAAAATATCAAATTCCTAGTAAACAAAATTACATTATTTTGACATTTAATGAAATTAAAAATAATGTTTTTTTTTAAGAAAAACTTACAAACAATTAAATTAAATCAAATATAAATTAAGTGAAATATATGTAACACTACTACTTGAGTAAAATATCTGACATGGTCATGCCCTGTATTCCCATCACTTTTATCTTCAAAAAACCTCAACCTCAAATGTAAAACCCAAAAATATGACTTACCAATAATTCAATATCATGGAAATTTAGCAGTCAAGTAACCCAAGTTTAGAACATTTACAAGGGTATGCAATTCAGTTACAGACTGACAAAGTTTTGAGGCTTGGCACTTGAATTGCATAGTATTAAGCTCTATGGTTTTAAGATAAGTAACAGACAAGAGTGAGAAGCAACAAGCCTAATGTAAAGTTCAACAAATAATTTTTTTCCCTACACTATAAAGTGCAAATGTAAAAAAGAAACTTACAGTATTGTGAATTAATCCCAAATAATCTAAGAATTACACAACTAAGTCCTAAAGATTAAAGTTCTGAATGAACTTTAGTGAAAATCCAAATCTGTGCCAAAGTCTTTTGTTGGATCACATTAATACATTCTAGGAATATATCCTTATTTGAAATTTCACTATAAATTCAAGTCTCTATTTCCAAGAATGTTAGTTTTAATGAGCACTTTGTATTTCCAGTGAATAAAGAAAATTCCAGCCCTAAAGAACTCCTGGACACAACAATAATACAATGATTCTGCTCAGATCTTAAAGCGTGAAAGAATAATTTCAAGAAAAATAAGATCATATATTCTTCTACTTTACCTCGGGTCACAGCGTTTTCTAAAACAAATTATGACCTAACGGGAAAAAACCTTTTAGAAGGTTCCTAATATTTACAAAATTAAAATAATTATAATAAAGAATATGGTAGGCAATGTCCTTGATTCGGGCAAAGATAACAATCCTAACAATTAACCATATGCACAGAGAATGTTTTATCTATGTATTATTTGTTTACAGAATTTAAAAAAAAATAATTCAGGTGAAGTAGAAAATGAACCTGACTTTGGACAAAGTTAAGTCCAACATACCATGTTACATTATCAATAGCATATACTGCAATGAAATTTTAGAAAAAATTATAAAAGAAGAAGTAACAAATCAATGCAAATGTACATAACAACAGATGGCCATTTGTGGGCCTTGTACGTGAAAATCACAGACTGACAACGTGTTGGAGCCTGGCACTTGAGTATCTTGCTGTATACATTTTAAGAATATGGTGCCAATTTTTTTTCTGTTTACGCAGTGAAACATTTGAATATGATTGCAAACGTTGGCCCCAAACATGACTTTGAAAATGTTTTGACTGAATGTTTAGGCAATTTGACAAGAACCAATTTGTACCTACGGGAAGACAAAGCACTTAAGTACATGTACATGGGTTTGTAAGAGTCTGTAAGAGACAGTAAAAATAAAATATCGAAAATATTGCACAGGAATTTGAAGTCTCTTTTTCTTCTTATGCAAAACTAGAAATGTGCTTCTGCAAAATGGATTCCTGAGCCAAAATGGTGTTGACGAAACTGTGTTTCAATATTATGCAAAGGAAAGGTTGTCAGTCAATGAAGGACCATGATTCCATCAAAATCTGTCATAAAACGGCAGCAAATTTTGACCACCATCTTCTTGACATAAAGCTTACTACCAAATACAATTCATCAGGTCTGTCAACAGTGCCAGCAAAATTCATGTTGACTGCATCAACATACTTAACCTACAGAACAAATGGAAATATGTGATGGGCAGTGGGGGATGAGAGATAAACAAAAAATTGTACACTGAAAGGAATCAATAGTAGCAATTTACAAGCTCGTTCTCCAATTATTAATCTCACTAACATCTACTTATGAAATAATTATTGAAAAAAAACCCTGCTTTTAAAACAAATAAGATAAACTGCCCTTTAAAATGTTGCAGTTTTAAATAATTCCAAGACACACACATGGGATTTATGGAAACAGTATGGAATACTGAAAACATATATTTATCATTTGAAATATATACTTCTTTTTAGATCAATAATTTTATCATAACATGATGAAAAAAAATGAAATCTGGGTCATGTACACAGACTGCACTCTGTCGACCAAGTACTTCATCATGCAAGTCACAGTCCCTCTCAATCCATGGCTCTATATCCCTGTCATGAAGTGATCTTGCATCATAATGAGCATTATGGTGGTGACATGTAAAAAATACATCCATTGTACAAGACAAATACATTTTTCTTCCCCATGAATTTTAAACAGGTATGAAAATGGTCAAGTATAGAATCCATCTATGTAATTCAACTTCCTTTATTTTACTGGTTTAACTGTAACCGCATTTAATTTTAAAATATCTTTTCTTTTCTAGAAATTTATCTTACCAATATTTTCTTAATTTTGTCAAATGATGTTTTTAGAGTTCAGAATGTAAAAAAAAGATTTGTTTCAAAAGTTGAGTAAAAAAAAACGAGAGAAGAAACTATATGTACAAGCAATTAGAGGGTTTGCCAAGTTTGCTTGAACTTTGCTGGAATTCATGGCTTTGGTCCAGCTGTTGTTTAAAAGCAATCAGAAGCAAGACAGATTCTTATTCGTATCTATTTCAGCTGGGAAAAAGAAAAATTTTGTACTGCAATATACCACAGTACTTCTGGACATGACATATACCATGGTATAATGGAACTATATTAGGGACCAACAATTTAATGTTCTAGGTTAGGAGCCTGGCCCCCTTTTTTTGCTGAAAATTTCTCTTAATAGCTGGAAATTATATCCTGCAATGATTTGTAAAAAGAATAACACCATATTGTACATCCATTGTATCTTTTTTAAAGAAGTTATCTTGAGATAAAAGAAATTAAAAAGCTCAGAAGGTAACTGCCCCCACCCCCAATTAAATGGTCTCGAGTGGGTTGTGTCAACACACATGCAAGATATTAAATATGAGAGGGACAGTAAATGTAAACACATTTACTTAACAAATGACAAAATATTGAGTAGATTTTAGAAATTGCATAAACTTCAAACAGCAAACAATTGCTCTCCTGAAAACTTTGCAGTCTTACAAAGGAATACATGTACTTAACACATTCACTTATACATGCAAATTACTAAACAAAATAACAAGTCTTCATTGTTTTAATCAGAAAATTTTCAAGTTTGATTTTGTCTGACCACATGTTTAATGTATGATTCGTGGGTCTAAAAATAATTATGACAAATGCAACTGTTTTGTAATAATAATAATAGTAATAATGACCACTTTTAAAATTATTTGTTGTAAAAAATGAACACATACTAAATACATGTATATCATTAAATTTGTACCCTGTAATTTCCATATATCCTTTATTGACAGACATTAAAAAAGTATATGTACAGTGATAAAGTAGCATGATCCATACCAACAGAATATAATACTGCAGTAATCCAGTACACTGGTAATACCACACATCTCTACTATCTGTAATCAAAAGGCTGTAGTACTGCACTTGTAAACATCAGCATTCCATCATCAGCCTAGGTTGCTTAATGTAGCTATCAGAGAGGCATCAAGCCACGCTGCTTAGTGCAGAACGTCAGATAAAATTAGTGCTATTTTGCAAACAATAAACAAAAAGCTTAATCAGATGTCAGGACACCCATGGATCTAAAACAACTATTAATGAAATATTTATTGTCAGATAAAGGATGTAAACCACCATGAAAAATGAGATTACATCATCAACATATAGAATTGGATACAGGTTCATGTATGATTTGTGATAATAGCTATTTCCTCAATGGTTGCAATTAAAATGTATTCCACTATTATAAGGTCTTCCCATAACAGATAGCTTTATTTAAAACAAAACACACATACATTTAAATTTAAACGATAAAATTGCTAAAAGTGGGTACATTTCTTAAATTGCTAGCATGGAATCAGGCTCTTAAATATAATGTACAAAATATATCAGAGAGCCTACAAATACAAACCCTCATTCACGAATTATTTGGCACGGGTGTTTATTTTCACTGACAGAATGTGTGTAAGACTGTTCATAATGTGCACCAGAAAATTGCCAGTGCTGGCACTAAAATCCCCTCGGTTTGCCGCTTAGGTAGCAAGTGATTTTCCTGATCATGTTTACTGTAAATTATGTACTTTTAGGTCATACTATCAGTGCCAATTCTACTATTTCAGCAGTAAATACATAAACTACAATTATTTATAAAAACACTTTACTTGGATATCGGAATCAAAATCTGTGTGGCTCTTGAAAACTTGAAGGTCAGATTGTGTCCATAACATCAGAAAATGACAATAACCAATATAATCTACACTGGAGTTTCACTTTTTTTCACTCTTTCTTGGTGTGTGTCTTAGGAGTTAATTTTGCAACCAATATCAGTTTAGAGACTCCAACTATTGCAGAATGATGGTAAATTTATGTTATATCATGGATCAAATGATAGTAAATTTGTGTGTGTGTGTGTGTGTGTGTTTGTGTGTGTGTGTGTGTGTTTTGGATTTTTAATGTAGCTTTAATAAATTTTCAGTCATGCTAGTACTAGTACCATTTTTATAAGTCTTTGGTATGACTCGGCCAGGGTTTGAATCCCTGACCTCCTGCAGACAGATGCTCTAACCACTACACTGCTAAAGTGGTCTGATAGTAAATTTGTGTTATGTTATTGGGTGAAGTGACCAGCTATAGATACCAGTAAATAAAGAACACTGAACTGTAACAATGTACAAGCTCTGAGGCACACTTCAAGCGACCTAGATTCAAAATGTATTTGAATTTTAATTGCTGTCTAACAGATGAGCACCTGTGTCTATCATGTAAATCTCTGACCAGCATCCATGTCTATCATGTAAATCTCTGACCAGCATCCATGTCTAGCATGTAAATCTCTGACCAGCATCCATGTCTAGCATGTAAATCTCTATCAGCATCCATATCTATCATGTAAATCTCTGACCAGCATCCATGTCTAGCATGTAAATCTCTGACCAGCATCCAGGTCTATCATGTAAATCTCTGACCAGCATCCATGTTTGGCATGTAAATCTCTGACCAGCATCCATGTTTGGCATGTAAATCTCTGACCAGCATCCAAGTCTATCATGTAAATCTCTGACCAGCATCCATGTTTATCATGTAAATCTCTGACCAGCATCCATGTCTATCATGCAAATCTCTGACCAGCATCCATGTGTAAATCAGTGACCTGTACATGCCATATAAATTCTGTGACCGACACCCATTGCTATCACATAAATCTGTGACCTGTGTTTAAGTCTGCAATGTAAATCTGTGACCTACACCCATGTCTAAATCTTTAACCTTTACTCATGTCTATCATGTAAATCTGTAACTTGTACCTGTGTCTACCAAGTAAACCTGTGACCTGTACCTGTGTCTATCATCTAATCTGCATCCATGTCTAAATCTATGACTTGTATCATAAAAATCTGTGACCTGCACCTGTGTCTACCATGTAATTATGTGACCTGTACTTATTTCCATCATGTAAATGTGATATGTAATCATGTCTATCATATAAATATGTGACCTGTACTTATTTCCATCATGTAAATGTGATATGTAATCATGTCTATCATGTGAATATGTGACCTGTACTTATTTCCATCATGTAAATGTGATATGTAATCATGTCTATCATGTGAATATGTGACCTGTACTTATTTCCATCATGTAAATGTGATATGTAATCATGTCTATCATGTAAATATGTGACCTGTACTTGTTTCCATCATGTAAATGTGATATGTAATCATGTCTATCATGTGAATATGTGACCTGTACTTATTTCCATCATGTAAATGTGATCTGTAATCATGTCTATCATGTGAATATGTGACCTGTACTTATTTCCATCATGTAAATGTGATATGTAATCATGTCTATCATGTGAATATGTGACCTGTACTTATTTCCATCATGTAAATGTGATCTGTAATCATGTTTATAATGTAAATACATGACCTGTACCCATGTCTATCATGTAATTATGTGACCTGTACTTATTTCCATCATGTAAATGTGATATGTATTCATGTCTATCATATAAATATGTGACATGTACTTATTTCCATCATGTAAATGTGATCTGTAATCATGTCTATCATGTAAATATGTGACCTGTACTTATTTCCATCATGTAAATGTGATATGTATTCATGTCTATCATATAATTATGTGACATGTACTTATTTCCATCATGTAAATGTGATCTGTAATCATGTCTATCATGTAAATATGTGACCTGCACTTATTTCTATCATGCAAATGTCATCTGTAATCATGTATATCATGTAAATATGTGACCTGTACTTATTTCCATCATGTAGATATCTTACCTGCAATCATTTATCATGTAATCTTCACTCACACAACAATTTAATTAAACACACCTGACATGTTATATTCATAATAATTCCACATAAATTTCATGTGGAGTCCAAGTGCCAACTAATAAATGGCAACATACCTACCATATACAGAGGTATAAGTCCAACAGCAAACTGCAGTGAACCAGACCCACCATTGGGTCTATGCATTTTGTTAGAAGTTATCAGTAGAACAAAACAACATAGACTTTGAACTGTTGGTGCAATAAGCAATGACAGATCAGAGCCTATGCTGTTTCCAATTAGGCTAAATGCAAAGGTTCCATGTCATAAGGCCTACCGGTAGATGCCATGGTTCCATGTCATAAGGCCTAAATGCCAAGGTTCAATGTCCAAAGGCCGAAATGCCATGGTTTTTCAATATAGACAATGTTAAATAATACAAGCAGCTCTATTTTCACTAAAACTATCAATACAACTGTATCTTCTGAAAATTTAGACTTTTTAATTTCTTTTTCATTGCTCTGCCTCCATTCATGAAATCCAGTCTCATCTCATACCAATGATGCATATCAAGATGGACTTAATATGAGGCCTTTCTATTTTGAATTCATTTTATTTTTAATTACTTTCTGTATCTCATCATGTGTCTCAAATTCAACTAGAAAATATTATCTCTTTTTATTATTATACTCTTTGTTATTGAATAGAAAAAGTCAAAAAGTTTATTTCCAACTTTATGAGTCTCTAAATTTGACAGCATTCACAACACCAAGAAGATCACCGATTAAATACTATTAGAAATTCTAATGTAAGAGAAGTTTTGAGATTTTATTGGAACTTAAAACCATACAGAATGTGTCGATATCTCGCCATGTTGTACTAGCTGCTGTCTCAGACCAAAAGAATAATTGTAATCAGACACCATGCTAAGTAATTTATAATCAGACACCATGCTAAGTAATTTGAAGACACCATGCTCGGTAATTTATAATCAGACACCATGCTAGGTAATTTATAATCAGATACCATGCTAGGTAATTTATAATCAGACACCATGATAAGTAATTTAATTAGCAGTAGTATGAAACAAGGTCATGACCTAGCCCATGATGAAAGCACATCCTTAAAAACATTGACCAATACTGTTGACAATGTTCATGTCTCTTTTACCACTAATGAAAGCTTGACAAAACTTGTCAAACCCATAGAGAATTTAAGAACCAGCCAGATAAATCTCCTCAAACCATTGACAATACAAATCAAAGCTTATGGGCCACTCTTTCATTAAATCACACAACTGATGCAGACAAATGTGTCAACAACTCAATGGTGTATATTTTAGACACATGCCACCATTTCCTGAGGTTCTGGAGTTGCAGTCAACTGAAAGGTCCTCTCAATGATGTGTACAGGATATTTCTGGATAAAATGATATTTTTGACAATTCGTAAATCCAATCAAAATAAGACACCCTTAACCTCCTGTGGCCATTTTCTAAGTTCACAGCTACATTCTGCTGTTCATCAGAATCTGGGATGCTCATGTCAAGTCACATAGTCAAAGCAACAGAAACTTTCAAATGAGCAAATGCAAAAATTCTACAACTTGATGAATAGGTGTGACATCAGTATCATCAGTACAGGATTGGGGCACAGATGTATCTTATAATGACAAAACCACTTATGAATAGCAAGCTGGTTAAAATCTGTTATGTACACTAGTTAAAATTTCACCTATACACGACCTGCTTTACACTGTACATAGGAAATAATGAGGATACAGAGTATGTACCATACATACTTGAGTACAAGTAAAATCAAACTGTAAATATTACAGACCTTGATTTGCCATCTTATAATGTGCTGGCAGATCTAGGACTATACAGTATGTAAAAACTACAAAGCAGAACAATCAACACAGACCCTAATCTGATAGTGCATAATGTACCATATATACTTGCTTATGCGACAAGTCCAACTGCACACTGCACAGACCTAGATCTGCAGTCGTACAATACACCAGCAGATCTGGTCTGTGCAGTATGGGTAATTAGTGGAACAAACAACAAAGACCCTGCTCTGCAGGCACTTAAGCTATGGCAGATCATGTTCTTTGTTGCTTGCATTTGGATTGGACTAATATTCAAGTATGTATATATATATATATATATATATATATATATATATATATATATATATATATATATATATATATATATATATATATATATAAATTTCTTTCATACTATATGCATCTTCTAACCCCCTGGGGGACTCAGGGATATATAATAATCCTGATGTGTTCTCATCCAGAAGCCATTATAGCTCAATGATTAGCGTGTTCTACTTGAACCTGAGTGAGTGCAGGTTTAAATACAACAGTCAGATAAGGAATGGTGGTTTCTATTGTGTCCTTGCACATGGCACTTTACTCCAATTGCCTCATTACTAAATAACCTACATGTATTGTGTTGCTGTGTAAACCAAACCATACTGAATCTTCATTTTGAAAATGTCTACTGAAAACTGAAAGGAGTTCCATATTTCAAAAGCATGTGGGCATCAGAACTGTGCTGAGAAGCAAACTACTATGGCCAGTTGACAATCTCAAATTTGTCCCAAAAATAGAAAGTGCATTGACCTCACTCTCGTGAAGCCCCACTCATGGTTCCCATGCTTTTCTAAAGATAAATTTCCAGGGTTCTTGCAGGTTTAAATTACTTCTATCAAGCTTCACATACCGGTATGACCATTATTAAATGGAACTAAAGAACATTTTGATTATAAAACATGCATTTTCCAAATCTAACGATGTTTCTCTTTCAAGACTCTCCAAAAACATCAAAGTCAGAAAAGATGATCATGTACAAGACCACAAAATGTATCACACGAAACAAGTTTGATTATATTCCTAAAAATTAGCACGTAAAGTCATTTCAATGAACAGGATAAAAATTCTAACTTTATTTTGCTGCATTATGTTGCTAAGTGGAACAGCATAATGAACATAAATTATGTTTTGTTTCCTTTCAAACCTTTAATTCTAAAGAATTCTATAGCAATATATATATATATATATATATATATATATATATATACATCTCAAAGAAAGTAACATTTCCCATAACAGTATAAAAAGAAAAATAAATGCAAATAATTAGAATTTTGCCTTGTAACCAAGAGTTTCACCCTGAATTTATATGTGCCAATAAAATCCCAAACAAAATTTTTCAAACAACCTAATCTTGTCAAGATGATCTGGTTAAAATTCCATTAATTAAAAAACATTTTCAAAAGGGTTGATTTAAATTTTGACAAAAGACCTTCAAAATTATATACTGTTGCATACACAAGGACTGAATTTTACGAAAATACAACTTGTCTTCTTGTAATTCGTTAAACCAGTCCCCAAACATGTACTGATACAGGAGCTTGTATCATTTTTTTAATATATACATTATGCTGTTAGGCTTTTCTGCGCACGTAAGGTTTCCATCTCCAATACTAAAGTAAAATGCATAGCGAATTCGACCGATTGACGAAAATAAAATACTGTAATGCTTACCATTTGAAAAGAGGAAATAGTCACCACAATATTCAGTTCAAAATAATATTAATTTTTGGACACATGGGATACCACCACCATGTTTTCATGACTTGCGATATGTTGGCCAATTCTGCGCACAGCTTTGAAAAGACTAATGTTTATCCATTGGGCAAAAGAAATGAAATAAATTACTTTGGACTGTTTCTGTCAGCAGTTCCGTCAATTAATTTGATCAGGTTTAAAGCTAGTTTTACAAAATTTAATGTAACAATGCCAATAAATGGCAAGTGATATGAGGTCAACTAAACTGATCTTGTAATTTTGTTTAGTAAAAATCAATAAGTTATATATAAAAAATGAGCTATTATGTGGAAAAGAAACAACAATGAATAGGGTGTAATGTGTTTACGTCTTGTTTATGGGGATAAAAATACTAAAGAATTTAAAAACAGTCTATATGCCAGGGAATTTTGTGAGAATCCAGTTCTAGGGGCAAGCTGACATGTTGGGCATCAGACAATTTTGTACGTGTGGGACAATTTCTTGCAAATTGGAAACTTTTATTAAGATGCATAATTATTTTAAGGTATAAATTTCCATCTTTTATAAAATTTAGTTATTTGTATGATTCTAACAGATACATAGTAAATAGGATTTTTTAGGTTACAGGTTCAAGCACAGGAGTCTGATGTTTTATCAGTAAAGTATGGCGAAATCTCTGACAACATGAAATCACATTATTGGTAATATAAATGAATGCAAGGAGTGCAAGTGTGACCACAACCCTCCGCTCGATTAGACTTTTCTCATGCATCTTTTATCACTTCAGAATTGCAAGAAGAATGAAAAACTACACATATACATTAAAAAAACAGTGACGTACCAAGGCATAACTCTCAAACGACCATTGCCTGAAACCAATCTGGCAAATTAACCTTTATTTTCACCATTATTTTCTCAGAAATGGCAAGTAATATAATCGTTATGTCGTTAATCTGCAGTCAAACAAGATGAAACTACGGCGTAGATGAAACCTGACCCAGTACTCGCCATTTGCATTACTAGTCACATGACTTCACATATCTCAAATGAGGACATCTGAAGTCCAATATTCAGGTGATATCAACAACAAACTCCTTTATAATGAAGTTGCACTGAAATTCACTTATATTAAATGAAAGGCAGATACTTTTTGTAAAAGCCAGCAATCTGGCCAGTCTGATTTATCAAGCAGAGATCACATGTCAATGTGGTGGTCACGTGATACAACAATACTCTAGAAGTTGTTCTCAGAATATATAAATATGGAAAATTTTGTGTTTTTTTGTATTTTTATAACAACCAGTACACGGCTTTCATTTAATATTTTTTGAATTTTTTTTCTCTAAAACATTTGAAAAGGTGGGTTGTTAGATATGTGTACAGTACTCATGCGACTAGCAATGCAAATCACAAGCACCAGGTCACATTTCATCAATGACATAGTTTTATCTTGTCTTTCAGCAGATTAAAGACAATGATTTTACAGCTCACAATTTCTGAGATAAAAAGTAATTTTCATATCGATTTCATGCACGCATCACTTGATCTAGCAATGTTTAAAGTTTGCTAGGCCATCCAGTAAGTGGTTACGCTTTGCCACCACCATGATGGCCTCTTGTGATGCTAGATTGGTAAGAAAAGATACGGATATCGAGCTGATTTTGAAAATAAAAGTCTACTAGACGAATCTAATCCACTGGGCGTTTGGATTGACTCAGCATATATGTTTATGGCACCAACCAAATAATCCCTACTGCACCCTCTGAATATTCTGGTTTGAACTTGATAAATTTACCTCACAATCAGTTTAGTTATGACTCAATTACGTGATTGTTTCTGGCGTCAAGTGGTGGTGGAAAATATCCCGGGTTTTTCCCCAACTTTTATCAATATTTGCAAAATTCCAGGACTTTTCACGGTGGGGAAAAAATTTATCATTTCTCCCGACTTTTTCCTGATTTCCTGGTAGCGTGGGAACCCTGCCCACTCAAAAAAAAATCGACCCTTTTTATAAGAACACATTGCTCAATACCAAAATAGCATATTATTATTGTTTGTACCAATCACCAGAGGCCACCTATTGCATAATGCCTCATTTGCATCAATAAGCAGTGTGCATTATAAAAGGGGGATCACTGTAACCTCTTCCTCTATAACTCAAAAGCAATGTGGTGTAACATAAACATCAAATGCAGCATAAGCAATGGGGTACATCAACACTAACTGCAGCATAAGCAATGGGGTAGATCAACACTAACTGCAACATAAGCAATGAGGTACATAAACATTCACTGCAGCATAAGCAATGGGATATATAAACATCAACTGTAGTGCAATGGGGTACATAAACATTGACTCCACATAAGCAATGAGGTCAATGAACATCAACTGTAACATAAGAAATGGGATACAAAAGCATCAACTGTAGCACAGTCGGGTGTATAAACACTGCAGTATAAGCAGTGGGTTACATAAACATCGACTGCAGCATAAGTATTGGGGTACATCAACACAAACTGCAACATAAGCAATGAGGTACATAAACATCGACTGTAGCGCAATGTGGTACATATATATTGACTCCACATAAGCAATGGGGTAAATAAACATCAACTATAACATAAGAAATGGGGTAGATAAGCATCAACTGTAGCATAAGCACTGGGGTACATAAACATTGACTGCAGCATAAGCAAAGGCAAAATACATCATGGAAAACAAAACTTTCAAGTTAAGATACACAATGAGCAGTGGTGGGTAATGATTTAATATTGAAATTTATGAAACGAGTTGAATAATGTCCAGCTTTTGCAAGCCTTGGTAAGCAAAAGCTGAATTTACTGAGTTTCCTAAATTTAATAATAAAATCATTACCCATTTGAGATTCTTTTTATCACATACTTTTTATTTCAGTGGAAACTGCTTAGATAGAAAGAAGAATGAATAATTTTGTTCATTCTGACAAACGTTGCACCTTTCATTTGTTGTGTGTAAAAAATAGTCCCAAACAAAGCTGAACTAGTATTAAGGTTTAAAAGTAGATTATACTTTTCTTACAATCTATAAGTCAAAGGACAAGCGTCTTTTGGAACAAACATAAGATTTTACACAGACAAAATCATTTTTCAACACGGAATGTCCAATTCTCGTGAATGCACATTGTTTGATGACGTACTGGTTAGAATGGTATGAAACTGTACACACTATAGGCAAAGTGTACCGACCAAGTGAAATATATATTCATACAAATGCCACTCTAGAAGGCCTCATGCAATATTGGTCAGTTGATCAAATGAGCTTCTTCTTTAAATAAAGTCATTATTATTATTATTATTATTATCATCTCTATGTCCTACAAATATTCATATTATGCATTTTATCACTAATAGATGCTTAAACATTCAAGTAAAGTTAAAACATTGATGACAGACTTTCCAGTTAACTTGGTTGTATGTATCATTTGTGGCTGATGCAAAGCTAATAGCAGAACCACATCCAGTATTGAATTTCTATCATTAGTCAGATCAGGATCTTCCATGGAAATTTAACTGACAAATTGAATAAAATTCACTACCATGAATAATTACAGATTATTCTTGCCAGCAATGTTATCTAGTGATACATCTTAAATTTTATAATTAAAATCATTTGAAAAAAAAAAAAAAAAAAAAAAAATTATAAGCGTCATTCATTAAACCTGTACTAAAAGCAAAAGATTAATTGCAGTACAACTCTGAGCCTTAAAAATGGCTGTCTTTACACATCATTAAAAATGATTGTCTTTACACATCATTAAAAATGGCTGTCTTTACACATCATTAAAAATGGCTGTCTTTACACATCATTAAAATGGCTGTCTTTACACATCATTAAAAATGGCTGTCTTTACGCATCATTAAAAATGGCTGTCTTTACACATCATTAAAATGGCTGTCTTTACACATCATAAAATGACTGTCTGTACATATCAATAAAAAAGGCTGTTTTTACACAACGTTAAAAATGGCGGTCTTTACACATCATTAAAACACATCTTTGCACACCATTAAAAACAGCTGTCTTTACACATCATTGAAAATGGCCATCTTTACACATCATTAAAATGGCTGTCTTTACACATCATTAAAGATGGCTGTCTTTAGACATCTTTTTTTATTTCTACAAATAATTTCATTAACAATTATGCAATGTCATGTTTTGTTTGAATCCTAGAAACTAATTTCACTACATCCACAGCAGTACTTTGGCATTTTTTGCAAAAAAATAAAGTTAAAGAAAAAAATGAAATACCTGTATCTATACTACAATACAAGCATTTTGTTATTTTACTTTTTACATAACTTTTCAATATTTTTTTATGCCTGAAACATCACACTCCAGTGCAGCATCTGAATGACACATACTGCAATTTTCCCAAGAATTTTCCAGTTCTGGCAGTTGGTTAATGCTATTCATGATGGTTGGTTAATACTATTCATGATGGTTGGTTAATGTTATTCATGAAGGTTGGTTAATGCTATTCATGAAGGTTGGTTAATGCTATTCATGAAGGCTGGTTAATGCTATTCATGGAGGTTGGTTAATGCTATTCATGATGGTTGGTTAATGCTATTCATGATGGTTACTGCTCTTCATGGTTACTACTGTTCATGACGGTTACTGCTATTTATGATGATCACTGTTATTCATGATGGTCAATGCTATTTATGATGGCTACTGCTATTCATGATAGTTACTGCTATTTATAACTCTAGCAAAAAAATGGTCTAGATATTTCCTATCATATTAATAATCATTAAATACTTGATCAAGGGTGATTTACACGAACAAACTAATTGGCTGCATTTACTAATGAATAACCATTTAACAAAACTCTGATAGGTGCTTTGTGAGCTTGACTGATCTTTGCTTTTACTACTGTATTCTCTGCCATTACTTTTATCTGAAGCAAAGCTGCAATGATATTTATTATTATAGCAATGCCAACAAGTGGAGATATTCTGCTTGATGCCTGATAATTTATTATGAATAGCACTACATATGGGACCACTCGGGCAGGAAAGTGTACACCTTAATCTGCTTTGATGGTGGAAATATGAAGCCAGAATAAAGGAGTAACCCTGACCAATGCTTGAAGCAGCCAGACACCTGACATATTAAGATCTGCCATCCCTGCTTCTTTTATCAGCTATGGGGTTTGAAATCATTTGATTTCACAGTTAATGTGATTTACACTCGTAACTAAAGAAGTATTTGCAGTCAATCAAAATACATGTATTGCTAACAGTGGATGTCTGGAATATACAAGGGTTTCTGAAAATTTGGATTAGACATACCAGAATCCATACTGATTAAAGTTCAATGACACCTCTCTCACATTTTAGTTCAACTAGATAAACTGTAAACTTGCTTAAAACACTGGGACAGGTGTGGATCCCATATTTTCTTATAAAAATTATCCCAAAGATAGATGATGATATTTGGTTCATTATGGAGAAGTGAGTTCCAGAATTTGAACTGAACTTAAAATTCTTGAATTGGCACTTAGAAAATTTTTCACAAGGATGAGAAGTTTCATTATTTCTTGCAATTAAATCACCATATTGATATTTTACTAACAGAACAATTTTAAACAAAACTGAGTTTTGATGTTTGACAATTGTTTCAGGTATAAATGTCCCTAGCTTTTGAAAGAAAAGAAGCTTATCTTTTTTGTCCATCAAAAAGAACTAAAAACAGTGATATATTACATAATGTTTTCAAAAACATGTGACAAATGTTGAAACTTCTTTAAATAATGTTAACAATATGTATTGTGTATGTTGAAAATTAAGTAAATTGTACAAAAATTGAACTTCATTAGAAAAAGATATTTACTGACAATTATTCCTAATGAAATTATAAAATTGAGTATTCAACCATTAAACGGTCTCACCACTCCTCATAGACCCCAGTTTTCTTGATGTCCAGTGGAATGGTATCTGCATCTTAGCATTTTGGAGGACCCTTGGTAACTTGAGCCCTCATAGTATGATTTGTGTTTTCAGACCTGCTGTGCATGAGTTACTGAGGAAGCAGTGTATTGGAACCAATGTTAAACTTTCAAATTCCAATTTTTTGGAAAAGAGAGGATGTTTAATCTTATTCTGGAAAGATACTAATTAATTACCAAATAATTATGTAAATATTTAAATAGAATGCATGGCTGCTAAAAAAATCAATTTAAAGAGCCCACAATATAATAATCCTTACATAATGAGAACACAACCTATCACAAACCCATGAATTTATAAACCAATGAAACTGTCTTTTTCTGAAAAAGAAGGAAAGCCATAAACACATCAAAAGAAATGAATTAACAGTATATCATACGACTTTCAGAAACAGAAAATTGTGATGAAACCAACACTTATTAAATACTACCTGTGTATCATTTATAACAAATGTGAGACAAAACTGTGATGCATACACATATAACTTCAATGTCGAATTCCAACTTACCTGGATTAATGATACTCGAGTTGAGTTTATTCTTCGTGTACTAAGATTTTTTATTTCTGCCCACACAGGTATTGCTTCCTTGACTGTGTATCCTTTCTTCGGAAGCTTTATATGAGCCGTAACTGTTCCGGATATGCAGCACAAGGATCCAATGGCTTCAAACGTGTCGCTTTCCACTGGAAGCTGAAACAAACAGGAACGATGTTAGGATAATATGAACAACATGTACTGTACTACAATCTTCCAAAGATGGTGTTATCAAAATACCAAATTCCTTTGCTAACCATACATGTACAGAAACACAAAGGTTCTCCATGGTGGAGGAACTGCAGGAACTGTCTGAAGTCAGATATACTGCCAACCAGGTCAACTAATGTCAGCTTTCATGGTGTCCTTGGTAACAATACTGAGCTTTCCTTTCCATGGCATGACATAGCCAATATCTTAATAGCAATGTTAAAACCAAAAATCTCCATAGTACCATTTTGAAATCATAAATAGTAACAATTCTAACATAAGGTCTTAAATGATCATTTTGTGGCTTCATGTCTTAAAATGATGTAACAATCACATCTTTCAAGACTGCATGTTATGGCCTTTTAAGACCTTGCTGTACAATAACATTAAGACCAAATAAGAATGGCTTTGATCTTTTATATTTGTCAAGACTTTTTTGAGCCAGATAGAGGGCCATTTATCTGTTAAGACTTCTAAAGTCAGCCAATGCATCTGCTGTTTGTTTTCCTGTCACCAAGACCTTTTAAAGCCAGCCAATGCACCTGCTGTTATCTTGTCAAGACCTTTTAAAGCCAGCCAATGCACCTGCAGTTATCCTGTCAAGACCTTTTAAAGCCAGTCAATGCACCAGCTGTTATCCTGTCAAGACCTTTCAAAGCCAGTCAATGCACCAGGTGTTATCCTGTCAAGACCTTTTAAAGCCAGTCAATGCACCAGCTGTTATCCTGTCAAGACCTTTTAAAACCAGTGAAAGCACCTGCTATTATTACCTTTAAAGCCAGCAATACAACAACAAAAAAGACCTTTCTGCTACATTCTATTTGTTGATGATCTCCCAAGTATATATGTAGAAAGAAGGTGTGGCAGGATGGTTGAAAGTATATGAGAAACTGAATCAAGTTACCCCTATTTCATAAATGATTTCTATGTGACACATACCAATACAATATGATACTTTTATTTCCAATAGAGACTAAGGCAAAGTAGAGAAATGATAATGAAGGTATGGGAGATGGAGATGATACTACATTTTACAAGTTGAGATGAAATCATATGTATATACTATATTTACATAAAATATTCAGGCAACTGAATGTACTGGTGCAATATAAAACAAAATAAAATTAATCTACTTAAACTTTTAAAAGACCAAGTCACTCACTCACAATCATACTCTTTGCCCCATAACTTCACAAGCCTGTGTTTTCAACTGGTTTCAGATCAAGGGGGAGACAAGAGTTTCCTCTTTTATATTGTCACTACAGTTATTAATTTTTAAATGGCACCAAATGTGAGTTTCTTTGAGAGTTCATCTGTGTGAAATTCACTTCCTGATGTGTGTTTTAGATATGGACGTCCCAAGATAGCATATACCAGGACAAACAGGGTCAAATCAGGACTTCTTTCAATTAATCTACTGATACCATGGGTCAAATCAGGACTTCTTTCACCTAATCTACTGATACCATGGGTCAAATCAGGACTTCTTTCAATTAATCTGCTGATACCATGGGTCAAATCAGGACTTCTTTCACCTAATCTACTGATACCATGGGTCAAATCAGGACTTCTTTCAATTAATCTGCTGATACCATGGGTCAAATCAGGACTTCTTTCACCTAATCTACTGATACCATGGGTCAAATCAGGACTTCTTTCAATTAATCTACTGATACCATGGGTCAAATCAGGACTTCTTTCACCTAATCTACTGATACCATGGGTCAAATCAGGACTTCTTTCAATTAATCTACTGATACCATGGGTCAAATCAGGACTTCTTTCAATTAATCTACTGATACCATGGGTCAAATCAGGACTTCTTTCACCTAATCTACTGATACCATGGGTCAAATCAGGACTTCTTTCAATTAATCTGCTGATACCATGGGTCAAATCAGGATTTCTTTCACCTAAACTACTCATAATATGATATCCTAGTCTGTCCTGGAAAGATCAAACAAGCCAGAATAATAGGGAAGGTTATGAATTAGGTGGATGAGATACAATGCATAATGAACTCATGTCTTAAAAGAACCTATGTGGGCAGTGTCTTAAAGACTCTATGGGCAGACTTTGTAACATAGCTTGCGTGTGTGTGTGTGTGTGTGTGTGTGTGTGTGCATGCATGCATGCGTGTGTTGTGTTGTGTCATTTTAAAGCTCCTCAACACCTGTGTTGCTCTCTGGTGCCAACAAGCTAAAGGCAATGTTCAAAAAAATGTAAAATGGAATTGCTCCAAACCTTAAGAAGATATGCCCTTCCAAATAAATGTAAATACGAAGAACAACATAGTAAACTATAAAATGTAAAGATGTTAAAACACTGTAAAAGTGATATAAAAAATAAAAGTGACTCTGACATTACTAGATAACAGCTGACCATTTCACTATGCACTTATGTATAAAAAAATACCCTAAGCATTCCATCTCCTAAGCTATATATCATGCCAATTTTTATTTTACTAATGTCTGATAAAAATTATTTCCAAATATGAAAATTATTTTCAAAGAAAAAGGCACAATTAATATGAACGGCATATTGCTTATAATCAAGAATGTACGGCAAACATGGGCGAAACGTTTAGATGGTGAGCATAAAAACCCATCTGCTGTCAAGAGTCATTACAGTCTTCAATAATAAACAGTCCCTATAAGGGACTGATGCTCGATTGTCTGAAAACAATTTCAGGAATTTAAGACAATACCATTTCTTATTTTCAACTCTAAGTGCTGAAACAATTTATGATATTCTTGAGCTGTGAGATTTCCAAAGTAGGCATATGGCACCATACTGGATGTAAGAACTGCACCATTTTCAATTAGGGTAAACTAGATACCACTAGAAGAGTTTGGTTTAAAAACCCTATTTTTGACGTCACCATCATTTCAGGAGATAAGTGATAAGATTTTCAATATATTCAGTCTAGCAGTCATATTTAAAGTACGATCAGCACCATTTTTCATTCAGAACCAAAATTATATCATAATTAGTCCTCTGGTAAAAACCCATGTTGAAATGACTTTCCTTGGAGAAGTTTTGATAGGATTTTCAAGATGGCTCCTTTGGTGAACCTTGTGGATATCAGATCATCACAATTTTGTTTGAGACTAACTAGAGATCTAAGAAGTCTTCTGGTGAAAAGCAAATGCAAATGTGACCTTTTGCACAGGGAGTAGCAATAAGATTTTCAAGATGGCTTGTGTTAGCCATACTGGATATCTGATCAGCACCATTTTGATTTAGGACTAAATATATATAAAAGGCATTATAGTGAAAATACTATGCCAATTTCAGCATCCATTCAGAAGAAACAATATCAATATTTTCAATATGGTCACTGTGTGGCCATGCTGGATTTCCAAGTAGAACCATTCACATTTAAGAACAACTAGACATCATAAGACACCTGGTGAAAACCCCATGTCAATATTCTGCTAAGGACAAGAAGTGATAAGATTTTCAGAATGGCTGTTATGGCGGTGATATTGGACATCAGCCTGATACCATTTGTGTTTATCACCACCACCAGACCATGGGATAAACACATGTAAAGGCTCATAGCAATTCTCCATGTAGTTATGGCGGAGTAATGATAATAAACTTGTACTAATGGAAGGACAGTTAATGGATGACAGGACATTCTCAAAAGCTTTTCTAGAGTAAGTGCAGTAGAGCTAATTGTAAAATCTGGTCACAATTTGTTTAGCAGTTTTTAAGAAAAAGCAATTTAAAGTTTTTTATTTTTTTATATTAATAGTGAGCATATTTGAAATGTACACCCTTGACAAACGTTAGTTACGGTAAATTTTCTAGAATAAAAGTTACCATGTACAAAACTGTCTGACGCAGCAACAAGACTTTCATGCTTGTACACTACGCGATGACCAACATGGTGCATGTTGTATTTCTGTCTATGACTGTCAGCAAGTAACAGAAACTCTGACCTGCTAGCATACTATGTGATGGTAGACAGGCTTTCTACTTACGATTGCATACAAATAATAGAGACCCTGACCGTCTAGTACACCATGTGATGGTGAAACATGCTCCATTCTGTCAAGTGATTCTACCTACAGCTAAGATTATGCCCTGCTAGAACATAATATGATGGCAAACCAGGGTCTATGCTGTCATTCAACACATGATTATGAGCAAATAGCACAGACCCTGACCGGTTAGCACAATATGTGGTGGTAGAAAAGGCTCTATGCCATCATTCCATCTATGATAGTGAAAAACTAACAGAGACCCTGACCTGTTAGCACACTATTATGACTATGAGCAAAATAGCAGACACCTTAACATGCTAGTACAAGATGAGATGATAGAACAGGGTAAATAATGTCATTGTACCTATGACTGAACAAATAGCAGATACCCTGATTTCTTAGCTCACTGTGTTATGTCATGGTAACATTCTCATGTCTGCAAATACACCAGTCCACATTCTTGATCTGCCTATGATGCATCTATATTTCTTTAAATAATAATGCATTTCCATTTTCTATATCTTAATAGTATACAAAATTCATAAAATGGGGCTAATACTTCAATATCATTATTGCTTCAGCTTATATTGTGAAAGGTTCAGACCCTAAAGGTTCCAACACATGCAATATAATTGAGTGTTTATTACCCTTTCAATAAGAGTTATTACCCTTTAACAAAGAGTTATTGCCCCTTTAAAATGAGTTGTTCTCACTAAGTTCTTGGGTTTCCTCCAACTCCATGGCACCATCAGAAATAGTCAAGAGTTGTTAGCACAAGTTGTTCATGTCTTGTAAAAATGAAATGAAATCCTGTAAAATCAGAAATAAACTTAGAGGATTTAACGTTGCTTTTGTTATTGGCAACAAATGACAATGAAATTAAATCCATTATGAATATGTCTCTGTTCAAAGTGGGTGACAAGGAAATCAGTGTTACCTACAAGAATGAATCTCTATGAATATTTCTGATTTTACAGTCATTAAAACTTAGGTCCCTTTTGAACAACTGACATGGAAGTAGTATAACATTCGGTCTTTCAAACTCACAAATACCTACAGCAGCATCAGGCTCGGCATTGAGATCTAATGAGGAGATGACGGCAAATTTGCTGGTGCGTTCATGGTGTGGCCCGCCAGGCGTACATATTGTCATCCTCACAAAGTAACGTAATCGCCCATGTTTTCCTTTGAAGGAAGATGGAAGTTTCGATGGCAGAGTAAACTCGAAAGGGAAATAATGAGAGCCTGGATTTAGCAGATCTTCATCGCTGCCTTTATCACCTGCAAAAGGGAAATAACGATAGCCTGGATTTAGCCGATCTTCACTGCTGCCTTTATCACCTGCAAAAAGCATGCAACAGCTGGAAAGTAGAGAAATGTTCACAAACATGGATGCCCACCAAAAGTAAGCAAAACAAACTGAAATGCACAATTTAACCAGACAGCAGGATGATTGCATATGTAACACACCATACTCCACCATTTTTAACGTGGGAATAAAATTAACTGTCCATTATTGAGCTTGCAAATTAAGATTCAAGGCTGTGACCATGACTGCTATGTGGAGTGCTTGCCCCTTCTTTTGGGGCCCTTCTGAATGAATGTCATCCCTGATCAGGAGCCACATTGTTTGTAACATCAAACGTATACTTTACTATTTTGTACCCCTTATGAAAGACAGCCTATTATTTATAAAGACACCTTTTAATGTAGAAGGTGTGACCTCAGGAACCACTGTATTCAATGCATCCTTAACACTATGGACATGGAATCTAACATTGTTTTCGGACAGAAAAAGATGCATTGTTTTACTGTCATTATTCAGTATCTGAAAGAATGAACATAGTTGCACAGATTTTACAAGCATATTGTTATACTGCAGTAATGATCCTTTCACAACATGTACTGAGGCACACTGCCAATGATATGGTTTTTGCACTATTTTTGTAAATAGCAGAGGTAAAAAAATAACATTTCTACTTCGGCTATTATTTGCTTCATTTGAGTTAACTGTCTTGTTCAATTTTTATTCTTCTCAAATCCAAAGAGATTTCTGAAAGATGTGTCTACTGAGAAAATGATGGAACTGCATGCTACATCCTGCCTGTGCACAGCTCACAATGGTTAATGGTGGATATGAACTCCAGTGCTGAAAAAAAAGGTAAAATCACTAATCTGGCAGCATTTTTAACACAAATAATAATGAAGGCAATTTAATCAACGATCTTGCCATTGCCATACAAAGTGCAAAATAAAATTAAAATGTGAAGAATTCACAATTTCATGTAGTTTTAATTTCTCTAAAAGGTATTTAACTGAACAAATGTTGGTATGTAGGTGAGTCAAAGATACATGTGACAGGACTTTACATGTGGATGAGCTAAAGATACATACATGCAACAAGACTTAACATCTGAGTTCAAGATACATGTGACAGGATTTTACATGTGGATGAGCTTAAGATACATACATGCAACAAGACTTAACATCTGAGTTTAAGATACATGTGACAGGACTTTACATGTGGATGAGCTTAAGATACATACATGCAACAAGACTTAACATCTGAGTTCAAGATACATGCAACAGGACATTATATTTGGGTGAATTCAAAATACATGTGCCAGAATTCTATTTAATTTTCATCTTCTCAAGTAAGACTGCAAAGGTAGCTATGACAGGATGATGATAGTAGATATGGGCAGTCAAGTTCATTGTCTCACCAACAAACTTCTCTCTATTCATGGCAAGATTGTTCATTAAATTTCCCTCTTGAATCTTTCTGCTAAAAATGCCGCCAGAGAATTGAATTTACCTATTATTCAGTACTGGTTCATACAAGAGTTTACATACAGCACTGTGAGACTTTCTTTCCCAACAGACTGCCAAATGTATCTCAATCAACTGTCCCATATATCAATAACAACATAAAAATTCTGACAATACTCCCAACCCAACAAAATAGGCAGTCCCCAAAATATCTCAGTCATATCCTAGGATTTGGGTCACCCTTTATGTAAGAGAGAAAATCAATCACATTTTATGCTTTAATTTTCCAAAGCAGCTCCAATGACTAATTATCAATGCAAATTGCTTACTTTGATCAGCAGTTCTAATAACTGGGTAAGCAAACTGTTTACATTTAATTGGAAGTTCTTACAACTGAGTATCATAGCAAACTGCTTACTTTTGATTCACAGTTCTAATGATTATAATTGCAAATTGCTTACTTTTCACTGGCAGTTCTTTTGACTGAGTAACTGAGGAAATTGCTTCCTTTTTATTAGCAGTTCTAACAGTTATCAGCACAAACTGTTTACTTTTGTTACGTGTTTTGGCTCAAATAAACAGAAACATGGGAAAGAGCGAAAACAACAAGCTTTTTAAAATTTAACAAATAATTTATTTTCTTGGAAAGTTCTGTAAAAATGAAAAAAAGTAGAACTTACGGTTTCAAGAATCAAATCCAAAAATAATCTGAGAATAATCCACAAAATTAAATTACAAAAGTCCATGCAATAAATGTTCTAATAATTTCAAATTCGAATCCTGATGTAAAATCCAAGATGGATGACAATGACGTATGCTGTAATCAGTACTGTGCTTATCTACAGTTCCGTGCAAAATACAAATAATTGCACTCCAGTATTGGAAATCCAAATTAAACTTGTAAACAATGTCTTTCGAAAATATGTGTAAGCACTCTTCCAATATTTCCAGAGAATAAAGAATTAATCCTTTTGAAATCCAAATGATCTGAAGATAATTAACTCAAAATCTGGCAACAACAAAGAAAATAACTTAAAAGCCCAAAAACTGAGAAATCTCTCTCAAAACAAAGGTTAAATTGTATCATAAGACGCAGTATCGAAATTCCCCCAAGTTGTGAAATCAGAAAGGGGGGGTCACGTGATCATGTTTATATCATGTACACAGAATATGGCCTTGATTAGACCAATAATTTTCTCTAAGAAATAAAAAAATAAAAAACTTGTTTACATCTTAAATATAACTGCATCATGACCTTGGAAACAACCAATCATTTTAAAATAAAATAGAACTTTGTTTACTAATTTTGAATCAAGGTCAGAATTTAGATCAACACCTGGTGTTTATAAACTAACAGTCAAGGTCAAACAATTTTCTGAAAAAGTATCATCTCTAATGAAAAAGTTTACATTATAATAGAATAAAAAATTTAAAGCTGACAAACAATTAAATTAAAAATAAACATGATTAAATCAGATATAAGTTACACTTTTGATGGGCAGTTCTAATGACCAAGTACCAAAGCAAATTGATTCCTTTTAATTGACAGTTCTTATGATCGAGTATCAGTGCAAATTGCTTACTTTTGATTGGCAGAACAGTGGTATAGTTGAATACTTCCTCATCTGATGCCTGAATGTCACTAGAGGTCATCCATTCAACTTTGGCCTCTCCTACAGCCTCCAGACACACACCTGATAAAAATGAAGACAAATATTACAACAATGAAATAAACTCTTCAACTAGAGTTTTTCATTTAGGTCCAACTAGACACACTTGTTCTGGACATGATAGAAAAGCATACCATATTTTACATGCAGTTTGATACTACAAATGGTTTAGGAGATATTAAGTAAACTAAAGTATGACAGACTGGCAAGCTGACTCTAGTATACCCCACCCCACCCCCAATACTTGGTGGGGGTGGGCTATAAAAATGAAGAAAAAAAGCCACAGCCCCATCATAAACATCTTCTTTTCATAGACAAAAATATGAACAAATTACTATGTTTTCAAGTTGTGACAAATACCAATCTTTGCTCTTTTAATAAATGCTTATCACTAACTTATTCCTGAGCATTTCAAGAACCAAATTTGTATTTATTCATCTGAAATAATGTAGCCTACATATTCTAAAGATCAAAAAGAGAAATGCCCATGTACTAAATAAAACTGAATGAGATCATATTTCTGAAGTTATTTAAATGCAATACCATTACCAATGACAGAATTCATGTTGTTATCACACTTTCTTGTCTTTCCCATAAATATAAAATTAGGTATAGTCTCTTAAAAGCATTAATATTAGTATCCATCTTATAATCCACTAGTTAGTCTGGGTTAATTGCCTCCATCAGACACCTTCTATGACATGCAGGACTTGAGGTACATTGGACCTATTCTACCTCCTCAAGCCCAGTCAGCAGGACAGGCCTATCCCACTCTAGCCAAACTGGGGCTTTCTACAGCCCCAATGCTCACAACAGGACTTGAGACACATTAAAACTTCTTCATCCCTGTGCCCACAGATGGAATCAGGGCCACAACAGGCCAAGTGTACATCCATCTACCTACAACAAAACTCTGGCCACTTTGGGTTTATTCTACACCCTTGGGTTCCCAGTCAGACTCTGACCACATCAGGCCTATTCTACAACCCTGAACCCAATTCTGATTGCAAAATGAATAACTGATCACAATGTATGCTGAAAATTGATATAAATTCTTATGCTACCACTCATGCTGAATTCAAGGATTTTACCAGAACTTTCCTGGACTTATCCAACAAATTTCCATTTCCTCAAATATATACAAAAAAAAAACTGAAAATCATCCATGGAATGATGAGCAAATCAAACCAAAATAAGTGAAACATCTGAGACCAACAACATCATTTCTGAACTGCTCCTGTTGATAACAAAGCAACCACATAACAAAAAAAGTCCCAAACAATTTCAGATTGATCCAAAATTATCAACAATGTTAAAGCTGAAGTGTCATTTTTCAAAGAATTCAAGACCTTGAATTCCAAATCCAGGACTTTCAAAGAGGCATAAGTGTTAGGATAATTTGAAGTCTGTGAAACCAAATGTAATGGGGAATAAAACAAAGAAATGGATAGATGCATGGACAGGCAGTAGATATGGGTATGTTTGAGCTGTGGTTGTGCAGGTGTGTGCATGTATGCTGCACAATAATGTACCCAGCTGTTTTCTGTAGTCTCAGTTGGGAGGGATGATGCAATATAATCCAGATTGAATCCAATTAGCACGGCTCTCTTTCAATACTCCATGACCACTCAAGTGTGTTGGCCATACTGAATCGAATCCAAACAGTCAAACACTCTTTCTTTTATCTTTGGCCACTCTGGTGTGTTGGCCAGCTGAATCTAATCAGTACAACTCTTTCAATTATCCTTGACCACTCCTGTGTGTTGGCCAACTGAATTCAATCAGTACAGCTCTCATTCAATTATTCTGGACCACTCTGGTGTGTTGGCCATACTGGATCAAATCACTAAGATTCTCTTTCAATTATCCTTGACCACTCGAGTGTTGGCCATACTGAACCGAATCCAAAGAGTCAAACTCTCTTTCTATTATCTTTGGCCACTCTGGTGTGTTGGCCAACTGAATACAATCAGTATGACTCTTTCAATCATCCTTGACCACTCGAGTGTTGGCCATTCTGGATTTCTATTCAACATGATTTTCATGTAGGACAAACTAGGTCATGGTTAGAATAATGTGTGCATAAAGTTTCTTGGCCATCATGCAAGTAGTTTAGAAGAAGTAGCGATAAAGAAAACCCCTTTTGCAACAGTTGGTTGGCTAAAAGACAAGTGACATGTCACTGCTTAAGCTCTCATTGTGTATGACCATTTGCACTAAAACTTGTATACGTATGCCGTGATGAATAAGAAACTTTATGACCAGGAAACTTGCCATACTGAAATGTGATTTGCATCAGTTAACAGGTTTACTGGTTCATAAGACAATATTCAACACAAACAAGGTCTATAACCAGTCGATGATGTTATTTATGTAAAAAGCTATTTGCAAATGTTGGCTGCTCAGTGATTCTGTAGAAAACAGTCTCCTAACAAGACAGATATAAGGGTTACTTGATATGTTAACAACATTAAATTTAAAAAGTGTGCAAACTCTAGAATGAAAGGTTAATAAGTACACTTTCTAGTGCATCAGCAGTTATAATAAAACCTGATCAGGTAATCAAAAGAACAGTTGTAATCAAAAGCAAAATATTTCTAACACAGTGTAACTGAATTTCTGAGACTGGTAACATGCCGATATTGATTAATATGAAAACAAAATAATCAATTAAACTAACTCATTTTGGGATAAATTTAGAACAACTCTATTGCCTGAGCTTGTAAAATTTGTAACTTATAATGGACCAAAATACAACGATATACTTGCACTGGTAATGGTACTTCTGATACAACTAAAGATGATGATGATGATGGAGGTGATGATGATTATGATGATGAAGATGAAGATGATGATGAATAAGAAACAGTGAAATGAAAGTTATTTCCACAAGGTCATTCAAGTCCATTTCAATTTATTCAAGCCAGATGAACAAGCTGGTTACAGCAGGTTTAAGTAAATAACACGTGCATAAAAAGATTGCTATTTTCATTCTCAGTACCTGATAGCTTAGGAATTTTGCTATAACTGGATTTTCTCATCTCTTACATTGTTTTTCCTTTCCTTTCAATGCCATGAGGTATTTATTTTGACAATAAACACAAACAGATAATAAAAAGAAAACAACAAAGTTAATGACTCGGAGGAAAAAGTTGCACGTTATCAAATTCCAAAATATCTCAAGAGACCAGATACTATTGTAAAAAGACATGTCCCTGACCATTACATCCAATTTCCTCTCACAATGACATCAACAGATCAAAACATGTACCTAAACATTACATCCAATTTTCTCTCACACTGACATGAACAGGTCAGCACATCACCCTACCCATTACATCGAATTTCCTCTCACAATGACATCAACAGATCAAAACATGTCCCTAACCATTACATCCAATTTCCTCTCACACTAACATCACCCTGCCCATAACATCCAATTTCCTCTCACACTGACATCAACAGATCAAGACAAGTCCCTGCCCATTACATCCAATTTCCTCTCAAACTGACATCAACAGGTCAGGACATGTCCCTGCCCATTATATTCAATTTCCTCTCACACTGACATCAACAGATCAAGACATGACTTTGCCCATTACATCCAATTTCCTCTCACACTGACATCAACAGGTCAGGACATGCCCCTGCCCATTATATTCAATTTCCTCTCACACTGACATCAACAGATCAAGACATGACTTTGCCCATTACATCCAATTTCCTCTCACACTGACATCAACAGGTCAGGACATGTCCCTGCCAATTATATTCAATTTCCTCTCACACTGACATCAACAGATCAAGACATGACTCTAACTGTTACATCCAATTTCCTCTCACACTGACATCAACAGGTCCAAGTCATTTTTTTCAACTCCATTTCAATATCTGCTTTGTGAGAATGAATAATGCTGTTTTTTATTCAAGTTATAACCTCTTCCATCAACTATATACAGAAATGTTTAGAAATATCCGGAATGATCAAATCAATAATAAGAAGTTAGGATCTTTTCTACATCCAGAAAAAAGTTTGTTTGAATATTTGTAAGGCTTTAAAGAAAAGCTTTTTATCTTTATTTTTTTGTGAAACAATTCAACAAATATTGTGCATATTGTATGCATTACATGTGTGTGTGCATATGTATGTATGTATGTATGTATGTATGCATGCATGTATGTATGTATGTATGTATGTATGTATGTATGTATATGTATATATGTATGTATGTATGTATGTATGTATGTATACACATACATGCATGTATGTATGTGTTGTTGCACCATGAAAGAGCCCAGGGGATATTTTCCTTCCCTAAATTGATAAGGTTCCCAAAATGTAGCATATCCCCAAATCTTGACAGTAACAGGGAAAGATATATAAGACTATCATCGTGAAAGTTTAGCCATGGTACCGCACATTATGTAGAGTGTTTATCATATCAGCACAATATAGGCTATATGGTACAGACAAAGGTTAAGTTCCAGAAACTATAAGAGAGAAACCACAGTAATGTCAATACAAATTGTTATGTTCAAAACCTTGAGTCAATTTAGTAAGGAAATTACATTTACAAACGTAACAAGCCAATACACTCAAGGTAATCCCAAAAATTATATGTTGTTAACATGCTGAATTGACTACTTACGAAAACTGACTGACACCAAAATTGTATGCTGCTAATATGTTGAATTGACTATTCATGACAACTGACTGACACCAAAACTGTATGGTGCTAAAATGCTGATTTCACTATTCATGAGAACTGATTGACACCAAAATTGTATGCTGCTAACATGCAGAGTTCACTATTCATGAAAACTGACACCAAAACTGTATGGTGCTAAAATGCTGATTTCACTATTCATGAGAACTGATTGACACCAAAATTGTATGCTGCTAACATGCAGAGTTCACTATTCATGAAAACTGACACCAAAATTGTATGGTGCTAAAATGTTGATTTCACTATTCATGATAACTGATTGACACCAAAATTGTATGCTGCTAACATGCAGAGTTCACTATTCATGAAAACTGACACCAAAATTGTATGGTACTAAAATGATGATTTCAATATTCATGAGAACTGATTGACACCAAAATTGTATGCTGCTAACATGCAGAGTTCACTATTCATGAAAACTGACACCAAAATTGTATGTTGCTAACATGCTGAACTGACTATTCCTGAAAACTGACACCAAAATTGTATGGTACTAAAATGATGATTTCAATATTCATGAGAACTGATTGACACCAAAATTGTATGCTGCTAACATGCAGAGTTCACTATTCATGAAAACTGACACCAAAATTGTATGGTACTAAAATGATGATTTCAATATTCATGAGAACTGATTGACACCAAAATTGTATGCTGCTAACATGCAGAGTTCACTATTCATGAAAACTGACACCAAAATTGTATGTTGCTAACATGCTGAACTGACTATTCCTGAAAACTGACTCACACCAAAATAAGATTTAACAGTAAAATCAAAGCATTTCAAACATGATCAATGTATGTACATCTTAATAAACAGCTGATGTAAAACTGTATTGGATTATGAGAAAGTGGAAAATTGTGCACAGCTGGCCAGTAACATGTATTGAATAAACTGAATATTGAGAGCATTGTCCAATAAAATGTTTCAGCACCTATAGTTGCATATATAACTGACTATACAAAATGTATCCATTTTAGTCTTTAATATTCGAGGCAGTTGGGATCCATAACTTCTGACTGAATTAGATGACACCGCAGTATAATAAGAATGACAGAAAATCTGATGAATGAATGAAATGCAGACGTGTGGGGCTTGGGCTGGGTAAAATAAACAAAAAGCAGTCAATTGTATAATAACAATTTATGTATATTAAATGTGTGTGTGTTTTGGACTTGTAACTTAGCTTTAACAAGTTTTTGTCATATTACTACGATGTCTGCAGTGTGGCAGTTTAAAGTGGTGTTTAGCACTGGGGCATCATGCCGCAAACATGTAGCATCATGTCCCACCATCACATTATCCTGAAACCAGGCTGACCATTCCTAGCACTAACCTCTTTATGCTTAGTGCCAAGAGAGGCAGCTGTTAGTACCATTTTTATAACTCAGCCAGGGTTCGAACCAGCGACCTACCACATCCGAGGCTGATACTCTAACCACTAGGCCACCTGAGTGGTCATGTATATTAAATATATTTCTTTTTCTTTTCATGATATCTATGCATTTAATTTTGTCCATAATATTGTTTTCTAGTGGGAATTAAGATATAACACTAAGATTCAATGCATGTTGTCATACATTTGACAGTCCAATCCAATTTTGGTCACATAGTCCATTGTGGTACAGCATTATAGTGAAGAGTGTTATAATGAAGGACTTCATTATATCCAATTAAGTCTATTCTTGATGGGAATTTCCTCAAGCGTCCTCCAAATCATGACTCCGCTGAAGCCAAGTGTTCTTTAAGTGTCCTTCAATTATGACTCCTTGAAGCCAAGTGTTCTTCAAGTGTCCTTCAATTATGACTCCTTTTTGAGATGACTGGCTTGCCATGGCAGAAATTGCTATAATGAACTATAAGTGGCTGCATCATTAAAGACCAGATGGCAGATGTGTCTGAAAGTCACATCTACATGCTGAAAGTCACATCTACATGCTTTCTTTTGCCTGCATCCTGTGCAATAAATTCATGATTATGGCACTATGAAAAAAAAATTCATTTTACAGGTCACAAATTATGTCTTTTGATAAAATACTTGAATTGTAATTTAAAAATATCTCTGGCAGAGCATAAATTATTAATATAGTTACCCAAAACAAGCACAGGATTGATGATAAGCCCACGATATTCTATTTAGCTAATTCATTAGGAATGGATAAATGCTGTATCATGTGAGAAATAGTTTCCAATAAGGTTAGAACTAATTCATTAAGCATGGTCCATTTCCCTTATCATGTGAGAAATAGTTTCCAATAAGGTTAGAACTAACTCAAATAGGCATGGCCCATTTCCCTTATCATATGAGAAATAGTTTCCAGTAAGGTTAGAACTAATTCATTAAGCATGGCCCATTTCCCTTATCATGTGAGAAATAGTTTCCAATAAGGTTAGAACTAACTCATATAGGCATGGCCCATTTCCCTTATCATGTGAGAAAAACTGTTCCACAAAGGCATGAACTAAGGGTGTAAATAAACACTGTGTTCTCAAATTCATGTCTCGTTGTTGATCAATTCCTTTCATGATGATGGTATACAGTGGATAGGAAGCAAAGATAGATTCTTATGATGACTCAAGTTTTCTAAAGTAGACACCTTGGTTTTTATGATACAAACATTTTCTAAAGTCAACATCCAGGCTTTCATGATAACAAATGTTTTCTAAATTAGCTAGACATCCTGGTTTTATGATGAAGACATGAGTTTTCTAAAGGAGACATTCTGGCATTTATAATATCAAGAGTTTTGCAAAGCAGACATACTTCGGTTTTTATGATGACATATGCTGGTTGTTACGACGACAATCAAGAACACATCCTGCTTTCCAGAATTACAAGATTTCATGACAATTGTGGTCTTTACAGTTGTCAACAACAAAAACAAAAATCCAGCATAAAATCCCTTACAGTATACAACCCTTATTTTCTTTTAAATCTCGATAGATGATGGTGTACCTCATCAAATTATGACATTACTGACAGCAAAATAATGTTAGTATTAAATTTCCCTAACGAGAGAATTTGGAGCCATAATGTATTGGATGAATTGACCCAAATAAAATCAGTGCAGTCAGAGTTCTGATATAGTATGATACAAGTATGTAGAAGTCATGAAGTTACTGATACAGTATGACACAAGTATACTGAGGTCATGAAGTTATTGATACAGTATGACACAAGTATACTGAGGTCATGAAGTTATTGATGTTACGTATTCTTAATTTAATTGTTTATTTGTTAGTGTCACGTTTGCTATGCCCCGCTATAAAGTCATGTATAAGCTATAATCTACCTGTCATGGGAATATTACCACGGCGTTGTGCTTGATCTCTAAATATTGCTGCGGGGTTAGTGTTGAATTCTTAGGCAAGGTTACCATGACCAGCCAGGGACAGGAAACTTGAGTTGGAAAGGCAACTGGTCATGTCACTTAACAAAGGCTTGCCATTATCACACTTATATGTTAAAGGTTAGTTCAAGGATCAAAAGTCAAAGTCCATAGGGTGTGTGTTCTTCTCCAACCCCACACTGACAGTCAGCAAGAGGGACATTGTCCACTAAGTTTGATTGGAGCAATCAACAGTGATATCCAATCAAAAATTGATATAGAGGCTGTGATTACAATTTAGGTTATAATGATACCTTCTGAATTCGCAAGATTAATTCACTATTTGCCTGAATGGATTGCAGATCAATAGGCTTTACTTCAAAAAAAGAAGCCACTCGTAATCTGGCAGCAGAACTTTGAGGTAGATTCTAAGAAAAGACAAGGCTTCAAAAAGGTCAGTAAGTTATTTGCTCAATTTTTCAAGAATATTATGGCATTGTAATTGTAATTATTTGTTGTATGCACACTTAATTATTAGGATCATTTAGAATATAGAATTACCTTTGCAGTGTTTAATTTACAGGTGTATTTGAGAAATGGGTTTGAGCCTTACAAAGAGAATTGTTAGATTCAAGGCAGAAATATGTATATTGTTTTAGCTTGTGGTTAGAATTAATTTTGTAATTCGCTAAAATGGTTAAGTATGTAAGATTAGATACTATGGACATATGCATATATATGAGAATGGATATTTGAATATTTGCATACTTTGTACAAGTTGAAAGGTAAAGAAATGTGTTTTCTGATTATTGTGACATTGTTTAGTATAATGGGATTAGGAATATGTGTGGATGTGACAGAATTTATTGATGTATGTATGAGAAGTAAGTGATACCATACTGTATTATGATGTTTGTTTTACCATACAAGAACAAATGGGTATCCCGGTTTGAATGAATGCATGACTGAAGAAATTTAAAAGCCATTATTTGATGATAGGATGTGTGTAGTGCAAGATGAGTGAGCTAAGGAAAAAAGATTGTACCATCCCTGTGTTTTGACACTAAACTTTTTTTGGGGACAGAGAACTCCTGGTTCCAAGTCCCAAGTAAACAAGAGTTGGAGATGGACTTGAGACTGTCAACAAAAGTGCAGTCGTGGAGAAAGTGAAAGAGAAGGAGTATAGAGAAAGTAGAGGAGGAGGAGAAGGGGTCTAGGGAAAGTCGAGGGAGGAAGAGAAGAAATTGGGAAAAAGAAGAGAGAGAAAGGATAAAACAGATAAGTAGAAATACAAGGACAGCAGGAAATCAATCTCACACTGCTAATCTGGTGATGTCATAGGCTTATTAAAGGGTTGAGCGGAAGGAGTGTGCAGCACTCCCTTGATAACTCGCGCCCTGATAACTCAAGAACCCGCTCATAATGCAGGTCAGGCGTGGCTCCCATTTTTAAACCAGAAAATACCTCAAAAATTGATCCCTATTTGTTGAACTTGAAGAAAATCGCGATCAAAATTGGTAATAGAAACTTTGATGTTTCGCTCATTTTATCATCAAAAACATTAGATAGGACCTGGAAATTTCAATCAACACTTTGAAATATCAAATTCAAAAATAAGTCATACAATTTTTTACATTTTCTTTCCAAACAACATTCCTAGTACACAGCAATTAATGATATGTAAGGAAATTTCGATCAATGAAAATGTCACTTACGCAGAGTGGAGGCAGTACTTTAATAAATAAATACAAATTAAATTAAAAAAATTATCAATTGAAATGTGTTCTAGTGCTATCTTTTAGTTCCTTTTAAGTGTAATCTATCATAAATGCAATGTGTCCTCTTGTAATTAAAAGTAAAATGCATCAATCTACAGTAACAGCTATGTCCGCAAGAGTTTCTTTGACAACCTAATTAAGTGCCGCCCGTGTTTTGATAATTGACTTTCAGAAGTATTTGTTGTATTGATGCACTGAATTAAAAGCTGGCCTCCTTTGTCTTACCACATTAATTATGTCCTTTGAATCAATTAAAGGAGATGGAATAAAAGAAAAGTTAAAAGGCACAAAAATCGGACTAACTTGAAAATCTAGCAGCCCTGGTCGTATGTCAGGTGAACTCACTTCATTTGATCAATCAACCACTTATAAATGTTATTCTGTATGTAACATAAACTACCTTAAATTAACCAACTCTTTCATAACTGTGATCAAAGTTAACAAGGCATCCAAGCGAAATTAATACTTCATAAAATAAAGAGCTTGATTTCACAGATACAGACCACTGTGGGTAAGCGAGGTTCAGAGAATCCTTGAACTGGCATTTAGAGATATCCTCAAGGATGATAAGAAGTTTCATTATTAATTCCAATTAATTAATTCACGACATCAATATTGTACTAATTGAACAATACAAAAATTGAGTTTTGATGTAGACAATTGTCTCACAAAATAAATGTCGCATGTTTTTGAAAAAAGGAATCTTGTTTGGAAGTGTATCAACAGTTAGTCTAATTCACTGCTATGTGGACTCCCAATTTGGCAAGATAATATTTAACACCACTATGGGAACCAGACTCATCAAGAAAACAAAAAACAGTGACATAATACGCAGATTTTTTTGCGTGCATGTGATGGTTGTTGAAACCTGGAGTTGAAACGATCTTTCATATGTTAGACATTTTGAAAATAAATGTTATTTAAACAGAATAACAAACAACTTCATTAGAAAAAGCTCATTATTACAAATTATTATTGAGGTGATTGTAAAATGAGGATTCAGTCAATAAACAGCCCAGTTCCCTAATGCTGCTCACACACACACACACACACACACACACACACACACACCGTTTTTCTCGATGTCAAAGTGATTTTGTTTAAATTTTTTAAGGTCTCTCGGTAACTCGCACCTCACTTATAGTGCGGTCTATTTTGGTGGACCCCGTTGTGCGCAAATTATCGAGCGAGAGGTGTAATTGCAATTTGAGTCATTTAATTACTGAACTGTTATTAAATTGTTATTCACTGAATTTCAACTTTTTTTGTACATTTAACCAACTAACCATCTGCATTGCTGACTGGGGGCTTGGAGCTTTACATCTATCTTTCACTAAATTTAACTTATAACAAAATAGAGCCTGGGTGGGACTTCTATAATAGTTTAAATAAAATACTGGGAGCACCCCTTCCCTAACCACTGACATCTTCAATTAGTTTTAAAAAAATGTATATCTCATTACATGCTATTGTAATGTAAAACTGTATGCTGGACTTTGCTTGATCTGATTGACTTTTTTTATTTATGTCAACTAATACATAGCTAAATTATACTTTAAGTGTATGAGCTTAAAATCAGAATTATTATTCTGGTAAACAAGAAGGAGTAAATATGTTGACTTGGGTCAGGGTTTTGGAGATTTCTAAGTGAATTTTACAGGTTATTGTGTTGTAAGTAAACAAGGTTCATTCTAGAAGGTTATTTTCTGTCAGGAAATATTTTTTTATAGAAAATGCTAATTGTGACCTGAGGTCAAGAAGAGAACTATATAGTTTTGTGACTGTGCGGATTTGGTCAGTCATGCTTTAACACCTTTTCTAGTTGTATTATGTTGCGACCAGTTAGGGCTGAATTTAACTTTCTTTTAATTATTGAATTCATGTGATTATTTTCTCTGGAAATACATAAGTGCTCTGACAAAATACTTGAATAAAGACATTCTTTGGAATTTATACTGAATTCAAACCTGGAATAATATTTCTGTGATTCAACAAGAGACTGTTGACACATCAGCAATCAGTTGGCTTTAACAGACATGTCATCGCCTTCAGTTCTGGATCTCTTTGGGACTTTTACTGAATTGTATACTTGACTTTAAATTACTAGGACTTGTGTCTTTAAATCTTGGATCATTTGAGGATTTGATTCACATTAGTCCAAGTTCTTTTTTCTCATTTTCTTTTACCATTATACAAGGCTTGCTGTCTTTCACTCTTTTCTGTACCTTATTTTAAGAGCATAGACTTATAAAACTTGTACTGTATGATGCAAGTATGCGGAGGTCATAAAGTTATTGATACAGTATGATGGAATTATGCAGAGGTCATGAAGTTACTGATACAGTATGATGGAAGAATGCAGAGGTCATGAAGTTACTGATACAGTATGATGGAAGTATGCAGAGGTCATAAAGTTATTAATATAGTATGATGGAAGTATGCAGAGGTCATGAAGTTACTGATACAGTATGATGGAAATATGCAGAGGTCATGAAGTTACTGATACAGTATGATGGAAGTATGCAGAGGTCATGAAGTTACTGATACAGTATGATGCAAGTATGCAGGTCATGAAGTTACTAATACAGTATGATGGAAGTATGCAGAGGTCATAAAGTTATTGATACAGTATGATGGAAGTATGCAGAGGTCATGAAGTTACTGATACAGTATGATGGAAGTATGCAAAGGTCATGAAGTTACTGATACAGTATGATGGAAGTATGCAGAGGTCATAAAGTTATTGATACAGTATGATGGAAGTATGCAGAGGTCATGAAGTTACTGATACAGTATGATGCAAGTATGCAGAGGTCATGAAGTTACTAAAATCTGCATACACTGTTGGGTTTTTCCTCCTTGACTGCTAACTTATTCTAACAGTCCAGACTTGTAAGCAGTAAATCAATCAATATCAGCTGCTGGTATCTCATCGACATTATCTGAAATATGCTTATAGATGTAAGAACTTCTGTTACATTAGATTTCTATTTCTGGACTCTAAAACATATATTGTATTCAAACTGAACAGACTTGATGTTATCAATACCAGGATAGAATTGGAACAGTGTCAGTCTATCTGTACACTGGCCAAAGAGAACATACATGTATCTTTGTACTTCAACAGGGTGTAGTGACTGTGACACATCTTATCATTCAATGAATTGGTACCTGTCAGTACATATTATCATTCTATGAATTGGTACCTGTCAGTACATATTATCATTCTACGAATTGGTACCTGTCAATACATATTATCATTCTATGAATTGGTACCTGTCAATACATATTATCATCCTAAGAACCTTTACATGTCAGTACATCTTATTATTCTATGAATTGGTACCTGTTGGTACAGAATATCTATGAATTGGTACCTGTCAGTATATTTCATCATTCTATGAATTGGTACCTGTTAGTACATGATATAATTCTATGAATTGGTACCTGTTAGTACATAATATCATTCTATGAACTGGTACCTGTCAGTACATCTTATCATTCTATGATTTTGGTACCTGTTAATACATGATATAATTCTATGGATTAGTATATGTTAGTGCATAATATCATTCTATGAATTGGTTCCTGTCAAAGCATCTTATCATTCTATGAATTGGTACTTGTCAGTACATCTTACAATTGTATGAATTGGTACCTGTCAGTACATAATATCTCTATGAATTGGTACCTCTTAGTACATAATATCATTTTATGAATTGGTACCTGTCAGTACATAATATTAATCTATGATTTGGTACCTGTAAGTACATCTTATCATTCGATGAATTGGTACCTGTAAGTACATAATATCATTCTATGAATTGGTACCTGTAAGTACATAATATCATTCTATGAATCAGTACATGTCAGTACATCTTATCATTATATGAATTGGTCCCTATCAGTACATAATATCATAAAATGCATTGATACCTGTCAGTGCATTTTATCATTCTATGAATTGGTTCCTGTCAATACATCTTATCATTCTATGAATTGGTACATGTTAGTACATAACATCATTGCATGAATTGGTACCTGTCAGTACATATCATTCTATCAATCGGTACTTGTCAGTACATAATATCAATCGACGAATAGGTACATGTCTGCATCAGTAAGTTGTACTGATTGTGATAGCATTATCATTCTATGAATTGGTACCTGTCAGTACATCTTATCGTCCTATGAATTGGTACATGTCAGTACATCTTATCATCCTATGAACTGGTACCTGTCAGTACATCTTATCATTCAATGCACTGGTACCTGTCAGTACATATATAAATCTATAAACTGATAACTGTTGACAGCAACAAGTTCTACTGACCTTGGCACATATCATTTAATGAATTGGTATATGTCAACATCAACAAGGTGTACTGACTGTTGTAACTATTATCTTTTTTTATGAACTGGTACCTGTCAGTATATATTACCATTCTACAAATTTGTACATAATCTAATTTTTTTCAGACATCTCTGGAGCATATATATATATATATATATATATATATATATATATATATATATATATAATCACTCATACATTTAAGTTACTTTTCTTCACCCATTTACCACAATTGGTACAACTAAAATAAATGCTATATGAATGCAATTCACTAGCTGCATGTGTGGAATTGGAGTGTTAAATTAATTTAGATCATGAAGGACTGATACTCATTAGATAAAACCTATCAATACTGCATAGTGCTGGAGGACTTCATCACAGTTTACGGACTTATCAATTACCCCTAAAATGGTATATGGACTAAAAACAAAACAGGAATGGCAAATTCCTGACTAAATTTCATAATCAGTTATCTTAATTATTCAAAATGTCAATTATGATGAATTGCAAAGTGCATTTTCACTTCTTACCTGTATATATTATATGGCTGGATGGTATGACATTTTCACTTCTTACCTGTTTATCTTACATGGCTGGATGGTATAGAAAAGTGTGTGTGTGTTTGTATGTGTGATTTGGATTTTTAACATAGCTTTAACAATTTTTCCATCATATCGCTATGATGTCTGCAGTGTGGCAATTTATAGTGATGTCTAGCACTGGGGCATCATGCTGCAGACATGAAGCATGATGTCCCACCCAGTCACATTATCCTGACACCAGGCTGATCAGTCATAACACGAACCTCTTAAGGCTGAGCGCCAAGCAATGCAGCTGTTAGTACCATTTTTTTAAGTGTATGGTATGACTCAGCCGGGGATCGAACCCACAACCTCCTGCATCCGAGGTGGATGCTCTAACCACTAGGCCACCTGAGCGGTTAGCAGACAAGTTTTGAAAGTGAAGGAGTGGCTTGCTTAACATGAGAAACAAGAAAAGTGTGACAGTTGTTGAAAACTGGAAAAACCATGTATCACTATTTATTAGGTTGTTGGTGCTGATGCAACAAATATAATTTATTTAAACACATATATATATTACCTGTGGAGGGAAAAATCATAATCATAAAAACATTTGGAGGGTATGTCAGCCTTTATTAAAACAGAAAACCAGTCAAGTCGCAGGCTTCATCTTTAAATATTATTAAACAATTCCATGGCTGAAAACAACTAAAACCTTCACTAAGTCATGTATCAGTTGCATATATAGGAATTAAAATGGATAAAAACTTACTTGAAACAAAACAGGTGTTTCAAATATTGATTAAATTTATAAACACTGGTATATATGGAACTCTCCAATCAGTCTTATATAGTTTCAGTGCAGAAATGCACAAACTGGGGAAAAGTTCACTAGTTTAGTTAATAAAATTCAGAGACCAATCTGAGTTCACATTCAATGAAAAATTTGGAAACCAGTCTGAGTTTAAATTCAATTAAAAATTTGCAGACCAGTCTGAGTTATATTCAAGTAGAAGGATAGTAGGAGATTCAAGCATTGCAGATTCTGGCTTCATCTGTGCTTTTGTGTTTCTAATATACTTGCAATTTCTTGGTAGACTTAAATTAGACTTAAACTAGCCTAGTAATGTCCAGTTTCATTGATTAATGTACAAGTAAAGTGAGATGACATTTGGCTGAGATTGTTTTTTTATCTTTGTTTTGCTTATTGAATGAAATATCTTTGAAATGCAAAACAATAATATTTTACTACACAAAATACAGTAAGGCAAAAAACTTATTCATGTCTTCCTGTGTCAACTTGATCATCAATACTCACTTTGCACAAATAGCGGTTCTTTGATGATCACCCAGCCATAGCCATAGACTGTGTCTCCTACACAATAAGTTGCTGTTGGATTGTTGAAAATTATTTGGAACTTCTCCAAGCGCTCCATCCTGGATTACTACAGCCTGAAATGATGATCATCCACATACTGGTTAAATATAACTTTAAGGCCAAGAATCTTTGAAGATTGCTTTTTCATTTACTAAACTAAATAACATGTACATATGTTATACAACTTCAAGCAAGGTTAAACAAGTACACAGAAATCTGAGTGTCTTGTCAGAATTTTCTGCTGATTTTAGTAAGTGATCAAATAATAAATATTTGTAGCAGCATTTGTTTTGTCTCTTAATGTTCATTACAGCTGAGATATATACTGGTAATTCATTATTTACTAAGCAAATATTAGTCTCTGGACAGATTTTCTGTTACCTTCCCATACGGAAACCTAACATTTTAAATGATTCTCCTCTGGGCATGTACAATTACTGCATTCAAAATGTGGCTTGATGATTTGTCTTTGCTGCTAATCATACAAAAGAAAAATCAGTTTGCATGCTTCTACCTGAGCAATAAATTGATCAAGTTCCTTAAGCACCATTTCAAAATGGACCAACAGATATTAATGACACCATCAAGGACATGTTTCAGTGCTTTTTCTAATAAAAATATTGGGTATACGAGAACTGCATGGAGCTTTTTGAAAATGAAACTATCAATTGAGAGCCCTAGATAAGAATTTAATTGGGTCTTTTATTCCTCAGTTTGGTATATGTAACTGCATCCCTTGAAATTATCTGGGTGTAAACACCACGAAACATAAACTTTACACTGCTGGTCTAAGTCCTGAAGATCCTATTGATGCCTCTTTCAGTGGTCAAAACAGTTTAGTGACCATGACCAATTCAGGATGCATTTGATTATATGTATCTATTTGAGTGATAGTTCTCAATGAAGATCAAGGACTATCATTACAAATGTGCAAGGAACATAGCTAACTTGAACTGATAGCATAATTTATTTTGATAAAACAAACAAATCTAGGGTTGATTCTAGATACACTATCTTGCTAATTTCTCACAATGAACACCAAAAAAATAAACAAAATGCACTACAGTCATGCTTTATATTCTCAAGCCCTACCATTATTTCTTCCTTAAAATCCCCTATTCTTCAAAATAGTCTCCCCTTTTAATTAATGGAGGAATGAGTTTCCACCCCCTACCCCCAAATGTTCAGTTCTAGATTATACTATGGTCCTCATAAAACACAAGCCGCTATTTGCAGGAGCTATTTGCTGACGACTTTTATCTGAATGTCTAAAATTAAATTGTTTTGCATAATATGTAACTGTTTAAAAATTTTGTGTTATTAACACAAACTGTTAGCGTAAAAATATACAAAACACAGCTAATCTAGAAGTGATGGATGTAAATTTGTAACTGTAAGTTAATGGCAGACATATATTTCACTCTGACACCAATCTTTCACTGAGATAAAACAACACTGTATTAATACTGGTTGACGTTTTGGAATGAACCAAAGTGTATTGTTATGGTACAAAATTTCTGCTGACGTTTTATTGCAGCACATTCTGTTGTGGTCAGCATAACACGTAATCGTTTAAGATTGATGTAATGGGCTAGGCTTGCCATAAATAGGTAGCTTTTGATTGTTAACCTCTCTTGTTTGGAAGCATGGCTGGATTTTAATTAGGACCCACTAAAATAATGGTCCAATAGAGATGCAAATGTAGGGTCAAGTGGAGGAAATGACACAGTAGAGACAGGCAAGAGACAAATTTTGGGGAATCTTGGGTGATATGAAATATTTGTCAAAAAACGCTATTTTCCAGAACAGTTATTAATGAAGGCAGACAAGAGAGAATTATACTGACTTTGAAAGTGTAAAAATTTTGGTGGATACAGAAAGTTAAACCTGATTGGCTAAGCTAGTTGAAACTCAAGGTTTTAAGTGACTCCCCTTGCAAAATTTGGCAGTCCACATATTATTTTTCTTGTTAAATAAATCATCCAAGAGATTGTTTGCTCAATCTGGGTTGTGAAACTATGGCCAATCATCTCCTAGATAATGATAACCAAAGCACCATCGAGGTGGAGGATCATATCCCAAACCACTCACTCCCTTACACGAATCAATACTAATTGGCATTTTAAACACACACATGCTCTTAGAATGTGTAATGAACAGTCCCCACTATTTGCTTTTTTTGTGGGGGGGCTTGTGTTTTTAAACACAAAAGGATTAGGGGCAACATAATAATAATAATAATAATACTGATAATGAGGACTTTGTATAGGGCCTAATTTTTAAAAGCTCTAAGTGCTTTACAACATTAGACAACACCTATAAGATAAAAAACATATATAATGATATGATTACAAACACAAACACCTTGAAATTAGAAAACATAGAAAAAAATATGCTGAGAATATTTAACATTATTAGATCTTTAAGTTTGTTCTTGCAGTCAAAATAAGTGAGTTTTGAGAGCACTCTTGAACGTGATCGCTGTGTCTTTGTGTCTAAGTTCAGTGGGCAATTCATTCCATGTTGCTGGGCCCTGGTATGGAAAAGAACGCTATTCATATGACTTTGTTTTCATAGTGGGAATAATGAGTATACGATTGTCAGAAGAGGAGCGTAAGTATCTTGCTGGTGGGTGAAGTCGAATAGGTATATTGGACTAGAATCTGAGAGTGAAATATAGCACAGCGAACAAATTTTGTGTTTGATTCTGGATCAAATGGATAGCCAGTGTAGGGTACAGAGCAGCAGGGAGGTGTGCTCTGATCTTGGTACTCTAAGTATGATCCGAGCAGCTGTGTTTTGAACTTTTTTAAGTTTTTGGAGTAGATATTGAGATGAACCAGACAGAACTGAGTTACAATAGTCCAGTCTTGAAAGTGCTTATGAACACACACAAGTGTTTTAGTGGCATCAACTGAAAGATATTTGTGAATGGAGCTGATGCATCTCAGCTCAAGATATGCAGCCTTGCATATGTTCATGACATGTTGGTATAATGTGAGAGCACTGTCCAGAGTAACACCTAGGTTTCGTACTGATTGTGTGAATTTAATGTTGGTGTTGCTGATATTTATTGTTTGAGGTAAAGGATGTGAATGAGAAAGTCTTTGTGTTGTAATCAGAATGGCCTCAGTTTTATCATCATATTCGAGAGAGAGACAGAGAGAGAGAGAGAGAGAGAGAGAGAGAGAGAGAGAGAGAGAACAGAGACAGAGACAGAGAGAGAGATTTGGTTATTGTGTCTGTTTAATGATAGCCCTTATGATGATAAAATATATTGTGTGGGTTTCACTTTTGGAATTCTACTCAGATATAATAAAATGCAGTCTGTATCAATTGCTTAGCAAAATTACCTAAACGATTATTCAGAAAATTAATACTGCTACATCAAATACTGATTTCAATAGTGTGGCAGATGGTCAGTTTATGTTTAATTCAATAATGAAAGTTACTTCCTATTATTAATCTAATGTGGACAACAACAAAAGTACCATACACAAATTTATTTTCAAAAATAGACCTCTCAGCCCACCAATGTAAGAGTCAATTCAAAAGGAAAGTTCTAAAATCAGCTGTATTTGATCAATTCTTATCACCAGATCAAATAAGACTAGACCAAGGTAATTACATCTACATGCCACTTAGACCACAGGAGTTAACTATTTTCATGTGATCTAAGACCAGTGGAGTTAATTACATTCATATGATCCAAGACCAATGGAGTTAATTACATTCATATGATCTAATACCACTACAGTTAAATACATTCATATGATATAAGACCAATGGAGTTAATTACATTCATATGATCTAAGACCACTGCAGTTAATTATATTCATATGATCTAAGACCACTGCAGTTAATTACATTCATATGATCTAAGACCACTGCAGTTAATTACATTCATATGATCTAAGACCAATGGAGTTAATTACATTCATATGATCTAAGACCAATGGAGTTTATTACATTCATATAATCTAAGACCAATGGAGTTAATTACATTCATATAATCTAAGACCAATGGAGTTAATTACATTCATATGATCTAAGACCAATGGAGTTAATTACATTCATATGATCTAAGACCAATGGAGTTAATTACATTCATATAATCTAAGACCAATGGAGTTAATTACATTCATATAATCTAAGATTAATGGAGTTAATTACATTCATATAATCTAAGACCAATGGAGTTAATTACATTCATATAATCTAAGACCAATGGAGTTAATTACATTCATATAATCTAAGACCAATGGAGTTAATTACATTCATATAATCTAAGACCAATGGAGTTAATTACATTCATATAATCTAAGACCAATGGAGTTAATTACATTCATATAATCTAAGACCAATGGAGTTAATTACATTCATATAATCTAAGACCAATGGAGTTAATTACATTCATATAATCTAAGACTTTTTAAATTGCAGATATTACACCACTTCATCACTGCAGGACACAGGATGGTACTAATTGTATGAAAAAATGGGAACCAATTCAGAAATGGATGAAGATGAAATACAGTACATACGAATTTGGTTGTAACTGAAAAAATAGAGATATTATTTTAATGATGAAATTTCAGTCCTTTAACAGTCCTGCATTTCGAACACTCAGTTCTAAAATTAGCACCTGCCTGGTGCAGAATTGAAATCACATGTTTACATACACACATACACTGTGCCAGATTACCAAATAGGCACCGGCCTAGGGGCCCCACGACAATGGATCAAAATAATATTGATAAAATGTATTTGAAGATAATTTGCGAGGGGTGCCCCAAGATTTTGAATGTCCAAGGGCCTCCAGAGGGTTTAATCCGGCACTGCACACATAGATCCAGAAAATGCTGCGCTTTGTATCCTTTTGATTACACAGAAGCTGTCATCCTGGATGCATCTATACTGATAAATATGAGCACTCGGAAATTTAAATTTATTGAATTTTTAACATCATGGTGTTTGCATACCAGTAGGTTTACTATGGGAACCTTGAGTCCTACAAGGTCAACATTATAAAATGGTGTCTGCTGTAACATTAGTATGGTTGGATAAATAAAATGCCTGGACTCCCATTTAAACAGGCATGTTTATCCCTATCTGATGTAGAGTATTATATACATGTAACTGGTGTATCCAATGAAGATCTCTATCTTCCTTACTAGAGAGCTCTGGATCAGTTGAGTAATTTCTATTACAGGTACCTGATAGTGAATACCATATATTTTATAGTTATACAGGTTAAAGTGCTAAAAGACCAGGTTCATTTTGTGGATATTCCTAATAATGCCATCCAACAAGCTGATAAATCTCAGTCTCAATATTATTATCCCCTATAAACCAGCACTGCTTATGTCACATGACCCAAAAAGTGGCTGAACCAGGGGTCATAGGGGTATACACTGTCTATATTCACTTACAAGTTGAAGTCACCTGCTATGTAGTTTGTTTTACTGATTACTCCTAATAAACTGCAAGATCCAGATCTGCCAGCGCATTATGTGACAGCAGATCTGGGTCTTTGCAGTTTGCAGCTGGACTTGTCTTATAAGTGAGTAACTATAAACCTCACATCAAGAATAGACACTGATCAGTTGAAGCAATGAATCAGCAAGAGTTACAAGGATAACATAACCAGTCATGGATGGACCCAGGATGACCAGAACACACACACACACCCATCACACCCCTCGCTGCCACAAACAAAAAAGAGAGGGAATGCCTCCACATTTCTTCAGGGTCTTATGATTATGGTCATGAATCCCATTTCAATAAGTAGTAGTCAAATTATGGTTAGTATGTTAGTATGCACCTCATTACAAGGTAGTCTCATTACTGCATATTCTGTGGTTCCCATGGACAGCATTATAATGAGGGTGTACTGTATTGATCTTACTTCTTGCCTGACTTTAATTCCAGAGGTCAAAGGACAAAAAAAAAAGCTTGAAATAAATGTGACCTTCTGTATCAAAACTACAATCATTGTAAACAGGAAAAATATACTGCATGTACTAATGTAATGCACTGGCCGATTTGGGTCTATGCAGGTTTATAAGAGTAATCAGTAGACCAAACAACATTGACCCTGATCTGCCAGCTCATTGTACAACAGCAGATCAGTGTCTATGTTGTTTGCAGTTGGACATGATGTGGTTTATTAAGGGTACTCAGTAACAACACAACAAAGACCAGGATCTGTAGGTTCATTATGCAATGGCAGATTAGTGTCTATGTTGTTTGCAACTGGATGTGACTTATAAATGAGTATACAAGGTAGGTAATCATTCACACCATATTTTCAATATAATATCAAGTGTATTACAGTGGAACCTGTCTTGAGAGACCACCCCTTCTGCCAAAACATAATGGTCTCTCATGACAGGTGGTCTCTCATAACAGGTTATAACACTATATAATCTCTAAATCTGTACATGGAGAACCTGGTCTCTCAAGACAGGCGGTCTCTCATAGCAGTGGTCTCTCAAGACAGGTTTTACTGTATACCACAAAGTCCTGATATAGTTTAATGATATGTAGCAACATTTAACACATTATGATGTATAGCAATATTAAACACATTACAATGTATAGCAATATTAAACACATTACAATGTATAGCAATATTAAATACATTACAACGTATAGCAATATTTAACACATTATGATGTAAAGCAATATTAAACACATTAGAATGTATAGCAATATTAAACACATTACAATGTATAGCAATATTTAACACATTACAATGTATAGCAATATTTAATACATTATGATGTATAGCAATATTAAACACATTACAATGTATAGCAATATTAAACACATTACAATGTATAGCAATATTTAACACATTATGATGTATAGCAATACTAAACACATTACAATGTATAGCAATATTAAACACATTACAATGTATAGCAATATTTAACACATTATGATGTATAGCAATATTAAACACATTACAATGTATAGCAATATTTAACACAATACAATATATAAATTTATCATCTTGTTTATTGTTGGTTCAGTACCAGCACTCTAAACACATATCATATGTAAAGAAATGGGAGCTAAGTACCTTTCCCAAGGACACACCGAAGCAACCAACTTGGGGTGGTTGGAGTGGGTAGTGAACTTGCGACCCTTGGATTCAGAGTCCAAAGGTCTATATTTTACCAGAGATATTACATACAATAAGACATTGGTAATTTCTCTTTACTTTCACTTGTTGTTTTTTTTCATGCTGGTTTTAACTGCACTCTGGGCCCAAAAAATGTTTCCTATTGCACCGATTTTTAAATTAAGCTTGGCAGGTCTATTTTTAAAATATTACATAATTTTAGTGTGACGTTTTTTTAAAAAAACGTGGGGAAAAAAGTGCACAGGTCGGCATGAGAAACAGGAACAGTCAGCTGACCAGAAATAAACACCTTTTGGTCTTAACCCATTACTAACCAAATTATTCTACGGAAAAGAGAGCTAAGTGCCTTCCCCACTGATATACTGAGGCATCTGCCCCAGGCTCAGGTTTGCCTGGATGCTGAACCCATGACCCTATGAATTACCAGTCTGTTTATCTACCAGCTGAGCTCCTGCAGCCAGAAGAATTATTACCAAGGGAAGATCTTGATTTGATCTAATCACATAATAAGTCAATCTCACAATTACATTGAGTAGAAATTTGATTTAAATGACACAAATATTGCCTGGGTTACAACTGTTTTTGTGACATTTACATCTCCAATGAAATAGCAGTGCTTATGAAAATGTCAAGGACATACAAAAAATGTTCAATATTCAAAAACAGAAATTTAAGTAAAGCTTAGTAAGTGTAGTAAAATGGTGAATGGTACTTATAAAATCTGAATATATTTCAATAACTGTAATGAGTATAAACAAGGTAACACCATCCCCTGCTTACTAATCAACATGGAAGGCTATTCCCAGATACTTTTCATACATGCTGCCAATGAAATGAGAGTTCAGATTACAGCAGCAAAGAGTCACTGTATTTATCTTGTCTGGTGGGTTGGAAGGGTTTTCCTATAATTCCTATGGATTATGGCAAAATGTTTGCCTAAATATTCTAGGGCTTTGTCTATAATTCCCAGGGATTTTAGCTTTTCAATTACTGCCACATAGCATATGCTCAGCACTTTATAGACAGAATTGTGCTGATATGCCTGCCACACACACACACACACACATATACATACATACATACATACATACATACATAGCTGCATGGAGGCATGCACACAGCAGTGAATATATGACTGACCAGTATCACCCAAGCAGACATATACTAACCAGGCCTTTACAATATATATATATATATATATATATATATATATATATATATATATATATATATATATATATATATATATATATATCTTTTTTATAAGAGTAGTATAAACAATACATGTTTAATATTCCTCAGATATTTGTCATTGCAGCAGTGCACCAAAGTTCTGAAAGGAAGGGTACACTGTGTTTCCACCCCTCCATCCAAATCTGGAGGACTCGCAACATTTTAAAAGGGACAAAGGAAAATAATAGCACATAATAAAGTGCTACAAATATAAGATAATTGTATTTGCTTTGCTAGTTTTATCACCTTAACTCTGCAGTCTGCACTGTACTGCCATAGTAATAAATATTTTATCAAGTACTCACAGAGCTAATGAAAACATGAACTTGTTTGAATAACTAGATAACCTGATATTAGCTGTATCATGATATTTTCTGTTCCAGATCTTGCTCTCTTTTCACTTTAGTCTTCGCTCATTATTTATTAGCATTTATTATAACCTTTATCCAATATGTCAATTACTTTTCTTTTCAGATTAATAAATCATTGATTTAATGGCAAATTGCACTTCTGAATACATTTAGTCTCTTTTGTCATTAATTCAGCCTAAAAATAAATTAAACATTTATCGCTGTAGTTGTAACTTCAACTTGACAATGCATTAGACTATCAGCCGGCAAAGACTGATCATTGCAACTTGACCAAATACAACAAAACCGAAGATATTTTCATTGTTAGACATATTATCTTAAAATGGATATTAAATTGGCACCTTACAGGTTTTAACACCTTTAGCGACTGGCCACTGCTGGTTCCAGCATCAATGCTGATGGACAGCCACTAAAAAGATGGACCCAGTGGGGCACACAGGGGTTAAAATTTGGGGAACATTGGACAATTCCCCACTCAAGATGCAACACCGGTAATGCTATAGGGGAATAATAGGTTATGGTAGACTTGGGAGATTAATAACCAATGGTCCATAAATCCTTTTAGTCACAGTGTGGTCTTGAGCGAAACTGAATGAACAGAAAACATTATTTTCTTATTACACTTATCGTGATCAAGACTTAAGACCTTTAGACCCCTGAATAGGGATATATGTTACCTTAAGTAAAACCCATCAAGAAAATTTGATAAGTAACTTTCTCTTGAACAAAATTATTCTGCTAGATCCAATTTTTTCAAGCCAGATTGGCCACGACCTTTGATCTTTCGAATGCAAAATCAATAGGCCTCTCTCATACCTAATAGCAAGTGCAAGCCAGCTACTTATTTTGGTCAAGTATATGATCTACAGCTGAAGTTACTATGAACAAACAAACATTTTTCCTCATTCACTGACACTGACATTTTTGATGCCACACAATTAACAGGTTTCTTTCTTACCCTAAGAGCAAGCCATTCATAAAGTCTGATAACTGATGACAGTACACATAAAGGACTTGGATGGATTGACATATTGAGTAATAACATTAAATAGCTGACTTTGAGCAGAGATACATGTCACTACCCTATAATCAATGATAACATTAAAATGCAAAAACTAAAATCCAGCACCATTCGATGAGATTACATGTACCGTGTCATCAATAACAAAAACTGTTGTTTTTATGGTTCTATTTATGGATTTTATCAAGTAAAATAAAATTGTCTTTAATATGATTTCAAATATACAAATCGAAAAGTATAAGTCATTTTAAATGTGTAATTTAAATCATAAATGTGCAAATATTTTTTTCTTTATGCATGTCCTGTTAGTACAAAATCTCAAATTTTTACAAGGGGATTAAAGACAATATGTATATTTTATATGCATATAAAATGTCTTCTCAGTATCAAGATGCAGAGCTGCTGCAGTAGATCAGTTGGTACAGCACTGGACTAGTTATCCAAGGGTTGTGGGTTCAGTACATGATTAGGCCAGCCACTTAGCTCTCATTTCCTTTGTATGATATAACCAGTGTATAATATTTTTCACATAATAAAATTTTTATTATTATTTTAAACTTATTTTACTACCACAAATGTTGACTAATTGGGATGGAATATAAGTTTTCACAACTTTAAATAGGCCCTTCCCCAACAATTGACTAGAAATGTACAGTGCAGCACAAAATTGATAAAATTAAAAATACATGATTCATGCAAATAAAGTTTAAGGATGAGAGAGAGAGAGAGAGAGAGTGAATGTGTGTGTGTATGAGAGGATGGTGACAGATATTGGACTAGAGTATGTAAAATAGAATGGATTGAAAGATGAACAATTCCAATTAAACTGTAGTTACGTAAAGGATGCTATCCAACCAATGAGATGGAATTATATACTTGTCAAAATACAAAATAAAATAAAAATATTATGGTAGGCATTGTAAATATCACTGAAAATAATACAAGATAGACTCACCTTCTTTTCATTCATACCAAGCCCACAACAATTTCAAAGAAAATAGTTTTTAACCATTCTGGTTACTCGTTTTATAAACATGTCCATAATGACGATATCAAAATCTTCCACCATGTAGGTATGAAAATATCTCCAACACAAATATCCCAATTAAGACCTTGATTCTCCAACAGGAACAGAATGTGTGATGAAGACCAAGACCAAAAATGAGATAATATTGACCAGTCTGAACAGTTCCCCAATAAAGTATATCACTGCTGAATGAAGCTGCTTGCTAAATACCTTTTGAATACATTGGACTGAACCTCTCAATGCATTCATTGGTAGACCTATGCCAGGTAATGAGAAATCAATCCCACTTCTGACACACATTCATCAGCTGGGCAATGGAAGTAATAATGATGGTAGCTTCTGTTGTAATACACTGCCCAGTCACAGGTTGACAATACTGTGATAAGAAGCAAACAGGTAGGAAGTAACCACTTCAAACATTCCCTTCCTGCTTTTTGTTCAGCAGCATGTCACATTAAGAATGTTACATTTAATAGGTCCAATTTACTGACAGGAAATATTGTGGTAAGTTAAAAGTATATAAAACCCAATGCATCTAGATACATGCAAAAGTTGCACATTTAATTCTAATTTCATTTACCTCTGGCATTCATAAGCATGATAAAATAATCAGTTCAAAGGTTATGATAGTTTATCTACAAAGTCATAACAGAACTCGACTTTATAATCAACTACATGTATCATATACTGCAAGTGATGTCATTTACAGCAACAGATTCAAAATGAAGTTGGCTAACAGCTATCACAACATGTTGTTGTTGTTACTGTTATTGTTTGTTGTTGTGGGTGTATTGCCATTTTTCAGCACAGTATCTGTTATACATGGCCGCCAGTATAAGTGTTGGAGGAATAACTCGAGAAAGCCTCAATAATAACCACAGACATACAGGAAGCTACTGGCAAACTTTCTTGCATACCCACACTGTCCGAGACAGAAACAAAAAAACAAAGAGGTGGGATGGTAGTGATCGGTAAAGACAAGCACTTTAGACTGCACTGCCACCCATCATAAAATCATAACATCTCTAGTTAATGGCATTAAAAATCATGCTCTTTTTATACATCATTCTTGAAGATTTTATTCTTCGAAAAAAAGATCATTAAACCAAAAGAAATTATCAACTGTGAATTCAGTTTTACCCATGCTGCACCAATTTTTATGGATTCTGATGTCGCAATAATGCAGATATCCTAACCTAAAGATGGTTTAGCAATTTCTGTATCATTACAAATTAACATCTTTATTTTTAATCATCATTGCTGATGTACCCATATAGTGTATACATAGATACATGCATACTGGAATGTATGTATTTATGCATTCATTCATGTGTGTGTGTGTGTGTGTGTTTGTGTGTGTGTACTTGTTATGGCTCCTCAGCACAATAGTCAATATATAGTGTCAACTGAATGTAAATTTCAAAAAATGTAAACCAATTACCCACAATTTTGGACGATAAACCCTTTTTTATATATATCCAAAAATGGAATGCAAGATGAAATATAACATGTAAATATGTTAAAATGCTCTAAAATGTATATCTAAAAAAATAGATAAAGGTAGGAACTAAACACAAAATTCAATATATTACCATAAAAGTTGTTTCTGCCACTATTACTTACAAATTTATCAGAAGTGTCAGAGAACTTGAAATGGTTTGCAAAATGATAAAAACCAGGCTTGTAAAACACATATACCCACACTACAGACCTATCATCCAAGTCCAAAGAGTTAAAAAAAATGCAGAGTAACTTGAATTATTTATACAACTGTATGAAATTCTAAATATGTTATCAATATATGTATACCAAATTTTATTTGTCGTTGCCAAGTTCTTTTTGGTCAATCATGATAACATGGTTTTTTGTCATAAAAGAGCATGTTGAAGAAATATGAAAGTGTACAAAGTACACAGTGAAAGACAGTGTACACCATACCTGTTATTAATAGTTCTCTATGTAAGTACAACCTTTATGGCTGACTCTGGATATCAAAGACCATTGGGTCTCAATGGCCTTGACCTTTGTCAAAGTATATGATCTTGAACTAAGGTCACTGTACAAAAACATTTTTTCCCTCATTAGACTTACCATGAGTATGACGTTAACCTTTCGACAAAAAACTATACAGGTCGCTTTGTAACTACACTAAGTGCAAGCCATACACAATGCATAGTTAAACATGAAAGCTTATCCACTAGATTTATAAAAAACAAAATTATACTGAATAATTGATAATTATATATTTAAACTCATGTAGATAAAAGACTTTACCATAACAAGCCCACTCCCATAATGGCATGTGCTATTTAACAATTGGATGGTGTGTCAGACCTGCAGAACAAAATAATATGTAGCCTTGGCCTTAATCCAAAGAAAAATTATACAAGCAAAAAGTAACCTTTGTTTTTATCCTACTGAGATCAAAAGTTATTCAACAGACCTTGCTTGTTTTGGAGTAACAAAAACATTGACTTCTGAAATTTTAACCCCATAATCAATAAGCTTTTCCCCCATGTCATAAGTGCAACCATCCACAAATCTTGGTCAAGGTACATAGTCCAGACCTTAAAGTGATTATGCAAAACTCATTTTTCTTGGGGTTAGAGTTATCTTTGAACATGCAAATCTTCCACACACATTGGTGGAGGTACATGGTTTAAATTAAAATGTTATTCAGAAACCATTTTTCTTCTGTCAGTGACAGTCAAGTCTGATCCCCGAATCAATCGATTTCTTTTCTTACCTAAAGTTCAAATCATCCACAAACTTTGGTAAACGTACATGTTTAAGAACTTAAATATTTGTGCAAAAATTATTTTGCTACCTTACCCATCTTGACCTTTGACCTTTTGACATTCAAATTCAAATTAATAACCATTAACTTTACTTGAAGTGTCAGCCGTGCACAAAAGTTACTCTGGGTATGTGACGATAAGCTATGTTTACTACCAGAATCATTTTCTTCAGTCAGATGCAGTGATCCATCCTTTGACCTTTGTGACCAAACAATCAGACTGCTTCTTTTTCACTCAATTTGCAAGCACCCCACAAAGACTAATCCAGTCTGTCATGAGGAGCTGCTGTTACTGAATGGAAACCAGTTTCTTCTATCACCCCTGTCAAAAGTTTTATTCCATATCTAAATAGTGCAGGGCATCCATCAAGTTTGCTAATGGTACATGGTAGAAAATAAGTTACTGTTCAGAAATTAAATAGGGAACAGACAGCTGACAGATATCACAACAAAATACTCTACATTGTAGTAGGCATATAAGAATTGTTTTAATGGTCTGAAAATCGACTGACATCATCTCTATTTGGATATACAGTCTGGGCACTTGTATCTCTAGGTGGACAGAGCTATTAAATATAGCAAAGAGAATAACAGAGCAAAGGAGGCCTGTCAATATATGCTGGTAGATCAGTGTCACTGAGGTCACTATTCAATTGCAGGAAAAGCATAAAGGAAGTGAACTTTGAAATTATGCCTTTTAAGATATCTTAGTCAGCAAAAATGAAATATATTTGATACATTCAGCTTAATTCCTAAATATGCTGTTTGATAACTGAAAAATGTAGATTTCTGGTTAATTTAAAAGTACTATATACTACAAAATGCATAAAGTATGGTTTCTGTCAGTGCCAAAGGATAAACCATCTGTTGAGTTTGTGCAAAATTTGATGACATGTTTGGGAGCTACTGCCTGACAATCCTCCACACTTAGATTTTCAGACTATCATGGTTCCAATCATCTCTACTTGAATAGAGTCCTTCATACACAATGATGGATATGGATAAAGTTGGAGTGCAATTACAAATAGATAACAATAAATTCTTTTGCTAGTCTAGCCTCCAGCCACAGTACTTCCTACATACACAATACAGTACTTTAAATTATAACGTAGATGTTTCCTTCCAGCATTAGGTAGTACTTTGCAATTAGGTCATCACACTGCTGCATGCCAAAGGTAGATACATTTCTATTGATAATGGGAAAGGTCAAAAGTGTATAAAGTTGGTACACATCATGAAGTGTGTGTGTGATTTGGATTTTTAACGTAGCTTTAACGATTTTTCAGTCATATCACTATGATGTCTACAGTGTGGCAGTTTATAATGATGTCTAGCACTGAGGCATGATGTGTCACAGACATGTAGCATGATGTCCCATCCAGTCACATTATCCTGACACCAGGCCAGCAAGTCCTAACACTAACTCTTAATGCTGAAAGCCAAGCAAGGCATCTGTTAGTACCATTTTTGTAAGTCTTTGGTATGACATGGCCAGGGATTGAACCCGAAACCTCCCACATCCAAGGTGGATGCTCTAACCACAAGGCCACCGGAGCAGTCGCATCATGAAGTCATTGTTCCAATGACCAAATGGTGCCTTGCCAAGTGTTAGTATCATAATGTACTGTTAGTAACACTTCCCTTGGTCTCATCACTTCTTTGCAATTACTTTGGTTACATAGTTTCTTCAGCGACAATTCTGCATAGTATTTAGTTTATTGCATTTTAGATAACAACTATCTGGAGTTTTTGAGTTTTAAACATTCTTTTATGAAAAACAGTAAATGGATATGTATTCCATTAATAACCACAAGAGTTAAAAGAGCAAGGAATGGACCTAAATTGAGAAAGTAATGAATAGGCCAGGAGATATAGGTCACAGTTACCTACTAATATGCTGATGCATTACTCCTCTCTGATACATACACACATTCTTTCATGAATGTGTAGCCTCCACCGTAGTAGAGATGTACCAGCAGTTAAAGCCTACACTGTAGTAATGTGCCAGGAATTACATTTATTACTGAAGCCTCCAGTGTAGTAACAATGTGGCAGAAGTTACATTCAGTACTGAAGCCTCCAATTCAGTAACAATGTGCCAGAAGTTACATTTAGTACTGAAGCCTCCGGTGTAGTAACAATGTGGCAGACGTTACATTTATTACTGAAGCCTCCAGTGTAGTAACAATGTGCTAGACGTTACATTAATTACTGAAGCCTCCAGTGTAGTAACAATGTGCCAGACGTTACATTTATTACTGAAGCCTCCAGTGTAGTAACAATGTGGCAGAAGTTACTTTACTGAAGCCTCCAGTTTAGTAACAATGTGTCAGAAGTTGCATTTAGTACTGAAGCCTCCAGTGTAGTAACAATGTGCCAGACGTTACATTTATTACTGAAGCCTCCAGTGTAGTAACAATGTGGCAGAAGTTACATTTAGTACTGAAGCCTCCAATTCAGTAACAATGTGCCAGAAGTTACATTACTGAAGCCTCCAGTGTAGTAACAATGTGATAGAAATTACATTTATTGCTGAAGTCTCCAATTTAGTAACAATGTGCCATTAGTTACATTTATTACTGAAGCCTCCAGTGAAGTAACAATGTGATAGAAATTACATTTATTGCTGAAGCCTCCAATTTAGTAACAATGTGTCAGAAGTTACATTTATTACTGAAGCCTCCAATTTATTAACAATGTGGCAAAAGTTACATTTATTACTGAAGCAACCAGTGTAGTAACAATGTGGCAGAAGTTACATTTATTACTATAGCCTATACTGTAGATGAAATCTGCCAGAAATTGCATTTATTAAGGTAGCCTCCAATGAAGTAATGTGCCAGAAGTTAACATCTGTTACTGGAGCTTCCACTGTAGCAGAAATATGGCAGTGGTTAACATATATTATTGCAGCTTTCATTGTATAAGAAATGTGGCAGAAATTAAAAATTATTACTGCAGTCTTCACTCTAGCAGAAATGGCCCTAAGTTCAAATTAACTACTGTAGCCTGTAAAACCTAAATGTCCCAAATGAAGACCGAAAGTCCAAGTCCAAAATGTTAGGAAACTTAAAACATCTTAACAAAATGCTATAATAGCATCAAAGTCTAATTAGGTCACCTACTTATGCATATAATCTTGCCTACCATATTTGATTCTGTCTACCTCAAGTTGTTCCAATTAATTCAGTGCTAATAAGATTTTCATTCAAAATGTTTTAAAATGTGTGAAAGTTTACCATAATGGTCTGGAAATATAACAAGACCATCCAGGCATATGAATACAAAGATGCCTACCACATTTTGGTTGCCTCCACTGAGCGCCTTTTGCTCAACTGTGTTAACAAAAAAAGTTTTCATCCAAAAAATCAACAAGAATATCGTGAACAATGCATTGCATGCTTGTCCCTTGTTTAGTAGTTGTGTATGTAGCACTAGATGGGTATGTTTGTGTCTGGAGATTACAAACCAATAGGTCTTAATGAACCAGACTTTTGGTCAAGGTATGCAGCCTTGAGCTAAAGATAATGTGCTGAAACTGTTATTTTCTGATCAGACTAACCATGACTGCAACCTCTGACCTTCAAGGAGTTTACTCTAGAAGGTAAGTTATTTTGCAAAACCATTTTTCATTCAAGTGCAATGACCTTGACCCCAAAATCAACAGACTCTTCCATATCTTAAGCGCAAACCCTCTATAAACCCTGATGAAGTTATGTAGTCTAATGTTAATGCATAAATTATTATTCTGTCAGTCACAGTAATACTTCGATGCCCACAAAACAGGCTTCTATCATACCCAATGTATTAGTCATTCACAAACTAAAATGAAGATAAATTGTCGAGAACCAAACATTTGAGAAGAAAACATAAGGATCTTGAACTTTTAAGCCAAAATTAAAAGAAACCTTCTGTATCCATGGTGCAAACCATCCACATAGTCTGCTAACCACAGATGGTGCAGGAACAAAATTGGCATGGGCAATATTATTATAACATGCTCCACCTTATGGTATGTATACAAAATGTTTTTAAAAAATTTAGATAATGGCCCAAAAGATTTTGTCTTCTTCAAATCTTATACAATTGTCAGAGGCAGCCAAATTGAATTACAGTGTACAGCCTTGCAGGTTAATAATAATCTATCAACACCACAAGAATTATTTCAGGAAATTGCCTCAGAACATTTCAGACATCTGCAAGTATCTGATAGCTACATAGATTATCGTGTATATCCAGGCTTCAACTAGATTATTGTGCATCTCCAGGCTTCAACTGCAATTATTACACGCTAACAAGACAAAATCTTGCCATCAGTAATTTAACAGAGCCGGTTTCAAGATAATTAGACACGTTTCATCAAATGGCAAATATTATTGAACAAACATAGGATAAATGCAATTGGCCTTATGAAATTGTTCAATACACTGTGCAAGTGAGTGATATGATCCCCCACCTGCTATGGTGCTTTGGTTATAATTATCTAGGAGATGATTGACCATGGTGTTATTGCCTGGATCAACAATGCAATAACAGATATCTGAGCAGAGATATAGAACAGAACAACATGACCCCCCCCCCCCCATATTTCAAATAAAACAATTTAACCAATTACATAAACAAAATGAAATTGAAGATACCATTTGGATTATACAATTTCTTTTAGAAAGAGAATTACAAAACTGATGTAAATTGCAATTAGCCATTCTGCTATGCCCCTAAAACGAATGTTGTCGTATAAAGTGAATGATTGAACTCAAAATTACTGGCATATCATCGGTTTTCGCTTACAGTCCTTTCCATATCAAAATTGGTGACAGGTCAGCATTGCCCTCCCCCCCCTCTCTCTCTCTCTCTCTGTCTTTCTCTCTGTCTCTCATGTCATCAACTGTAATACTGTAACTTGGTTGTAGTCTACATTCATTCCCTCCAGTTAGCTCATGTATGGAGTTATTTTTCCCCCTGTCAAATAAAAATAATACACAACCTAAATATTTGGCATGGATTTCTCTGTCCCAGGATCAAACAATATCCCCACTCTTTTTGGGGGCCCTGAGTGGCCGAGAGGTCTAAAGCGCTCTTCGTTACGGATCACTGCCATCTCACCTCTGTCTGCGGCGGTTCGAGTCTAAGATTCAGCCAATGTGGGCATGTGAGAAAGCTTGCCAGTAGCTTCTCGTGGGTCGGTGGTTCTTTCCGGGGTTTTCCGGGTTCTTCCTCCACCATTAATACTGGCCGCCATGTATAGCCTATCGTGCTGAAAAATGGCGTTAAACCCCACAACAACAACAACAACAACAACAACCACTCTTTTTATGTCAGACACAGTATCATCTTATAACAATTCAAAAGAACTAAGCTAAAGTGGTCAGTTCACAAACGTGATATACAAAAAGAAACTATTATTATAAAATTAATGTCTCCTCCCTTAGTTAGCTACTAGCTGCATTCCTAAATGGAACCATGACATAACTAGACTTTTTAAGCTATTACATTTCACTATAAGCTTTAAATTACTAGTTGTACTATGTTGGTCAACATCGACCAATTTACTGCAGTTAAGTGAATTCACAATTTAATTACACTAATCAATTAATGGACTTCCTCCTGTCTTGTCTTAAATACATTACTTGCTAATTATTGATCCACTGACACATACATAGTAAAATCAATTCTTAGCATACATGATATATATCATTTAATATAGATTAATTGATTCTCACAATTCATATCAGAATAATGCATGATTTCTATTACATACAAACAGCTAAATTCAAACATATTCATACTAATTAAATACTGTATTACATTCTTAGGATATATGAATAATATAACATTCAAGACCAATGAATCCATGATTAACGACCTTTTAACTCAAGGAAAATTGAAGTTTGAATTTAAAACAAATAAATTCAACAAATAATTACAAACTTACATCAATGAACATTGAATGCAAGTGAGACAATATTTTTGTCCCTTTCTGGGACTCACTCCTTCTATGCAGCTGAATCTCTCACTCGTTCCAGGTCTCTCAAATTCTTCCAGAACACCATCCTTTGGACAATAAATTTACCAAGAAAAATTACTTGTTAATTTCCTCAGAGTCCCTCTGACTTCTCTTTTGGCATAAAAACATGGATGGCTGAATTTTGCAAGGGAAATTACTGAAAACATTGGATTTCATGTGAGACCCCCCACCATTCAGCTTAGCCAATCAGGATTAACTTACTCTAACTGCCAAAACTGTAACACTCCCACTGAAGTCAGAATACTTCTCTCCAGTCTGCATTTATTATTAACTATTCCTGGAAAATTTCATAGGACACCTATTTCCAATGGCCCAAGACTGTTTCTGGCTTGTCTCAACTTTGCCATTTTCCTCAATTTGCCCATGCATTAACATTTTCTCTTCTGTCTGTCTGACTGTTATACAAATGGACTCTAATTAAAATTCAATCATGTTTCCTAAACATGAGAGGTTAAGCTACCAATTTATTGTTAGCTTTGCCCATATGTCAATCTTAATGGTTGTGTCACACTGATGATAAAATGTACTGCAAGAGCATCTACAAAATTTGCTGCACACTTACACTGTAGCACATTACAGTAAATTTAGTTTCAGATATGCAAGTAAATGCAGACACAGATACAGTGCTCCTTCACTACAATGTTGACACAGATTCAGTGCCTCTTTACTACAATGTAGATATAAATACAGTATTCATTCACAATAGACCACAACGGTGGCCAAGTGGTTACAGCGGCTGCAGAAGGTCGTGGGTTCGATCCCCGGCCGAGTCATACCAAAGACTTACAAAAATGACACTAACAGCTGCCTCGCTTGGCACTCAGCAATAAGAGGTTAGTGTTAGGGCTGGTCGGACCGGTATCAGGATAATGTGACTAGGTGGGACATCATGCTACATGGCTGCAGCATGATGACCCAGTGCTAGACATCACTATATACTGCCACACTACAGACATCATAGCAATATGACTGATTTTTGTTGTTGTTGTTGTGGGTTTAACACCATTTTTCAGCACACGATAGGCTATACATGGCGGCCAGTAGTAATGGTGGATGAAGAACCCTGGAAGACCCAGAAAGAAGCACCAACCCACAAGAAGCTACTGGCAAGCTTTCTCAGATACCCACACTGGCTGAATCCGAGACTGAAAAATTGTTAAAGCTACGTTAAAAATCCAAATCACACACACACACATTCACTATAATGTATACATAATAATGCTCCTTCATTGTAATCTAGACTGACACTGCTCCTTCACTACAATGTAGACACAGATTCAGTGCTCCTTCACTACCATGTAGACAGATTCAGTACCCCCTTACTATAATGTAGACATAGTGTTCCTTCACTATAACGCAGACATAGATAATGTTCCTTCATTGTAATCTAAACATAGTGCATCTTCACCGCTCCAGTGGCCTAATGATTAGAGCATCTGCCTCAGAAGCAGAAGGTCGTGGGTTCGATCCCCAGCCAAATCAGTTAGGGTACTAGCAGCTGAATCGCTAGATGCTCAGCATTAACATGTTAGTGTTAGGAGTGGTCAGACTGACGGTGTTAGGATACTGTGACTGGGTGGGACATCATGCTACATGTCTGTGGCATGATGCCTCAGTGCTAGACATCACGTTAAACTGCCACACTGCAGACATCATAGCGATATAATTGAATTGCTTTAAAGCTATGTTAAAAATCCTAATCACACACACACACTTTATCATCTAGACATAATGCTCTTTCACTACAATGTAGATGTAGAGTGTTCTTTCACTATAATGTAGACATACAGTGCTCCTTCACTGTAATATAGACATAGACAGTACTCCTTGATGATACTCAACATACTGCTATCTACTCTTACAATACAAACATTTTCATAGATGCCATTAAATGATTTCTCTCCTTCTCTTTTTAATTTACTGTTCCAAATCAAGGTATGGAGTATATTGATGCATTTTAGTTTTTACCTAAATGTTCAAGGAAATGTACTGTATATACTTCCTTATAAGACAGGTCCAACTGCACAGACAGATCTGCCACTGCATAATGCACTGGCAGATCTGGGTCAGTGTAGTTTGTTAGGAGTAATCAGTAGAACAAACAACACAGACCCTGATCTGCAGGACATGAGATGATGGTGTATAAAGATCTTTGTTATTTGCAGTTTTACTACTTATAAGCGAGTATATATGACACAAAAAATTATTCGGCAATACTAAATACTGTCTCGATGCAGGCATTTTGCAACAGCAGCTTCATAAGGCTGATGACTGTCAATCGCAGACTGGTACAAAATATTTACAGATGTATATTTTAGTACACATTAATAGGGCTTCTATTCTTACCAATATATATATATATATATATATATATATATATATATATATATATATATATATATATATATATATATATATATATATATTATGAGAGAGAGAGCAGATCATAAATTTGCGATGCATGCCAGACATGACCAATGGGTGAGCAGAAAAACTTATGACATATTGGACACTGGACTCTGCTGAACATAACAAGCCTGTTTTCTCAGTGGTTTAAACACTATACAGCCATTCAGCACAACACTAATGATGTGTGAAATTTTATCTACTGAATTTATCAAAACCTTCCAAAGGAATGTTTTCAAAGTCTACAATCTTCTAGATGACAGACTTTACAATAAAAAGCTCCTCACACCATGAGATGTGAAGTTTATTATTAACATGACCATGACCTTTGACCTTAACATTTATAGGCCTTTGTTACCATAAGTACAAGCTATTTACAAAGTTTAGTTAAAGGTGAAAGCTTATCAACTGGAATCATCAAAACCTGACACTGAAGCCCTACTGCTAGATAAGTCCCTCACACAATGGCATGTGCTTTTTAACAATTTGGCAGTGTGTCCACACAGATCAGACCTTTAGAAAATATGTATAGCCAAGGTCCTAATTAAAGATGACACAACAACTAGTACCTTATCTCATTATCAGACTCAATATCTGAAGACTTGATTAAATATTATTCTACAGCCTGACTTGCCTGTCAATTAGCTATTACCATATGTATTTTCTTATAATTGAACTCAAATTGCAAACAACAAAGATCCTGATTTGCCTTAGTTTAATCTGCCTTCAGATCGGGGTTTATGCTGTTTGTTATTCTGATTACTCCTAACAAACTGTTCAAACTCAGATCTGCCAGTGCATATGTGACAGCAGATCTTGGTCTGTGCAGTTTGCAGTTAGACTCATAAATGAATACATATAGCACATACTTTTTATATACGGTAATCATTTTTGTTTAAAAAAATGTATCATCCTTGGACACATGTCTGAAGACCTGATATGTAATTCTTGAAATAAATATGTAATACTTGACCAGAATATGTAATACTTGACCGGAATATGTAATACTTGACCGGAATATATAATACTTGACCGGAATATGTAATACTTGACCTTCCACTTTACTTGAATGACCATCAATTAGGTGTTACATATTTCTGATGTAGAAAGCTTTGTTTGTGGTCACACACACAAAAAAAACATTCTTCTATTTAAATCACATTCTTGGGAAAAAATTTGGAGTAAATTTTCATACAAAAAATTTCATTTTTATAAATAAATAGCTTGATAAAATAAACAAATAACATGACGAAGATACTAAAACTGAATAAACAGCCAATCTGAAATCAAAGATGCTACTTTCAAGTGCAATAAGAATGTATAATAATGTTATCGTATTTGTCACAACTACTTATACAAAGTCTTGAATGTTTTTATATTAAATTTCACAAGCACCAGAGTGTCTGCCACATTAATTTCTGTTGTCCACCAAGAGTCATTCCAATTTCTGGATTCTTCATATGTATAGGTATCCTTATATTAGTACAGCACAACCTGACATTTTGACAGATTTCATAGACACAAATGAATCCTGTTTGTACGGTCATATAAACAAATGTGTGGTTCTAATTCAATTGACAAAAATTAAGGTGGGTGGGCAGGTAGGTAGGAACAAAACATTTATTGGGTCTGGACTGATAAAAATGAAGCATTATCACGAATTTGAACAGCATGATGTTAAATTAATACTTGTTATTGCTTATTTGGTGAGTTTGTATGGAAGCTTGTTATTTTGTTATTAGTGAGTTTGTTTCTATACTTATTAAAATACATTTTATTTGCATGTTTCATTTTATATTTGCATGTGTTTTTAATATATTTCTTGCTTCATAATATTAATCTTTTTTAATTTATTGCTTATTAAATTATTCTATTCTTCTGTTTTATAGTCAGCGTTTATTGTCTTCTGCATACCATCTCTGCAGACCTTCAGTTATGATCTCTTAGATGGCAACCATACTGGGCATACTTTTTAAAGTGTCAGATGGGCATCAGTTTCACATAGCAGCAACTAGAAACCACAAGATGACTTCATTTACGAAGAGTTAAGAGACAAGGTTTTTCAAGATGGCTTCCAAAACATCCATATTTGAGGTCAGACTGGTACCAATTTCACTTCAGACCATCCAGATGTCATAATTTGGTCTTCTGATGAAAACCCCCTTTCTGTTTAGAGCTAGCAGCAATAAGCTGTCAAGCTGGCTGCCATGTTGGGAATACTGGCTGTCAGATTTTCATTTAGGACCAAAATGGACAACATAAGAAATCTCCTGATGAAAACACAATGTCCATATGAGTTTCAATGTATTGTCATCAATCAGATGCAAAAGGTCAACCAGATGCAAAATCACCTCATTAACCCTACATGCCACTTTACCAGTATGTGTCATGTGAATGTACGGTCCCTCTACAAAGTCTTGTAACATTTGACATTATTTATGTGTGATTTTTAATGTAGCTTTAACAGTTTTTCAGTCATACTGCTACAATGTCTGCAGTGTGGTAGTTTACAGTGATGTCTAGCACTGGGGCATCATGTTGCAGACAAGTAGCATGATGTCCCACCTAGTCACATTATTCTGACACTGGGCCAACCAGTCCTAACACTAACCTCTTAATGTTGAGAGCCTAGCAATTAGGCAGCCGTTAGTACCATTTTTATAAGTCTCTGGTATGACTTGGCCGGGGTTCGAACTCATGACCTCCCACATCCGAGGTGGATGCTCTAACCACTATGCCACCAGAGTAGTCAACATTATTTATGATACACCAAAGAAGTTGGTATTACAGAAAAGGTGGCTGTAGTTGTATAATGGTAACAAGCAATGTTAACTTTCTATCTGTGTCAAAACATACAGCAGAGAAAACAAATTTGGAGACCTCACTTTTGTTTGGTTGAGAATTGCCAGTTTTGAAACTGAAGTTTGTGTCCAGATTTTATACTTTTTGGCCTTAGATCTAGATGAGACTGGTTCAAATGGACAGAAAAACCTCCGCAAACAGTAGTACAAGTTTTAGATTTGGAGTAAAAGATCCTAGAAAACAAAAACTGTGGGTCAACTAAAGAAAAAAAGTTGAAAAGTTAAAAAAATGACAAATTTTCACCCTTTTATACATGCATGTGGGGCCCTGAATGGCCAAGTGGTCTAAAGCACTCTCCGTTACGGATCACTGCCATCTCAACTCTGTCTGCGTGGGTTCAAGTCTCAGATTCAGCCAATATGGGTATGTGAGAAAGCTTGCCAGTAGCTTCTCGTGGGTCGGTGGTTCTTTCCAGGGTTTTCCCGGGTTCTTCCTCCACCATTAATACTGGCCGCCATGTATAGCCTATCGTGTGCTGAAAAATGGCATTAAACCCCACAACAACAACAACATGCATATGCTACAGAGCAAAACAAAAACTGTTTTTTTATACACCTAAGCATCTGACAAAGTTAAAGTCTCTTGGAAACGTGTTTGGTTGTAATCAAAAGTAACCCCAAAAATGTATTTCCTACCTCAATCTCGGGCAAGAATGAAAAGCATCATGATCTCTAAGGGTCACAGAGCTAACAAACAAGGATCACACTCATCATCAATTATTCTCCAAGATCCTGATGTGGATATATGTATATATTCCAAGTTTGATTAACATCAGATCAGAAATATGGCTTCCAGTGAAGCAAGAAATGCAGCCAATCAAATGCAAGATCATCTCATCTATATTCATAGATCTTACTCAAACTCAAATTTGTCTGATGATGTAAACCTCTGTACCAGGTCTGATAAAAAAATGGCTGATTACAAACATGACCTTAAATGTGGTAAGAAGCAAATATTAAAATATGGATGATGGACAACTGGAGAAAGTCTGATAAAAAAAAGTTATGAATGATGGACAATGGAAGACAGTCTGATAAAAAATTATGGATGATGGACAATGGAAGACAGTCTGATAAAAAATTATGGATGATGGACAATGGAAGACAGTCTGATAAAAAATTATGGATGATGGACAATGGGAGACTGATCAAGCTCATGTAACAGATATACATTTAGGACTAACCAGACATCGTTAGAAGTCTGGTGAAAACCACATGTTAACATCTTTTTATTCAGGAATAGTGATCAAATATTTTCAAGATGGCTACTGTGGTGGCAATATTGTACAACAGATCAGCATCTATTTCATTCAGGACCAACTAGACATTAAAATAAGTCTTTTGGTGAAAACCCCATGTCAATATGACCTTCCAAAGCTTTTTAAAATGGCTGCTGTGATCAGCACCATCTTCATGTAGACCAGGAGATGAATGTGTCTGTAACTTGGGTTCATGGCAATTGCTTTGCTGCATGTGATGAGTGTTTGCAAACTGTCTGCATTTCATTTGTGCAAAGCGCTTGTAAATAGTATGCAAACAGATATGTAGACAAAAAATATATTCCAAATGTATTCAAGAACAGGAATGCAAAGGGATATGTGTGAACCACTTTAGAAACGGTAGGAAAATCAATTCTTATGATCATAAAATAATGCAGTAAAGTCCTTAACATGAAAACTCCTATAAATTCAAAGATTTAGATAGCTCAAAGCAGGATATGAATAAATATGATAAAATCACCGACCTGGTTCTTCCAGTTAATGTTTTTCCTGAACACACCAGACTAATGGATGAACCATAATTCATGCTGCTGTATAATCATTCTGTATGTGGAAACTAGCTGTATACATCACCGAGATTTTAGTCCCAGTTGTCGAAACACCAAACAGCATTCTAAAAACCCATCAAATGTCACCTTGGGGAACTTTCAACCTCTTTTTTTTAAAAATGGAATATCAATAACATCAGTTATATCCTTGATCCCAGACTGCCAGAGGAGATTGTCAACAGTTCAGAATACATTTCATGACATTATCATAAATGGGTTAAAAATATTATTAGAACAGGCCTTGGGAATAATTCCAGGATATGATTACCTCCTTTCAATTCAGCTTTTTTTAAAAATTGCAAATATATCTTTACACTCTGTTATTCTATTTCAACATATCCAGCTAAAGAAGATAACACCAGATGACCACACCAATGGATTTTTAAAACAATTGCAGACTTTTATTGACTGGTAGATTTTACAACATTTTTCATGCCAGTTTCCAGACATAATCCTCCAGGACCAACTACAGATTATAATTAGTCCTTCAGAAAAAAACCCGCATATGAGCACAAGTTTGGTAAAGGTAGTGATAATAAGTTTACAAAATGGTGGGCATGCTCAAGGTCAGAGCAGCACTGATTTCATAAATGTAAGTCCTCTAGTGAAATCTCTGTGTTCACATAACAATCATTCAGAAGTAGCCATAACACAATTTTCATTATATCAACAAAGATGGCCTATCAGAGGTCTGATTGGCACCATTTTCATTTAGGACCAACAACATATCATTTAAAAAACCCATGCCTTTTAACAACCGTATGCAGTGAGTAGCTACAAAAGATTTTCATGATGGCCACCAATGCCACTGCCAGAGCAAAACATGAGTACCCTAAAAACCGTACATCCATCATGTGGTAAATAGCATTATCATATTTCTCTTCTCAAAATCATCTGGACCTTTCAAACCCATAAGCAACAGGTTTCCTCCTTGCCATGGATGCAAGCTTGTTAAATAGTCTGTTAGTGGTTGACAGCTGAAAGTTTGCATTATTGTGTGGAAACTAAACTGATGACATAATCATAAAATGATCATTATGCAGGGCACATAAAAGCGGATTTTTTTTCCACATGTAACTATGTTTTTATATAAATAATATACTGTGGATTTTGAAATTAAATTGAGACGATGTTTCATGAATATTTTATGGTCATCTTCAAAATAAAATTAATGCATGTGATTTCAAGTTCCAGAATCTTGTAACACTTTTTGCAAAGAAAAGGTAATATTTCAGACTGAATATATATAATTTTAAGTTGTCTCTTAGATACGTGTACTAAATATCCTATTTTAACAAATGTCAATTATTTTTTTATATTTTTTAAAAAATACACCATAAATGTATATACATGGTACAGATGTACACATTTTCTTTTTGCAACCAATGTACCACATCTATTAATTCAACACATATAACTGAACATACATATTTTTCTTTGTAACCATTAATCGTCATCACTCGACTTTGTTGCACACCGAATGTCCCCAGTTGAAATTGTGTTCTTAACAAGCATCCAGGTCTTGTGGATGAAAAACTTACTGCCCACAGTATGCAAAACCAACTGACTAATAAAGTCCATTACTGGGCTTATTAGGTATTAAATATGGTTACTTCAATTATGTTTGCATGCCTTGACACAAAGGAAAACAGTGTGAGAGGTATTTAATTGATAAACTAGCATGGGACTCATGTCATTTGTGGAGGCAGTCATGACTATTCCCAAATGTCTTTCTGACAGGATCCAAGTTTCTTCCACTGCACCCAAACAAACAAAAGCTAGTTCCAAATGCCAAATATTGCTAGTAAAGACGAATTAAACTAAAATGGTCAAACTGATAGCAAAATTCTTAGTAGCCATCAAGATACAAGATAATTTATTCTGAAATCGTCAATATGTCATCGGAATATAAATTCATTAGAAAAGAATAAAGAATGAAAAATCATGAGCATCCAGAAGTGTCAGACACCTAAATTTCCAACACTAAATACGATTTCAACAATTCTGACTTGGCCCGCTACTGGAGATCAGAATTTTTTTCCAACAATAATAATAAATATGAATGAACTTGTGTTCTGAAATGAAACCATAGCAAAAAGTTAGAACAAGGTCATGTGGTCAAGTCATTCACACAATACAGTAGTTGCTTGTTTAGCAAATTCTGGTATGGTGCCATCTTTCACTTTTGTACCTTGATAATTTTCGCTAATATTTGATCTCATATCTCAGGGCAACTGATGTCCTTAAAGAGCTACAACATAATTTACCTCCTCTTGATGGTTGAGTTAGAGCTCATGTTGCATTGCAACTGAAATTGCTTTCATTACATAACACTTTTATTAAACATAGCTGATCTGTAATTACTTATGTTCAATAATGGATGTCTTTAATTCCGTTGAAATTTTAAAATACCTAAAGACAAAGTATATTTGGAGGTCAGAGCACTATCAGATCAACTGAGGCTTGGAAACAGAAGCAAAATCAAATTGCAGACAGTGGTACCCTGCACAACAAAGCTCTGTCAAGTAAAGTACTGAATAAACACTCAATCATTAAAAATATAAATCTATTTAAGTATGATCCAGTTCATATACATTTGTTAAAACAATTATCAGGAAATCTGGAATATATTCACGCTTTATTCCTTCATATGCTTCCACATCCATCTGCTGATGTTGTTCAGGATCATACATTATACTTTGAAAGAATTTTGGTAAATAAATAATTTGATGTCATTGCTATGTCTAGAGGAATAAAGGAATCTTTGTGTTTCATTATTGGAATACTCTATAACACTGCCACACTGTATTGGAATTCTCTAACAGATCAACTCAGGGTAATGAATTTGTTTGGATAAATGCAGAATTCTATATAAAAAAATGAATCTGTGCCCCAAATGGATCTGTACCAATCTGCTGATGAATGAACCAGTTTATTTTTGAAGCAACCAAACACAAAGAAAACATACTCTTTCATCAATTTTCATGCTATATAAATTTGCACAGGTATATCACTACAATACAGGTTGTGTCTGTGTGTGTGTGTGTTTTTGGATTTTTAATGTAGCTTTAACAGTTTTAGTCATATTGCTACAATGACAGCAGTGTAGGAGTTTATAGTCAGCACTGGGGAATCATGCAGCAGACATGTAGCATGATGTCCCACCCAGTCACATTATCCTGACACCAGGCTGACCAGTCCTAACACTAACCTCTTAATGCTGAGTGCCAAGCAAGGCAGCTGTATGTACCATTTTTATGTCTTTGGTATGACTCGACTAGGGTATGAAGCTGTGACTTCCTGCATCTGAGGATCTGTACTACTTTTACACTTGCTTTAATCATTAAAATTTAAGTTTTCAAAACACAATAACCATAATTACAAACAACTGGCACTAAAATGATGGAAACTTGATATAGATTTTAAAAGGGTCATTATGCCTTGGACAGATCGAAGATGTAGATTTTATCAGTGGGAATAATGCATGTGACAGATCTTCTATGATGTAGATTTTATAAGGCCCATTATTCCAGGGACAGATCCTACATGATGTCAATTTTATTAGGATCACTATGCAAGGGACATATCCAGATGTAGACTGTATATGGGCCACTAGGCCATGGATAGATCCAGGATGTTTCAGGGCTATTATGCCTGGGACAGATCCAGGATGCAGAGTTCATAAGGGCCAATATGCCGGGGACAGCTCATCTATGATGTAGATTTTTATAAAGGCCACTATGCCAGGAACGGTTCCAGGATGTAAACTGTATAATAGCCACAATGCCAGGGAGAGATCCAGGATGTAGAATGAATAAAGTCCGTTTTGTCTGGAACAGATCCAGGATGTAGAATTTTAAATAAGCCATTATGCTTGATACAGATTCTCCATTATGTTGACTTTATAAGGGCCACTATACCATGTACAGATCCAGGATGTAGAATGCATAAGGGCCATTATGCCAGGGACAGATCCAGGATGTAGAATGCATAAAGGCCATTATGCCAGGGACATTTCCAGTATGTAGAATGTATAAGGGCCATTATGCCTGGGACAGACCCAGGAAGTAGAATATATATGGCCATTATACCATGGACATATCCAAGACGTAAAATGCACAAGGGTCATTATGCATGGTACAGATTCAGGCTATTGACTGTACATGGGCCACTATGTCATGGAGAGATTCAGGATGTAGACTGTATATGGGCCACTATGTCAGGGAGAGATCCAGGATGTAGACTGTATATGGGCCACTATGTCAAGGAGAGATCCAGGATGTAGACTGTATATGGGCCACTATGTCAGGGAGCGATCCAGGATGTAGACTGTATATGGGCCACTATGTCAAGGAGAGACCCAGGATGTAGACTGTATATGGGCCACTATATCAGGGAGAAATCCAAGATGAAGACTGTATATGGGCCACTATGTCAGGGAGAGATCCATGATGTAGACTGTATATAGGCCACTATGTCAGGGAGAGATCCAGGATGTAGACTGTATATGAGCCACTATGTCAGGGAGAGATCCAGGATGAAGACTGTATATGGGCCACTATGTCAAGGAGAGATCCAGGATATAGACTTTATAAAGGCCACTATGCCAGTAACAGATCCTGGAGGGAACCTGCATGCACAACCCCATAAAAATAAGTATGCAACAACCAGAATGTGTCCAAGAGTAAAAATGATTTTTTTTTACAGCAGAATGGTAAAAATTATGTCCTTGAAGTGCTTAATCTTGATCCTACAGGCCCTTTGCCTGTTTGTTTACACCCTCCATAAATGATATTCATGATTTATGCTATTTACAGAAACAAGATGAAATTAAATTCTTATATGTTTTAAAACCTTAATAAACTGCAGAGATACATGGAATCAGACAAGTACCATACCATTCAAAACAAGCTTCAGTTAAAATCACTGTACATCTGCAGTAACAAAATAAATTATTCAATTTTAATGCTGATTACTGGCTAAGGTTTAAGTTTCAACGAGTATTGTATGTACTCGTTTATGTGACAAGTCCATCCGCAAACTGCACAGACCCAGATCTGCCATTGCATAATGCACTATCAGATATGGCTCTGTGCAGTTTGTTAGGAGTAATCAGTAGAACAAACAACATAGACTCTAATCTGCAGGCACATTACACTATTGCAGATCAGGATCTATATTGTGTGCAGTTGGGCTTGACTTGTAGGCGAGTATATATGGCATTACTAGCAACGATGAAATGCCTCCTCTGATTGCACATTACAGAAGTGAATATTTTCCTCCACATTCTCTGGGAATGTTTACTGAGTGACTGCAGATTAAGGCAGTAATAAATCTATCATGAATCAATCTGATTGGAGTTCTCTTTCTTGCACTAAAATCTGCGTTAACTAATTGTACCATATTTGTATGCAGTTAAGTTGGAATCTAACTGCAACCTCTTGCACACACCTAGATCTGCCTTCGATTATGCACTGGCAGATCTGGGTTCATGCAATTTGTTAATCAGTAAAACAAATAGCACAGACACTGATCAGCCAGCAAATAGTGAGAGTATATCAGGATCTATGTTCTTTGTATCCAATTTAGAAGTGAATATATACTGTATACAGTGGCAAGTAGCATACTTTCTGACCACTGCATGGATCAAGTAAAATTATTAGCTATCAAGACGTTTTGAAAGAATGAACATAATTCTGCCTCTTAGAAAAACATTCCTGCTACCAAGTCAAAAATTAGGCAGCCACACTTGGCTACCTGCAACTCCATCTTTCATTCTAACCTTACTATTGAAAAGTTAATGAATTGGTGTTTTTCATTCCATGATTTGAAATTAATTGCAGTTTTCAACAACAGTCCTTTGATGGGAATGGTGCTTTACTGGCCAAAAGGAATTTCCTGGAATTTATGATATTTTTTCAGTTTCAAAAGCAATAGGAAACAGGCCTGGCCTTAGAGGCAAGGCAAATGACGCAACCGCCTTGGGCCCTGCTCTTTCAGGCAATGCAATGTTTTTGCTGGGGGCATCACGTTCATCGCTTGCTGCCTTGGGCCCTCGCACATCTTAGGGCCAGGCCTGATAGGAAGTTTAGCACCTCTGACTCAACTACTGCAATCTGGACTTAAATTCCCATTACCAAGTGGAATGAACAGATAGTCTATTAAACTCTGGACTTGTTTTTGTCTAATCTCTGGGGAAAAGCATATTTATCATCATAGATTCTGCCTGCAGTATACTGAGGTGTTGAAATTACTCACAGAACAAGGTAAACAAACTGAATGCCTATGTCATCAACTACTGTAGACCCATGATAAAGCTGCCATAAATGAATTGAATGCATCTGTCATCAGCTTCTATAGACCTTTGACAGGGATGCTGTAAATGAACTGAATGCATCTGTCTACAACTACTACAGACTGAGATGCCATAAAACAAGTGTGTACCCCAGGGAATGATAATAATATCAGATCATGGAAGATTCTGCAGCAATGCATTTTGTTAAGTAAATGGGAATATTTGAATATTTTAACCACTGACAATCATGATTATTACTTGGGGTGGGGGTGGGGTGGGGTGGGGTGGGGTGGGGTGGGGACGTATGAAGCCAACCATATTGACAAATTCATCTAACAATTCTGATCCAGTGATAAAATTTTATTCAGCTATCCTTATTGTATCCATGACAAGTACTACATTGCTCTCCCATTCACATTAAGGCTGTCGCTACATTGCTATATACAAGTGAACTGAATGATGTGAGCACAAGGGTGTGTGTTTTGGATTTTTAACATAGCTTTAACAACTTTTCACTCATATTGCTATGTCTTCAGTGTGGCAGTTTATAGTGATGTCTAGCACTGTGGCATCACGCCCCACCCCGACTAGACCTGACGTTAACCTCTTAATGCTGAACGCCAAGTGAGGCAGCTGTTAGTCCCATTTTTAAAGAATTTGGTATAACTCAGCCAGGGTTTGAACCCATGACCTCCTGCATCCAAGGCTCCAAGTAATGTGAGAAGAATTTAAAAAGCACCAATGACCTCAATTTAATCTGTTGTAAACATGAATGTAAACCAGATTAAAGTACTGATACCTGTCACTAACAGCCATTATAATTCGTAAAGCCTTGGAAATCTAATTTCTTTACAGTTTATTTTAGTACAATAGGGAACTCTTCCAGTGTGCGTACCAACTCCCTGTCTGACCAAAACCCAACCTTTCCTACTGTTCAGATGACAAAAACAGCAATGAATTACCATGGACCAAACATTACTTATAAACTGACTATAATACTGGCTGTGTGTAAAAAGTGTTGGCCTGCATCTTGGTTTTAAAATTTTAGCACATAGAATGTATACAAAATGTTTGAATCTCTGTCTATACAAAATATTTATCTGTCTTTTACTCTGTCTATACAAAATATTTACTGTCTTTTACTCTCTATCTATACAAAATATTTACCTGTATTTTAATCTCTGTTTATACAAAATATTTACCTGTATTTAATCTCTGTCTATACAAAATACTTACCTGTGTATTAACTTATGGAAAAGAGTATTAATCATGCTTGTTGGAACTAATTCTGTAATTTCCTATTAATAAAGACATTTTAAGCTACGCTCAAAATCTAGAGGAGTTCCTGTAGGTTCATTAATATTCTGTGTGCATCATAAAATGCCCAATTTACCTGGATTATTGCATGCAGGTATCAGCAATCATCCATGCAAATTATTTACGATGAGATAAAAGAAGATGCAAAGTGAGAATTTTGGGCCTTTTTGTAATTTCTCTCATTACTGGGGCTTTTCACCACGAGCTGTGCGTGCAACTACTGCTTTTTCATCTCCTCCTACACCTTTTTCATTTCTTCCATCTTTAATTCAACCCCTTTCTCAGATCCTCCAACCCATCCATCGCCTGCACTTTCAGTGACTACACCTGTACATACACCTGATTTCAGATTATCTTTCTGAACCAAGCTTTAAGTGTCTCTATATTTAGCTGCTGTATCAGATCCTCACTAGAAATTTTAGCAACTCACCCGATTCTTCCTTATTTCTCAGACTGTTCATACAAACTCTCATCTACGCTCTCATCGCATACCACCACTTCTCCGCCAACTTCAGTTCCTCTCTCAGCTCCTGCTAAGTAGGCCAACTTGCCAGTGTGTCTGACCAAAAATTGTGTTCACTTTGGATTGTCTCCCTTATGCGAAGCAACCCATTCATGATAATAAACATTACGATTGGTATACTCCTGGAGATGTTTAGTTGTTATTCACAGCTTTGCTATTTCTTGGCCTTGGCTTTTATACCTACACTCTTAATTCAGTGGCTGCGATGGACAAAAGTTGGGCTTCCCAAGAGACCTATTTTTGCACCACCTTGAGCACATGTGCGAGTGTCTCTTGGAGAACGCTGGCAGCAACTGGTGTACATTCTACCTGTATAAATGCTAAATGCTTGGGTTGTAAACCAGGGTGCTCCTCTGGTGGCCAGACCATGCTATTAAACAATCTACATCCACAGCTATGCATTATTCACACATTCTGTTTTTAATATGCGGCCCTTGCATTGGGTGACATGGTGTCATAAAATCAAATTAGCCAGATAAAAAGTCCGAAGTTAAATTTTTCTAATCGTCCTCCATGTCTTAAGCATTTTTTCTTCTGAAATCTACCGATGTCCCAAACCTCCGGCATGGGTAGATTTTACACCATCGCCTCAACTCAGCCACAATACTCTGTCACAGAGTTTCTCCCACAGCTATATACTCCCTCACTTCAAATAATTACACTTGTTGGTGCAATGAAACACCATGTCTGTGCTAAACACTGATTCTGCATTATATACTTATTCCAATGATTCTTTGACCTTAAACATGATGTCTGTGCTATACACTGATCAACTCTTTAACCCAAAACATCATGTCTGTGTTATACACTGATTTTGTGCTAAAAGATATATTCCCATAATTATGTAATACAAAACACCATGTCTGACTGTGCTATACACTGATTAACTCTTTAATCCAAAATATCATCTCTGTGCTATACAATGATTCTGTATAATACAAATATTCTCATAATTCTTTCACCCAGAACACCAAGTCTGTGCTATACACTGAACTGTGTATCATGAAATGGCAACAACATTTTTTTATAAAATTGACAACAAAATATTGAGGTTGGCGATTTGTTGTTTAGTGGCAACTTTATTAATGTCAGCACCATCCCTGTAATACGGTAAGCTGATAATCAAAATCTGTTGAAGTTATACCAATACTGAACTGCATGTAAAATATTCTTCAAATCCAATAATAATCAAGAAAATTAATGTTTGAGAACAAAAGTCAGTGGATCCAAAAATCAGGGGCCACAACTCCACTAAGTGATGACGCAAACAGGATGCAGACTGCTGAAAAATTCAACTCTGCCATGGCATTATGTGCATAGAGTTGCATACCAATAATGTTATAATTAGGGGCCATAAAACCCTCTAAATAATGATGATGCATGCTGAACGGACAGATACTGATAAGCAACTATGGCAAATCAAGCTTTACTGAGTATATCAGTGGCTGAACTTTTCAAAATATTAAATAATAACAATAATATTAATAATAATAATTTCAGATCTGACAGTCCATACAACAATAGAAAGGATAAATATTAGACCATGCTGAAATTTTTAAAGGAAGGCTATCCTTTGAAGGCAGGGGGCCCCGAGTGGCCGAGTGGTCTAAAGCACTCACCGTTACGGATCACTGCCATCTCACCTCTGCCTGCGTGAGTTCGAGTCCAAGGCTCGGCTAGCATGGGTACATGGGAAAGCCTGCCAGTAGCTTCTCGCGGGTTGGTGGTTCTTCCCTGGGTTTTCCAGGGTTCTTCCTCCACCAGTTATACTGGCCGCCATGTAAACCTATCTTGTGCTGAAAAATGGCGTTAAACCCAATAACAACAACATCGTTTGAAGGCCAAGACAAACTCTTTTCAAAAAACAGGTCTCTGTGATCTGTACTGCATACTTCAGTGACTTTGTTAAAATGGTGTGTTGGGTGATGTTTCATAAACTTGATAACTGGATGCATCTCTGTCCAAATGGGCTAGAGTCCTGGCTCCACTAATGTGGGTATGGGAAAAAAGCTTGCCAGCAGCTTCCTATAGATTAATGGTTCTTCCGATGTTTTTCCACCACCAAATATTCAGGTCACCATGTATGGCCAATCATGTGCTAAAAAATGGCATTAAACCCCACAAAACCAAACCAAAACCAAATCCTTTGGTACTACATGAACATCTTTATGAAGATAAAATGTCTCTGTGACCTAAATTGTATGCTTTACAAAAATAGGTCAAATATTGTAGTTTAGCTCATGATGACATTGATTTTTCCATGTTGTATACATCTCATGTACGTTGTAACATATAACGGCACCTCAACACAATGGTGGCTGCATGTTGCTTACTAAATGTAATACTCGAAAAATAAAAAAATGGATATATCCTAACCTACAAACAAAAGCATTTTCTGAACAGCATCATTAGAAATAGAATTAAATATGTTTATTCAATTGTAAACTTTCCATATTAATGACCATACATTGTAGACTGTGACAGGTTACCTGGAACAGGATAACTGAATTTACTGTACAGGTGAACAAGTGCAGGAATTGGACAGTTGAGTGCATACTTTCCACATGAAGTCTCAGATGCAGGGACTAATCATGGTAACTACAAATGCATGAATTATGTTTCTAATACTGGCTGTTACTCCAAGGTCACTCCATGCATGTGACTTTAACCATGTAGTGGTGGACACCTTCACAGATTTGATGACCCACCTACATCTGATTTTTATCACCTCATTATTATACATCTACTTTGACATCATCAAAAATGTTCTTTTTTGCAATAAATGTCCCATCATAACATTATGTGTGTAATGTATGTACATAGTTTGATGGCACATTACTGTGTATGTGATTTGGATTTTTAACGTAGCTTTAACAATTTTTCAGTCATACTGATATGATGTCTGCAGCGTGGCAGTTTATAGTGATGTCTAGCACTGGGGCATCATGCCGCAGACATGTAGCATGATGTCCCACCCAGTCGCATTATCCTGACACTAGGCCGACCAGTCCTAATACTAATCTCTTAATGCTGAGTGCCAAGCTAGGCAGCTGTTAGTACCATTTTACAAGTCCTTGGTATGACTCGGCCAGAGATTGAACCCATGACCTATCACATCTGAGGCGGATGCTCTAACCACTAGGCCTCCAGAGCGGTCAGCACATTACTAAAATACTGTACATTATGTATGAAATGTATGTGCATGGTTTAATGGCAAATTGCCATGATACTGTATACATCATTATTGATGTTATGTACATGAATGTTCATGGTCTAATGGCACATTGCCATGATACTGTATACATCATTATTTATGTAATGTATGTAAATGGTTTAATGGCAAATTGCCATGACACTGTACACATCATTATGAATGAAATGTATGTACATGGTTTAATGGCAAATTGCCATGATACTGTACACATCATTATGTATGAAATGTACATGAATGTTCATGGTCTAATGGCACATTGCCATGATACTGTACACATCATTATGTATGAAATGTACATGAATGTTCATGGTCTAATGGCACATTGACATGATACTGTACAGATAATAAAGTGCCAATTAAAAGTCAAGTTCTCCAATTAAGATGAAAATTGCAATAAAAACTTCAGTTAGAAAATGGACGAATATTTTGTTGTCAAAACCACTTTAGCATGATTTTATTTCTGTATGATAATTAGTTTTATCAATGGCAGAGGGAGACTACTGCATAGAGCTGATGTGCGTGTGTGTGTGTGTGTGTGTGTGTGTGTTTGTGTGTGTGTGCGCGCATCATGCCATCGTTCATGGTGAATAGTGACAGGTAGATTTTCAAGACAGTGGTCATGGTAGCCATATTGGATATCTGACTGGCACATTTTCATATAGGACCAACTAGGTATCACAGGTCTACCTGTGACAACTCCAAGTTGATATAGCCATCAATTTGGGAGGAGTAGATACAACAGTATTTTGAAGATTATAATCATTAACAAAGGAAGGGCTTTCTCCCAAGTGTACAGGTGTCTGTCTCCCCTCCCTCTGAGATCTCCCCATATGCAAAATTATTAGCGAAAAATTTAATTCCTGCCATCCTTTTCACATTCTAGTTGCAGTGTAGTATATTTACAGTAACCTACAATTACAAGACTGATCTGCCTTAAGCAGGGCAAGCCCATGTAGTAATGTTAATTTCACCCGTCGATCCTATCTGCCTGGTTGACTGGCTTCATCATTTAAAGTTTGTGGAGGTGGTAATCTGTGAAAGGATACAAGTTTTAATTGAGTATGGTTGGATTAATAAAGAGCCCAATCTGCATAAAACGATAAAAGTAACTTGGAATCTCTCCACAAATATGTTTTACTTCAGTGTTTAAAGTTGTAGAGACATATTCGAGTTTATACTATGCATGAGCAAGAAAAATTTGGGCAGAATTAAAGACGTTAATTGATTACAGTGGATTACTCAAGAACTAAAGTGGCTTAACACTGGATTGACTTCACTCTGGTGTTTAAAGTGTCAAGATGTTTAAGTGTGCCAATGTCAAAACATCAAAAGCCAAGCAACCAAAATATCACAAAGTCCAAAGATGGCTGGAAATGGGAATTTCAGTGGATGCAGTCACATTCTATGGGACGTGAATATGCACTTACTCTTTCTCTAAGGCTGATTTTAAAGTCGCTTACAGTTGCAAGAATTAGATCCATGTCGTACAGAATCCAGATCCCACAAAAGCACAAACTTACAATGATTGAAATCCATCTTTACAGAATCTGCATCAAATATGGATATGCTTTAAGTTAGACATATGAAGACACTATTTTCCAACTTTATTTCCTATGTCAAAATGATCTTCCCTATGTCAAAATGATCTCTTCCCTATATCAAAATGATCTTCCCTATGTCAAAATGATCTTCCCTATGTCAAAATGATCTCTTCCCTTTGTCAAAATGATCTTCCCGATGTCAAAATTACTTTTCCATTAAGACTAATAGCATAATGGACATAAGATCAGTACCATTTTAATTTAGGATCAACAAAACAATATACAAAGTCTTCTAGTACAAAACCCTTGATGATATGACTATTTCGTTCATTGTAGCAGCCATATGAGATCCAAGATCAGCACCATTTTCAGTTAGGACCAACAAGACATACTTATAAAATATTTTGGTGAAAGTCCCATGTTCATATAACTTTCTATTCTGGAGGAGTTACGACAAGATTTTAAAATTGTCCATCGTATCAGAACCATTTTTATTAAGGACCAACTAGACATCATGGGAAGTCTTTCAGTGAAAACCCCATGTTGATAATACCATCCATGTAGGAGTAGCAATAACAAAATATTCAAGATGGCCACCATGGCAGCCTCATGGGGTCACACCAGATCAAGACGATTTTCATTCAGGTAAAACTGGACATTATAAGAGGCTTTTTCAAGGCAACCCATGTTCATATGACCATCCATGTAGGAGTAGTAGCAATAACAAGATTTACACTGTGACAGTGAAAATGATGTGCGAGTGGCACTATTTCTAACTATAACCAACTAGACCATGGGATCAATGTATCTGTAAAGTTTCATGGCAATGTTGCATGTAGTTTAGGAGTAGTGACAACCAGCTTGTGCTAACATACAAATGACAGAAGTCAGACTATTTTTCTTTAGAACCAATCAGACATAATTAAGAACTCTTTTAGTGAATACTTCATGTTGATATGACCATCCAGGCAGGACCAATTAGAAATAATTAAGAACTCTTTTAGCGAATACTTCATGTTGATATGACCATCCAGGCAGGACCAATTAGAAATAATTAAGAACTCTTTTAGCGAATACTTCATGTTGATATGACCATCCAGGCAGGACCAATTAGACATAATTAAGAACTCTTTTAGCGAATACTTTATATTGACAAGACCATCCAGGCAGAACCAATTAGATATAATTAAGAAGTCTTTTAGCGAATACTTTATACTGACAAGACCATCCAGACAGGACTAGTTAGACATAATTAAGAAGTCTTTTAGTGAATACTTCATGCTGATATGACCATCCAGGCAGGACCAATTAGACATAAGAAGTCTTTTAGCAAATACTTCATGTTGATATGACCATCCAGGCACAATAGATTTTCATGATGGTTGCCATATTGGCAATATTAGACATTAGATGAGGACTGTTTTTATTCAGAACCAACTAAACATGATAAGATATCTTTCAGTGACCACTCAAGTTGACAGGACGTGAAAGGGCAAATTTCTGTCGATCTACGAAAAGCACATTAGCTTGGGCCAGAGAACAATTAATTAGCTTTATGGGGACAGTCGCTTGTTAAATCACTATTCTGCAATGATTCCTAATGTCTAGTCAGTAGAGGTAGAGATTTTTAAATTAAGCATTCTTTTACTTAACAGCGAGATGGACTATTAGGAACATGGAACTGTCAAACTTGAAAAATTCCAGAAAGAGTTATTCGAAGACCTAGATCAAGTTGGCCCCAATTTTTGCCGTCTGGTGGAAAAGGCAGTAAAAATATTTCATCTTGATTGGTTACGCTAAATAGGGGCATGTTTCCCAGACAAAATTTCCTAGTTGTAAATATAAGCCATGCAGTGTCATTTTATGTGTGCTAAAAATTTGAATGTGTGTATTTGCTGAACATAATTTAAAGCCAGGTAGTGAATCTCATTCATTCATTTGTGTAGTTGAGATGAGAGCAGAACTGTTATATCTTGTGTGTGTTAGTGCGAAGTGATGAATTAGCCATTAGGAAGTACATTAATCTTATGAAACTAGGTTTGTTTTGGTCTGCCATGCTTGGCTCGATTAAATAGCCTTTGGTATCTGTTTCAATACCGATAGTAAAATATGATAACAAGAGGGGAGTAATGTTCTATCCCAAGTAGGATAACCGACAGGAAATTTAGGTTGCTCTCTGTTTGTTTTCAAATAGGAAAATATCTCTTCAGATGTATTCCCGGAAGTATCCTCAGATGTACCTACACACGACGTGTTCAAGTATCTGTATATCTACATGCTTACATATCCACCTACCACACACAAAGTTTGAGGGCTGAAAGGAAGCAAGACAGTACAGAGGTTGGGAGACAAAAAGAAAGGCAAAAGGCAAAAGGACAGAGAACAGCTACAGTGAAATTGGAGTGAACCAGAGATAAGCAGGTTATGCAATTGTACAAGGCAACAACTTCAACTGTTCACTCGATCGTATGATGAACTAATTCTATCAGTAAAACAGATCAGCTATTTTTATCAATATATTTGTGTTTTGAGATTTGGTGAACAATTTATTCCAAAGGGAAGTTTATCTTCCTAATGAATTGTATTATCACCATTGTGTATGTAATTGATTACATTTTTATTTTTAATGTACGGGGGCTCAAGTCGTTCTGTTCTATATATCTGCTCAGATCTCTATTTATTCTACCTATAAGTCTACTCGATCCGGGCAATAACACCGAGGGTGATGATCTCGTAGATAATGAGAACCAAATAAAGTGGGCACCTTGAAAGAAGGTACAATCTACCAATCAACCCACACCCTTTAGAAAGAGTGGGGGCACTTACACAGGACCATCCGTGAAGGGGTAGTAATTTTTCTCTGGGATTTCAAACAACAGATCAAGAGTCCAAAACTGCCAAACCAGGAATTCAAAATCTTTTTAAAGATAGAGATTAGAGGTGTAACCTAAAAGATAAAAGTTGACAAAACGTTTTGCTTGTGGTCCATACAATAAATACCATCTGTGGTCTGTACCAAACTGTGCTAAAGTGCAAATAAACGAAATACCGATGAATGGGTGCATGTGTGTTGGAGGAGGACAAAGGGCTAAATAAAACCAGTCAAGCATATAGTAATTTCACTCTCTGTGAATTAAATGTATTTTTTTCATTCCATGGTATATGTGCATTTCACTCTGTCAAAATTTTTAAAAAAGGGAAATGAAGATACTATACTAATATTCATGTTTTCTTCTTTATAGACCAATTCCAGTTTGAAGGCTTATTCAAACCATATTATACATTTGACAGACCAATTCAAGTATGAAGGTTTGTTTCAAACCATGTCATACATTTCATTGACCAATTCAAGTATGAAGATTTGTTTCAGACCATTTCATACATTTCATTGACCAATTCAAGTATGAAGATTTGTTTCAAACCATTTCATACATTTCATTGACCAATTCAAGTATGGAGATTTCTTTCAAACCATGTCATACATTTCATTGACCAATTCAAGTATGAAGGTTTCTTTCAAACCTTGTTATACATTTCATTGACCAATTCAAGTATGGAGATTTCTTTCAAACCATGTCATACATTTCATTGACCAATTCAAGTATGAAGGCTTCTTTCAAACCTTGTTATACATTTCATTGACCAATTCAAGTATGGAGATTTCTTTCAAACCATGTCATACATTTCATTGACCAATTCAAGTATGGAGATTTCTTTCAAACCATGTCATACATTTGATAGACCAATTCAAGTATGAAGGTTTCTTTCAAACCATGTTATACATTTCATTGACCAATTCAAGTATGAAGGTTTCTTTCAAACCATGTTATACATCTGAATGACCAATTCAATCAAATATTAAGGTTTCTACATAATTTTATCAGATACTATATTACAAATTATATATTTTGTGTAAAGTATTTAATTGTAATGAGGAAGAGCTATATGAATATTAAAGCCCAGTACAGGCCATTATTACCAGTTGACCCTCATAATGGCAACTACGATGATAAACTAGAACCTTAAAATATATGCATAGATATCAGTGGCTTGCAATGGTGATTTAGAAACATTAAACAGTTCATCAGAAGGTCATACATCAGTTTAGGGTTTAGTTTAAACTGAAAGCAAGTCATACAGTTCCTAAATTTGTTTACCGGCAACACAAATAACTGCATTTGCCATCATGTAGTGATCAATTAACATCAGGTAGGGGTAAAATTCACGATTTCCTGTGCTAGTTGTGTCCATTCATACCATAATCAAGACCTAGCATGAAATAGGACTAATGGAAGGTATGAACTAGGACTATTGGAAGGAATGATTAGGACTATTGGAAGGTATGAAATAGGACTACTGAAGGCATGAAATAGGACTATTGGAAGGCATGAACTAAGACTATTGGAAGGCATGAACTAGGACTATTGGCAGGCTGAATTGCAATCAGATAAGCATAACCATAAAAGTGAACAGACATACTTGATGTACAAAATCATATACCATATATACTCTGTCAAACTACTAACAACAAAGATTCTGATCTGCCATAGCATAATACACCTGCAGATATGGAATATTGTGGAAGGAAAACATTCTGAATGTCAATTAAGGTGGGACTTTTAAACATGTTGTTGTTGTTGTTGTTGTTGTGGGGTTTAACACCATTTTTCAGCATGATAGGCTATACATGGCGGCCAGTATTAATGGTGGATGAAGAACCCGGAAACCCCCGGAAAGAACCACCGACCCACGAGAAGCTACTGGCAAGCTTTCTCACATGCCCACATTGGCTGAATCTTAGACTCGAACCGCCGCAGACAGAGGTGAGATGGCAGTGATCCATAATGAAGAGCGCTTTAGACCACTTGGCCACTCGGGGCCCCCTTTTAAACATGTATTTATGTATTTATAGGTCGCTGCATTTGCATGGGAAAATATTAACAAGTTTTTTTTAAAGGACATACTGCACGACCTTGGGAGTGCAGTATATCCATCCAACAAAACAAGTTCATATTTTCCCATACAAATGCAGTAACCTTTTTATTATATACTCATTTTTTATATTCTATCTAATGCTTAATTATATTAACAAAATATACTACAAGAAACAAAGTAACTGAATGTATGCCTTATTCCAAACTAAATACACAAGCGCAGATTCATCATTACACAACAACATTATTACTGCACACATAACTATGCCCAGATAAATTTGAACTTGCATGCTCAACATAACTTTCAAAAGAAAATGGCGTGTCTAGTTAAAACTGAAATTTGGAGTCATATTGTTTAAATGAATGCACATTGCAACAACTTTTCCATTTGATCTGGAATGAATAGGTTCTGGTATTTTTTCGATTCTACAAAATTTTGTGATTATGTACTGGATTTATATGTGATAATTCCACATGAAATACATCAGATTGAAGAAGCGAGGGAGAAGCGTGTTGACATCTGCAAATGTGTTTCTGTTTCTGTCAATGAATGTTTGAAATCATAATGTGGGGAAAATATGAAGCTTTACAATTGCAATTATCAAAAAGACGCTATGGAATTTAATGCTTATTTCATTTTGAGTGTAGTAAGGAGGATGTAAATGCACTTATATTTGAAATGACAGTATAATTTCGAAATGTGTAATCAAGATTGAGAACCTATGACATGACTCATGCAATTTGGATTTGCAGAACTAAGAAAGTACATTTTGAGGAAATTCAGGATGTAAAACTGTAAGAATATTTTTTTGCCATTCTTATTACCAGCTAAAGAAGACAGTATATGCATTATCACTTGTATTTTATTTGAAAGGACACTTGTTTGTTTACAATAGAAAGTAGTTCCTTTATGGACGTGAATGCAATATGTGTATTTGCATGCGACTTCAGTATCGGGTAATATTGCATGATTCTGACAATGTAAAGTTAAGAGAAAAAATGAGCATTTATTAACATCAATTACTTCTTTCCATTACTTAAAAATGGCAAAAATTATTCAATTTTGAGACTGAGTAAATGACAGTTTTACACTGAATCTGAATGTGAGTAGAACATAGTTATTCTATGTAGTAAATATTAAAGAAAGATTCTCTGTAGCATTTAAACACTTGTCCATTCACAACTGTTGATTCCTGAAGGAAATTATAAATATATTCAATATTGCATCAAATGTGTCCAACTCATGACTGTCCAATTTAATATTAGTTTCCCCAAAATACAAATATTCTTAGGTCACTGAATTTAGCAAACTGGATAAACAAAGCTTATTTGCAATATAAAACTAAAATCCATAATGGTCCACTGATCATCCATTTCAATGAACCATTTTTACCCTAAGGAACCCCACACAACGGCACATAGGTCATGTGACTGGTCAGTATAAAAGTCTAAAGTTATGGACAGTTTGTGTTTTTAGCTGCAAATGAAGTGTATGTAGGTTTCCCTTGAGCTGCAAATGAAGTGTATGTAGGTTTCCCTTGTGCTCAGGATTTTCACTGCATTTTCAAGAGCACCAAAATTATTAACCGTTTCCTTTTTATTTGACTGACTTGAGCATCTCTTATTGTACTAGTCTGGGTTGCAACCATACAGGCCAATGATACATTGCCTGCAAGCAAAACTAAACACCAGTGTCCTATTGGACATGACCGTTTGCAAGAAATTATGGCCAACAGTACATAGTTACAGTTGAACAAAGGATTTTGTTTTTGTAGGAAGTGGTTAGAGCATCTGCCTCAGATATGAGTGTGGTCATGGGTTTGAACCCCTGCCAAGACATACCAAAGACTTATAAAAGTGGTACTAGAAGCTCACGTGGAACTCAGTACATGTATTAACAGGTTAGCAAAGTAAATATACATGTATGTACCTTACCACATGAATTTTCATGCACAATAAGCCAAGAAGCTGTGCCTTGACAACAATTTCTTTGGACCAAATTCAATCCTTTACTTTTCAATGTCCGGACTTCCAGGACAGATCATGGATATGGATGCCTTTAATCCAATGGACAACAGGTTTCTTTTTCCCCTAAAAGTAAGCATATTTCTCCAAACTAAGTAACACAAAAATAACTTCTTACTTAGACATGGTCCACTTCTTTCGATGTCCCTATATTCTAGAAATCAAGGCACAATGCCAATGGAAAATACGGAGCATCTTTACTTTAATGAATGGCTTTATTACAGAAGAGTTAAGCATATTGTAGTAGTCATGCACAAGAAAGGTTTACACTACAAAATGGATGGATCGGCATAGTTACAGGTCTGTAAATTTTTAGCAACTTCTACAGGTTTTAAGCCCGATATACAATTTCTATTTTATAATGAAAACATTTTCTTAACAAGAAAAGAATGACTGTGGAAATCAAAAAAGATGCATTGTGCCATGTTGAGCAGCTATTATATAAGGTATATCCTGACTAATGAGACCTCTGATTTTAAAGACACCCTGTCAAACAGAGCACATTTTCATTAGCATTATTAATGAGTTAGTGCCCCATTAATAGCGTTAGTAATGAGTTAGTGTCCCATAAATAGCATTAGTAATGATTAAGTGTCCCATAAATAGCATAAGTAATGATTAAGTGTCCCATAAATAGTATTAGTAATGATTAAGTGTCCCATAAATAGCATTAGTAATGAGTTAATGTCCCATTAAAAACCTGAATTTCACTGCATACTAATAACAAGATTCGACTGAATGGAACATGAAATGACAGCTGTGTGTGTAATAGTCCTCTCTGTTGGTACTAGTAGGGTATGGATAACTAATGAGATTACTGATGAATGAAACTTGGTGTGAAAAACAATTCATGTCTTATTAGATATACCAGGACCAGGACCTCTGACCTTAGACCCCATAACCTACAGGCTTCTTTATTACCCTAAGTTTAATCCAACCACAAAACTGTCAGGAAACTTACTCTACAACATCAGTTATTCAGCAAAAACCCATTTTTCTTTAAGGCACTTTGACCCTGACCGTTGGAGTCCACTGATCAACAGACCATTTATGTCCCTTAAATGCAACTCTCTACAAAGAATGGTCAAGGTACAAGGTCAAGAACAAAGTTTGTATGCCAAACCATTTTTCAGCATCTGTCTCAGATGCAGGAAGTCATGGGTTTGATCCCCAGCCGAGTTATATCAGAGACTTACAAAGATGATACTAACAGCTGCCTCACTTGGCGTTCAGCATTAAGAGGTTAGTGTTAGGACTGGTCGGCCTGGTAATGTGACTGGATGGGACATCATGTTACATGTCTGCAGCATGATGCCCCAGTAATGGACATCACTATAAACTGCCACATTGCAGACATCGTAGCAATATGACTAAAAATTTGTTAAGGCTATGTTAAAAATCAAAATCACATCATAAAACCATTTTTCTTCTTTCAATCGGTGGTGTGTGCATTTGTTTGATCTTAAGTGAAAGTAAATTACAAAGTTTAGGTCACTGTAAATGGTGGAACTCCAGTGTTTTGTAAGGCAATCATTTTCCTTCATTCAGTAACAGTGACCTTGACCTCTGACCTTTTATTCCCGGAAATCAATAGAGTTCTTCCTTATTCCAAGTGCAAACCATCCAGAATGTTTGCTAACTAGATATTGGCTAACTTGTGTTATTACATATAAACCGTTTCTCTTTTCTTTTTTTTGTAACCTTGACCTTTGACCTTTAGACCCTGAAAACAATGACCTTCCTCCTTATCAGGAGTACCTGCCATCCACAAAGTTTGGAAACTGTAGATGGCTGACAGCTTGAGTTATTGTGGTAACAAAATTGGTAACAGACTGACAGACATCTGGAGAGATAGCATAGTCATTGTAACACCCACTGCCTTATGGTGTACATAAAAACACGAATTGAAAAATGAAAGTGTAAATAACTGCATCTAGATATGAAAGGCCGTTTTACTTTACTAGAGCTTGGTCAATGTGGGTATGTGAGAGAGCTTACCGGTAGCTTCTTCTTACAATTGTCCAATGCCTGGAATTTTTTTAAACTTGTCCTTTTAAAAAAAAGTGCACTATATAATCAGTTGTTACTGCCTTGAATAACCCTGATACCTTCTACCACAGCTTTAAATCTGAGAGAAAATGAAGTCTTAATGACTGTTTTAAAAATATTCTTGCCTTGGACTAATTAAGAAAATACATCTGCAAGTGGGCTGGGAGTTTTTTTTTTAATCAACAGAAGAGTTTTAATCTTGATAATCAACAGTAGAGTATACATTTACCGATAATGATTCTGGGTTGGTGATTGTTTTGTTGTCAAGACTGAAAAGCCTTACTGTTGTCAAGGAAAGCTACATGCAGCTCAAATAAAAAAGAAATCAACACTGACTATTCAACAACTCCAACTGTAAGGTACAGCTGTCAATTCAATGTTTGTATTAAGCCACGTATGTTTGAACTGAGTTTCAAAGTAAATTAAAAGGTATAGGTAAGCTGGACCAACACTATCCCTAATGTTCAACCTTAAGTACAAAATTTTTGATTTCAAAGATGAAGCAGAAACAAAATGCAAATTGACACGCACACAAGAAATAATTCTCAGGAGGAGTTAAAATACTGTGACGTACATTGCACCAGCTACTAGGTCTGTCCGGCAAAACAGCGTAATCATTGCTACCATCACAACACAACCGATTATATTCAAAATATGCTTTGATCATAACGAAAAATAATTACATGTGTATTATTCTAAAGAAGTCTTCAATGACACATTCATTATCACAACTGGTGTGTTCAACATCATAACTTTATTATACTTGTATAATTTGTGTTGGTTTATCAGCTCAGTTTATCTCCATCCAGAAGAGCAAACTCTTAAACAAGTTTTACAACCACTGTTAAGTACCATTATATATGCATGAATAAGTCAAACCAAAGTGCAAAAGAAAACATTGATGCAGATCTGCCATCATTTAGTACGCCAGCAGATCAGGGTCTATGTTATTTGTCCTACTATTTAGTTTTAACAGAAGGAAAAGACAGCACATTATTAAATGTCATATGACCCAGATCTGCCAGCACATTATACAATGTCAGATGACCCAGATCTGCTGGCACATTATTCAATGTCAGATGACCCAGAGCTACCAGCACATTTTCAATGTCAGATGACCCAGATCTGCCAGCACATTATACAATGTCAGCTGACCCAGAGCTGAAGGCATATTATGCAATGTCAAATGACCCAGATCTCCCGGCACATTATCCAATGTCAGATCTTGGTCTATGCTGTTAACAGATGAACCTAACCTGTAAGAAAGTCTACATAAGCCAAATGTGCTACAATATTATTGTATTTTTTTTTTTTAAATGAGGAAAGCAAAAATTTAAGATGATGAAAATCTAGACCATGCAGCATGGCTCCATAACAGTTGAGCTTTAACTACATAACTGTCAAAACTGTTGGGTTTAGAAACAAACTGTGTAGGTCACACTCTAAGTGCAAGATTGAGGTCATTGGACTAAATTTACTCTTTTCACACAGAACCTGATTAAAAATAATACAAAAGTATATAGACATATGATACAGAATGAAATGTCAAAATGTTTACAAAAACTACATAGGGGGCATATTTACTGAACATATACTACAAGCACCAATTTAACAGGAACTGGGTCAAATCATATTGTATTTGACATGAAAGTATATCACAGATGTAGGTCGTCTCCCTCCCCCCACCCCTTACCAGAGCTCCAGCAAGGAATTTATTACAGTGGGGATGAGAAGAGGAGCACTTTTTGTGAAAGATAAAGCACTTTTGGGGAAAAGGCCATGGTTTTGCAATAACAACTGTGGAATTGATGCGAATACATGTAATACAATTTCGACTTTTATCTTTTTGGTACTGAAAGCAGACAATGGTGTGTGTGTGTGTGTGTGTGTGTGTGTGTCAAATGAAGACATCAGATTGTCCCACACCTTTTCACATTTCTATCTATCCATCAGTTCATTACACTTTCATTTTTGCTATATAACTTTTAAACTATTTGAAATTAGGTGATGATATCCTTGTACATCAATATATATATATATAAAAAAAAACATTATCCAAGAATTTTCCTCATTTGAGATAATGTGACAGAACTGGGTTTAATTACAGAAAGTGTTACATACCAATAATCTTCACGGTCAAAAGCATTGATCACATTTACTCTTCCAGTATACAACTATATATGATGTTTTTAAAAAAAAAACCTGTTGACTCTTGTTTTTAAAACCAGTGCAATAGGAAACATACAATTTTTTGTTTCTGGCCTAAGAAGGGAAGGAGTAATGGAGTACCACATTTAGTTCACCTACCAAAAAATGTATTGTGAACCACAATTGGGTTGGGGGATCCAATCTTGAAGGTCAAGGTCAAATTCAGTATTTTAGCTTTTGATCACACTCTCCTTTTGGCCCTATAACTTTGGAGCTGACTGGAATGAATGGCGAAACTCAGTATACTTACCTATCACTTGAATGTACATTATTATAGACGACATACTGGGGGTCCTATCTTCACGATCATGGTCATCCAAGGCCTGAAAACTACCCTTGGCCAAGGTCTTTTCTAAAGGTATAGCATTTATTCATCAAGATGTAATTCCCCCACTAAGTTTCATGAGTCGTATTAGTATTATGTACACTGGGTAATAAATAAGAGGTAAACCGAATACCTTCATTTACTAAGATGTGAAATGCAAGTCACTATGACCTTCTTTTATTGTTGTTGTTGTAGGGTTTAACACCATTTTTCAGCACACGATAGGCTATACATGGCGGCCAGTATTAATGGTGAAGGAAGAACCTGGGAAAAGCCCAGAAAGAACCACCAACCCTCGAGTAGCTACTGGCAAGCTATCTCACATACCCACATTGGCTGAATCCAAGACTTGAACCCACGCAGAGGTGAGAGTCAGTGATCTGTAACAGAGAGTGCTTTAGACCACTCTGCCACTTGGGTCACTGACCTTCTTTTGTAATAAGAGCATGGCACTAATAGAGATGTATATCCAGTTTCATGAATCTTACATGAACAGAATTTGATAAATAAACTTAAAACAAACTTTAACCAAAGTCAATAAAACAGGAAATATGTGTCACAGTGACCTATTTTTATAATATGTGTGTAGAACTCTTCAAAATACAGTCCATCACCAAGCTTCATGAATTCAATTGTAACAGTACAGTATGCAAGATGCACAAAAGAAGAAAGCAAGCTAAACATAAGAACTTAATATGAGCCAGTAAAATGTGAATTTCAAATCAGTGATCTGCTTTTGTGGTGAGGGTCTGGTGTGTGTGTGTGATTAGGATTTTTAATGTAGCGTTAACAATTTTTCAGTCATACCGCTACGATGTCTGCAGTGTGACAGTTTACAGTCACGTCTAGCACTGGGGCATCATGCCGCAGACATGTAGCATGCTGTCCCACCTCGTCACATTATCCTGATACCAGGCCAACCAGTCCTAACACTGACCTCTTAATGCTGAGCGCCTAGTGAGGCAGATGTTAGTACCATTTTTTAAAGACTTTGGTATGACTCAGCCAGGGATCGAACCCAATACCTTCGCTTCCATGGTGGGCGCTCGAACCACTAGGCCACCAGAGGGGTCTGAGTATCTGGTACATGCATACAATCATTTAATCTGGTTATTCTATCATGAAATAAGCTTCTTGTTGTTGTTGTTGTTGTTGTTGTAGGTTTTAACGCATTTTTCAGCACACGATAGGCTATACATGGCGGCCAGTATTAATGGTGGAGCAAGAACCCGGGAAAACCCTGGAAAGAACCACCAACCCAAGAGAAGCTACTGGCAAGCATTCTCACATACCCACATTGGCCGAATCGGAGACTTGAACCCACGCAGACAGAGGTGAGATGGCAGTGATCCGTGAGATGGCAGTGATCCGTAATGGAAAGCGCTTTAGAAATAAGCTTGAAAAATAAACTTAAAGTAATTTTTTTACTAAAGTCAGATCAGACTGAAATATATATAGATCACATTGACCTACTTTTGACATGAGGGTGTAATATTCATCAAGATGCATCCCCTCAAGCCATGTTCAGGTATGACATTATACAGTGTGCAAACAACCTAAGCCAAACGTAACAGACTGAATAAGAATGAACATTTAACGTACATGTATACCCAACTGAAAGTGATGGGTTATTACACAAAATTGTCTTGAATGAAACTTTTTAAGCCAGCTTTGTTAAAGATTATTGGCAATCTGATGATAAGCAGCAACAGTTCTTTGAACTCTGATAAAAGTCAAAACATGATTATTTCAGTAACTTGAATAGTGTGCAAGTGAAATTCATTTTTAAACAGAAAATGCTGAAAGGCAGCTCTGATTCAGGAATAGATCTGCAAAGAGAGCAAAGCCCAGCAAAACAAAATTTCAGAACTTCTGGATCGAGTTTGACTTTGTACAGTGCAACAACAAGGGGTAGCATTTTATTTTTTTTACACGCTTCAAATAGCATATCAACATTAGTCATTCAGGTGTGTATGACATCCACGGACATAGCAACACTACTCATCATGTTTGACACAGCAACATAGATACAGGAAGATGTTTTCTAAGCATAGATGATCAGTGTGCTTTGTTAAAATCACCTGATGAGAAAAATAGCTTACCTGTAAACAATAGCACAACATCTTACCTGTAAGAAATTAACTCTTTTCAAAGCCGCATTTTCTCTATGAGTTGTACATTAACATTTTTCAAGTGATTTCTGATGCTAGTTATTAATTCAGTGACTATACAGCTATAATGATTCATCTGAATATGTTCAAGTCATGCCACACCCAAACAACACTGATAAATTATGACACTATGTATGGTGTGTAGAAATTGAACTGGTTCAAAACATAAAACATGTAAAATGACTCCATTCATAACTGCAGATTCAAACAGATTCACAGAAATGACTGCATCAAGAAAGTATTTTTGGTTTTATGGGATTTAATGCTATTTTTGGCACATGTTAGGCTGTACGGCTATACATAGCTGACAGTATATATGGTGGAGGAAGAATCCAGGAAGACATTGGAAAAAAACACTGACACATGTAATGCAACTGGCACTTTGTCATATATCAATATTGGTTGAACCAAGACTAGAACTCACAAGGACAATTCAGAGTGAAGAACTTAGTAAACAGTAGCCCAACGGGCCACATCAATAATAAAACCTGCCAGCTGATAACCTAACATGCCAATATTGGAAATAAACCTGGTAGTCAGTGTCCTAGTGCATCATCATAGGAAAAGAGCCTGTCAGCAGGTTGCCCAGTGGGCCACTACAGGAAAAGAACCAATAGCCAATAGCCCAGTGGACCACTACAAGAACCAATAGCCAATAGCCAAGTGGGCCACTACAAGAGAAGAACCAATAGCCATTAGCCCAGTGGGCCACAACAAGAAAAGAACCAATAGCCAATAGCCCAGTGGGCCACTACATGAAAAGAACCTGGTAATCCTGTGGGCCAGTACAAGAAAAGAACCCTGTAACCAGTACGCCATCACAGGAAAACAACCTGATAGCTAGTGACCATGTGGTCAACTACAGGAAAAGAACTTGGCACCCAAGAGCCCAATAGGCAAATACAGAGAAATCAACCTGGCTGTCAGTTTAAGGAAAACAACCACAATACTGCTACTTTACATGTAGCCAAGCACTATAGAGTATTGAACAGGAATGCAGTATTTTAACTTCAATGAAAACTTTCAGTGTTATTCTAATGTAGTTATATAATAAGTAAACGATTAAATAATAGGCTGAGTCAACTCAAAGTGCAAGGGCCCATAAACTTGTCTCAATGACCTGTACAACTCCTTTCCAGAAACTTAAGAATGCAACATTTCAGATTTTATCCAACCTAAAAGAAAAATACCCATTTCCAGTTTTCCAATTAGCCCTAACCATTTACTTGCTGATCCTAAAACCTTTTCCAACCAACAAGAAAAAAGAGAAAAAGAATGAATTCCAAATTGGTTTTAAAGCTTTGACCTGTTCATATTTAATTTCAGACACAGGTTAAAGAATGGCACTTCAGCCCACATGCACTTCAAGTGCTATTCATATTACCAGTATATATGTGCCAAAGTGCCACACTTAACTACTTATCCATATTACTTAACCTTGAGAAAGTAGGAATTCCTCTGTACTGGAGCAAGAATTCACTTATCTACAAAGGCAAGTGTACAAGCTAAGAATAATAAACATTTAGGAAGTCAAAAATAGCAATTTCGCTGATGTTACTGACCTAAATAATCAACTGTGTTAGAAGGTTGCAGAGCCTGGAATAAGAAGTTAATTAACTATGTATTGGACTCCCTGGTTTGGAACTAACTGCATTTTTTAAATTCAGTTGGGATCAATTCTGATCACAGCAAAATCTGCAAGATGCAAACCTACACCTTCAGACTGAGTCTAAATCATCAAGACAGTTAACTCTGCATATCTGAATGTTTCAAGCAGATTAGCAACTGAGATGAATTAAGAGTGTGTGTGATCATTTTATATGGCTCTATTTGATCAAGTGTTCTCACAGTGAGCAAGTACATACACAGAACATCTAGAATTCGCACCAACAACAGTTTATAGTGACTGAACATCATATGATGAATGCAACAGAAACAACTGCAGGCCCACATTACCTAACTGGAAAATTTTCACTGCAAAATGAATGGGGTGGGTGGGAATTTTTAACATATAGGCTTATGGTTTCTAAGCTCATAACCCTCATTACTCAAATTTTGTAGCACACTTCAGATTTTCATTGCTGTCAGATTACAAAATAGTAGAAATCAAAATTATTTATATAACTGTTCATGTTTAATAGAGATGTTGTAAATTTTAAATTAGAGAAGTAGTTGTTCTTCTTGTGTTCTAGGTATAATAAAAACAAATTTAAATAACAACTCCTTAATATGAAACAAATTTGTCCATTTATTCATCTAACATTATATAAATTTAGGCTGCATTAAATATATTATATTTTTTACAGGTGTTATTGGAATAAAGGTGCCCTAAGATCATATTACACCCCTAGCTAGTCTGACATCATACTATTTTAACGGATAGGAATCCATGCATCATATAATTTACCAAGCAAACCAGTCAGCAGACTAGAAAACAAAACATTGGTATTTAAAACTAAATTCTATTTTCATAAGAAAAGCAAGAAAATAAATGTCATAAGAAACATGATTTTGTTCATCGGAAGTCGAGCAGCCCAATAAGTCATTCAGCATTTCATCCACAACAACTATGACAATCCTATGCTGCATCCCTCGATACCCAAATAAATCTTTTGATACTGTTTGGCATGATGTAATTCTCTTAGAACTCTTCAATAATGGAATTAAAGGCATTCGACTTCAAGCGTACCTTGGCAGATGAATATCAGCCCATGTGTAGTTAGAATTGGTAAATATATACAATTTATTTGGAATTTTCCTTTAAATTAATGCAGAAATGGTGTGAGTTTGGCAATTGACATTCAGGAACTTCAGTTTTTGACAGCCCATTTGTGCTGGATTTATCTGTGTCCACTATTACATACTCTTAGATTTCATGTTATGTTTAAATAACAGTTTATAACATGACACAGTAAAAATTAGCCATCTTACATTAACTGTATTACATAATGTAACATGGCTGATGGTTTTTCCAAAATAATCAAATGGAAAGACAAATTCTTCAACTGATGTAACAAAAGACACAAAATTTAAATCACAGAAATTAAAAATATTAACCCAATAAAACTGTAAAACATATTTTGTCAACTTGCCTCTTTCCAGCTGGTGGTTATTTGTTTGGAGAGTCCTCTAAAAGGCTTTATAACTGTTGGTGAGAAAGGAAAAATGGCATACTGTTACTTCTCCAACAATCATGGCAATGTTACTTCTCCAACAATAATGGCATCATGTTACTTCTCTAACAATCATGGCATCACGTTACTTCTCCAACAATAATGACATCATGTTACTTCTCCAACAACCATGGCATCATGTTACTTCTCCGACAATAATGGCATCATGTTACTTCTCTAACAATAATGGCAGCATGTTACTTCTCCAACAATAATGGCATCCTTTTACTTCTCCAACAATAATGGCATCACGTTACTTCTCCAACAATAATGACATCATGTTACTTCTCCAACAACCATGGCATCATGTTACTTCTCCGACAATAATGGCATCATGTTACTTCTCTAACAATAATGGCAGCATGTTACTTCTCTAACAATAATGGCATCCTGTTACTTCTCCAACAATAATGGCATCCTTTTACTTCTCCAACAATAATGGCATCCTTTTACTTCTCTAACAATAATGTCATCATGTTACTTCTCCAACAATAATGGCATCATGTTACTTCTCCAACAATCATGGCATCACGTTACTTCTCCAACAATAATGACATCATGTTACTTCTCCAACAACCATGGCATCATGTTACTTCTCCGACAATAATGGCATCATGTTACTTCTCTAACAATAATGGCAGCATGTTACTTCTCTAACAATAATGGCATCCTGTTACTTCTCCAACAATAATGGCATCCTTTTACTTCTCCAACAATAATGGCATCACGTTACTTCTCCAACAATAATGACATCATGTTACTTCTCCAACAACCATGGCATCATGTTACTTCTCCGACAATAATGGCATCATGTTACTTCTCTAACAATAATGGCAGCATGTTACTTCTCTAACAATAATGGCATCCTGTTACTTCTCCAACAATAATGGCATCCTTTTACTTCTCCAACAATAATGGCATCATGTTACTTCTCTAACAATAATGTCATCATGTTACTTCTCCAACAATAATGGCATCATGTTACTTCTCCAACAATCATGGCATCACGTTACTTCTCCAACAATAATGACATCATGTTACTTCTCCAACAACCATGGCATCATGTTACTTCTCCGACAATAATGGCATCATGTTACTTCTCTAACAATAATGGCAGCATGTTACTTCTCTAACAATAATGTCATCATGTTACTTCTCCAACAATAATGGCATCATGTTACTTCTCCAACAATCATGGCATCACGTTACTTCTCCAACAATAATGACATCATGTTACTTCTCCAACAACCATGGCATCATGTTACTTCTCCGACAATAATGGCATCATGTTACTTCTCTAACAATAATGGCAGCATGTTACTTCTCTAACAATAATGGCATCCTGTTACTTCTCCAACAATAATGGCATCCTTTTACTTCTCCAACAATAATGGCATCATGTTACTTCTCTAAAAGTAATGGCATAATGTTACTTCTCTAACAATAATGGCATCATGTTACTTCTCCAACAATCATGGCATCATGTTACTTCTCCAACAATAATGGCATCATGTTACTTCTCCAATAACCATGGTAACATCTTACTTCTCCAACTAATTAATGATTAGTTTTCATACCGAGATCCTTATTATCTTTAATATAGTAAGTAATATTGTTTTTTGCATGTCTCTGTTATCACATAATTGCCAAATCAGTTGGATATTCTCAACAATGTTGAGAAAATTGTTTGACAAAAATCCCAATGGTTTCTTACACTAGATCTTTTTCTAAACCAAAGTTAATTCTATCCACAGTACTTATGAAGCACTGTCTCCATTCATATGGAAATAACATGCATTTTTTGTACCTTTATATGGCAATACACATCTCCTTTTGAGCTGATGTGCCATAGAAAGTGACTACTGTATGCATCCATATGGAAATAACATGCAATTTTTAATTTTTCCGGGCAATACATAGCTACTTCTGTGTTGCTGTGCCACAGAACACTACCGCTTGCATTCTTATGGAAATAAAAAAATCCTAAGATGGGCAACTTAAAATAAGCATGAAAGTTTTAGAAAACTGTCTGAGATAATAATAATAATAATAATAATAATAATAATAACAATAATAATAATAACAATAATAATTTGTAATAATAATAATAAAGAATTTATTTAGTGAAGGTAACTGAATTAGTTACAGAAGTAATCAACCTTGAGGTCTTCTAGCTGTGATGAACATTGTATGGTGTATATGTGGTAAATCTGACTTGGAACCAAAGAATTAAGTGATTCTAAAAATCACAGTATCCTGTCTGGAACATGTGCACAGGCATCTGTGAACACCTAAACATATGTATAAAATATAAAGTACACTACATCATCATGTACTGAAAACATTCAGCTGTGAAAAGGATGCAGAAGCAGAAAAAGGCAGGAGGTATTTATATTACTAGAAATGTTCAAATGTCTTAAGATTTTGTCCACTTGAGACATTGATTAAGAAAAGAAGTAATACTAGGAGCCTGCATTATGTCACTGAGAATGTTGTTCCAGGCCAGTGAACCAGTATAGAGTCCTTTTTTGAAAACAATTCCTTCTTTGGCCATGGTATAATGCAATTTTTACTTCTTAATGGACATCAACTTTGGAGTACCATCAGCATCTCTTTGGTGAAATATATTGCTTGGATAGACAGGAATAGCTTTTCTGGACACTTTATGCATAAATATGTCCTTTCTAAGAAATATTCTTTCATGTATTATTAAAATTTTAATAGTATTCATTGTGTTCTGAAAATATTGTCTATACATTGATTAGAACTAGTGTTTTAAAAGTGTTATGTTTGAATTAGAGGTATTACCCCAAATTACATTACAATAGTCCAGATATGGCTGAATGTAAGAATTAACCTTTAATGAAAGAAGTTTAATGTGAGTAAACCAAGTAAGATTGTTATCTATGAATACACCATAAATTTTACCATCAGAGGTTATGTTAAGGTTCATGGTGTCAAACAGAACTTGGAGTTTGTTGCCATCTGACCTTGCTCATTTCTTATCCATTTGAACTAGTTGGAATTTTGTTGTTTCTGTATTTATGATCATAAGTTTTTCTTTGAACATTACATCTGTTTAAGAGCATTTTGTACATTATTTTTAGTAGTTGTCATTATACCTGACTTGAAACATGAATTTTATGACAACAAATTCTGTACCATATACCACTCATCACATAAGGGTATTTCTGAGCATGTGTAATTTATAACCAATTCATTCCAAAACATATAATAATAATAATAATAATAATAATAATAATAATAATAATAATTACACTAATAATAATAATAATAATAATAACAATAACAACAACAACAACAATAATAATAACAATAATAATACATTACAGGAATTTCAACAATTCTATTTCACCGTTTTGTTGCATTTCCCTCTACTTCATGCATCTGAAGACTTCATTCATGGTTTAATCATTTCATCTCAATTAAACTAAGTCACATAAGGACTAAATGATGAACTAATTAACTCACTTACCAGTCATCAAATCTGACTTGCATGTCACTATATCCTGTATGTTTCATATGTTACAGTCAATCATTGATTTACAGACTACAACTGTCTGCCTACTAATTTGACCTGGATATCACCACATGTTCCATGTTTCATACCGATAATCACTGATTCAACAGATTACAACTCTGGCTATGAAACTGAAGCTACCTATTGATCCACCCAAATTAGGGAAGAAGTTACATTGCCTTCTCTGCCATCTGTTCTGTACAGATAGCCTGGCCTTATGGGGCCATGACCTGGTGAGACCATACAATCTGTATGTCCTGGCCATTTGCTTCTCCACTTGAATTGTCAAGTTCCTGCCTAGTACAGACCCCCTCCCCCTACATGCAGATCTTTCTAATTCTAATCTAAAACTGTAATCACATTTAACACATTCCAAATTACCATAATTTCATTTTATCCATAAAGCTTTTATGAAACATCAAATAACTTAAAGTTTTTTTAAACGTTTAATAACTTCCTTCTTCTGAAGTGTTACACAACTATAAGTTTCCTAACGACATTCACCCTTTGATTATATATTACATGTTTTATCACTGCAATGATACATTTCAAATCATCTAAAACAAACACCTTTGTAAACTTGTGTCCCAGTAAGTGGCAATAAGAGAAATTATCTTAATGCACATGTTGCAATCAGATCACTACACTGCTAATCAATCTGCCATCAGATCACCCCATCACTAATCAATCACCTACTGCTAATCAATCTGCAATTAGATCACCCCACTGTTAATCAATCTGCATTCAGATCACCCCACTGCTAATCAATCACCCACTGCTAATCAATCTGCAATTAGATCACCCCACTGCTAATCAGTCTGCATTCAGATTACCCATTGCTAATCACTCACCCACTGCTAATCAATCTGCTTTCAGATCACCCCACTGCTAATCAATCACCCACTGCTAATCGATCTGCAATTAGATCACCCCACTGCTAATCAATCTGCAATCAGATCACCCCATTGCTAATCAATCACCCACTGCTAATCAATCTGCAATTAGATCACCCCACTGCTAATCAATCTGCATTCAGATCACCCCAATGCTAATCAATCTGCAATTAGATCACCCCACTGCTAATCAATCACCCACTGCTAATTAATCTGCAAGTAGACCACCCCATTACTATTTAACTTGTCCATGATGGATATGATCCATCATCATGGTTTATCTCATTAACTAACACTGTGTGACCCTATAATGTCTATCTTTTCCAAGAGATTACTTGCAAAGTATTCAATTGGTGACAGTATTCTGGTACGCCAACTGATTTGTTGCAAACAGATTATATCGGTGACAATACTCAGTATCCCAAGTGATCACAGTGAACTCCTGATTTACACAGATATTGTGTTCCTGAGAAACAATTTGTTTGACTTGATGTGAATTTTTCAATAGAAAATATAACAAAGTGAGGGGCTGCATTAGGTAACAGAATAAAATGTTTCTAGGCCAATCCTTAATTTATTATGCTGCCAAAAACTTTTAAACTCATTTATTCAATTATATGACAGGAAGCAATCTTCAATCCATCTATCAATGGGGAGCTAAATCTTCATCCTGGTTGAACACATCAAAAGACGACTGAATGGGGGTTTCTAGGCCTGGGGGCAAGTTCGGGGCAAACTGGTTCTCCACTTAAGTGGAGAGCTGTGAGGTGACTGCTTGTGAAACCATGCTGCGTAATCGTGTATATATGCAAATGATGCACATCTTAGGTTGTATCTTTCTGCTTAGGTGTTCATATTTGTATAAACCTGAGACATGAGTATGTCAAATATGCATAAATATGGTTGTTTACTGCACTTACAAATAGATTTACTGTATAGGTGTCACTATTCAGGCACTTCAAGTGATTATTTGTAAACAGATCGTATAAGTGACAATATTCAGTTGTGTCATACTTTTTACAAATTAAACAACTTTATCATCAAATAAATATAATTATCACTTATTTTAAATATTAGATTATTTGCCACCAGTCATATTATGTGCAAAACCATACTGTCACTAACATTTCTGAAAAATGCCTGTATTGGATTATTTACAATGAGCTATAAACATATTTAATGTTACACCATGCTGGGATCAATACTTCTGAAAAATGACATAATGGATTATTTTACACTAATCATATTCAATGTTATACTATCCTGTGATTAACACGTTATTTCTGAGAGAGAAAAAAATGCCATTAATGGATTATTTACCAATAACTATAAACATATTTAATGTTATACCATACGATGAATAATACTGCTTAAAAATTCCTGGTATCTGAATGAATTACAATCGGCTATAAATGTATCTGAATGTTAAACAATACTGTGACTAATTTGTTGTGTCAATTCCGCATATGTGAAAAGTACATGCTTAGAAGTTTTGTGCTCAGAATTATTTGAAGCCAAATAAAAAAATAAAAAGGTGTTTCCAACAATTGACTTGAAAAATTTGGGCTGGTAAGCAAATTTGTTTTAAAAGTTAATTCAGTATATGAATCAGTATATTCTCGATTGGTTCAGACTAACCAAATAAAGAATTATCAAGCGTTAAAAGTGGTCAGACTGTACAACTGAAGAAGTATGAAGTGTTTCAAGTGGTCAGACTATCCAACATAAGAAGTATGAAGTGTTTCAAGTTGTCAGACTGTCCAACTAAAGAAGTATGAAGTGTTTCAAGTGGTCAGACTGTCCAACTAAAGAAGTATGAAGTGTTTCAAGTGGTCAGACTATCCAACTGAATAAGTATGAAGTGTTTCAAGTGGTCAGACTATCCAACTAAAGAAGTATCAAGTGTTTCAAGTTGTCAGACTATCCAACTAAAGAAGTATGAAGCATTTCAAGTGGTCATACTGTCCAAATGAAGAAGTATGAAGTGTTTCAAGTGGTCAGATTCTCCCAGTAAAGAAATATGAAGTGGTTCAAAGGGTCAAACTGTCCAAAAGTATGAAGTGTTTCAAGTGGTCAGACTGTCTAATTGAAGACGTATGAAGTGTTTCAAGTGGTCAGACTATCCAACTAAAGAAGTATGAAGTGTTTCAAGTGGTCAGACTATCCAACCGAAGAAGTATGAAGCATTTCAAGTGGTCAGACTGTCCAAATGAAGTATAAAGCATTTCAAGTGATCAGACTATCTAACAGAAGTATAAAGTGTTTCAAGTGGTCAGACTGTCCAACTGAAGAAATATGAAGTGTTTCAAGTGGTCAGATTATCCAACTAAAGAAGTATGAAGAGGTATGAAGTGTTTCAAGTGGTCAGACTATCCAACTGAAGAAGTAGGAAGTGTTTCAAGTGGTCATGCTGTCCAACTGAAGAAACCTTAAGTGTTTCAGGTCTGAAGAATTAAAAATTACTCTGAGTGGTCATTGCTAAATGTATATACTGATGGAGAAAAAAAAACAATGGAGTCAGCACAATTTCAAAGGTTTGTTTGGTTACAGGAAACAAAATTTTGTTTCACTTGGCCTAACTAGTTATTCTATGAAGGCTTTACCCTAAATTGTAAAACACATTAAATGGGCTGTAGGCATGAAAAATGTCTTTGATGTGGTTTTTGCAACAAAATAACATTAGGTTCAATTTTTTGGTTTTTCCCAGTAGGTAAATTATGCCTAATAGAACACCATGCAATTTATAACATAATCATGCTGGACCTTCCCTCAGACTTAAAATTGGAGGCTGAGTTGCCATAGTAGGCGAGTGGTTCGGAGGACATTCCCCAATGGAAAACTCCATTGTTGGGTGGGTTATAAGTAGCTGGGTCTAACGTAAAAGTAGTTAGGTATATCACCCAGCTCCCAGCTGATAAGGAAAACCCTGTCCATGATAAAAATATCTCATATTATATGCTTAAAAATAGTTGTTGTTGTGGGGTTTAACACCATTTTTCAGAACACGATAGGCTATGCATGGCGGCCAGTATTAATGGTGGAGGAAGAACCCGGGAAAACCCCAGGAAGAACCACCGACCCACGAGAAGCTACTGGCAAGCTTTCTCACATACCCACATTGGCCAAATCCTAGATTCGAACCCACACAGACAGAGGTGAGATGGCAGTGATCCGTAATGGAGAGCACTTTAGACCACTCAGGGCCCTGCTTAAAAATGGCACTTTACCATTATATAAATATGGCAAGAAACCATACAGTAAAATTTACCTAGCATGTAACTTCAAATGTTCATTCCCCCCCTGGAAAAAAAATCAGAAATGCCCCCTCCCTCTGACCACGCCTATAATAAAACTTGAAATTCTGTATCACCTTATTAAATGACCTCCTCCCTGTATTACAATGAACATGGTGGCAGTAGTTAAGCCCCTATCCTAATTCTCACAAATAATGATCTTTTCAATTTAAAAAACAAAATTTAAAATAAATTTAAATTGCATTTTCAATATGAAATTAACATTGTGTTATGCATATTTGATTTAATTTATGTTTAATTTCATTTAATTGTTTCTAAGTTTTAAAATATTTTTATTTTTATTTCATTACATGTTAAGTAATGTAATTTTGTTTACAGGAATTTGATACTTTCCAGAAATTAGTTTTACCTGATTGTTTAGTTGAAAACACCTAAAAATATAACTTATTTTTTGCTGACCTAGTTCCTGGCCTTGATTGAGACTCAAGTAAACAACTTGTTTTTTTATATTTTTTTGTAAGATAATACATAGAGTGAAACTGAGGCTGTACTGGAGTAAAATAGCTTCTAAACTGTTCTGGAAGATGATCACATGACCCTCATCCGGGCATCTGTTTTGCACATTATTCATGTTTTATACCAATGTCTACAGAGAATTGTTTTAGTTAGGCTTTTACACTGGAAAGTGTTTGTTTTTGACCAGTTTGGAATTACATTTTAATTTTTATTCAAATTATTTGGTTTCTAAAAGATTAATTCTTTTTCCTGGAAATATTTGAGTGATCAAACAGAATTATTGGACAAAGACATTTCTTGAAATTGTATTCAGAAATTCAAACACTGGAATATTGTTTGTGAGACAACAAAGAACTGTAGACACAACAGCACAATAGTAGCTACTGTATATGTCATCCCCTTTCATTTTGGAATTTTCATCTGGACTAGAACTTGAATTTATTAGAACATTTCATTACTAGGACTTCTAAAATTTAATTTGTGGATTACTATTAGATTATTTCTGGATTTGATTTCCTAACACCGTAAGTTCTTTTTTGTTTCATTTTTACATTGTTTTTCCAAGGAAATAAATTATTTGTTAAATTTTTCAAAGCTTGTTGTTTTTACTCTTTCTTTGTTACTGTTTATTAGAGCCTAAACACGTACCATAAGAATGTGAAAGTGACACTACAAACTTTAATAGTTTGCTTGTTTATTTGGAAAAGCTAATTAGGAAAAAAATTCATCATGTATTCCAAATCCAATAACATACGATTTTAAAGCTTGATGACTACACATACTACACCAGACTGTCATTCTCTGTTAAAATACATACATGAAAATGTTCAAAAAGTAAAACTGCAATACAACCATACATTTGGATTGATTTTTTATTCTTGTGCATGCAGTTGCCCATACCTGTGATGTCTAATAAATTTTGTGATTTTCTTTAACATGTTCAGCTAGTACTGTAATACTTACCTTATTGTCTTGATTATATTCCATTTATACAAGTTACAATGTAATAATCATTTTACCCTACTTGCTGTTGTTGTTGTTATGAGTTTAATGTCATTTTCATGACTTGATTGACTATACATGACATGCAGTATATCTGATGGAGAAAGAACCCAGGAAAACTTGGGGAAGAACCATTGACCCACAGGAAGCTATTAGAAAGCTTTCTTACATGTCCACAATGGCTGAACTCTCAACCATGAGGACAGATATGAGATGTCAGTGATCTGTAAAAGAAAGCAACTCAGACCACTCAGCCCCCACTTCATTTATTGCACTCATTTTATACATTGTAATAATGAACTTGCTGTATTTATTGCCTTCCCTTTGTACAATGTAATAATCAAGTTGGTGTACTTACTGTGCTCCTCTTGTACAATGTAATAATCAACTTGCTGTATTTATTGCCTTCCCTTTGTACAATGTAATGATCAGCTTGCTGTACTTACTGTGATCCTCTTGTACAATGTAATAATCAACTTGGTGTACTTACTGTGCTCCTCTTGTACAATGTAATAATCAACTTGGTGTACTTACTGTGCTCCTCTTGTACAATGTAATAATCAACTTATGTATTGTGGTCCTTTTGTACAATATAATATTCAACAAGTACTTTTGTGCTTCCTGTGTACAATGTAATAGTTAATCTACTGTACTGATTATGCTCCTTTTGTGCAGTTATAATTAACTTGCTGTACTTATTGTACTCCGTTTGTACACTGTAATAATTTGTCTACTGAACTCATTATGCTCCTTTCATGCAGTTATAATTAACTTGCTGTATGTATTGTACTTCTTTTGTGCACTGTAAAAATTAATCTACTGTACTGTTTATGCTCCTCCTATTATTTCAACTTACCAAGTCAATATAAAAGTGTGCATACACATGATCATTCATAGACAGCGTTGTTGAACATCAACTGCAATTTTGTCAAGGCTGGATTTAAAAAAAAAAGACCTAGAAACAATATAATAGTATAACCGTCTGCAAAACTATTTGTTGTTCAAGTGATCTTTGCCTGGACAGGTATAAATCACACCTACTGATGAAATTACGCAATGACTTACACCAAACTAGCAAAATAAGTGGATTAGTCATTGTCAGTATTTCCTGATTGACAATTACAAACTACCAAGCTGTCCATATGACCTTTGCCGGACAAAGATAAATCACATCTATTGATGACATTATGCAATGATTCACAACAGACAGCAAGATGTCGGGATTGAGCCCACATCGGCAGTTCCTGATTGACAGCTTCATATTGGTCAACGTGGGCACCTGCCTCCCCCACCACCATTTCACCTTTAAACATGTTTGGCCTACATCCGAAAAACTTAACAGCTGACCACTACATGTCTGCCACATACAAACCTGAAAAATGTATGTGAGCGCCGTTGTTGGTCTATTGAACCAACAAGTAGATCTCGGCTTTTTTTTTCTGACATTACTGGTAGCGGAAACAGTAATCTAAGAAAACAAGAAGCTGAGATCTACTTGTTGGTTTAATAGACTGTTTCATATAATTTTAATATAACTTGAAAGTCTTACATGAACAATAAACAGAAGCTGGATAGGGATCCGCTCGAAAGTCAACTTAAAGCACATGGGCTCGTATCGTTGCTTACAATTGACCTGTCACACATGTACTTAGTACATGTATGACAGGTCAAATGTAAGCAACGATACGAGCCCCTGTGACTTAAGGGGTGTGCTCATCTAGGAAGTTCCTCCACTTTCTCAAGTCCAATTAAACCAGCATTCTTCGAGCTTTATGAAGTACTGTTTTCTATCACAAACATCAAGAAAAAACTTTTAGATATATCAATAACACTAAGGTTATTTCTGGGAATAAAAACAATCTTCATATCGATTTCATGCTGGTACAGGTCGATGTGAAAGTCGTACAAGTTTAATAGGCCCGACATCAAACGGCTACCCTACGCCGTCAGGGTGGCGGCTAATTCCAGCTTTTAGATCGCGAATGGATTAGACCTACACCGCAACATAAATATCAAAATACTGAAAATGGGATGGTAATACTAACAGTCATAGGAAACTCAAAATATCTGGGCCCCACCCCTCATGCCAAAATTAAAAATCAACGGTTTTTATGTAAAATCCTGTTTTGTAATCATCGAGTATTGGGTAATGTGCAAACACCATGAAGAGTACAAACAGTTTATTTCAATCAGAAAGTTATAAATTCAACATAGGATAACTAGACCTTACACAGATGTTGCATACAAGTCACACTTATCTCCATAAACTGGGTAGAGCCTCGGTAGAAGTTACAGATGGCTGAATCACAAATGATATGGAAAATGATGGTACAGTCTGTATGCAAATATATACTGAAATAGCATCCCATCCCACTTCCCACTACCACCGCGAGCTACAAAATGATAATAAATAAAAAAATGAGATGCAGCACAACGTGTTAGTCTACACGTACCCGAATTTTACTATTTGAAAGAACGCCGCCTGTTGATAGCCACGGTCTTTACAGACCTAATGAGTAAATACACTACTTTAAAATCCAGTGTGCAGACGTAATGAGTAGACACACTACTTTAAAATCCAGTGTGCAGACCTAATGAGTATGTAAACTAATATCCAGTGTATAGACCTAATGAGTAAATACACTGCTTTAATATCCAGTGTGCAGACCTAATGAGTAGACACACTACTTTAATATCCAGTGTGCAGACCTAATGAGTATGTACACTAATATCCAGTGTATAGACCTAATGAGTAAATACACTACTTTAAAATCCAGTGTGCAGACCTAATGAGTAGACACACTACTTTAATATCCAGTGTGCAGACCTAATGAGTATGTACACTAATATCCAGTGTATAGACCTAATGAGTAAATACACTGCTTTAATATCCAGTGTGCTGACCTAATGAGTAGACACACTACTTTAACATCCAGTGTGCAGACCTAATGAGTATGTACACTAATATCCAGTGTATAGACCTAATGAGTAAATACACAACTTTAAAATCCAGTGTGCAGACGTAATGAGTAGACACACTACTTTAATATCCAGTGTGCAGACCTAATGAGTATGTACACTAATATCCAGTGTATAGACCTAATGAGTAAATACACTGCTTTAATATCCAGTGTGCAGACCTAATGAGTAGACACACTACTTTAATATCCAGTGTAAAAGCCAATGAGTACGAGTAGGCTTTCAACTTTTAATATCAATTGGGCAAGGGCGTCCACAAATTGTTTGGGGGGGGGGGGGGGGGGCAAACATGTGGTGGTCAGCTATTACGTTTTACGGATGTAGGCCAAAACATGTAAGTGTGCATAACCAGTCAGTAGGTATCCGTGTACAGACCTCAGTAGGTTTGAAACGTAAACAAAAGCAACGAAAAATAATGTCAACAACTTGAACAAAATATATTTTAAAGTTAAAAAAGGACATTCGTGGCGATGATGCTAACACGGGCTTTAAGAAAAAGGCGAGATTAGTGTACATTAAATTAAACAACATAATGTAAACATAGCTAAAAAGTCAAAGAAACAGCAGGTGTAGCTTACCCATCGCCCTGTATCCACAACAACCTGGCACGAATTATATCCAAAACTTGGGTTATTTCACAACGTCCGTTCCTACATCGAAAAGTCCGCCAAAAGCGATGATTAGATAACAGATCTAGGTTAACCGAAAATCTTAAAATGTAAGCATGGTGTTGTGGCAGTACCGCTATGGAACACACAATCTATTTCCCAGCGTCATGACACAACGGGCCCTGGAATATATTCCTTGTCACACGTACACCGCTTTAGCCCAAGACTCAACCTTTCTACGCTGTCACTTACCTACGAAAATAATTTGTCCATAAAAACACATTTAAATGTACCTGTGTGGCTCAAAAGTGGCGGGAATCTACACACCAAACCAGCGAGCAGCTAAATTTACAAGCAGTATCTGTTAGCTTGGTGATCTATCCTATATACTATAGAGCGACTGGCGAAGCTTCGTTTGAGCATTATTATTACACTAAGGGAGATAACCGTCATTAGCAACACAACAAAGAAGCTACATGTCGCTAAAACACGTGTATAAAATTGGCACGTGCCGTGCACCGAACAAAGGGAATGATTCTCTAGAACAGATAAACTATATACAATGTCGCAAGATGTTATTAGTATTGTTTAGTTTTGATTAACCCGATCCTCCTCTATAGACAAAATATGGAATACAAATAAATAATAGGGCAGTAATGTTCAGTGGATACGTCGACGAGATGAACGTTACATGATCTATATGTGTTTCGAAATACACGCACCAGAAGCGATAGGAAAAATGTACACTTGTATTTTGAAATATTTCAGTAAGTCTAGTTGATTTTGTCTTTTAAATTAAAAGAGCGCTTTAAATTCAGGCGAGTTTGATTTGGTGGTTTAAAAAGTTTTGTCAGGGATGATTCGTCTAAGTCAGTGGTTCCCAAACTTTTTCGGGCCACCGCCCCCTCAATTATCCTAAGCACCTACTCGCCCCACTTTACCCTGTAAAAACCATTATTCAGCATTAGCGCCCCTCTCAGTAATCCCACGCACCCCTCGCCCCCCCCCCCAAAAAAAAAGGGAGCGTTACCACCCACTTTGGGAACCACTGGTCTAAGCAATAAACGCAAGAAAGGAACTCACATAATCAAGATTGCAATTCCATTGGGACCGTGTTGTCGTTGAATCCGTGTTTTTCGTGCGCTTTTACTGCTATAACACTAAAAGTATGCAACATCGTAACTTGGAGATGTACGTGGGTATAAAATTTATCGGCACGTCAGCACAAATACTATATACTATATATATAGTGCCTATTGTCAAAAAACATGTCATGGTAATTACAATAAATATACGATTTGTGCTATATTTGTGATTTGGATTTTTAACAATTTTTCAGTCATATCGTTACGATGTCTGCAGTGTGACAGTTATATAGTGATGCCTAGCACTGGGGCATCATGCCGCAGACATGTAGCATGATGTCCCACCCAGTCACATCATCCTGACACCAGGTCGACCAGTCCTAACACTAACTTACCAAGCGCCAAGTGAGGCATCTATTAATACCATTTTTGTAAGTCTTTGGCATTACCTGATCTGTGCAATTTCTGCTATATGAGGAATGCATGACCTGATCTGTGCCATTTGTACAATATAGAATGCATGACCTGGTCTGTGCTATTTGTACTATATGAGGAATGCATGGCCTGTCTGTGCGATTGGTACCATAGGAGGAATGTATGTCTTGATCTGTGAATTGGTACTATACGAGGATTACTTTACTTGATCTGTGCTATTGGTACTATATGAGGAATGCATGACCTGATATGTGCGATTTGTACTATATGAGTAATGAATGACCTGATCTGTGTGATTTGTACTATATGAGTAATGAATGACCTGATCTGTACGATTTGCACTATATGAGTAATGCATGACCTGATCTATGCGATTTATATTGTATGGGTAATGCATGACCTGATCTGTGCGATTTGCACTATATGAGTAATGCATGACCTGATCTATGCGATTTGTACTGTATGGGTAATGACTGACCTGATCTGTGCGATTTGTACTATATGAGGAATGCATGACCTGATCTATGCGATTTGTACTATATGAGCAATGAATGACCTGATCTGTGTGATTTGTACTATATGAGGAATACATGACCTGATCTGTGCGATTTGCACTATGTGAGTAATGGATGACCTGATCTATGCGATTTATATTGTATGCGTAATGCATGACCCGATCTGTGCGATTTGTACTATATGAGTAATGAATGGCCTGATCCGTGCGATTTGTACTATATGAGTAATGCATGACCTGATCTATGCGATTTGTACTGTATGGGTAATGACTGACCTGATCTGTGCGATTTGTACTATATGAGTAATGAATGACCTGATCTGTGCTATTTGTACTATATGACTAATGCATGACCTGATCTGTGCGATTTGCACTATATGAGTAATGAATGACCTGATCTGTGCGATTTGTACTATATGAGTAATGCATGACCTGATCTATGCGATTTGTACTATATCAGTAATGCATGACCTGATCTATGCGATTTGCACTATATGGGTCATGCATGACCTGATCTATGTGATTTGTACTGTATGGGTAATGACTGACCTGATCTGTGCGATTTGTACTATATGAGGAATGCATGACCTGATCTGTGCGATTTGTACTATATGAGTAATGAATGACCTGATCTATGCGATTTGTACTATATGAGTAATGCATGACCTGATCTATGCGATTTGTACTATATGAGTAATGCATGACCTGATCTATGCGATTTGCACTATATGGGTAATGCATGGCCTGATCTATGCGATTTGTACTGTATGGGTAATGACTGACCTGATTTGTGCGATTTGTACTATATGAGGAATGCATGACCTGATCTGTGCGATTGGTACTATATCAGTAATGATTGTTGTTGTTGTTGTGGGGTTTAACGCCATTTTTCAGCACAATAGGCTATACATGGCGGCCAGTATTAATGGTGGAGGAAGAACCCGGAAAACCCCGGAAAGAACCACCGACCCACGAGAAACTACTGGCAAGCTTTCTCACATGCCCACATTGGCTGAATCTTAGACTCGAACCGCCGCAGACAGAGGTGAGATGGCAGTGATCCGTAACGAAGAGCGCTTTAGACCACTCGGCCACTCGGGGCCCCATATGAGTAATGAATGACCTGATCTGTGCGATTTGTACTATATGAGTAATGCATGACCTGATCTATGCGATTTGTACTATATGGGTAATGATGACCTGATCTGTGCGATTTGTACTATATGAGTAATGCATGACCTGATCTATGCGATTTGTACTATTTGAGGAATGCATGACCTGATCTGTGCGATTTGTACTATATGAGTAATGCATGACCTTATCTGTGCTATTTGTACTATATGAGGAATGCATGACCTGATCTGTGCAATTTGTACTATATGAGTAATGCATGACCTGATCTGTGCTATTTGTGCTATATGAGTAATGCATGACCTGATCTGTGCGATTTATATTGTATGGGTAATGAATGACCTGATATGTGCGATTTGTACTATATGAGTAATGCATGACCTGATCTATGTGATTTGTACTGTATGGGTAATGACTGACCTGATCTGTGTGATTTGTATTGTATGGGTAATGAATGACTTGATCTGTGCGATTTGTATTATATGAGTAATGAATGACCTGATCTGTGCGATTTGTACTATATGAGTAATGCATGACCTGATCTATGCGATTTGTACTATATGGGTAATGATGACCTGATCTGTGCGATTCGTACTATATGAGTAATGCATGACCTTATCTGTGCTATTTGTACTATATGAGGAATGCATGACCTGATCTGTGCGATTTGTACTATATGAGTAATGCATGACCTGATCTGTGCTATTTGTACTATATGAGGAATGCATGACCTGATCTGTGCGATTTGTACTATATGAGTAATGCATGACCTGATCTGTGCGATTTATATTGTATGGGTAATGAATGACCTGATCTGTGCGATTTGTACTATATGAGTAATGCATGACATTATGTGTTCGTTTCAATCAGAAACGGATTACTGCATGGTAGCTTTGGCTGCTTTATCTGACCTTTCATAGTCCTTAAAACTGATGTGACTGGCCATCCAAATTTACTGGATACTTTTTTTTGATTGTATTTCAAGAACACGTTGAGACAGCCAACCGAGCCTAGACGGGTATGAAACACACATCCAATAAATTACGCGTCCGTGTATCTGGGTTATCTTTCTTCATTGTAAACCTAAATACGGGAAAAGTTCGAGGTAGACACGGGACTGCAGATAACGAAGATCTGGATTGCAATGCATACAAAAAGAATGTTACGGGACGTGGGGGGGGGGGGCATTCATCTAAACTCGGGAGGGGGAGTGCAAATTTGTAAAGTGGTTATTGATACAATAAAGTTACATATGAAAATTTAGCGAACATTAAGTTAAATCCCTTTTCTCGATTTTTTTCCCCTTCCATTTTAGACAATTCACCACTCGGTCCGAGGTAGGTAGTTATCTTTCCCTTTACGCATACCGTGGACGAGGTAAATTACTTAATGACTGGGGCTACATTTCATATATACTGCAACGGTGCATCGACAAAACACAATAATTGATATAGCATTTCAATTGTTCTATGGAATGTACATAATATAGATTCAGCGGTAAATTGTATTTTTTGTTTATTTTTTTTTATTTTTTAGTCGTTTTTCTTTTTCCTCCATGTTAAAGTTTACTATCAATCGTCCGATAAGTAAACCACAACATCTTCAAAATGTAGCACAGACAGATGGACAAACGGACGACAATCTGATTTCTATTTTGTTTCGGTTTGTTGCTTTACGGCACAGCAGTACAAACATGTTATTTAGTGCCGAGGCAATTTGAACTTCTATTTTATTGCTAGATGTACATTATCGTCTAAAGCAACGCAACAACGGTTTTGTTACTACAACCCCAAATTTTGCCCGTTTTAATTAGCCATTTGTCTTCATAAATCATTAACATTCTAAAACTATTACCGCAAAAGTGTAATTATATGCCTTAATGATTGTATGGTAAACTATGACAGGTGGTGGGGTGGGGTAGAGGAGACCTTAATTCTCTCATTTGTGGGCTGATCTTGATTCATCTTTTGCCATATGATCAATATTATGGACAATAAATGTGTATATTAAAAAATGGACATACTAAATAGCCGTAAAACAATATGTAAATTGAAAATAGCCGTAAAGAGTTTTCGACATAATAGTTTAAACAACTAAACGCAAACCGAAAGCGACTGCCCAGCCTAAAGGTGATGCAATTACTTTTGCTCAGTTATATAATGACTTTTGTTTGAAACTTAAAAGCGCTTATCACCCTATGTTATAAAACAATTAACAATGTGTTAATCCGTCCTGGTGTAATGGCCTATGTACGCGACAATCCCTTCGATATCATATTTATATAACCTTTAACCTGATCAGCAATCAAATATGGTATTTAAGCATAACTGAAATAACGGCAACACGCTTAATCCCCCACCTCCCAATGGATAAAGCATTTAATTAAAATAATGAAGTATGCATGTCGAAAACCCACCCGTATAAAGGAATTAAAATTAGGAGCTCTACCTGTTTCTTTAGTTTTACTGTGAAACGTACTGCTCATATACACTTCACAAATTTAAAATGTAAAATATAGCAGGTATTTAGTGAATTCGGGCCTTCTATCAGGGGTTCTCAAACATTCATAACGTTAATTTGCGGTTTTGGAGTATATATAAGAAAACAAAGTAGGACAGTGACTTTAGAAATTTTTTATTCTGCGTATAATATTTCAGAGTATATACTTTGTCAAATTACTGTTTTCAAAGTACCATTTTGTCAATTAATTAATGCTTTGAAATTTTATATTTTTGTCAAATTAATTACTGTTTTCATACGAAAATGAAGAGATTTTTATTTTTTTAACATATTTCTTGCATGGTTTAGTACAGGGTTATTTCTGGGATAAGGATATAGTAGGATCATCGTCAGAGGCGGAAGGGGTGAAGATGCTGGCGATCCCCACAAATACAACCACCTAAACTCCTCGCGAAAAGGGGCCCCGAGTGGCCGAGTGGTCTAAAGCGCTCTCCGTTACGGATCACTGCCATCTCACCTCTGTCTGCATGGGTTCGAGTCTAGGATTCGGCTAACGTGGGTATGTGAGAAAGCTCGCCAGTAGCTTCTCGTGGGTCGGTGGTTCTTCCCAGGGTTTTCCTTGGTTCTTCCTCCACCATTAATACTGGCCGCCATGCATAGCCTATCGTGTGCTGAAATATGGCGTCAAACCCCACAACAACAACAACAACAACAATCCTCGCGAAAACACCGGAACGTTTCTTAAAGTAAGATTTCTTTACAATTGGATCGGTATAATTATTTCATGGAACCACTTAAAATGTAGGAGCTTCTGAGCAAACACTCGGGATTCAGACCCGTAGACCACTTGCCTACAGTTTATACCCCCCTACACACACACACACACACACACACACACACACACACACACACACCCATAGGCCAGTATACTAGTTATGTTACCTGTTTAGGCTCAAATAAACAGCAACACAAGAAATAGTGAAAACAACAAGCTTTGTAAAAATTCAACAAATAATTTATTTCCCTGGAAAAATACAGTTAAAAAATGAAAGAATAAGAACTTAACGGTTTTAAGAATCAAATACCAAAATATACAAAGAATAATCCAGTTTTTGTTTGTTATTGAAATCCTACTATTGAAATGTTCTAACGAATTTAAGTTCGAGCTCCGACGAAGAAACTAAGATGGAAGGCGATGACGTATACTGTATCCTTTATGGTGCTGAAATGTCTACAGTTCTGTGTTATTCACAAACAATAATCCGGTGTTGGAAATCCGAATAATCGTTTTAAGAAATATCTTTGCTCAAGAATTTTATATGAGCGCTCAAAATATGTCCAGAGAAACGAATTACTCCTTTAGAGTCCATATAATTAGAACAAACATTAACATGTACTTCCCAAAATGACACAGCAAAAGAAACACCTTTACGTCCCAGTGTTTAGAAGCCAGACTGACATTATTTCTCTTAAACAATGGTTTAAAACTTGAATATTGCGCAAAACAGATGCACGGATAAGGGTCACGTGATCATGTTTACATATAAAAAAATCACATAGCCCCTGTACGGCCTTGATAGGGACCAATCATTTCACTCCGAGAATAAAATAAAAAAAAGTTGTTTGCTTCACTAAAATATATTTACAAGTCGAGGGTCACGTATCCAATACAGCCTCGATCTCAGCCTTGTTATTCCCACAATAAAATTAAATATGAAAAAAACTTGTTCACGTGACTGTTACTAATTTTCAATTAAGGTCTGGAACTAATTCAGCTTTAAGTGTTTACAAAATGAAACGTCAAGGTAAAACCATTTTAAGGAAAAGTATCGAGTTCCTAATAAAAAAATCTACATTATTTTGACGTATAAGGAAATTAAAAATATAAAAAGATTTTAAAACTTACAAACTATTAAATCAGATATAAATTAAATCAAATATACATAACACTTACCCACATAAAGAAAAAGAAAGGTTTTAATGATAAAGCTTTCTTTTTACCACAGTCAGACTAATTATACATGAGGTTAAAACGAACTCATACAAATTACGAACAGTGTATAGTATATAAAATAATACATTGTTAAACACGGGAAAGTGCGTCTTTTATTAAATCATCTTTTCCCTTGACGTGCCTGGTGTCAATATCATATTCCTGTAAAAAAAAAAAAAAAAAAAAAAAAAAAAAAAAAAAAAACCTCTACCTTAGTAGTCTTTGACTTTTATTTTTCTTCTTGCCGATGAAAGTAAGGGGGTTGTGGTCACTAAACACAATAATCGAAGAAGGAGCTGAACTAACGTAAACTTGCAAATATTGTAATGCCAATATCAAAAGCCAAACATTCCTTCTATATTGATGAATAATTTCTTTGGTGCTTATTTAATTTCTTAGAAAAATAGCAAAGTGGATGATCAATACCATTTTCATCTTCTTGAATCAAAACTGCTACAACCCAAACACCACTTGCATCAACAGACAGTTTAACTATTGGCTGAGATTTGGATCTGTAAGAACTGGCGCGCTTTTAAGCATGGCTTTCAACTTGTCAAAAGCTTCCTGACATATTTTAGTCCAAAGGAACTTGTTTTTCTTACTCAATAAATTTGTCAGGGGTTCAGCAATTATAGAAAAATTGGAACAAAATTGTCAATAGTATCCGGTCATACCCAAAAATCGCATCAGTTGCTTTTTATTAACAGGCACGGGGAATTCAGAGATAGGTTTGACCTTAGCATCTATAACTTTAACTTATCCATGTAACACTATGTGTCCCAGAAATCTAACACTAGCACGGCAGAACTCACTTTTAGATAAATTAATTGTCAAACAAGCATCGGTGAGTCTGTCAAAGAATTTCCGAATTGTTGCTAAATGTTCTTTCCAGGTGTTGTTGTAGATGATGACATCATCGATGTAAGCATCACACTTATCTAGACCAGAGGTAATCATATTCATGAGACGTTGAAATGTACTTGGCGACCCTTTCATCCCAAACGGCATTATTTTATATTGGAAAAGTCCATCTGGAGTCACGAATGCCGAACTTTCCTGTGCTCTTTCCGTTAGTGGAATTTACCCAAATCCTTTCAGAAGCTCAACTTTGGTGACATACTTGGCATTCCCGATCTTATCAAGACAATGACCGATTATTGGTAATGGGAATGAATCTTTTTTTGTCACACTATTCACCTTCCTATAATCAGTACACATATGAAAGGTTTTATCTGGTTTTCGAACAAGTATGCATGGTGAACTCCAGTCACTTTAACTGGGTTCAATAAAATCAATCTCCAGTCAATATTGCATTTCTTTTTTTTACGTATTCCTGTTTGAGAGGGTTCATCCTGCATGTGTGTTGTTTGACAGGTTTGGAATTGAAAGTCATGGAAAATTTTGTTGGTTCTTGTAGGAACATCTGGAAATAAGTGCGCATATTCAAATAATAACTGCTTAATTACACTGCTTTCATGCTCCTGCAAATGTGAAAGTTTCTGGTCCAGATCTTTAATAATTTCTGAATCACGAAGATTTGTCACCGCAATGTCTGTAGAATCCGAGGATATTCCTTCACTTAAATTTTCAATGAGTGGGACAGGTACAACTAAATGAGCTGCATGTTTAAAATGGCTATCTCTTTCAATATACTGGAACTCCTATACTTTATTTCGATCCCAGGAGCACTAATACTATAATCTGACTCATTTATTTCTTCCCAGCCTTGTAAGGGCCATAACATATAATCTGAATCAAAATTGGAAGAATGAGCAAGAGAGACAGAACTCCATTATTACAAAACGCAAAAGTTCTCTCCATTGATGTTATGTCAAACCGTAATTTAACTCTTGACTTGCATTGTTGAAAGGCAAATTCAAGGCATAATAGGCTGGAAAGTTCCAGACTTAAAATTCGACCTTTGACCCGATTGGACAAATTTGGGAAGGTCAAATTGAGTAAAACACTTTATCAAAGCTTTTACTATTATTTTAGATTTTATATTCCTCAAGGGGATTGTCTCTGATAACCTTTTTGACGCAAACATAATGGTCAACATATATTGGTTACCTGACTTGGTCTTAGGTAAGGGACCAACACAGTCTATCATAATTTTTTCTAAATGGTTCGTCAAAGGCAGGAATAGGTTGTAGATGAGCCTTGGGAATTTTCTGATTTAGTTTTCCTACTATTTGACAAGTATGACAAGATCTACAGTATTTACCAACATCACTTTTGATTTTGGCCAATAAAAGTCAGTTAAGATCTTGTGATAAGTTTTATTGATCCCTAAATGACCGGCCAATGGAGTTTCATGAGCCAGACTAAGTATTTCCTGTCAGTAGGGTTTTGGAACTACAATTTGATAGTTCACTGACCATTCGTCATCAGCAGGTACCTCAGGAGGACTCCATTTTCCCATAAGAATTCCATTTTAATGAAACAACAGACAGGAACATCAGTAGCTTCAGTTTCATTAATGACCTTCTGAAACAAACAGGAGATCTCAGGATCTATTTCCTGTTCAACAACAAGTGATTGTCGTTTATCACCCTGATTAGAATAAAGAGAATGAATCGTTAAAAGAGGATCATTGTAATCAATATCTTCTGATTGATCCAAATAAGGAGTGAAAGTAACCTCATAAAAAGCCTGACCAATAGATGTTTCAGCTAAAGGAATACATTCCTTATCAACATCATTCTCAAGAGCTTTCTTTGCCATAGCTCTGGTAACTGCACAAGCTGGAAATAAATCAGGGAATTCTTTTTCAATTAGATCAACTTTCTGCTCCAAGCAAGGCTTGTCAGTTACGAGTGGATTAACCACAGCCTTGTCTCCAGCTAGGTCGTTGCCTAGTAATAAATAAATGCCCTCAACGGGTAAAAGAGAGACTGTTCCGACTGTCACGGGTCCTCAGAGGAAGTCCGATGACAAATTTACATAACGGAGAGGAACATTAATAAAGCCGTACTCAACTCCCTGAATAAGAACACTCTCATTAGAAGAAAACTTCTCAGAAAGAGGCAAAGTACCTGACAATAAAAGACCGAGAAGCTCATGTGTCACTTAAACTTTTAATAGGGATAGGATTGGCCGAATCACCCCAGAGAGATATAGAACCCTTCGATGTGAATGGTTCATAAATCTCCATAATGAAATCAGACTTGGGTTTATTAAACCCAACAAATGTATTGCTTTCAATACATGACCATTACCTTTACCTCTTAGAAATAAGTGCATTTGGAACAGGTCGGTCTTAATTCTGATGCCTATTTTTCAATTTGTAGCAATCAGAAATAACGTGTACTTTTTTCTTGCAATATATACACGTAGGAAGAGATAGAGATCCTGAATCAAGCTTTTCTGGAGTTTGATTTTTAAAAGTTGTGCCAGTCTGAGTTTTAGAAGGGCTTGTATTAGGCTGAAATACTTTTCTGTGAGAAGACTGTTGAGTAGAAGTCTTATTTACAAAAGGAACTGTATGAGTTAAATAATACTCATCAGCAGCTCGAGCAGCATTTTCCAAGGTTTCAATCTGATGCTCGTCAAGATAAGACTTAATGTCACTATGGACACAGTTTTGAAAATCTTCAAGAAATACAGGTTGTTTGAGACTTTCATAATCTCGTTCAACTTTCTCGGCTAAGCAGCACCTATCAAATACTTTCTCTTTGTCTCCAGCAAATTCGACATGAGTTTGTCCAGCTTCTTTTCTATAGTTTCTGAATTTTTGCCGATAAGCTTCAGGAACTAACTCATAACCCATTAGGATGCATTCTTTAACTACATAACAGTTACCACTTTGGTGAACTGACAGTGAATTGTAAATATTACTAGCCTTGCTAGTGAGTACACATTGTAATAACTGAGTCCAATACTCTCTTGGCCATTTCAAATTTTCAGCAACTTTTTCAAAACGAGTAAAATATTTGTCTGCTTCTTTTTCTCTGAAAGGAGGCACTAATCTAATATTCCTTGCAAGGTCAAAGGTCAAAACTTAGATTTGAATTTGAAGTATGAATGTGCTTTTCTCTCTTTCTTCCTTATCTAATTGCATTTGCTTTTCTTGTAACTGCATTTGTTTTTCTTGTAACTGCATTTGTATTTCTTTCTCGTTTTCGTCTGCTTGCAAATGCATTTGGTTTTCTTTCTCTCTTTCCCGTCTCCCTCTCTCCTCTTTCTCAAATTGTAACTTTATTTGTTCTTTTTGTAATAACATTTGTTCTTTTTCTTTCTCCAATTTTATTTGTTCTTTTTGTAATAACATTTGTTATTTTACTTTCTCCTATATCATTTGTTCTTTTTCTTTTTCCAATTGTAACTGTATTTGCATTTGTTTTTCTGTTTCTTCTGTCTAAAGCTCCAGCTTCCTCAACTCCAATTCCATCTTCTTCTTTAATTCTAATTCCTTCATGTTTTTGTCAGAGTCTTTATTTGTTCTTTTTGTAATAACATGTAATACTTACTAATTAAAACCAAAGCACGTTTATCCAAAACAGTCTTTTCTACCAAATACTGAACCAAAATATTCATTAATTCCTATTTCGTTAAGGAAGCTATTACTTCAAAAAGATCGTATTTTCTGGCAAGTTGAATCAAATCATCTTTCTCGAAAACATCTATTTATTCCAGGGTAGGATTTGAAAAAGATTTCCACCTTTGATGACATTTTAGAAAACGCTTGCCGATTTCACTAAGATTTCAAAAATTCAGGAATTCAAATTTCTTATATCACGTGCTTAGGCTCGAATAAACAGTAACACAAGAAATAGTGAAAACAGCAAGCTTTGGAAAAATACAATAATTTATTTCCCTATAAAAAATTCTGTAAAAATGAAAAAATTATGAACTTACGGTTCTATAGAATCAAATCCAAAATAATCCAAGAATACTCCAAGAATAAAATGTGTGAAGTCCTAAAAACAAAATGTTCTGATGATTTCAAGTTCAAATCTCAAAGAAGACTCCAAGATGGAAGACGATGACGTATGATGCAATCTGTAGTGTTGAAGTCTACAGTTCCTTGTAGAAACAAGAATCATCACTCCGGTTTTGGAAAAAAACTGTCTTTATTTATGAATCTCACATGAGTACATGTATTTTCCAGAAAAATAACAGAATTAATCCTTTTGAATCCAAGTAATTTGAAATAACTCCAAACAGCAAAACATAAAACTTCCAATTTAACAGCACAGCTTCTACTGAGAATAACCTTCCAAAACAGAGGTTATATGGTCTTCAAAAGGGTAAACAAGGGGTCACGTGATCATCTTCTCGAAGCTTATAGAAACTACGTACTTGTTAAAGGTCACGTACACCCAGTATGACCCTGACGAAAACCAATCATTTTACTCTAAGAAATAAAATTTATTTTAAAAAATTGTTTACATCTTAAACCCGAAGTCCAATCATGACCTCGACAATAACCAATCATTTTAAAATAAATAGAATTTGTTTACGTGGATGCTACAAATTTTGAAACAATGTCAGAATTTAGATCAGCGCCTGGTGTCTATAAACTACCAGTCAACGTCAAACTATTTTCTGAAAAAGTATCATTTCTAGTGAATACATTTACATTACAATATCATGTAAAGAAAATAATTTTTTTTAAAACTGACAAACAATTAAATTTAAATAAATATATATTAAATCAGATATAATTAAATCAAATATGCGTAAGAATTAATTTACCATAGCGTGAAGGTTATCAGCATAGGTAACATATACGAGTTATAAAGATCCAGTAGGTGGAAACTAGCTATCGAATTATTGCAAAAATGAGTATCAACACCTATTGTTTGGTCTCATCGTAGAATTTTATGCACCTTAACTTCAAACCATGGCAAATTAACATTTACCTTTGTCAGTTATGCACAGTGCTTTACCTGTCAATCACCGTGTTAGGTATTTTTCAATGTCTAATAATGAATCAGATTATTGTTTTTAACCAGCGAGTTTTCTCGACAACAGCCAACATGAGACTGAAGGAACGGGTAACCTTTTCGTGAGACTCTGAACAGGGGTAACCCGCTCCATTTTACAGATGGACCTAGATCCTTATAAATACATGCATACTTTGTTTTCCCTCATATCATCGTATCAAACAAATATATAAAGAACAGTGATTCCAGTGCCTAAGCATTATGACAAAATATTATGACTTGTGGATTAACACCGAGGGCATTCGAAAAGGAACGAACGGAACCGTTGCATATACCATGTAAAGGTTTGAGAATAATTAACGTATTGCCGTATTTCAGCGAAACCTTATATCTGAATATCCTCGGCCTTTTCCGTCAATTTCATAAAGAAATCTAGAATGTAATTAACCGCCTCGGATGAAATTCGTCGCAACTGAGAACTATATTCTGATCAACTTTCGTTCACATGGAACAGCGTCGTTTCGGAAGGAGACAAAGTCACAATCGGAATAACCTCTACATTATTATATTTTAACATATGTGGTGCACTCCGCCAGAGGCGAGTCACAAAATACATGAAATCGATGTGAATTTTTTACAAATTCGTCCGAAGTTATTTCATGACCCGACATAAATGGCCAAGCGATGTTCCAGTTGTAACCGCAAATTTAAACTATATTCACACAATATGGCGACAAAAAGAGACAAAGTCACAATTGGAACATATTCGTTCATTTATGACGCGGTATATATGGTGCACGTCTTGAATCGGTAAAACCCCTAAAATTTCTGTATGTTACAAAAATTACATCCGAGGTTATTCCTCGACTTAACGGAAATGGCTTGACGATGTACTGGTGCAATCCGATCACTCTCGGTGGTTTTCGTCAAATCGAGAAAGAGGTCTTGGATATAATTTGCTGCCATGGAGCACCATATTCTGAACTATTTTCGTTCACATCCAAGAATATGGCGAAGGAAGGAGACAAGTTCAGATTCTGAACAATTTCGGACTTTGCTGTCGTAACATATGTGTTGCAATGCGCTAGAGGCGAATCAACAAACATAAAATTGATGTGTGTTCCTATACTACTCCCGATGTTGTTTCACGACCAAACTGAAACGGCCGACCGATCTTCCAGTCGGTTGTGATGGTGAAATCTATTCGAATCACCTCGTCTTTTTCTGTGAGACATGTCTCAGACGTATGTCTCCGCAGTAATTTACAGAACAATAGTTCACTTTGTTCGCCGGACCTTTCTTCTCTAAAAAGTAACCTCAATCTATGCGGACGACTTCGGTTATTTCTAACATTATATTAATTGTGGGATTGACCGAGAAGATGCTAATAAACACACACAAAATAGTTCCACGTATTCGTAATTCTCATTCATTGTTCGTAAATAGCCGACGTGGTCCTAATGGCATATATCAGAGTACATTTGACATGTGATACACGCTGCGCCATAGTCGCTTAATAAACGACTCTGCTATCAGACAACGTACTATCCAATTTCGGATATTATCGCTACGTCGACCAGCTCTGAGGACACAACTGTATGCTTTGAGTAAGAAAATAGTTCCAACCGCTTGGCTCCACTATTAAGTTTATTTTCATGACTTTCTTAGGCCATTCTGATATATACATAGATAATAATTTTAAATGAGTAAAGTTCTTCATAAAAATGTGTTAACATTATATTGTTCATGCTTATGGGGGCACTTCAGTTGTCAACTCGTTAGTTTCGGAGGTGTGTAGATCAAGCATTTCAATTATGGAGGCAAACAAAACTTGCATGCAGACCATAATTCCATAATGCCAAGATAGAAGTTATAGGTTTTGAGAAAACACCAGAACTTGTGAAGTTTGACACGTAATACTATACGTAGGATTGATCTCAAAGTTGCGAATGTGTGAAACCCTAATACATGCCAATCCCTATCCCCCCCCCCCCCCCGCGAATATTACCGCCATTATAAATATGAGAGAGCACAAGGTTTAAAGGGGGAGTGAAAGATTTAGGACATTTAGAAATAATGTATGTTGCCTTGTCGTCTAGAACATAGTATCGTGTATACACATTCAAATTGTCATAATTTTCAAATTGATAGACCGCTGTTGTGGTCTAAGTGTTAAGAGCGTCCGCCTTGGGTGCGAAAAGTCGCGAGTTCTAACCCCGACCGAGTCGTTCCAGAGGCTTTATTAAAATAGTACCATCGGCTGCCTCGCTTGCATCTTCTCTAGCCCAGGTTCTGATATTTTAACCATATCTACACCTTGGCGGTTCGAGCAGATATTTGGGTGCTTTGTCCTGAGACATCTATTGGATTTCAAGAGTTGCATCCCTTAGTATGTAATACCAACTAACGAATAGCGTGCCATATAACGGTGTATTTAAGTAAAGGGTATTTGTACAAACAGGGACCGGCAGTGGAAAATTGCCTACTTATGAATCCATTCAAGATGTGTGCTCCCCTTGTTTTGATCATGAAGGAACAGTGTTCAGACTTGAATACCTTGCCGCCGCATCCAATGAAATTCGCAGACCCGAAGCACATCTGATCGATCCGCCAAGGTGCAGCTAGGGATAACATATCATAAGCTTGGTTACTGAAGATGCCTCGCTTGACTATCATCATTAGGCTTATAAAAATAGAACTCGCGGCTGCCTCGCTTGGCGATCAGCATTAAGAGGTTAGTGTTTGGGCTGGTCGCCCTGATGTCGGTATTATGTGACTGGGTGGGACGTGAATGATGCTACATGTATACGGCATGATGCGCCAGTGGTAGACATAACTCTATAGTGCCACACTGCATACGTCATAAGACTCATAGTGATATGACTAAAAAAATCTGTTAAAGCTACGTTAACATTCAAAATCACACACCCGCACAAACACCAAATTTGTGAACAACATTTGAAGCATTTTGCAGCATGCACTAATTCACATAGCGTATGTATCCACAAAAAACATACTCAGACTTTATACAATGTTATATGCATCAATAGCCGTGGTTATCTTTGCCTTGGCGATATGATATTTAGGTTGAGCATATATTTGTACAGCGTGTACGCCGTGACTTATCTTCAAAATTACACCGTCAGGAGAATGTACATAATGTGTATGTTCTGTAATCGTGTCGATCATATGTTCTGTAATCGTGTCGATCACTATGTATCGAAATTATCCACTTTCAAAATCTGTTTATATGTTTTCATCTACAGGTCAACGATAGTATCGCTTGTTTATAATGATATACGCGCGCTAGTTTGTTTATTTCTGATTCATTGCGCCCAAATCAACCACACCCCATCTTAAAATAAAAGTAGGTGAAACTTCTCGTATCCTCTTACACTAAAACGTAGCTACGGCGCACTCAACACTCTGTACCGCTATATTACTTATTCACTGAACCACTATTACACATATCTGTACCGCTATATTACTTATTCACTGTACCACTATTACACATATCTGTACCGCTATATTACTTATTCACTGTACCACTATTACACATATCTGAACCGCTATATTACTTATTCACTGTACCACTATTACATATATCTGTACCGCTATATTACTTATTCACTGTACCACTATTACGCATATCTGTACTGCTATGTTACTTATTCACTGTACCACTATTACACATATCTATACCGCTATATTACTTATTCACTGTACCACTATTACACATATCTATACCGCTATATTACTTATTCACTGTACCACTATTACACATATCTATACCGCTATATTACTTATTCACTGTACCACTATTACGCATATCTGTACCGCTATATTACTTATTCACTGTACCACTATTACGCATATCTGTACCGCTATGTTACTTATTCACTGTACAACTATTACATACATATGTACCGCTATATTACTTATTCACTGTACCACTATTACATATATCTGTAACGCTGTTATTTAATCGCTGTACCACTGTTTTGCGTATATGTGTAACGCTATGTTACTCATTCAATGAACCACTGTTTTACATATATTTGTACCACTATTAGTCATTCTCTGTACCATTGTTACATATATCTGTAACGCTATTAGTCATTCACTGTACCATTGTTACATATATCTGAAACGCTATGTTACTTATTCAATGTACTACTGTGTTGCATATATTTCTAAAGCAATGATCACAATGATTCCCAGCCTTGGCGTAGCTTATCTTGTCTTTGATATTCAGCCTTTTAAACCTTTAGACACAAACCACACGCACACATTATGATACGAAAACGTATCTTTTTTCATATGAAAAGAGACAACCCCTATAAATGTACAGAGTAAATGCACACACACACACACACACGAGTAAACCGATCCGTACCATGACATGTTTTATAGGTCAAGGGTCAATTCTAAAGTATATTTAAATGCTTTATATAATTTCTGTTGAAGGTTTGAAAGCAAAAACAAATTTTATTCTGGTGGCAATTGATCATATAGTTTTACCAATGTGCAATTACAATGAAATAATATATGCACTCCTAGCGGTTTGGATGAAGCAGATTGTACAGGTTCTGGGGTTCTCGTCTGAATTCATTTTCCCGAAATGGAAAGTTTAATGACCAAGAGTGTTATGTAAACCTTGATCATTGAATTCACCAGATTCAGATAAAGAAGCGCTAATAATTGTTACATAGTAGGAAATATTGCAAGTCATGAGACTGGAGTCTACATAGTACTAATATTAGTACCTTTACTCGTTCCTCGTGGACAGGGTACTAACATGAGCATATACGTATTAATGAAGCAAGCCGGGTGTGATTCACACCCGGCAATCTTTTAGCCTAATAATAATACTTTCAACAAATTCCTTGCATATAATCCAATAAAATGAGTAGTCCTCTTATTTAATACAGGAAGTATCGAAATCATTGTAGAAATAGTTGTAAAATCTTGTTTACCTTTTTTAGCCGATATTTTCGTTTAGATCGTTCGCCATATTATTTCAAATAATGATTACTTCCGTTCTCAGCCTCGTTTGTTTGTGTGTCATATAAGGACATTGACGCCTTATTTGGAAATGTCAACAAATCCTAGTAAAAATTTGGCGCCGTTTGGGTCAGAAATTCTTCGTATTAAAAGTAAATACGGTTTATCGGCAACTTTGAAATCTCACCAAGAAGCGATTATTCGCACTTGATTGATAATAATATAGCGTAGAATATCCAAATATGATTTGGCAAGCTTTACGTAGAAAAGAGGTAACGGTGAGAGTCTCGCGTTATCTGTCATGGCGGACAGAATGAGGTTAGTGTAACCATGCCAATTTATTTTATCGTGTAAGGGCTTAATAAATTCAAAATAAGCCAAACTTCTTTCACAACATGATTATACTTATGTAGTTGATTTCTACACTGTTTGTTTTTCTGACTTTAGTGATGATTTGTTTTGCTCCATTACATGATATGGGATCAGTTCGTAGCCTCAACCACAACAAATCAAGTTGAGGCTTAGTCCTACATGTAAGACATAGCACATTTTGATTTTGTTGAGGCGCTATGTCTTACTGTCCAAATAAAGGCCTTGTATAGTGTGTTCCGATGTCGTTGACATCGGACTGAGTAATGAACGTTTCAGGAACATCTCACACATTTGATAGCCTATATCGACATTTTCCCACTAATTTATGTGTAATTAATATACTTACTGTGCTGTCTTTATCCTGGTGGAATGAAAATATGACACTAGCAAATGGATGCATTTTCACCTTCCGTTGATATACATTTGAATTTGTTGCAATGCGACGGTAGTCGAGGTATGCCGAAGTAAGTTTAGGTAGGTTGATGTTTAGGATATGTTTCTTGAACGAAACGAAACGTTGCTTACAGTTCAAATAGACATAAAATATTTTTTATTCGTTTCGTTAAAAAATAATGTTTCAACTTTATCCGATTTCGGCATTCTCGGCTTTCATTGCTTTCCAGCCCAATGCTTTCATTGCTTTCCAGCCCAATGAAAAGTAGGCCAAAGAATCTTGAAAACGGGCCCATTTCTTTTGTGAGAATTTGAATTTATTAGAGAAAAGGCATCATAGTAAGTAAAGTCTGACTAAAACAATATAACTTTACTTTGTAGAAAAGCGTCATTATTTTAGTTGTCAGTTGTGTGAAATATTCCTGAAAATTTTACTTTCGTAACGATGTTAGTTGGCATCAAAAACACACTACACAGCGCCATTAGTTAGGCTGTAAGACCCTGACGCCCACAACATAAATATCAGCGTCGGGTCTTACAGGTAGGACTAGTTGAGGCTACGACATCGTAGCTAGAGTCTACAATGCAACAGTGTAGTAAGACTCAATACCTTAACCCAAATCATAGCGCCCTTCGGTGCGAGTGGAGTACTGACTTGTTAAAAATTGATCACCCCTTTATATATGGGGCGAGGGATACACATATTAAGACATGTGACAAGCAAACCAAACTTGGTTGGAGTTACCTCCCTTTTAATGCAAACATTTCCATGTACAAGTACTCTCCCTTAACATGTTTCTTGTTGCAACGTCTTACAATGGTTCACTAGATAGAATATATATATATATATATATATATATATATATATATATATATATATATATATATATATATAACACATTATATGCATATCTTTTAACGAGAACAATATATTATGTAATAATTGCATCGAATAGAACATGTATTTTAAATGTGAGATCTGAGAAAAGAAAGTGTTAAAGCTGTATAGTATTCCAACACCATCAGTTTGTTTTTACCCCCTCCCCCCCTTTTATTTTTAAAAATGATTGGGGGATATTTCTCAGTTATACACCCAGAAAACTGCATTCTAACATGCAATATATGAAGTCTCAATGACGCCGTTTTTCAGAAATGTCACCATTCTCTCAATCTAAATACTGGAAAGAAGGAAATTATTTTTGTAAAAAAAACAAATGTGACATTAATCGTTCTTTAAAGTAACCATGCGTTTAGGTTTCAAAGGACATTCAACTATTCAGTTTAGAATTAAGATGTGTCACCGACATTTTGCACATAACGGCGGCATTGGGACATTATGCCCACACACACACATACGCACTAGTTTATAAAAAAGGAAACAATATCGCCACGATTGTTCAGTGTGATTTTCCAGTCATATATTGTAAGAGGAGACGTACGTTTGTCAATTAAAATGTAATTAAAAATAGCATTCTTTTTCAGGTTTGATTGTTGCTGTCGATGCATAATCCACCACAGTCAATATTCGAGAGAGAGAGAGAGAGAGAGAGAGAGGCTTGGGTATCTTACCTCTTTGGCTTTTTGTTTAGAATATTGTTCCTTGCCTCTCGCCTCTTCTGTGTGTTTCGCTGGAGCAAAATGCATGTAAATATCATTTCATCCGGTGTAATAGTAAGGTGACACGTATTCTGACACTAATTTGAGCTTACATTATCTAAAATCATATAACCGATAAACCATGTAAACCGTTCTTAACGCTGACAGATTCAGGAGAGCGGCATATACATTTGGGTTTCGGTGATACAGGCCGTGACCTCAATTGCTTCCTATGCACTCGCTGGATCTAATACATTTATGTTGTTGTAGTCGTTGTTGTTATAGGGTTTAACACCATTTCAGCACACGATAGTCTGTACATGGCGGCCAGCATTAATGATAGAGGGAAAACCCCCGGGGGAAAAACACCGACCCACGAGAAGCTACACGCAAAGTTTCTTACATACCTACATTGGCCGAAACTGAGACTCGAACCCACGCAAGCAGAGGTGAGATGGCAATAATCCGTTACGGACCACTCGGCCACTAGCGGCCCCATCCGTTTATGTAATGGCGTCGTTTCATATGTCAACTTTTGTGTGCAAATTATAATGTGTAGTATTATGAAGTCAAACAAGAATGACAGAAAGTGTACGATAAAAATGCTACTGAGATGGACTTTGGTATACTTGAGTTTTAAAAAATATATTATTACATAAGATTACACCCTATAGCTACCTCTAATAACGTCTCTCAACAGTCCTCCACCTAGAGCTGTGGAGATCAGATTGTATCATATTGGAAATTTGGTACGAATTTCAGGTGCTCCGATATCCTTGACCTCTTACCCTAGTTGTAAACGTGCAGGACAACCAAAAACGGAAATCCACATCTGCGTGAAGTAGCTTAGGGGTTCAACCTGATGTCAGAAAACCTTTAATTAGTCTTTGACCTCATATCCTTCATCAGTGGTAACTGACACTAACTGTCCAAGCTCATATGTTATTATACTGTTTTAATTACCTAGGTAGGTGGGACATAGATTTCCGTCGTTATAAATAAAAGGTTATTGATATATATATATATATATATATATATATATATATATATATATATATATATATATATATATATATATATATATATATATATATTCATGGATGTTATTATGCATCGGAAATTAATATACATGCATAATGCTATGTATGTTTAACTTGCATTGTTTGTTAGTTAGGTTTTCAATTTTTGCTATTATAATGTAACATTATATGCTGGGCTTAACCTTGTCCAAAACCAAGTTTATTTTCTATCTGACCTGAATTATTGAGACTAAAAAATTCTGTAAACACCTAAGATATAGCAAATAAAATTCTCGATATGTATGGGTTTAATAGTAGGATCATTACCAATAGAAGTAAAGATGTTTATTTGGGTCTGGGTCTAGGTTATTGGATTTTTCTGGCGTTCCCTAATATATTCCAGGTAACTAACATTTTATCATGTAAACATTTAAAACCTTCCAGATTGAAATTTTCCATCAGGTAATAGTTTTTATTAGAAAATGCTAATTGTGACCCGAGGTCAAGTAGTGTACTATATAATCTTGTTACTGGAAAACGTATTCATTCGTGTTTTAAGATGTGGCAGAAACAAATGAATTATTGTTTTATCCATAAAATCATTTTGGGCATCATAAAATCATTTTGGGCTGGAATTTAATTGTTCAAGTTATTTAATTAAAGTGATTTTTTTTTCTTCTTCTGGAAAGCAGAGTGCTCATAAAAAGTAAGATTCCTGGACAGAGAATTTCACTGGGATTTATAGCATATTCAAACCTGGAAATATATTGCTGTATTTCAACAAATGACTATAGGTACAACTCCAAGATACAGGCTATCACAGGCATATCAACACTGTCATCGTTGGATTAAATTTGGATTTCCACTTACGTTCATTCAGAACTTTTATTATTAGGACTTCTGTCTGTAATTCTAAGATTATTTGGGATTTAATTTGCAATCCGTAAGTTCTTTTTTTTAAAAAGAGTTTCACTTTGTATTCCGCCTCAGATATCGGAGATCGCGGGTTCGAACCCCGGCCGAGTCATACCAACGACTCATAAAAATGGTGCTAGCAACTGCCTCGCTAGGTGCACAACATTATGAGGTTAGTGCTAGGACTGGTCGGCCCGATGGGTGGGACATCATGCTTTTCTGTTATATTTCAAATTAACTATTTAAACACAGTATGAGACTACTTACAGTGTGTTTGCTTTGCTTCAAAGTGACTCTCATTCTGAAAATATGGTAGCCACACGAAAAAACACGAACCATCATACAATAACCACCTTCCACACACACACACACACACACACTCAGGTGGCCTAGTGGTTAGAACGTCCGCCTAGGATGCGGGAAGTTGCGGGTTCGAACCCAGGCCGAATCATATTAAATACATAAAAATGGTATTACCAGCTGCCTTGCTAGGTACTCAGCATTAAGAGGTTACTGTTAGGACTGGTTGACCTGGTGTCAGGATAATGGGACTGGGTGGGACATCATGCTACGTGTCTGCGGCATGATGGCCCAGCGCTAAACATCACTATAAACTGTAACAATGCAGACATCCTAGCGACATGACTAACAAGATGTTAAAGCTACTTTAAAAATCCAACACACACACACACACACACACACACACACACACACAGAAAAAACTACCACGATAAACATGACGGATGAAAAGAATAACTGACCCTATTCTCAAACCAATACTTAACACATATGCTAATTTGAGAACAATATTACAGTAGTCCAGAAGCTGTATCAATGACTCGCGTTTACATACAAACAGTAAACGTTGAACAGAAGTTGACTACATTCAAGTATTTATTTTTTTGTATGTAGATGTACTTAAAGGTGTTATAGTGCAGACTCAAGGCGAACAAAGGCCAAAGAGCCTGTCATTTTTGTCATTTTTCACCTCGTATTTGTAATTGTTTAGTCGTCACATAGCAAATTTTAAGTCATTTTTCAAAGCTAATTCGTAGGTCATTAGGTTATAAGGAGCATGTATGAACGGCTGTTCCAGCAGCTGAAGCAGCTCCTGTTGCAAAAGCTTTTGATGCGTCAGCTGCGATTGGTGCTACTCTTTTAGCTAATCCTGATATATTTTTTACTATCATTGTTAAAAAATTTCCCAAAAATCCTTCTACAATTTTTCTTCGATAAATTTTTCTTCTGTTCATTTTATATAAATCGTTAGATACATTTTTTAATCTATTGAACGTAAATTTAAATAGTAAGTAACAATTTCGTTGTTAAAATTAATTTGTCGATCTGATTGATCAGTAAGTTGTTTTGAAAAAGCTGCAATTTGATTTTTAAGATTAACTGGATAAAAAAATTATTTGTTTTGGATCCTGGGGGAAAATTAGGAGAACAGCTATTAATTGTTTTACATTGAGTTCCTTTTGATGAATACGATCAATTGAAAATAGAACAGTTTATTAATTGGAACACTAACCGGTTTATCATCTGAAAATGCAAGCGATTATTTATCGGGTTACTTAAAAAAAATCTGGTGGGTCAGTTACAGGTTCAATAGATATGGGAGGTAATTTAATTACCGATTCACAACTCGATAGCACTACTCTTAACAATGATGATTGGCTTACAAATGTTAGATTTGTTAAAGACAACTTCGTTGAAGTAATAGGAGGTTCGATGACTGGGAGTTTGAATATGGGTGCTAATAAAATAACTTCATCGTTTACTCGACTGTGATCGACAGATCTGGTAAATAAAAAATATGTTGATGATGCTAATTTAATGCTTCAGAATAGTATTTCATCAGTTTATCTACCTATATCTGGAGGTACAATGACAGGTAATGACAGGTAGTTTAAATATGGGTGTTAATAAAATAACTTCATCGTATAACCCAGTATCATCGTTTGTAAATAAATCTTATGTTGATTCTCTAACCTCTGTTTAAAATAATGTTGGTTGTATACCACCACTTATTGATTCTGTAAATAATATAGTTGGTTTAATAGCTAGTGCATCGACACACTATCCAGGTAATACTCTTAAGTATGCTTTTCTATTTACTGGTATATTAACAGGAGGCGCTGAATTGACAACTAACGGAGAAACAACACATTTTTGGTTAAAAATACAATGCCCATATCCTGTTGCATTGTGGCAATTTCAATTACGTGGAAGGTTAAATTCTTCAACGGGTTGAATTTATAACTGGATTTTACAAGCTTCTAACGATGATATCAACTGGATAAATTTATATACTGGAGTAAATGTATATATTTCAAATTCTCAATATTTTCAAAGTTCATCTATAAATACCGCAACATATTTATATTTCAGAATTTATGTTAATAATGCTGAATCTCCATTTCCAAGATTAACAGTATTTCAGATATTTACGCTAGACAATCAAATCTAGAATTTTAATCTAAGAAATGTATTATAAAATTTCAACAGAAGCTCCAATAAAAATAGTTTCTAGGGAATTTTATGAGAATATAGTTAATCTCAGTAAAGCTTTGCAAGTTATTGATACTAGTAAAAAAATCACAGGCAATAAAAAAGTATAAAAGAATTAAAAGCTCTTAATATCAGTATTTGAAACGATAACGATTTCAGAAAAGATGCCATTTTTTTTTTGGTCAGCGTAATGAATATGAGAGGAACTAAATTAAATGAGATGCTGGATAATTATGATAAAATCATTAAATATTGTTATCCGGAGGATTGTACTGATGAACAAAATCAAATTGAAGATACAATGAACAAATACTATTGAAGTTTAATAGAAAAATATAGATACCATAACTGAATCAGATTTAATACAATCTCTAGCTTTTAGTGGATCGCAAAGAGATGAAAGAAGAATAAGGGCACAACATTCAATCTTGATAAATTTTCAGATGATACAAATTAATTTTACAAAGAAATAAAAAATTAATCAACAATTTTTCAAAGCGGAGGATAGTTAATTATCTATCACGACAAACAAACATTAAGTAAAATTATTAATTTAAATCTACCTCATAAGTGTTCTTAAAAGAGTATGTAAATTCAATTTTATCTTTTTTTAAGACAAATTATTCTGATATAAATGTTGATATTGTAAATAAATCTCTTGAAATAATTAAAATGGTAGAAAGGTGATGTCGGAAAAGCAATTTTTTTAGATGAAATTATCTCAGAGAATTTAATGGAGTCTTCTGATACATCCTTTATATTATAGATGAAGTGGATGATGTTCCAATTTACACTGAGCGCCGTCGACAATTGTTATTACTGGATTATGATTCCGAAATCAGTTAATTATTCACACAAAAAACATTAAAGGCTTTTACCTAAAATAAATTATATGACTGGATTTAACAAAATGAATTATGTATTTAGGAAACAATTAATTAGATTATTAACATTATACGCTATCATAAAGCATCATTTTAATAATAATAGTCATACCTTAGATGAAATAAGTTTAGTATTAGGTTATATTGATACAATTATGGAAAAGGATGGATTAGATTCGTATTAGCTCACCATCAGTTACGTACAGAGAAATGAATTTGCATAGTTGGTTAAGAAATAATGACGTATTAACTGATGAAAGATATATGGATATTTTATCCGTTTTTTATGATAAATATATAACGTTCTTAAATGATCAAGAAAATAAAGTAATCATAAATACAACTGATTTGTACAGTACATTTTATGAAGGTTTTACCATAAAACTTATATCATGATTTTATATAATGAAGGAGATTGTTGATTTCAACCATATTTTAGAAACTATATCAAAAACAGAAGTTAATGAATTAATAAAATACTAGCAATTTTATCATCAAAAAAACTTTAGTGCATACAAAATGTTATAAATATTACAGAAACATATTACAAATAATTATATATTTACCATTACTTTTAACATATTCTGGTGTAGTTACTAGTGGAGCAACTTTAAATCCATTTTTGTTAATTATTTCGGGAATATTTGTTTTAGTTTCTTAACATTATTAAAATGAATAGAATCAAAAATAGAATTTAAAACAATTATTGCAAAAATAGCTAGTATAACTTTTAAAAAATATTGGATATGATTCGATCTTATCTTAGAGGAGCTAAATATAATAGTAATGAGTTAATTAATGAGTTTCAAACGATATCTTACCAATCAGGGTGTGTAAATATGAAAACAATTATAATCAAATTTATAATAGAGAATCATTAAGTGATTAAAGTTTATAATTTTCATTATAACATCGATTTATCTCCCTCTGCTCTAATTCCTCCTCAAATAATTGAATAATTCTCTCAAAGTAAATATCATCATCACTTTCATCATTAAATCTACGGATGTATTCATTTGTAATATTTCTCACAATTTGACATTCAGTTTACATCTGCTCTTTTACCACTGGACCTTCAAACTCCTCAACTTCTTCCTCGCCTTGTCTGCGTGTTTTTACCTCTAACCAATTATAATAATCTCTTTCAAGATGTTCATCATCTTCGAATTGTTCATCTTCAGATTGGTAATCATTTTCAAAATTCATTTTTGTATATAAAAAAAATCTATATCTTTAATTAGTTTTCAATGTAGCTGTGTCTGAGATAAAACCTTGTATAATTGTATGATTATAAGAATTATTAGATACAGCTGTCAAATTTTTAACAAAATAACTATTCTATGTAGGAAAAAAAAATAGGTCTGTATACTATGATTCGAAAACCTGGTTTTCTATTACTACTATCAAGGTCATGATCTCAGTGCGCGTCGTTTTCCCTTTGGCAACCAATAAATAAATAAGTTATGAATATTGATCTGTATCATTTGCAATCAAATTACATATTTGCATCATATTTATCTCATATATATGTTCTTTGTTTCATAATATAGTTTATAGGCGAAATGTTTCTCGTATATTTCCATTCCTGTAATTTTCACACGACGGAAGTGCTATTCCGAATAGTTTTCCCTACATGCTTTAATGCGATGCCGAACCATGTAATACTGCAGAGGTGAACTTACAGCATGAATGATGAATCATATCTGGTACGGGACTAATACAGTTTGGTACTAACAAATAGTTTATATGTAAAAATATACATTGTTGTAAAAGATTAATTCATAAAAAAAAGAAAATAAATTTCTCCCAAATAACCGAGACCTTTATGTTACGTCTTTGATACAACTTTACGTTTTTCTGTTCGAGCAGTATTTATTCCCATGAATATCTACACGCTTGATTTATAACAATACAATGTCTGTGGATTCAGCAGGCAGATACGTCGTGAATAAATGGTCAATTATGTCGTGTGTAATTATCCCAGAGATCATATAATGGTTCAAAAATATGGAATAGATATGTGATGTTGTGATCAGTGTACTAGTTATAAAAAAAAAACGTTTTTTTGTTAATATTATGAAATTTGGCACTGACATTTATATTTGCATCCTAATTTTAACAACGTGCACAGCATTGCCGATTTTTAATATCGTAAGTCTTAGAGTTTTATATTTTGTTTTACATTTCTAAAGAAAGTTGTGTGCATGTGCAACACCTATTGTTGGAAACTTGATTTAGGAAAAAAATCGTTGTTGACGCTACTGCATTTTGGTTCTCAATCGCGTATGCTGAATTGTACTCACCTGATCAGCAACGAAATAATACGAAGGAATTTTACGTTTATTTTTATTCAGGTAAGTTTGTAAGATTTTGAAGGAACGTATTATTTATTATTTCTATTAGTTTCGTGTTGAATAGTTTACGAATGCAGGTGATTTTGACCCCACTTAGTTCTGCACACACACACACACACACACGCACACACACAACTCTACATAAATTTGGACTAATATTCGATGATGGTGTACTGTAGATTTTATAGCGAACAACAAAATCTTTAATTACATCTTGTAAATAATTTGGAACAAAACCATGGTACATTTTAGACAACTGAATCAAGGTATGCTTAAAACGTTGACAATTAGTATCAACCGAGTACTTTTCGATGATCATCGGTGACATGCATGGCTCTGCGGTGTTATAGGCAATATTTGGTGCAGCGCTCTACCTGTTTGAGTGTACATCGTGTCGCTAAAATTCGAAATGATATATCAGTGTCTTTTTCGGTCGCTGTTACTATCTTTTATCAATGCCACAGCTGAACGCTTTGCAACGGGTACACTGAACTTACAACGACGAGAATGCGGGAGTAGTTATATAATTAATACTAATTAGAGTTCTCTCTCTCTCTCTCTCTCTCTCTCTCTCTCTCTCTCTTAATAAATATACCAAATAAACAATGACTGTTTACATGATATTCCATAGCAAATACACCAAATTAACAAGGAGTTTTCGATGATCAAACTGCGTTATGATCAAACGGGTCACCTCGCATGGTCCCCTCGTATAATAGTGCGAGACTCCCACTCTTGATAGCAAATGGTACTATTTTCAAAGCCTCCAAATAAATTTCCAGTAATTCCTTTTCTCACACAGTACATATATGGGTCATCCATTTAGTACGTACGCAAAAATCTGACATAGCTTGACCCGTCCCCCGTCCCTGTACACATGCGCACATTTTACACAGACCTCCACCTGCGTACATACTAAATGGATGGCCTATATTTAATCCACGCAGAACGGCCTATATTTAATCCACGCAGAAACCATAAAGGATTAATAATATTAACGTGTTTAATAAAACATAGTCCACAGACGTTGAATATCTGGCTGCATCAAAGAAATAAGCTGCGTAACTTTAAACAGTTTGTCTAGTGTCCGCTAAAATTCAAACGCCGTCTGAACCCAGTCGAACAGGTTACGTATTAGAGAAATTATTATCGAGGTTTCACCCCCACCCCACCCCTCGTTTCCTATGCGTACGTACATTATCAGTAGACACCCCCCATACGCAAGCGTATGCATTTGGGTTACCCCCTCCCTCTCCATGCTTACGTACTAAATGGACGGCCCCTATCCCAGGATACAATCAGTATAGTCTACCACAGACGTATATTAATACATTTAACTTTATTTCTTTTGTGACGATAAAGCAAACAGTATTGTGGGTTTATTACACGTTTTGCTCGATCGTCACGCGCTTTCTTTGTTCTATGATATTTCTAATTTCATTGTGCGTCCAGAATAGGAATTTAACACAAATTGTAACTATTTTATTCGTACGATTTTACATACTGCATCCAAAATTAGTTTTCTGAATTTAGCCACGCTATTATTAATGTCGTTTTCTTTTTCATCACGTATTTCATCTCATAGCACATTTTAGCGTGATGCAAACTTCAAATCTGATTAAAGCCAAGATCTCCAACCACGAAGATCTTACTGACATTGATAGGAGGTCATGTCCTGTTTAGCGTTCGATTCACCAATCAAATTAAAGCTTTGACGTTCACGAAAGTGACAAATGTCACTAGGAACAGAACGTTACTAACCATAACTCTCCCGAACACGAGATGCATCGCTTTATCTGATCGGTTGATAAAATAAGTGGGCCGGGAATTCCTATGGTCACTAGAACAAAAGCATTTGTCGGTGCCTGTCAGATCTACTTATAACATATTATACGTAAATCTTGGTTGTAATCAAAGTGGTGGTGGATCATGATTTTAATTAGAATGGAGACTAAATACGCTGACTACATGATATGCGAAGACATGCCAGGTCGTAGCCTAATAACATCTGCAGTCTTGAGATGTTAAAGGTAAATTTTGAAGATATGCCTTACACAGTTATTTTTTACGAATGTATCTAGAAATACAGCTAACAATATGCCCTAAATAGTTATTGATTATGGGCGTACCTGGAATAGTTATTTATTACGAGTTTAATCTGTAAATAGATGAGACTCCAATGTTTGCTTACTTAACACCCAAAACCCATGAGATGAACTGCATTTTTAAAGTAAGCGTGGTTTATATCTTGTCAGAGCGAATGATAAAAGAATGTTGATTTGCTAGTATATAAAAAAGTGACAATGGATTTCTGAGAACAACTGTCCCCAAACTTTATGTGGCTGGATGGATTGGGCAGGATATGGAGATGGTGAGCAGGGGCATTCTAGTAGCCAATTAACTATATGTTCAAACTACTCGATCAACCATAATTCATTTGTAGCAAATATTGCTATGTGTGTCTTAATAGCGATATTTGTTAGAACAATCTATGGTCTCCTGAAATGCTATGCATACTATTTATGTTTGCCTTTACCAAAAGTTAAAGATGCATCCTGAGATCGAAGGACGTGAACGTCATCTGGAAATAGAATACAGCCCCAAAGTTGTGCAGTCTTTCAAGCCTTTATTCTCTTTACGCTTTAAGCTACTCCTCATGCAATGGGGCAAAATTTTTAGAGATAATTTCGCAGAGCATTCTGTCTTGGTTAGTGTTACACGTAAACATTAAGACTGACGTATGGGCTAGGCTCGCAATAACTTGGCAGCTTGTAATGGTTAGCATCTCCTGTTTGGAGGCTTGAGTGAATTTTAATTTTAATACGAATTGTTAGAAGAAAATTATATGTCTTAAATTAGTTGTATCATATATGCTTGGAAATCATTCTTTAATGCATGGAAGCTCTAATTAGCGAGTTACGTAGTTAGGTCAAGGAGTGAAGTCCATTAATTCATTTATGAAATTTAGTTTTGTATTCTTTTCACCCGAGAATCGATTGTGTTAGCATCAGTAACGCTTATAGACTGATATCGTTCAGCTAGTGATTTACAACCCACAGCGGAATGAGATGGTTTATCTAAGAGGTCTAGTTGTGTCATAGTTCCAGTTAAGAATGCGAATGGCCGCTAGAAAAGACATCACTGCACGTTAATAGACTATCTGTGTATTAGATCAGGTTGCGAAATTTCACATAGCTTAGTTCTGTTGATTTACGATAAGATAATATCTGACGTAAAAAGGGTATGGATTGTTTGATTCAGAAGGGAAATACCTGACAAGACCCATCCACCCCTCTAATCCTCGCACTGTGTCATTCTTCCATTCTGGCAATATGTTTTTGATAGCGTGGCTTTGAGTTTGCTGTAAGATTTTCCGATCCCATTGGATTTTCGCGAATGAATCTATCTAAATAAGTGAATGACTCTGATGTCTCCAGATGATTTCGTTCAACTTTCCTAATGCAGAAAATCTATATCTATCACGAAATATTGATGTTTCGCCTTGGATAGGAGAGCCAATTAAAGCATTTTCAGCCGGTTCCCCAGAAGTATTAGGCAAGCCATTATACGGATGCAAAACAGTGTTTCCGTCATATACGTACATTTTGTCTCTGTTTGGAAGGTTGGTGCTGTGTTTAGCTTCAGTCTAAATGTTTTTGATATCAGTTCATATGTAAGTTTTTCCATGAAGACCATTTACTATTGCGTCTGAGCATGTAGTTGGCCCATCGCCTCTCACACAATACGTTTTGTGTTTTTCCTGGAGCACAGGAAGATGTCCAAAGAGAAATTTCTTTATCCCGCAACTTTTAGGACGTTTCGCTGCGGAATACCACAATTAACTGGTTGCCTCGACGATGCAAATGTGTGTAAACTTCATGTTGATATATATGTGAAAAGCTAGTCCTTTCGTGGAGTCTGACGTTTAAAAAGTTTCCGAACATATTTCTACCGACTGCGTCCAACCTTAAAAGATCAAATTCAACTTTTGAATGGATCTCTCTCACAAGACGATAAAGTAAACTGGGCGTCTTTGCATGGGGTGTCGACTGATTGTATAAAATTTACAAATGCCCGCATCATCGTATCATCTTTCTCACATTTGCATTATTACGTGCCCACTCGTATGGTCAAAATCTGTGTGCTGTGATAATTATTACTATCAATTATGTCAACCGCTCCGGTGGCCTAGTGGTTAGAGCGTCCGCCTCGGATGCGGGAGGTCGTGGGTTCGATCCCCGGCCGAGTCATACCAAAGACTTACAAAAACGGTACTAACAGCTGCTTCGCTTGGCGCTCAGCATTAAGAGGTTAGTGTTAGGACTGGTCGGCCCGGTGTCAGGATAATGTGACTGGGTGGGACATCATGCTACATGTCTGCGGCATGATGCCCCAGTGCTAGACATCACTATAAACTGCCACATTACAGACATCGTAGCGATATGACTGAAAAATTGTTAAAGCTACGTTAAAAATCCAAATCACATCACATCAATTATGTCCGCGGTTGCCAGTGTTGCATTAAAATAATTGACGTGATCGTGAATGCGCACACTATCTACTGTAACCAAGATAATTTATACTGAATTTTATTACTGACCTCTGTTTAATTGGCGTGTATGCTACTTTGTTTCCTAAATAGTTAAATCAACACGACTTCCATAAACAAGAACGCTTCATTGGTAGATTGTGATTCCACCGTCATGTACGAAGACACCATTACAACACTTGATCTGTAAACATTGATTCTACCGTTCTGCATGAAGGCATCAGCGTCAAGTTTCATCTGTAAATACTGATCTCACCGTCTTCTTTGGGATCATTTGTGCAAAGGTGAGTTGTGACATGATTCAGAAGTATAAGAAAGAGTGGATGCGTCTTGTCAGATCATTCCTTCTTAAAATAAGAAGGCAAGACTCTTGCAAATACAAAGAAAAACAAAAACAGAAGAAAATGCAGGATCACCTTGTTCTACTTTGTCGCTCTTTGGAATCCCATTAGAAGCCCAACCAAATCGATATACAGTTTCAGTTCTGTGATGTCTTACCAAGTTCTCCGCGCCTTACTATTTACGTAAAGAATTAGCAGGATCAAAAAGTTAATGACACTTAAAAGGTTGTGGACACAAGATAATCCGCGAGAAATTTAATAGTTGGGTCAGCCTCATTACAAAAAAGGTAAGACCTGTCATCATCATAGTTATGACCTCACAACGTACTAATGAAGTTATTTCGAGTTGCGCAGTAAAAGTTAATTTACAAAAGCGGATTAGCTCCAAGCCTAGTGTAAGCCTTGCCTGCTATTGAAATATTGATTGGTACAAACTGCTAATTGTAGTCTTGACCCGATTTCTCTTGTCATTTATGACACTCCAAGCAGCTGCGGAATGGTAATAGATTCACGTATAGACATGACGAATACTTATAGCCATCTGTTGCGCAAAGATCGAGGTCCAACAATAGTTTAGCTTGTTGTTGATGCCGACCCAGTCCAACTTGTATTTTTTAACCGTTTATTCATTGTCGGTACGAGTCGACGCATAAGTTGGAAACTTTTGGAATAAATGGCCTGGACTTAAAATATTTAATAATAATATTAATAACAATAATTATTATGCGTAGAGGTCAGCTTAAGAGGGTAAATGCATGTTTTTTAAAACACAAAGAACAATGGAAGAAGTGGGCAAGACAAATATTGTAAAATATTTGACGCGCACAGTATCTAAACGTACAATCTACACCTAAGTAACAACTCATGGGTGCACATTTAACGAAGGTAGGACCAACATGTGCTAGGACAGAAGGATCATACTTGTGTGATAAGTAACTTGCCTTAAAAGTATAATCTGTGTCAGTGTGTACATTTAAAAACCGTAAAAATCTTTAATTTGATTGAAATGTAAAACACACTTGGACGGAACCTTCACGTAAAAGCAACATTCCTACTTGCATCCAACCACCCAGAATGAGAACGAAAAGGCATTTAGGTGTAAACAACTCATCCAACGACCCTAAACAAGATGGGGCAGTAGTAGGGAAGCCTACGCCCACTATGTAAATTATTCGTTTTATTCTAATACTTAGAGATCAGCTTAAAGCCACTATATGACTATTTATTCACACACACACACACACACACACACACACACACACACACACACTTTATTACTTCATCAGACTGAATTCAATATCATTGCTTACATCATTAAATATATTCTGTTTATATGTGATCAATGATATAAACAATATGACATAAACAAGATGACGTCATAGCCTACATTTTTGACCTAATTGTCTTATTCCTTAATGAATAATTGACACGGAGATATGCATATGCAGCACATATTAATGATATTTTAATACATAAAAATACATAAAACTACATCTTAAAGATACATATATCTCGAATGACAACTATCTCAACAATTTATGAATAGATAGAAATAAACAGTTTTATTACTGCTTTTATTAGGTATGATGCAAATTTAAAAACCAACATATTATATCTTGGTATATTACTGACCACTGTTCAATATTTCATCAGAATTCAATTTATATAAAAAATAATTATGGTGTGCATAATACTTATAATCAAGTATTTTATAAATAATTAATCATAATATATTGAGAATGAATTTTAAAATGCCATTCATTTTTAAAGAATTAGTAAACTTATTTTGATGATATTAATGTATACTTTCGCTAGTTAAGTTATTCTGTCAATTAGAATAATATAAAAATATTCTTAATTATTCATAAACAAGGGACATAATTAAAAAAATTGGATTAATGAATGTCGCATAGTGTTTTGGAATTTAGAACTTTTGGATATACCGTATTAAGACGGGGAATCCAATATGTTTCCTTTAGCAGACGTTTTTAGTCAATTGGCTACGATATCTGCATTTTATAGTGATATCCGTCACTGACATGTATCATCATGTCCCACCCGGTCACATTATCCTGACACCAGGCCGACTAGTCCTAATAGTAAATTCTTAATGCTGAACGCCTATCAAGGCAGCGGCTAGTACCATTTCTACGAGTCTTTAGTATGACTCAACCGGGATCCCGCATCCGAGGCGGACGCTCTAACCACTTCGGTTATTTAATGCAGTGGCATGTATTGATGTCTGTATGAGTGCGCGCGCGTGTGTATGTATGTGCACATGTATACACACATATGTAAGTGTGCGTGCGTATGTATGTGCGTGATTGTGTATGTATACATGTTTGTATGTATTTTAATATGGCTGCATAACAGCCTATTTAATATTCGCCTTACTAAGTGACACTATATTAAAACTTCAACCCCACTTGGATCTGTCTGAATATTTTGGTTACAACGCATTCTCCATAATAAAGGTAATTACCCTGTCGCTAACATGCAAATGACTGGTATACATAATCCGATTTTAAGAAACAAGATAAAGGTATGTAGAATTCAGCTGTTTACCACTATCTTTCAAGATCAACTATATATTTGAATATAGGTATCGGCAAATATAGAAGAGTATAGAGATTTTTTTTATACCATTGATGGATTGATTACCTTAAGTACTTGCTCACTAAAGATAAACCAAAAAGATAAATTTGAGACATTTTGACTTTTATATGAATTTTTCCTTGACTGATGATACAAAAAATATATTTTATGGGGAAAAGGTATCCAATACGTTTTTATTTTATGTAAGATAACGTGCGACACATTTCATAGCTGTGAATGATATCGTACTGATTTTTTTGATATATTTTTTATCTCTTAAAATATTTTGATCAGCCAAATTTTGAGATCCATCATTAAATTCCACACATGCTAAGGGAGAATACTACATTGGTACTTTTGTTTATGTACATTTGGCACTTATCTCCCCTACATTTACCAGTATACTATTGAGTCTTCGTATGGAGTGAGATTGATAAACCATCGTTACAAGGATATTTATGACGGAATGTTTGTTATCATCATTATGCTGGCTGTATAAGGCATTTTCTTTTCTTCTGCAGAACATTTTAATATTTGATATGAAATTTTGGTTATTGATAGAAATTCTGCTTATCAAACTCATGCAAAATTGTAGTTTTTCAGACGACGAAATTTGATTTCCAAAAAGATTACTCACTATGAAATCTGCTTTGGAAGTATTGAATATAAAATAAAATATTAAACTGTATAAATCATGTTCTGATCAAACCAAAAAGTGTATAAAGTACCCTAGATCATCGACGGACGGTAGTATAATGGAATCGAAAAAACCCCCATAAAAAACAAAACAAAAAAAAGACATAAAAAACAAACCACGGAACAAATCTGAAAAGTTGAATATGGTAGTGAGAGGTAGTAAACTCGATTTTGCTGTATATATTGTATGTTTGGAAAAAAACCTATTACCTTTTAAATATCATTATAACAGAAACCATTTCCCCCCGTAAAGAGTGTAAAAGAAGACGCTATTTGTGAAAAAGTCAGTCATGACGCCACCGTGAGTGTGTGTGGAGAGAGAGAGAGAGAGAGAGAGAGAGAGAGAGAACAAACAAAAAAGAAAGAAGAGTTAACAAACAAAAAAGGAAGAAAATATTACTCAGCAATCTAGGAATCAGCCAATCAACTTGATACTGTTCATTTGTATCATGTCTTGAACTAATTAGTTTTGCTAAATTTAATGGAGTTTTATTGATTGAATTTTTATTGATCTCTACACTGGACAAATTTGATTTTGTCTCGCTTTGGACATCTTTGTTTAACTCTCAGAAATGATTTCTAATTTTAACATACACTAAATGACTATCTATAGTTTTACAGACACTAAATGACTATCTATATAGTTTTACAGACACTAAATGACTATAGTTTTACAGACACTAAATGACTATAGATTTACAGACACCAAATGACTATCTATAGTTTTACAGACACTACATGGCTATTTATAGTTTTACAGACACTACATGACTATCTATAGTTTTACAGACACTAAATGACTACAGTTTTACAGACACTAAATGACTATCTATAGATTTACAGACACTAAATAACTATTTATAGTTTTACAGACACTACATGACTATCTATAGTTTTACAGACACTAAATGACTATCTATAGTTTTACAGACACGAAATGACTATCTATTGTCTTACGGAAACTAAATGACTATCTATATAGTTTTACAGACACCAAATGACTATCTATAGTTTTACAGACACTAAATGACTATCTGTAGTTTTATAGTCACATAATGACTATCTATAGATATACAGACACTAAATGACTATCTACAGTTTTACAGACACTAAATGACGATAGGTTTAAAGAAACTAAATGACTATCTGTAGATTTACAGACAATAAATGATTATATATAGTTTTACAGACACCAAATGACTATCTATAGTTTTACAGACACTAAATGACTATAGTTTTACAGACACTAAATGACTATAGATTTACAGACACCAAATGACTATCTATAGTTTTACAGACACTACATGGCTATTTATAGTTTTACAGACACTACATGACTATCTATAGTTTTACAGACACTAAATGACTACAGTTTTACAGACACTAAATGACTATCTATAGATTTACAGACACTAAATAACTATTTATAGTTTTACAGACACTACATGACTATCTATAGTTTTACAGACACTAAATGACTATCTATAGTTTTACAGACACGAAATGACTATCTATTGTCTTACGGAAACTAAATGACTATCTATATAGTTTTACAGACACCAAATGACTATCTATAGTTTTACAGACACTAAATGACTATCTGTAGTTTTATAGTCACATAATGACTATCTATAGATATACAGACACTAAATGACTATCTACAGTTTTACAGACACTAAATGACGATAGGTTTAAAGAAACTAAATGACTATCTGTAGATTTACAGACACTAAATGATTATATATAGTTTTACAGACACCAAATGACTATCTATAGTTTTACAGACACTAAATGACTATAGATTTACAGACACTAAATGACTATCTATAGTTTTACAGACACTACATAGCTATCTATAGTTTTACAGACACTACATGACTATCTATATATTTACAGACACTAAATGACTATTTATAGTTTTACAGACACCAAATGACTATCTATAGTTTTACAGACACTAAATGACTATAGTTTTACAGACACTAAATGACTATAGATTTACAGACACTAAATGACTATATATAGTTTTACAGACACTACATGACTATAGTTTTACAGACACTACGTGGCTATCTATAGTTTTAAAGACACTAAATGACTATAGATTTACAGACACTAAATGACTATCTATAGTTTTAGAGACACTACATAGCTATCTATAGTTTTACAGACACTACATGACTATCTATAGTTTTACAGACACTACATGACTATCTATAGTTTTACAGACACTACATGGCTATCTATAGTTTTAAAGACACCAAATGACTATAGATTTACAGACACTAAATGACTTCATATTTTTACAGACACTAAATGACTATTTATAGTTTTAAAGACACTAAACGACTATCTATAGATTTACAGACACTAAATGACTATCTATATATTTACAGACACTAAATGACTATTTATAGTTTTACAGACATTAAATGACTATCTATAGTTTTACAGAAACTAAATGACTATCTATATAGTTTTACAGACACTAAATGACTATAGTTTTACAGACACTAAATGACTATAGATTTACAGACACCAAATGACTATCTATAGTTTTACAGACACTACATGGCTATCTATAGTTTTACAGACACTACATGACTATCTATAGTTTTACAGACACTAAATGACTACAGTTTTACAGACACTAAATGACTATCTATAGATTTACAGACACTAAATAACTATTTATAGTTTTACAGACACTACATGACTATCTATAGTTTTACAGACACTAAATGACTATCTATAGTTTTACAGACACGAAATGAATATCTATAGTTTTACGGACACTAAATGACTATCTATATAGTATGACTATCTATAGTTTTACAGACACGAAATGACTATCTATAGTTTTACGGACACTAAATGACTATCTATATAGTTTTACAGACACCAAATGACTATCTATAGTTTTACAGACACTAAATGACTATCTGTAGTTTTATAGTCACATAATGACTATCTATAGATATACAGACACTAAATGACTATCTACAGTTTTACAGACACTAAATGACTATAGGTTTAAAGACACTAAATGACTATCTGTAGATTTACAGACACTAAATGATTATATATAGTTTTACAGACACCAAATGACTATCTATAGTTTTACAGACACTAAATGACTATAGATTTACAGACACTAAATGACTATCTATAGTTTTACAGACACTACATAGCTATCTATAGTTTCACAGACACTAAATGGCTATCTATAGTTTTACAGACACTAAATGACTATAGATTTACAGACACTAAATGACTATCTATAGTTTTACAGACACTAAATGACTATCTATAGTTTTACAGACACTAAATGACTATCTATATATTTACAGACACGAAATGACTATTTAAAGTTTTACAGACACCAAATGACTATCTATAGTTTTACAGACACTAAATGACTATAGTTTTACAGACACTAAATGACTATAGATTTACAGACACTAAATGACTATATATAGTTTTACAGACACTACATGACTATAGTTTTACAGACACTACGTGGCTATCTATAGTTTTAAAGACACTAAATGACTATAGATTTACAGACACTAAATGACTATCTATAGTTTTAGAGACACTACATAGCTATCTATAGTTTTACAGACACTACATGACTATCTATAGTTTTACAGACACTACTTGACTATCTATAGTTTTACAGACACTACATGACTATCTATAGTTTTACAGACACTACATGACTATCTGTAGTTTTACAGACACTACATGGCTATCTATAGTTTTAAAGACACCAAATGACTATAGATTTACAGACACTAAATGACTTTATATTTTTACAGACACTAAATGACTATTTATAGTTTTAAAGACACTAAACGACTATCTATAGTTTTACAGGCACTAAATGACTATCTATATTTTTACAGACACTAAATGACTATCTATAGATTTACAGACACTAAATGACTATCTATATATTTACAGACACTAAATGACTATTTATAATTTTACAGACATTAAATGACTATCTATAGTTTTACAGAAACTAAATGACTATCTATATAGTTTTACAGACACTAAATGACTATAGTTTTACAGACACTAAATGACTATAGATTTACAGACACCAAATGACTATCTATAGTTTTACAGACACTACATGGCTATTTATAGTTTTACAGACACTACATGACTATCTATAGTTTTACAGACACTAAATGACTACAGTTTTACAGACACTAAATGACTATCTATAGATTTACAGACACTAAATAACTATTTATAGTTTTACAGACACTAAATGACTATCTATAGTTTTACAGACACTAAATGACTATCTATAGTTTTACAGACACGAAATGACTATCTATTGTCTTACGGAAACTAAATGACTATCTATATAGTTTTACAGACACCAAATGACTATCTATAGTTTTACAGACACTAAATGACTATCTGTAGTTTTATACTCACATAATGACTATCTATAAATATACAGACACTAAATGACTATCTACAGTTTTACAGACACTAAATGACGATAGGTTTAAAGACACTAAATGACTATCTGTAGATTTACAGACACTAAATGATTATATATAGTTTTACAGACACCAAATGACTATCTATAGTTTAACAGACACTAAATGACTATAGATTTACAGACACTAAATGACTATCTATAGTTTTACAGACACTACATAGCTATCTATAGTTTTACAGACACTACATGACTATCTATATATTTACAGACACTAAATGACTATTTATAGTTTTACAGACACCAAATGACTATCTATAGTTTTACAGACACTAAATGACTATAGTTTTACAGACACTAAATGACTATAGATTTACAGACACTAAATGACTATATATAGTTTTACAGACACTACATGACTATAGTTTTACAGACACTACGTGGCTATCTATAGTTTTAAAGACACTAAATGACTATAGATTTACAGACACTAAATGACTATCTATAGTTTTAGAGACACTACATAGCTATCTATAGTTTTACAGACACTACATGACTATCTATAGTTTTACAGACACTACATGACTATCTATAGTTTTACAGACACTACATGGCTATCTATAGTTTTAAAGACACCAAATGACTATAGATTTACAGACACTAAATGACTTCATATTTTTACAGACACTAAATGACTATTTATAGTTTTAAAGACACTAAACGACTATCTATAGATTTACAGACACTAAATGACTATCTATATATTTACAGACACTAAATGACTATTTATAGTTTTACAGACATTAAATGACTATCTATAGTTTTACAGAAACTAAATGACTATCTATATAGTTTTACAGACACTAAATGACTATAGTTTTACAGACACTAAATGACTATAGATTTACAGACACCAAATGACTATCTATAGTTTTACAGACACTACATGGCTATCTATAGTTTTACAGACACTACATGACTATCTATAGTTTTACAGACACTAAATGACTACAGTTTTACAGACACTAAATGACTATCTATAGATTTACAGACACTAAATAACTATTTATAGTTTTACAGACACTACATGACTATCTATAGTTTTACAGACACTAAATGACTATCTATAGTTTTACAGACACGAAATGAATATCTATAGTTTTACGGACACTAAATGACTATCTATATAGTATGACTATCTATAGTTTTACAGACACGAAATGACTATCTATAGTTTTACGGACACTAAATGACTATCTATATAGTTTTACAGACACCAAATGACTATCTATAGTTTTACAGACACTAAATGACTATCTGTAGTTTTATAGTCACATAATGACTATCTATAGATATACAGACACTAAATGACTATCTACAGTTTTACAGACACTAAATGACTATAGGTTTAAAGACACTAAATGACTATCTGTAGATTTACAGACACTAAATGATTATATATAGTTTTACAGACACCAAATGACTATCTATAGTTTTACAGACACTAAATGACTATAGATTTACAGACACTAAATGACTATCTATAGTTTTACAGACACTACATAGCTATCTATAGTTTCACAGACACTAAATGGCTATCTATAGTTTTACAGACACTAAATGACTATAGATTTACAGACACTAAATGACTATCTATAGTTTTACAGACACTAAATGACTATCTATAGTTTTACAGACACTAAATGACTATCTATATATTTACAGACACGAAATGACTATTTATAGTTTTACAGACACCAAATGACTATCTATAGTTTTACAGACACTAAATGACTATAGTTTTACAGACACTAAATGACTATAGATTTACAGACACTAAATGACTATATATAGTTTTACAGACACTACATGACTATAGTTTTACAGACACTACGTGGCTATCTATAGTTTTAAAGACACTAAATGACTATAGATTTACAGACACTAAATGACTATCTATAGTTTTAGAGACACTACATAGCTATCTATAGTTTTACAGACACTACATGACTATCTATAGTTTTACAGACACTACTTGACTATCTATAGTTTTACAGACACTACATGACTATCTATAGTTTTACAGACACTACATGACTATCTGTAGTTTTACAGACACTACATGGCTATCTATAGTTTTAAAGACACCAAATGACTATAGATTTACAGACACTAAATGACTTTATATTTTTACAGACACTAAATGACTATTTATAGTTTTAAAGACACTAAACGACTATCTATAGTTTTACAGGCACTAAATGACTATCTATATTTTTACAGACACTAAATGACTATCTATAGATTTACAGACACTAAATGACTATCTATATATTTACAGACACTAAATGACTATTTATAATTTTACAGACATTAAATGACTATCTATAGTTTTACAGAAACTAAATGACTATCTATATAGTTTTACAGACACTAAATGACTATAGTTTTACAGACACTAAATGACTATAGATTTACAGACACCAAATGACTATCTATAGTTTTACAGACACTACATGGCTATTTATAGTTTTACAGACACTACATGACTATCTATAGTTTTACAGACACTAAATGACTACAGTTTTACAGACACTAAATGACTATCTATAGATTTACAGACACTAAATAACTATTTATAGTTTTACAGACACTAAATGACTATCTATAGTTTTACAGACACTAAATGACTATCTATAGTTTTACAGACACGAAATGACTATCTATTGTCTTACGGAAACTAAATGACTATCTATATAGTTTTACAGACACCAAATGACTATCTATAGTTTTACAGACACTAAATGACTATCTGTAGTTTTATACTCACATAATGACTATCTATAAATATACAGACACTAAATGACTATCTACAGTTTTACAGACACTAAATGACGATAGGTTTAAAGACACTAAATGACTATCTGTAGATTTACAGACACTAAATGATTATATATAGTTTTACAGACACCAAATGACTATCTATAGTTTAACAGACACTAAATGACTATAGATTTACAGACACTAAATGACTATCTATAGTTTTACAGACACTACATAGCTATCTATAGTTTTACAGACACTACATGACTATCTATATATTTACAGACACTAAATGACTATTTATAGTTTTACAGACACCAAATGACTATCTATAGTTTTACAGACACTAAATGACTATAGTTTTACAGACACTAAATGACTATAGATTTACAGACACTAAATGACTATATATAGTTTTACAGACACTACATGACTATAGTTTTACAGACACTACGTGGCTATCTATAGTTTTAAAGACACTAAATGACTATAGATTTACAGACACTAAATGACTATCTATAGTTTTAGAGACACTACATAGCTATCTATAGTTTTACAGACACTACATGACTATCTATAGTTTTACAGACACTACATGACTATCTATAGTTTTACAGACACTACATGGCTATCTATAGTTTTAAAGACACCAAATGACTATAGATTTACAGACACTAAATGACTTCATATTTTTACAGACACTAAATGACTATTTATAGTTTTAAAGACACTAAACGACTATCTATAGATTTACAGACACTAAATGACTATCTATATATTTACAGACACTAAATGACTATTTATAGTTTTACAGACATTAAATGACTATCTATAGTTTTACAGAAACTAAATGACTATCTATATAGTTTTACAGACACTAAATGACTATAGTTTTACAGACACTAAATGACTATAGATTTACAGACACCAAATGACTATCTATAGTTTTACAGACACTACATGGCTATCTATAGTTTTACAGACACTACATGACTATCTATAGTTTTACAGACACTAAATGACTACAGTTTTACAGACACTAAATGACTATCTATAGATTTACAGACACTAAATAACTATTTATAGTTTTACAGACACTACATGACTATCTATAGTTTTACAGACACTAAATGACTATCTATAGTTTTACAGACACGAAATGACTATCTATTGTCTTACGGAAACTAAATGACTATCTATATAGTTTTACAGACACCAAATGACTATCTATAGTTTTACAGACACTAAATGACTATCTGTAGTTTTATAGTCACATAATGACTATCTATAGATATACAGACACTAAATGACTATCTACAGTTTTACAGACACTAAATGACGATAGGTTTAAAGAAACTAAATGACTATCTGTAGATTTACAGACAATAAATGATTATATATAGTTTTACAGACACCAAATGACTATCTATAGTTTTACAGACACTAAATGACTATAGTTTTACAGACACTAAATGACTATAGATTTACAGACACCAAATGACTATCTATAGTTTTACAGACACTACATGGCTATTTATAGTTTTACAGACACTACATGACTATCTATAGTTTTACAGACACTAAATGACTACAGTTTTACAGACACTAAATGACTATCTATAGATTTACAGACACTAAATAACTATTTATAGTTTTACAGACACTACATGACTATCTATAGTTTTACAGACACTAAATGACTATCTATAGTTTTACAGACACGAAATGACTATCTATTGTCTTACGGAAACTAAATGACTATCTATATAGTTTTACAGACACCAAATGACTATCTATAGTTTTACAGACACTAAATGACTATCTGTAGTTTTATAGTCACATAATGACTATCTATAGATATACAGACACTAAATGACTATCTACAGTTTTACAGACACTAAATGACGATAGGTTTAAAGAAACTAAATGACTATCTGTAGATTTACAGACACTAAATGATTATATATAGTTTTACAGACACCAAATGACTATCTATAGTTTTACAGACACTAAATGACTATAGATTTACAGACACTAAATGACTATCTATAGTTTTACAGACACTACATAGCTATCTATAGTTTTACAGACACTACATGACTATCTATATATTTACAGACACTAAATGACTATTTATAGTTTTACAGACACCAAATGACTATCTATAGTTTTACAGACACTAAATGACTATAGTTTTACAGACACTAAATGACTATAGATTTACAGACACTAAATGACTATATATAGTTTTACAGACACTACATGACTATAGTTTTACAGACACTACGTGGCTATCTATAGTTTTAAAGACACTAAATGACTATAGATTTACAGACACTAAATGACTATCTATAGTTTTAGAGACACTACATAGCTATCTATAGTTTTACAGACACTACATGACTATCTATAGTTTTACAGACACTACATGACTATCTATAGTTTTACAGACACTACATGGCTATCTATAGTTTTAAAGACACCAAATGACTATAGATTTACAGACACTAAATGACTTCATATTTTTACAGACACTAAATGACTATTTATAGTTTTAAAGACACTAAACGACTATCTATAGATTTACAGACACTAAATGACTATCTATATATTTACAGACACTAAATGACTATTTATAGTTTTACAGACATTAAATGACTATCTATAGTTTTACAGAAACTAAATGACTATCTATATAGTTTTACAGACACTAAATGACTATAGTTTTACAGACACTAAATGACTATAGATTTACAGACACCAAATGACTATCTATAGTTTTACAGACACTACATGGCTATCTATAGTTTTACAGACACTACATGACTATCTATAGTTTTACAGACACTAAATGACTACAGTTTTACAGACACTAAATGACTATCTATAGATTTACAGACACTAAATAACTATTTATAGTTTTACAGACACTACATGACTATCTATAGTTTTACAGACACTAAATGACTATCTATAGTTTTACAGACACGAAATGAATATCTATAGTTTTACGGACACTAAATGACTATCTATATAGTATGACTATCTATAGTTTTACAGACACGAAATGACTATCTATAGTTTTACGGACACTAAATGACTATCTATATAGTTTTACAGACACCAAATGACTATCTATAGTTTTACAGACACTAAATGACTATCTGTAGTTTTATAGTCACATAATGACTATCTATAGATATACAGACACTAAATGACTATCTACAGTTTTACAGACACTAAATGACTATAGGTTTAAAGACACTAAATGACTATCTGTAGATTTACAGACACTAAATGATTATATATAGTTTTACAGACACCAAATGACTATCTATAGTTTTACAGACACTAAATGACTATAGATTTACAGACACTAAATGACTATCTATAGTTTTACAGACACTACATAGCTATCTATAGTTTCACAGACACTAAATGGCTATCTATAGTTTTACAGACACTAAATGACTATAGATTTACAGACACTAAATGACTATCTATAGTTTTACAGACACTAAATGACTATCTATAGTTTTACAGACACTAAATGACTATCTATATATTTACAGACACGAAATGACTATTTATAGTTTTACAGACACCAAATGACTATCTATAGTTTTACAGACACTAAATGACTATAGTTTTACAGACACTAAATGACTATAGATTTACAGACACTAAATGACTATATATAGTTTTACAGACACTACATGACTATAGTTTTACAGACACTACGTGGCTATCTATAGTTTTAAAGACACTAAATGACTATAGATTTACAGACACTAAATGACTATCTATAGTTTTAGAGACACTACATAGCTATCTATAGTTTTACAGACACTACATGACTATCTATAGTTTTACAGACACTACTTGACTATCTATAGTTTTACAGACACTACATGACTATCTATAGTTTTACAGACACTACATGACTATCTGTAGTTTTACAGACACTACATGGCTATCTATAGTTTTAAAGACACCAAATGACTATAGATTTACAGACACTAAATGACTTTATATTTTTACAGACACTAAATGACTATTTATAGTTTTAAAGACACTAAACGACTATCTATAGTTTTACAGGCACTAAATGACTATCTATATTTTTACAGACACTAAATGACTATCTATAGATTTACAGACACTAAATGACTATCTATATATTTACAGACACTAAATGACTATTTATAATTTTACAGACATTAAATGACTATCTATAGTTTTACAGAAACTAAATGACTATCTATATAGTTTTACAGACACTAAATGACTATAGTTTTACAGACACTAAATGACTATAGATTTACAGACACCAAATGACTATCTATAGTTTTACAGACACTACATGGCTATTTATAGTTTTACAGACACTACATGACTATCTATAGTTTTACAGACACTAAATGACTACAGTTTTACAGACACTAAATGACTATCTATAGATTTACAGACACTAAATAACTATTTATAGTTTTACAGACACTAAATGACTATCTATAGTTTTACAGACACTAAATGACTATCTATAGTTTTACAGACACGAAATGACTATCTATTGTCTTACGGAAACTAAATGACTATCTATATAGTTTTACAGACACCAAATGACTATCTATAGTTTTACAGACACTAAATGACTATCTGTAGTTTTATACTCACATAATGACTATCTATAAATATACAGACACTAAATGACTATCTACAGTTTTACAGACACTAAATGACGATAGGTTTAAAGACACTAAATGACTATCTGTAGATTTACAGACACTAAATGATTATATATAGTTTTACAGACACCAAATGACTATCTATAGTTTAACAGACACTAAATGACTATAGATTTACAGACACTAAATGACTATCTATAGTTTTACAGACACTACATAGCTATCTATAGTTTTACAGACACTACATGACTATCTATATATTTACAGACACTAAATGACTATTTATAGTTTTACAGACACCAAATGACTATCTATAGTTTTACAGACACTAAATGACTATAGTTTTACAGACACTAAATGACTATAGATTTACAGACACTAAATGACTATATATAGTTTTACAGACACTACATGACTATAGTTTTACAGACACTACGTGGCTATCTATAGTTTTAAAGACACTACATGACTATAGATTTACAGACACTAAATGACTATCTATAGTTTTAGAGACACTACATAGCTATCTATAGTTTTACAGACACTACATGACTATCTATAGTTTTACAGACACTACTTGACTATCTATAGTTTTACAGACACTACATGGCTATCTATAGTTTTAAAGACACCAAATGACTATAGATTTACAGACACTAAATGACTTTATATTTTTACAGACACTAAATGACTATTTATAGTTTTAAAGACACTAAACGACTATCTATAGTTTTACAGACACTAAATGACTATCTATATTTTTACAGACACTAAATGACTATCTATATATTTACAGACACTAAATGACTATTTATAGTTTTACAGACATTAAATGACTATCTATAGTTTTACAGAAACTAAATGACTATCTATATAGTTTTACAGACACTAAATGACTATAGTTTTACAGACACTAAATGACTATAGATTTACAGACACCAAATGACTATCTATAGTTTTACAAACACTACATGGCTATCTATAGTTTTACAGACACTACATGACTATCTATAGTTTTACAGACACTAAATGACTACAGTTTTACAGACACTAAATGACTATCTATAGATTTACAGACACTAAATAACTATTTATAGTTTTACAGACACTACATGACTATCTATAGTTTTACAGACACGAAATGACTATCTATAGTTTTACGGACACTAAATGACTATCTATATAGTTTTACAGACACCAAATGACTATCTATAGTTTTACAGACACTAAATGACTATCTGTAGTTTTATAGTCACATAATGACTATCTATAGATATACAGACACTAAATGACTATCTACAGTTTTACAGACACTAAATGACTATAGGTTTAAAGACACTAAATGACTATCTGTAGATTTACAGACACTAAATGATTATATATAGTTTTACAGACACCAAATGGCTATCTATAGTTTTCCAGACACTAAATGACTATAGATTTACAGACACTAAATGACTATCTATAGTTTTACAGACACTACATAGCTATCTATAGTTTCACAGACACTAAATGGCTATCTATAGTTTTACAGGCACTAAATGACTATCTATAGTTTTACAGACACTAAATGACTATCTATATATTTACAGACACGAAATGACTATTTATAGTTTTACAGACACCAAATGACTATCTATAGTTTTACAGACACTAAATGACTATAGTTTTACAGACACTAAATGACTATAGATTTACAGACACTAAATGACTATATATAGTTTTACAGACACTACGTGGCTATCTATAGTTTTACAGACACTAAATGACTATAGATTTACAGACACTAAATGACTATCTATAGTTTTACAGGCACTATATAGCTATCTATAGTTTTACAGACACTACATGACTATCTATAGTTTTACAGACACTACATGACTATCTATAGTTTTACAGACACTACATGGCTATCTATAGTTTTACAGACACTAAATGACTATAGTTTTACAGACACTAAATGACTATAGATTTACAGACACTAAATGACTATATATAGTTTTACAGACACTACGTGGCTATCTATAGTTTTACAGACACTAAATGACTATAGTTACAGACACTAAATGACTATCTATAGTTTTACAGGCACTACATAGCTATCTATAGTTTTACAGACACTACATGACTATCTATAGTTTTACAGACACTACATGACTATCTATAGTTTTACAGACACTACATGGCTATCTATAGTTTTACAGACACTAAATGACTATAGATTTGCAGACACTAAATGACTATCTATAGTTTTACAGACACTAAATGACTATCTATAGTTTTACAGACACTAAATGACTATCTATATATTTACAGACACTAAATGACTATTTACAGTTTTACAGACACTAAATGACTATCTATAGTTTTACAGACACTAAATGACTATAGTTTTACAGACACTAAATAACTATCTATAGATTTACAGACACTAAATGACTGTAGTTTTACAGACACTAAATGACTAGCTATTGTTCTATTTTATTACAGATCTTAAGTTACCTCATATCTTTTCATCATATAACAAATGGTGAGAAATAGTTAAAAATGGTGTCTTCGATCAATCATATTACACATACAATTAGCACATAATTAAAGAAAATTTATATATCCTAACCGAGTTCGGTTTGTAAGTCACTGTTTGTTTAAAAAAAAGTAAAACCAATTGTATATCCAACCAAGTTCGGTCAATACGTCACTGTTTAAAAAATATGTATATCTCACTGAGTTCAGTCTATACGTCACCCAACTGCGTTCGGTCTATATGTCACAGTATACATATATAAACATGTTTATCCAACCGAGTTATGGTTCTGGCTAATGACAAATTAGGTCAGGCTTGCCTTTTACGGAACTCTTATCCTTGTCGGATCACGTGATATTTACTTGTATGTCTAATTCAACTCGACATTGGAACTTCTGAATGAATCAGTTTATGCATTTTATATATGATTCATTTTGCACCACAAACTACGATCATTGGATTTTAGTATTTAAAATGTCATTGACTAAATGACCATTCGGAAATTACAAGGAATATCATGCTTAAAACAGCATATCTTGGATAACAGGAACACACACCCCAGCATCATACCTAAAACAGCACGCCCTTGATATCATACCTGAAACAGACTTTATTTGATATCATTCCGAAAACAGCCTGTCTTTGATAACAGAAACACATACCCGATATCGTAACTAAAACGTCATGTCCTTGATATCATGCATAAAACAGTCTCTCTTTGATAACCGGAACGCATACCCAATATTGTAGCTAAAACATCCTGTCGTTGATATCATACTTAAAACAGTCTCTCTTTGATAACCGGAACACATACCCAATATCGTAGCTACATCCTGTCGTTGATATCATACCTAAAACAGTCTCTCTTTGATAACCGGAACACATACCCAATATCGTAGCTAAAACACACTGTCGTTGATATCATACCTAAAACAGCATGTCTTTGACAAAAGGAACACACGCAGAATAAACTTCATCGGATGCTTCAGATAACAAACCTATTTATAATCATTGAGATACAAAACAACATACTTATTAGGCCCCAAAGAAACCCACATGACACATAAAAAGACACCACCCCCAAAAATAAAACCCCAACGAAAACATTTACCTGAAGCATAATAAAACATTCTGACCAATGTATTATGGCGCATTAAACTCTCCAGCGTTGACCAAATGCTCCAATTGCTGTATTCCTTGCACTTACTGACATATATCATAAACTTTATAGGGTCAACAAATAACTAAATTACTCCAGTCCCTGCCACTTATTGAAGGACATAATAAACTCTACAAGGTTAACAAATAACTCAGTTATTCCATTCCTTGCCACTCATTGGCCTTCATCATGAAATAATCGAGTTAGGTACTTGATGGATGATTGTGACACTTAGAAATCTCGACTGGATACAAATGACCACTGAAGTATATCATGCCTACTTATATCCGATCATGTCACCATTTACTTTCGCACTAGTAGTGCCATTGCATATGGGATTCGGTTTCCGAAACTGGCGCAGAACGCTTAGTGTCACTCAGACTCATGATCTTTATGTTAAATAAGTTACCGTATAATTTGAAAGATAACCCATGGATCAAAGAAAATGGTTTTAATCCTGAATAGGTAATGACTCATCGGGGATAGATTTCCAGGCAATGTGGTTTCACACACACACACACACACACACACACACACTCTCTCTCTCTCTCTCTCTCTCTCTCTCTCTCTCTCTCTCTCTCTCTCTCTCTCTCTCTCTCTCTCTCTATATATATATATATATATATATATATATATATATATATATTTGCGTGTTTAGGCTCTTACAGAAAGTAACATAAAAAAAACTGAAGACGACAAGCTTTGTAAAATTTAACAAATAATTTAGTTCCCTAGAAAAGCAAGGTAAAAATGAGAAAACCAACTTACGGATTTACGAATCCCATCCAAAAATAACATAAGAATTAAAAAAATAGAAGTCATATTATTGAAAAGTCCTAAATAAAACTGAATTTTAATCCCGATGAAATCCAAAATGGAAGACGATGAATTCGGTTGTAACCTGTGAAGTCCTGAAGTGTCCACAGGTTCTTTTCCAATAGGATAAATTATTATTCCAGTTTTTGAATCCTGTATAGTTCTTGTCCAAGAATTAATTAAGAGCACTAGTATTTCCAGGGAAAAGAATCCCTTTTCTTAAATATAATTTGAAGAAAATGAAATAATGTAGATTCTTTTTCAAAATATCAGTAATAAGTCTAACTTCATAGCAAAACAGATTCCCGGATGGAGGACAAGAGTTCATCCTTCTGGGCAAACCAAACGTTTGTAGCAATAAAAACATATTATTTGTCACGTACTCCCAGTATGGCCTTAAATGAAATCAGTGGCTTTTACTCTGAGAAAGATATAAAAAATAAATTTAAAAAAAGTTGTTTACCAGAACTCATACTCGTTCTGAATCAATGTCAAGAACTAGGTCAGCATTAGATACAATGTCTCTATAAAGTTGTTTACGTCAAAAATGAAAAAGATCAATCAGAACTGAACTCTGTTCTAAACAATATGAAATCCAGTGAATAAAGTTATATTACAATAACATGTAATGGAATAAAAAATAAAAAACTTACAAGCAAACAATTAAATTAAATAAAATATAAATTAATCAAATTTATATAATAATAAGTATATGTATATGTATATATGTGTCTATATATGTATTTGTTTATATATATGGATAAATATATCTGTATATAATGTGTGTGTGTGTGTGTGTGTGTGTGTGTGTGTGTGTTTAATGTTACAACCGATAACTGAAATAATCCCTTTATTGAATCGACAATGGAAAATTTGTACGACAAAACGTACCGTTGTGGAAATATGATAACACAACTATTGTCAACATTTCAAAACAGATCCAGAATTTTGACGTATCATCGATGAGTCTAGTGTGGTGGAAATCGATTCCTGTGTCTTCCTGTTGTCCATCTTGCCAATCAAGAGGTCGCTAGTTTGAAACTCGAGGCGGCATGCCAAATGTTTTTCACACTTCTTTTGTAATTTAGTTTCAAACATTCTTTTAAGCTGGTATAACGACTAAATTTTCTTAAACTAAGTAATAGAAAAGAATTAAAATCAAAATGTTAGTAAAAGTCAACAAATAATATATTTCACTTGAATACAAAGTGAAAATTTAAAAAGAACTTACAGTATTGCGAATTAAAATCCACAAAGTCCCAATGAATTATATTCTGATTAAATTCCAGTGATGTTCGCATTAAAATCCTGCGTTGAAGGCGTCGATGTGCTTGTAGTCTTTAATGTATTGATATACCAGTAACCTAAAGTGTGATGATGTGCTAACAGTCTTCCAGTATATCACAATAATATAGTCCAAGTTGTCGTTGTCTGAATTCATTATAATTCCAAATTAATGCTTCTGTTCACAAATAATATTCAAGGGCACTCTGTAATTCAAGAGAACAATAATCTGAATAAATAATTCCAGCCCAAATCAAAATACTGAAAACAATAATACAAACGATTCTGCGCCTAGATCTTACAACAAGAATGAAATATTTTAAGATAAACAAGATCATAAAACCGTCTACTTGGCTTAGGTTACATTAGCATTGTCTAGAAATAGCATGAATTAATTGAATTTTCCAATCTAGAATATTCTGGGTTCTCAAGACACAATATGTTACTAAAATTGCAATACGAATGTGGTAAACATCAGGTAGGCTATGTATTTTTCTTTTAATAGGGAATGGCAATAACCATGTACATCTCTAACCCAGTGCTACAGACAACAACAGTATTTCAAAGTGATACAAACTGATATTCGATATTTTGCAACAAACTTACAATGAAAATGCCTTGCACTCCGTAGTGGAGTGTGCTAGTTTGTAAGAATCACCCACCATGTATTGCTTACCCAGACATTTAAAAATAAAATGGTTGAACAGAAATTTAATAACTAGAATGTAGACAATGACAGGAACCAGAGATCAGAAGACAAATCATGATACAAATAAAAATTATTGATTAAATTTATATTGGCAAAACGACTTAGAATTTGAAAATGGAAAACACTTTTTGAAAAGGCTACCTTCCTGGGTTTATTACTGAATATCTATAGTCGGGCAATTACTTTTAATTTTTAATATGGAAGGTTTGAAATCAGAGGATATGTAGGGAATGATTTAATTATAGAAGTTATTGCCAACAAGATGTTGATCTTGGCCTTGAACTGATGCTCCCGGTGCTGACATTGGACAGCATGAATTCCAGAGTACAATAGTCGTCCGAGTCCCTGGTACAGATATGTTACGCTTACATGGATGCGGCACGAGGTTAATTGGAATGATTATAAATTTTGCAATAAATGATGATGATTTCCAGTCGAAAGATGACGCTAAAATTACATGTAACCTTTTCTTTACCCGCCTTTTCAGTGTTATTGGTTTTTCCTTTACCCGCCTTATTATGTTTCTCAGTGTTATTGGTTGTTCCTTTACCTTTTTGAATTATGTTTTTTTATCGGATGCTTCTTCACAGAGGTGACAGTTATCAAGATATATTTGTCTGTACATGAATTTAAAAAAATCTAAACATTTCCTTTCCAGTCACAGGGACAGCATCAGTTTTAAAATGAAAGCCAGACAGAATAACATACGTAGCATGATTCTTACTGTAGGAAGTTTTCTTTCATCCCATAACGAATTCGTTTTCTGCCTAACGGAAAGAATAAAGGACCAAGATTGCTCGTAGAATAATTGGAGATTTGTAATATGTTGTTTCCTATTCGTGTCCATGATTAATACACATACTGTCTCAATTAATGATAGAGATTAGTGTTAAAATGGCTGGTAGATAGGCTGAGCTGTATATATACTACCAAGACAAACATTTTTTGTAAGGCGATTAAGTCATCTTTGAGTATTAAGCATTCCTTCTGAGGTTTCTATTTGCTCTGCAATGAGGTAAATTAATCAATCAGCAATAATTTTGATGGTCGATGTAAGAATCGACTTTATGCGTTTAATCATTTTCGGTCTTCTTACGTGTTTTGTGTGGGTTATTGCAATAATTAACGTCTGAAATTGTACAGTTCCTGCAAAACTTCATTTGGTATTCTTTATATCTGATTTATTTTAAATGAGAAATGTGGGAGGCCATTTTGAGTATTTTTGTTGCTATCAGCAAGAAACGCTTTCTTAGTTGTCTCCATCTTATCTCTAGCTGAACCTCAAGATATGTTCGAAGAAACGGAAATTATTCGGAGTGTAGCATCATATATTTATTCGTTTAAATCTTTTATTTATTTTTTCTGCAGATTTAAGCACTTTTGAAAACCCATTTTGTCTTTTATCTTCAATGCATTTGATTAAGCCATTAAATGATGACGTAATTCTATTTCAAAACTGATTCGTTTCATTCACTATAAGAAAAAAAATCATTCAAACATTTAACTCGTCAATTTGTTTTCGTCCCCATAATGTGTAGGTTACATCATTTGTGTGCTAAAACTAAATGACGTTAGGATTAAAGTATTACTTAGAAAAAGCGACTTCATGTTTTCCCCATGCAAATGTAGTAACCTTTGAACTATATACCCATTTTGCTTTTCTACCTAGGGCTGAAAAATAAAAAAAAGTCAGCCCCTAGGCTTTCCACCTATCATCCACCGTTTCTGTCACATCTGTGCTTATACTTTCCACCCGTCACCATCCTTCTGTCACAGTAGAGCGTATCATTTCCACCCATCACCCGCGGTTTCTCCCACAGCAGAGTTTTAAGTGAAACTTCTACACGTAGGACACAGTCTAGCGATAGTGATCCGTTTAAACTCTTTTGAGTAACTATTTTTTCCTTTGAAAGAGTAACGGTGATGGATTGTGTGTCTTTGACGTTGCACAACCCATATTCTTTAACTGGATGTTAATTTGTTATTTCAGAATTGAAAATGTATTTTTGTACAACTGTGAAATGTACTCCCCTGAATCAATGTAAACGAGAGTTAAGCATGTCTTTTGACCAACAAGGAGTTAGTCATAACAGTAAATATAGCGTTTCACCGAATGTGAATTATTTGAGTTGCTTATGTAGATATTGTTATGTTTACATAAGACATTTATTGTTCGATAAATTTTGACTTTAGCTTAATTTTTTATCTTAAATGTATACTTTCGATTTCTTTGAGACATATGTTATCTGTCATGTGTTATGTATATCTAATTTGCATTGTTTGTTTGTTAGTTTTTAAATATTTTGTTTCATTATATGCTGTTGATAAGGTAACATTGATATGTTGGACTTGATCTTATCAAAAATCAAGTTCATTTTCTATCTGACTAGAATCACTGATTTTGGTTTTGTAGTAACATGCTTATCTCAATCCGAGTCTTGAACTTTGGAAACTCCCCATGAATTGCAGGATTTACCTGTTGTTTACAACACATTTTATATTATAATTTTATTAATAGACTTCTAATTATGCCAATATGTCATTTTCATACATATATGTGGACATTATATCATTTCAATACATATCTGTGAACATTTTATCAGATACTGAGAAATTAACATGTTCGTGTACTATTATTCTAAAGCAATCTTCATCACGCATTGAAAATGTGCAGTTACAAAATACTAAATAATATAAACGCAAAGCATGTTAAATATAAATCAAAGGGAACAAATTAGTATATTATACAGTGCTATCTAGTGGGTGTAGTTCTCGAGAAGAAAGTCGAGGGCACCTTTGCTTTTTCTGTCGGACAAAATTGATGGACTTTGGATCGATCACATTAACAATTCGTATTTCGAAGACTGAGAGTAAATATTAGCCAATGAAAGTGTAAGAAACAAATTCATGCAAATATAAGCATTTCAAATAACTGGAAGGTTTCGCTGTATTTAGTTTATTGTTTTCTTCGGAAAGACTGAACTTGAATTTAAAAATAATAGTGGCCGGTAACAGGAGAAATACATCAGAAAATTTATTTGCAGCAGGAATATTCTTGTCATGTTGAGAAGGTGTGGAATAAATTTGTGTGTAATAAATTTAGAATTTGTTTATTAATTTATTTCAGGTTGATTTTGTTCTTTTCAATTTTTGATTGTAATTAGATTTCTATTGTTAAGGAAATCTGTACACCATTGAATGAATTTACCTTAAAAAAGAACCGCTTAAAGAGACAATTGCACAAAGTAATTGTTGTCTAACTCTAGTCACATACCTACGCTTTTAGCATGACCTATCGAATGCAATTTGGTTTCCTTGTTTGTACGACACAGCAAGTGTAGTTTCCTGTTGGTGTGAAAACTGATATTTCTACACCGTGTTTGGCATTGGCGCCTGATAGTCAGTTAAACTGATTCGTTTAAAGCGAAGTTCAAAAAGCAATATGCATGCAGACATTTCAGAATATGGGTCATTTCAAGAAGCTATAACTTCATTATTGTAGTGAACACTAGTTTTGTTATTTCTTTGCCATGTTATGTGTATTGGACAATAATGTTGTTACTCCTTGTCATATTATGTGTATTAGACAACAATATACTTTTTTCTTTGCCATATTTGTGTATTGCACAAAAGTCTTTTCTGTTTGCCCTAAGATGTGTATTGGATATCAAATGTTTTTTCACTTTGAGATTTTATGTGTATTGACCATGTCATATTATGCATTTTGAACATGCCATATAATGTGACTTGGACGAATCACATTATGTGTATTGGACATGTCACATTAAGTGTATCGGACACGACATATTATGTGTATTGGACATGTCACATTATGTGTATTGGACATTACATATTATGTATATTGGACATGTCATATTATGAAAATTGGACATGTCACATTATGTGTATAGGACATGTGAAATTATGTATATTGGACATGCCATATTACGTATATTGGACGTACCATATGTGCATTGGACATGTCACATTGTGTGTATTTGACATGACATATTATGTATATTGGACATGCAGTATTATATGTATTAGAAAATTCTGCCAATTGAGATATAGCAAAACTATTTGTAATTTTTTAAAATATTTCTACCTTGAAATAACTTATAATAATTACATAGAATTAATATACACAGTTGTGTGTGACCTGTAATCGAAGACTCTTTAGTGCTGTCGTAAGCAACCTGCCTTATACGTCTATTGAATGTTGTATGCCTAATCCTTATTACATTGTATCATCAATTCTCCAATGCCAATAACGCAGATTGAATTGAAGCAAGAATTAAAACACATAGGACTGAAATTTCACCGATATGTCAGCGTGTCATGTTGGCCAATCAGCAAAGCAACATTTGACTACGTAGCCTTTGATCCGGCCTTGTTAATTAGTGTCCTTATGTATTTATGTCAGGTACATTCATAAAATCGTTGAAATACCTTCCTAAAGAAATATACGTATCGCTTTATTTATGAGAGGTGGCAAAGGCTTCAGTTGATACTAACCTCCAACAATCATCTGAGAATAATATTTCTTATAAAGTGTTTGTGTTCTGATAAGCTGATGTTATGATTTCATAAAACTCCCTACTCTCGCTGACGGCACTATTAGAGTTATGATATCACAAAACATCATATTCCCGCTGACGAGAACCATGATTTCACAAAACGCATCAATCCCGCTGACGACAGTGTTAGAGAGTCTTGAGCGGATAAAATTAGAACAGCGTTATCCGCAACATTCAGATTTTGTAAGAACTACTGTAGTATAATTCCATTAAAATGATGATACGAATAATTGTAATGCACCTTCTTCAGAAATGGATATTACCTGCAGTCGGCCTGTCTATATGTACTCGTGTCTGTCTTCCTAAGACAGATGGACAGAAAGATTTTCTGTTGTATGAAGCAGAAATAATCGCATACCAGGATAAAAAGGCATAGCTGGTAGTTAAACACAAAAGTTCAGTACCTTCAGCATTTCAATATACAAGGAACAGGGAAACAAACCAGTCAATACCAGGATCAGTTTTCAAGACGGTTTATGACAATAAATGAACAGATTTCATCCTGGCTGTGTTAATGTTGCTGACAGTTATACCACAAAACAAGGAGAAATGATTTTCTAATGGCTTCAAGTTTCTTTCTTTGACTGTATATTACCAATTACAGAATGCCAGGTTATACATTAGACCCGGTCGGAGATGTATACCAAATTACATCATAATGGAATCTTTTTGAAGCAATTATGTACGTATTGTAGTAAACAGAAAACAAACGATAAATGACTTGTTGCGAAGAAATAAGGGAATTACTAAGGAGAAGAACATTGAGAGATGGTCATTCTATATAGTTACTCAGGTAAGTAAGAACCTGATGAACCATATAATTTAGTGATAAATTGGAACAGCATACCTACCTGCCTGCCTGCCTACCTGCCTGACAGCCTAACAACCTACCTACCTACCTACTACCTACCTACCTACCTGCATACATACATACATACATACATACATACATACATACATACATACATACATACATACATACATACATACATACATTATTCATCCCCTTATAATGCTGAAATAGACATACCTGCATACATACATTATTCATTCCCTTATGATGCTGAAATAGAGCTTGTCATCAAGAATGACCTAACCAAACCGCATCACTGGTCCAATAAATTTCTCTTAAAGTTTAATCCAGAAAAAACAGGCTATATTTTTCACGAACAAAAAATTAAAAACAATCCTGAACTTGTTTTCGATTATATGGAACTTAAATATGTGGATTCTCATCGCCATCTAGGATTAATACTTTCATCAAATACCAGACGCTCTTGTCACAATGGTAGTATTGTGAAAACAGCATCATCTTGAATAGCAAATCTACTAAAACTAAAACAAAAATTAAGTGGGCAATTTTTAAAAAAAGATCGAATATAACTTATATCAGACCTATCTTGGACTATGCCAGTGTAGTCCGGGACGACTGCTCGATTCAGAAAAATTAAAAAATTAGATAAACTACAACTCGAAGTGGCCAAAATAGTTAGGGGACTTCCAAACAACACTAGCAGGCTTTTTGTTTTGAAACGGGGAGGGGGGATCTGCAGTCTAAAATAAAAAGACACAAATTAGTAACACTCTTCAACTTTAAAATGAGCCAACTCCAGAATGAATTACTCCCTCCTCTTGTATCCGAAAATTATAACCTTCGACGTTCAAACAATATGGCCAGTTGCAGTTTCAGGTTAAATTTTACCAAATCATCTTTTATGCCATCGACAGTATCTTTGGGGAACAATCTCTAACAGTATACTCAGTGTGTTATATCTTACAGTGTTTTGAAAAAGTGTTTAAGTCCAAAAATCATGCCTAGCAAAATGCCAAGTTTATTAATCGAACTCTAGATTTTATCCATATGTCACAATGAAACGTTCCTTAAAATCTAATCTTTACCGTGTTCAACTTCCTGACACTTCTCTTTGTTCACGCGGTGGGATCGAAACCACCATGCATTTTTTCATGTTCTATCAAGTACAGTAGATACAGAGATGAGTTGATGAGAAATTTACTTGCAATGTCATACGCAACTATTGGATTGATTTACTACTTTGGGGAAAGGGCGATGCAAACGCTAAATAGGGAATTTTGCATCATGTTTGCACAGCTATAACTGCTAATGGACAATTTAAATAACTTACTCAAATCGTGATTACTGTCATTGTGCCTCTCTCTCTCTCTCCAACCATTTTATTATTTTTTATTATTATTTCGTCATGTTGAATATGTTGCAATACTTGTATCATGTAGGGAGAAGGTTAATTTAAGATGCTAGAACTTGTGCCCGATCTCATTTTATCCTATTGTGACAATAACATATGCTTAAAACGAAACAAAACATACATTCATGCATGCATATATATGCACATGTGCATGCTTCCTAATCGTAAATACGATGAATAGTCATAGCCTTGATGTTTATACAAATGTGGTTGCATATTTAGAAAATCATTCTCTGAGAAAATGTTCACGAAGGCAGGCTAATTGTATTGATTCAGCCACGTTTCTTTATCGTGTGGCTAAGTTATATTTATTGAAATTTTATCCTTAAGAAACCAGGCAATGTATAGAATCTTCTTTATATAAAACATCATATGTATAGCCTATACGTGTAGTTACACATTATTACTGTAGCTTGTACTTATATATATTTATACGGTAGCTTGTTCGTACAGTTATTAATATGCATGCTTGTACGTATAAATATTTATATGGTAGCTTATTCGTATAGATAGATATTAATACGGTAGCGGGTTTTCAATTGGCATGTAATATCAGGAGTGTACAATCATATAATCAAAGTTCCAGAATTGAGGCCTGTTTCAAACATCACCAAATGCGAACTCTACTCGTTTTGAATTGTAACTATCGGGTAATAAATATTTATGAAAGCATTTTAGGTGTTCAAAATGGATAAAGTGGTAATAGAACGAGTAATGTCAGAGATACAAACTGTGGTTAATTTCAGTGCAAAACGTCTATACGAAAGACATGGATCAGAAAAGTATACCCATTTCACATCTAACGAACTTAATCGATGGTATTATTAGAGGATTTCAGAGCGCCCTCTGTGTTATTTTTGGTTTATTAGACTGATATTTTGGGGCTTTCTGGTTTCTTGAAGTAGAAGAGTACTTTATTATTGGACTGTCTTTTTGAGCTTAATACAGAAAAAGTTGATTCTGACAGGATGGCTATCTCCGCGATACGTACAATACAGTGTGCCCCATAAGTTATACCGTGTTTGTGCAAACTTAATAAATTCCATTGTTTTCACCGACACCTATCATTTAGGCATTATGGGATTGCGGATTACATATGATTCCCATACCTCAGAAAATGAAGTGTTTGACAACATGTGAATACTGCGAAAGTCCTAACATTTGATAACAAAAGTGCATTAATGATTAGTATATACTGCAAAACACGTTAATATATATTTACGAATAATTTTAATTACTAGAGATTACATTCAAGACATATATTGAATTGACCTTAGCAAGCCACCGCACAAAGAAAATAGACCAATTGTTTGGAACTTTTGTTAGACTCTCAACATACAGTAAATAACGAGATAGCTGAAACGTTTACTTAGCAACGATGGTGCAGAGGTGTGGCCACATTTCCAGGCAAATGTAGTCTTTAACATAACAAGGGAATGATGTCTCTGGTACATAGGACGCAAAAAATAAAATTATTAAGTCCCCGTACTGCTTTCTCTGCATGCACAGTAATGGGGGTGGGTGTGATATACTGACACGCATAGAAACAGCGGTTTTTAAAGTACTTGATCTGTTAAGAAAGTAGCAATTATTAGATTGACTGTAAGTCATACTATCAGCTCCATGGACATTCTTTCTAAGCCACACATGAGTTTTACTGTGTCAGTACAGATATGTCGAACATTACCTAGGTAAGACACGAAATTAGAGTTTTCAAACATATTGTAGCTAGATTTATCCAGCAGCGATGTTTATTTGGCACGGTAAGCCACGAGTCCTAAGATGTGCAGATACGTCTGACTTCTATGTGCAAATAATAGTTAATACGTTGGAGGGTACGACTAAATATCGGCCTAAGTAGATCATAGTGATCACAGACTAAATATCGGCCTAAGTTGATCATTGATCAAAGACTAAATATCGGCATAAGTAGATCATAGTTATCACAGACTAAATATCGGCATAAGTAGATCATAGTGATCACAGACTAAATATCGGCATAAGTAGATCATAGTTATCACAGACTAAATATCGTCATAAGTAGATCATAGTGATCACAGACTAAAAATCGAAACAAGTAGATCGTTGTGATCACAGACTAAATATCGGCATAAATAGATCATAGTGATCACAGACATTTCTGTATAGATAGTCAAAATTTGATGTGTATGTTCACTTTACACCACAGACAGAAGGTAGATGTAGGCAGAAGTTACATACATTTATTACAGCTCTAGGTCTTAAAATATGTAACAGAAAGAAGTGAAACCATCATTTTTTAGGTAAAATCAATTAGAGATTTATTTCTCTACAATACAAATATAAAAAGTGAAGAGATACTTAAAGTTTTTGTGAATTAAATTCCATATATCCACAAAATATTGAATGTTCCGAATCAATTCCAATAGTCTTGAATGTCCTGATGTAACACAATGATGCAATCCAGGACGTATTTGAATACGTTGACTATTATTCCAAGTAATGCGTATACATAAAAAAATGAATGAGCACTTTAGTAATTTCAATGAATATTTTACATAAAAAAGTCACTCTCAAATTATCTCTGAATACAAATGTATGTTCTGATCAAAATCAATTCATACAAACTGGCTTAAGAAAGGAATAAATTATTTGTTTTTCAATCCCTATTTATACACATTTTTTCTTGACCTAGATGTGAATCCTACCAACGGAAATTTCAGCATCATTGTAAACAAAACTTGGCTTAAAATGTTCCGAACTCAAATGTTATATAAACATTTTACAACTTACAATCACGGACAAAAGTTACCTATCTAAACATTCTGATTACACTATCTAAAGTACAACTTAAAATCATAGCCTAAAATGAATGACACAATTAAATATACATAACACATGTACTTCGTATAATCCACGAATTATCTTCTCCTTTTTAAGTTATTTACAGGTAGTGCCAAGTCCTTTACTTCGTTGCACATATGGTCATGAAACGTTTTGTGTGAAATCATACGAATCATTTGTGCTATTGTGCTTGCACCGACAAAAATGAATTATGATTGTAATATAGGGCCAGTATATCTTGTCCTAGTTGTAATGACCTACATTTGTTGCCAAATTTACTAAGTCAGGATTTTGGATTAACTACCGGCGTATTCAGAATTTCCTGCTGGCATATTCTTAGCATATAGCTTAAAACTTCTTTTGAATTTTAATTGTGAAGAAAGTGAACAATGTTTAATTGAAACTGATTTCATGAATGTGAAATACATTAACAACTCTTTCATTCAGTTTCACTCAGGTCAATCCTTGGTACTGTTTTAAAGTACCAATGTTTGTTTTTTGCAATACTGTTGCATACCGCTTCGTGACCAGACACCGTATCTAAACCGTTTCAGGAACCAGATAACCGCAACTAATCCTGTAAGTGCATATGACTGTTTCACAATTTAACGGTCCTAAACTGGCATGCTGCTATTTCGTACGCGAGCACATCAACATTTATTGCTTTAAAAATTTATCCTGACAATGAGATTTTGCATTATCTTGCTTCTAGTACTTCAAACAATATCAGTATTTTATCAGAGGAAGAGGACAGCATAGTGTTGTGAAAGTACCGCATGAAACAAAAATCTCCCGAATGATATGAGCTTACGACAACAACGATTGGTGGATCTGAGTTATCCTCGGTCAAAGGATATCGTCATTTTGGGGATATCGATTCGATCGTGGATAAAACATTATCTCTAAAAACAATTTCTGCGACATGACCTTGTTTGTGGAGGTCTTTGCTTCAACTTGTACTCAGAATGTATACTAAAATACGTTTCGCAGTAAAATCGTCGCTTATTATTTTTGCATCGATGCTATCCCTTAGCTTTAGGTATTCGCCAAACGGTTACATTGTGACGAATAATAAAATTTTACTTCTAGAATTTAAACACGCCGGTACAATGCCAGAATAATACTGTCCTCAACTGTTATCCGGTCTCGTCGTCTTCCACAATCGCCTCCCAAGGAATTTTACTCGATGCAGTGTTCAACAAATGTTCATATGGCCAACTTGATTTCTCACCGCACTACGATAAAAATGTCAAAACCGTCATTTTGGTTTATACAAGGACGAACCTTTAGTTGTAGGCATAATTTTATTTTTGATTATGAATGTGCTGATGAGAACTCTTCATTGTTTTTATAAAATCAAAATTTAGAGACCGATGTGATTTTATACACCAAATAATACCAAATTTTACTTTACAGTCAAATACACATCATATGCCGTGATAAAAATATAGCCGCTTATATTCAATGATTTTCAGTCCTTCTGGCGTAATGGGTGGAGCATCCTCAAAATTATTTTCCCTGATTCTATTTATTTACTAGAGCAAATCCGCATATTCGACCGTCGTTATCTGCACATGTAACGACTCAAAAAATATGTAAGCGCAGAAACTTTGCTCGCGTCTACACGCTTAAATAACAATTGTAAAGCGAGAATGTAATAAGGTTATGCGATCTTGTGTGCTTCTCTTTTGGCCGTAGTGAATTTTGGCAGCGCTGCTTTGTCTCAGACTTTATTATCTAAGCCATCACCTCGAAGATCGTGTCAACATCCTTATACTCTAATCCGACCTAATGCAAAAATATTCTGTTATCGATATGAACAAGTAATTTTCTATTACCACGGAATTTCTATTTAGCGACGAATTTATTCATGCAATCATGATCATTCCTGTGCGCATCATCCTCTTCTTCTCGTCCGAATTTGCTTCGTTTATACTATCCTGTTTTAACAACAGCTTCTACAATATCCGGGTGAAGTTCATGGATGATGGTTTGAATGAGTTCCTCGATGTATTTAACCAGCCGAGTAGATTTTCTTACGACACAAAATTTAAAGACGGATACATATTTGTCGATTTGTCGATAGCCTCTAGTAATACTTGATGCCGCATTTCACTCACAGAAACTTACGGTATTGCCTGACTGTCTTTTAATATTCGACGTAAGCTTTGTCTGACCTTGTTTTGGCTAAATTTCGTTCGTGATTAATATTAGCATCCAATTCATTGGTTGTTTTAAGCAGGTGCTTATCGTTTCCAGCTTAAGAAGCGTCCTGAAAATAGGTATCACCAAACAAAAACTGAAACAACTGGATAGCAATCCTGATAAATTCTGCCATCTAAGTATCTTAAATTATCTAAAGCAAAAGTCGGAAATTAACTTAAACCGGGATTGGAAGGTTCTGCCGTCAGCGCTGTGAGTTTCAACGCGATGTATTCTTTCTCTGAAACTGATACTTGTACTCGAGCAGTTATAGAGAGCACAGCTGCACTTGCATCCTGTTTGATGCCATATAATGTCCAAGTCAAAATACGTCGAGTCCCCTATACTACGTCACCTTTCCATAAATTTCCGGACGGAGATCGGTACTGAGATTTGAACATGCATCCAAAAATTAAAGATGACACTGGCTGTAACCCATTCGTTTCCCGCACTGCACGCTGTGAGATGATCTGAAACATCAGATAGGCTTTGCATGAAGCTGGAAATGCTGACGAGGCCGTGACTGAGGACCCATTTTGATTACCGGTGTTCAGCTAAGATAAGGGCGTGATCTTAATTGTTTGTAACACTGCGTCTATCCATATATTGCATGGTGGCTACTTCGGTGGACATTGTGGGTGGATAATCCGTCAGGAACCATTTCGTCCTGGTGGACATGAGCAAACACCCGTTGTTAGTACTATCACAATCGATGATGCATTCTCCCACAAGCACATTGCCTGTTTTGCGGACAGTGTAATTTGTAACATTGTCTTAACTCGCTAGGTCGTGTCCGAGGTGGATGTGGCTGTGAGCAAACCTGTAATCATGGCATTTTGGCTCACGGTGATCTGCCTTCTCATAGTACCGCCTGTTTTATTAAGTTTATCTGCCAAAGCTGCTTCGACATGACTCCACGAGGCAGCTTTGGAAGAAACTAGTTCTGGTTTATATGTAGCAGTGGCTAATCCGTACAAGGATCTTGCGTTCATGTTCATATTATCCGTTGCAGTACCACCGGTTAAAGCCAATTTAGTATTGCCTTACGTCTCCTCGTCCGATCTTCTAGCGGCCCAATCCGCCGAGTGGGATAATGATTTTACAATCCACTGATGACATAATTCCCCAGTACTTGCTGGAGCGTGGAATCATCTCCTAATCCTATTATGGTTCCAAAAGTTGTGTACGACATTATTTATACAACTGAACATCATTAATTTTGATTCTCATCACACGCTGCGAAAGAAACAAGCATCGTATTTTGTTTATTTACTGAATTGTCATTACATGATCGCGAGTCCTACCGGTCCTGATAAAAACAATTTGCTGATGAATATATTACTGAACCACATGCTTAGATACGACCGGGTGATGATTTACATGTTAAACCCCCCTACAGGATAAGTAGCAAATGCTATCCGAATTTAGCGAGTCAATATCGTTGATTATCGGCGATGGTGATCACGTGTTTAAGATTACCGAGCCTGACAAAGTGGTCCCCATAGATGAGTTTCCGAGGATAGCGACCAGCATAAAATGGTAGTGTTTGATAATATCGAAAGCCACCGGAATAACACGACTAAAAATAGTGATATAGAAAACTATCGAAAAGGTTTTGACAAATTTTATATTCCTCCTCCGTAAAATTGTTATCTACCGCTGTCAGTATAAAAACATGTCGTTTAAGAAAATTAAATCTCAACGTTAGAGCGACGACATGCTGAGAACATTTGTGGAGCAGCGTGCCGTGTATAAGAGGATAAAGTGAGTAAACAAGAATTCCAGCGTGATGTGGCCCAGTAACTGTGTAAGCCGATATTAACAGCGCTTGATGAATCTAGGAAGGATCATGATCCTAAACAAGATAAACTTCTCAAAACCTTAACCACTACACAGCCGGCTCAACAACTGGCGCTGGAGCAGCTGGTGGATCAAAAACAGAGTTCGGCAAGAAAAGACAGCAGTCTTCTTTGAACGTGAGAAAACTCGCTGTGGGGTTATCTATTCGTGCCACCAGAATGAATAATGCACGGGTGAGATAACTTAAATTACTAGCAGCTGAAACTAAGACATGGTAAACCGAGCGTGACGCTTCAAAAGCGGCCAAAGCAGAAGTGGAGGAGATCCAAGAAGTTGTAGAGGCTCAGCTGAATGAGGCCCCCCCCCAAAAAAAAAAAAAGAAGTAAAAAGACAGCGCTTGCTCTAAAATGTGACAGACGATTTGATAGCCACCATAAGCTGTTTACCTCCTGATAAATCCAAAACCTAGCTAGAAGATTTTAAAGAAAATATTTCTAAAATGCTAGTTGTGATCCGTCAGTCAAAACAAATCCCCCAAGAAAGTTACAATGTGATGCGGTCAGTGCTCAAAATGTTAAGGAAAATCAATAAGCATTACGGCAAAGTGATTGCTAATAAACCCGATAGTAAGGAGATAATCCTGATGAACAGTTTACTCGACGAGCTAAAACAACTTAAACAGTCAATTACGTGATCAGTAAGCCGAGAGAGAAAAATGTATTTATCTTATTCTATCTTGACGACTGGGTGCTCAAAAGCGACAAAACCGGAGGTGGGATAGGAAGTGACGGGTATTCTATCCATGACAGATCTAATATCCGTGATGACTCTAATATTCATTACTATCATCATCCAGCCGAGATCGTCTCCTGTTTGAAATTGCTAATCGCTTCTTAAACAAGCTGATAATAAAAGCGTCGAACTCGATAACAAAATCGTGGAAATTGTAAACCATATGTTCCTCCAAAAATGGTTCACGCCCAAGCAATAACAAATAAAATACCGAGTAAAGATTGATTAACAAACCAGTTGTTTGAAGCCGATTGATTGAATCTTGACAAATTCTGTTTTAGTAGATTAGTACTAATATACAAAATGTCGCTCGAAGATACAACGTTGTCATTTGATTTTCGCTCTGTGAATTCCATGATATGATACAATCCGCCACTGCAAGTGAATAAAAAATCATCGTACGCAGTAGCAATGATTTCGACTAAAATTGTGAACTCTTTTTTTTATAACGTTTACCGAGCAAAATAACTACCCATTGCGTTAACGACTCTGACTATTTTTCCTGGAGGGTATAACTTTACCAATATAGCTTCCGAAATTTCCTGACTGATGACAGAGCGAGGCCATACTGCCTCTAATAATAAAATAATAAAATCGAACCGAATCATTCGACATTAAGAACGAGGATTAGCTTAACTGGAACTTTTGATGAATTTCCTGTGGCTATTCTCTTAGGACCGTGTTTGGATTTAATGCTCAGCTGATTAACGATAATGGTTTTCACGATGGGGATTTACCGATTAATATTACTGATGTCAGTAGTTTGGTTATTAATTGTTCGATGCCCATTTGTATTTATCCTCGGCAGTCGCTGCTTCCAATGCGATTCATTAGATATCGATTAATGTGCCTCCTGGGTTGTTGATGCAATTTCGACTGAATCCTTTTTATTTATTATCCTGTCGTGAACACCTGTGTGATTTCTGAATTTACGGTGTGGTTGACAGACCAACTGGGAAATACCGTGGATGATAACAACGAGAGAATCTTGTAATATCTGCACTTAAGGCGCGTACTTCTTCGGTGTTTTCTGAGAAAAAGTCAGGCACAAGCCCCTCTAATTTTGTTTGTTGCGAAAACATCGTGATTTGCAGATCCCCCCAAAATTATAATGGATAATGCTACAAAACCATGAAGCCAAAACGTTCAGCAAGTCGTAAAATCCTCGGTTGATATTTATCCACGTTATTTTCCAAATTTAGTTCAGCCTTACCCGGGATAGCGTCGAAAGCCGTCCCCATCGTTTTCAAAGCTGCTGATGCAGGAACCATTGGGGCAGCATTATCTGCAAGTACGGCGTTCGACCAAAAAATAGCGAGTAAGATTATGGAAAAACTTGAAAGAGCACAGAAAGAAGAAGCTAAGCGTGCCATTGAAAAAAACGACGATTAAACTTTCGCACAAACCGAGCAGATTTGATCGGATTTAGAAAAGAGAGCTGGAAATGCGAGCACTGCTGACAATGCAAGCACTGTTACACATAGATCTACTATTACAGGTTTAATGTCTGGATACGGTTTAAAATGATTATGGTAATTTCCAATAATTCCGGCGGAACTATCAAGCATCAGATACAAAATAATATTAATGCATAATGTATAAGCATGTACTCAAGATTCACTCCCGATTATTTCAAATTATACGACGATACCCTCATCGATGATTTCACTACCAAATATCACTAATCTGAATGCGCGCACCCACATAAATATCGAAATCCATCATGAAGATGTTTATTTGTCACGTCATAAGGAGTTTCTGCAAGTCCGAGGGAAAGTTCAGACGAATGCCGTGACCCCAGACAATTTAGCAGATTGTCCTCAGATTACGTTTCAAAACAAAGGGTGGTATATCGTCTCAATACCAGCTGAATAGTCATATTGTGGAAAAAATTAATGGACATTTGCCTCGCACCAGTGCTATATTAAACTGGATCACGTTTAGCGATGATTATATCCGGTTGTGTGCTACGAGTAAGTGGTGGTACCACGATACAGGTACAGGCGCTGAGGTCAGTAACGATTTTTCAGCTTTGACGGAAGTGATCACGCCAGCTTTTGCGGAGGATGGTGATAATGTGACGGAATTGATTTTCAGAACCAATTTGTCCTTTGCGAGACAGGCCGGTTACTGTGTCGGATTTGCCACAAAAAAGAGCCCTCACTGATGTTCACCGTGAAACTTGCATGATGTTTCCGCTTGATGTTTGGAGTGTGCAGTTACACTACAACGGTATTCAGATGGGTGAAACACACATTAATTCTCGAGAGGAATTCCCCTGCTCAATACATGCATTAAGCCTCTTCGGCTGCAGATGGTAAATTCGTGGTGAGTTGGTTATCGTTATGAATGCCAAAATGACCTCCTCGATTACTTATGCACTCAAATTAGAATCGATGTGAAATTTACATTAAAAGCCTCTATTTTGAACAAACTTGGATTTACATGCAGAAATTTAACGCGGATCATGTCACTAACACGTAGCGAGTAGCGACGAATGTGTGCAGTGAGCTTCCAAGGCATGTGTTTGTCGTTTTGCAACCCGCTGCACGGTGTATGCATCAGACCAGAACAAAACATGTTTTGATCACTTCGAGACAATATCTCGAACGAGAACTCGAATGTAATTGCGATATCGCAAACAGAAATAATACTCGAGCGTACATGATGCTGATGGAAGCTATGGAAAAATACAAGGATACACACAGGCACTCAAATTTCTTTACAAGATTTTTCAGCGTTATTTCCCATTTTTAATTTCGATGTCGCCAAATATCCCCAATGACTCAAAGATACTCTAGGGGATATAGAAATCAGGTGGACTGCAGCCCCTGTGGGGGATTATATGTGTTATGCTTTAAACACCTCTGATCGTTTGATGACTTCATACGTCCTCAACATCAAAATTAATGCAGTGGTCTAAGAGACCACCACGTGTAAACTGCAATGCATTTTAAAGATGATCAGAGTGCAATAGTGTTGAAGTGTAAACATTTCTAACTACTAGTCAAGTAACGACTGTTGTCTAAAATGCAAGCATATCTAGAGACGATCGATCAATAATGTGATTGGAAATGCAAACATAATTCATTTACACTGTATAAAATACCACATCACCGTCGTAAAAATGTTAACTTTTATATAAATGCAAGGAAAAGAACTAAGCCCAGAAATAACTAGTTCTTTTCCCAAAATTGCCTCAGCTATTCTTCCTGTCATCAAGAGACCTATTTCCTAACTTTATCTTCGGTATTATTACCGATTGATGTAGCTGGAGCAACAGGAGCGGCTTCTAGAACTACAGAAAGAGTGGTTAAAGGTAATCGTTTGACTAGAAATGCGAGCATGTCCAGAAAAAAGAGAATGTTCATTACATCATCTAGTGGCTATGCCACCATAGGGTATCGTAATAAAAGGAAAAATAATATCACATATTATAAATAATAACGAAGATGCCGTATGTTTCAGTAGGATTAAGTTTATCAGCGTCACAAAAGAAAATCATCGCTACAGCGGCAAAGTGTACAAAATGAGTATCGGATAAACTCGATGTGACTGCGGTAGCCTCCGTGTCAAACTGTCCCGATAAACTCATGCTTATTACTCGTCAGGTTCCTGCATTAACTAAACACGCTACGGCTAAAAAAGGCGTAATCCTTAAAACCATCTGCAGCATAATTGTCCAAATAAAGAGGGTTTATCGGACATTTATGAGCCGGCGTGGCCGGGTCAATCCTGCCCAGAAGATGACTACACACTTCCTAGTATGGTAAGAGGCCGTGGAAATGCTCATGTTTCTGGAAAATAGAGGCGGAGGATTGACAAGGCCATGATAAAGCCAATTTCTAATTTAGACATCGAAGACAATAGCATCTACCGTTAAAATTCTCAGAGTTGTTTCTTCGAAAGATCATCTTCCGGATCCATTTCAGAGGAGGAAAGTTGTATGATTAATATTCAAAATTATAACGATAAGGATGGAATTCATTGGGTAGCTGTTGTCAACGATCCTGACCATAAAGACGTAGATTACATTGATTCTTTTGTTTACCCCCTTCAGACGATGTGATTCGGTCTTTGAAAACTACACGTAAGGGGGCCTTGTTTAATGCGCTTCAGTTTCAGTGTGTCGACGACAGTAATTGTAGTTGGCATAACATTAAATACATCGATGACAGGCATAGCTGAAAATCTCCAGTAAATACAGTGTTGTCCATGTTTCCAAAACAATAATTTAATAGACGTTGAAGAGTATACATACAGTAGAAAAATCGACAGCAATAATTCATGGTGTTTACGATGCAGGACAAGGACAGGAAACCTGAAGGAGGTGGAGGTGACTACCAAACACAATCGTAAAATGAAAAGGTCGCAGTGCGCTGTGTCTGGTGAGAAAAATATCTTAGGTGGTGTCTAATTGCACAGTGTTTATGTAAACAAATTATCAATACTTGCATTGCAGTTTCTAACATAATCATCAATAATTAATTGTAGTTTTTAACAGAATCATTATAACATGGGCATCATTGTTACCGCTGCGGTCTGGATACGAGCAACGACGAAATAACGATAGGACGAAATTTGTGTTTAGTAGGATTTGTCCAGTGAGGAGGACGTAAAATTATAGGAGGCCCTAGGAATATCCACAAAATCTTCGGTAAAGGTCCAAGACCCAAGGAAGAATGGATATTACTAGGAATAAGAGAGGGTCGTAGAATCCTTTCGATGTGCAATTAGATGAAACCGACCAACCGCTACCTGGTCAAGATCCTTATAACGGTGAGAGTCTGATTGCTATTCAACACGATATTTGTTATCGGGATCACAAAGCCGATAAAGCCGGATACGATACGTGGATGTTATAGGATTTACAGGGTTTTAAACTTAATCGTTTTAAGAGAGAGAGAGAGAGAGAGAGATAATCGACCGCGGCTTAGTGCGCAGCATCAGAAGCGCTAAAAATAAATTAGGAATCGGTATGGGAGCACGTCGTATGGGTGTCAGTGCACCAAGGAAGCAGCAAGAGCAACTTGCCGAAGAATTGCTTAAACCCGTACAAAATATTTCACGTCATAAGGTCATTGATGTACTGGTAGATGATATTTGGTCAGCGGATTTAGTGGACATGAGAGATTATAGCGTTTATAATAAAGGGATCAAATATCTACTCAACATCATCAATGTATTCAGCAAATTCTCTTGGGATGTGCCTTTAAGCAATAACAAAAGAGATTCGATCATCGACCGTCACGCTCATTATAATAGTGGAGAAAGAATTAGGAAAATTATGGGTGGATCATGAAAGAGAATTTACAACAAGACGGTCTCGGATGGGTTACAAATAAATATCCTCATGCTATACAGCGCACAAAACCAATGCAAAGCTTTGATTGAGCATTTTAACAGGACGTCAAAAACTGCATGTGGAAAAGATTTTTCCAGCTATAACACTTACCGATATTTAGATTTTTCAACCAGAAATCGTAGACGACTATACTTGCACAACGCATACAAATTATGAAACGACCTCCACAGAAGCACGTCAAAGCAAACACAACGAGTAGGTGACAGAAGACTTATTATTTTTTTTTTGCATCCCACTAATTTAACAGCTTGGATGACCTGGTGACAATCAGTAGACAAAAAACCACGTTTGGAAAAGGATACTCACCTGACTGGACTGAAGAAATATAATCGTGGTAAATAAAATGCAGATAGCATTACATGTTACTTATACACTTAAAGACGTGGCAGAAGAACCGACCGAAGATCTTTTTACGAGCAGGAACTGCAGAAAAACGTTCAGGACATGTTTAGGATAGAACAATCATTTCGACCAGAGGCACAAGTCCACTTGTCAAATGGTTCGGTTATCCGGATAACTTTAATTCGGGGATTCTGACGACAGTGTTGAAGATGCCTTCGGGGTGTGCTCGCACATCATCGATGATGACATGATCAGTGGTGCATAAGCCGCTAAAACGTTTTTGCCTGATACCGCCAAGCATTTCATAAAGCTTTCGGGTAATCTCATCATGTCAAAAATACTTTGAAACATGGGAGTGGAATGCGTATGATGCAGTTGAGCAAAATGTAGAACTGATTTCGTTGTGGGGCGGTCAAATTAAAACGTTTAAGTTTATTTTGAATGTGATATTGCTGTTTATATTTTTGAACCGGTCTCTAATGACCGACTTACATCTTATCCTCCGGCCCAGGTTTATCCGGGAAAAATATCATCTCGGTAATGTAAATTATTCGTTATTCGCTAGCGCTATAATCTCACCAATACATTTCTGCAGACCTTCTCTACGGGCTTAGCTACTATTTCCACATCCGGAAGGCTATGAAGGTCGGACCAGGCTGGGGCCATGGTTTATGCTGTATTGATTTTTGTTTTCAATAAGTGAACAATTAATTGAAGAAAACGATTAATAGTATAATACATTTAGTTCAGACAACGTTTCCAGGCCTTTGCGGGTTTCGATTAGGGTTTTTACGTTTCTTTTCAAGACCCGGTTCCGGTTGATGATATCGCTTGCAGGTCGGAGGCAGGTATACGAAGTGTTTTAGCCTCTCAGTTAGAGAAACATCGCATCATAAACATCAACGTGCGTCGTTTGCATTTCAAAAGCCTTATTTTGCTCCGGTGGTGATGCATAACTTACGCAGATACGGTTCACACTTAATCGTCAAATAGTTTGGTAAGTTCTAGCAGAAAATCAAGTTCATTACTAACAACATGGTAAAATACAAGTCATTCTTGTTAGGCAAATTAAGATTCATCGATAGTCTTTAGCTTATGTCAGCTTCGTTGGACGACCTCGTGAAAAACGCACACCAAAGAAAAAAGTATATATCAGATCGAGTATGTTACGCGCAAGGGGGTTTGTCCTTACGAGTTCAAGAATGGTTAGAGACATTTGTGAGTAGTTAATAGGGACGATTCAGCGTCAATGAGAATTAGCATTACAGACCCCCCTGGGACTGTTTAGCGTCAATGGAAATTTAACATTAACCACCCTGGGACTGTTTAGCGTCTATGTAAATTTAACATGGACGATAAAACCCTGGGACTGTTTAGTGTCAAGGGAAATTATCATGGGAATATGGAAATTTAACATGGACGAAAAATCGTGGGACTGTTGAGCGTCAAGGGGAATTGAACAATGGAAATTGAACATGATGGGACTGTATAGCGTCAAAGAAATTTAAACAGGGTGGGACTGTATAGCCTCAAGGGAAATTGAACATGGGATTTTTTTAAAAAAATAACAACAAAAAAAAAAATGGGGTAGGCAATGGAAAGTCAATCTCTTTTCGAGAAATGTGGGTGGCCCTGAAAAGGGCCTTTGGGTTTATGTTAATGTATCCATTAACATAAGGGGCACCGCATTGGTCTTCTTCTTGTCCTTAGGCTGCGCCTCACTGTAGGACCGTAAATCAGGACTCTTTTGAGGCATCCTTGTCTTTCTACGTAGATCCTACGTATCCACAGACTGGTGTCTGTCCTGTGGACAACTGTCCACTTGGACCGGACATACATGGGTATGTCCGTCTGGAACATCATCGAAGACACAAGCGTAGAAGATTGCACATCGGTCGACATCTTGAGGCGCCGAGAACAGGTGAATCAATGCAGTGAACTGCACTTATTCATAGGTAGAGGAAGGATTGAAACGGATTGAGTTCATTGACCAATCCAAACACGCGTTACAAAATTCAGTCAGCCCGCATCCAATCCGAAGAGAGCAGTCTGTGACGTCACTTGGTCTATATAGATTCGCTAGCGCCTGTGCGCAGTCAATCTATGCGACAGTGATTCAACATGACGGAAACTCAGAAAACGATTCATTGGGGTGCACCAGCAGTGGAGACCGTTCAAGGGAACCCGGACTTACTTTCAGAAGAGGTAAATTAGGATTTTGTGGATTTTCTTACCTCGCAAGAATTTGTTCCGGAACCTTCGTCACCTTCATTACCGCAAGTTGAGAATTTTAGACAGAGACAGAAAGAAGAATTGGAGAAATTTATACAACGACAAAAGGAAGCGGAACAAGCTTTTCTCCTACAGCAACAGCAGCAAGAAGAAGAGGTAAGAAAAAAACAAGAAGAAGAATTAGCAGCAAAGAAACAAGAGGGTGAAAATCAAACGGTCACGGTACTGTTGGACATTTTAGCGGAGTTAAGAAGTCTGAAACAAATGTATCAGACTTCTTTATTACGACCGAAGAGAACACAACCTTCCCGAGCTAAACACGTCAACCCTGTGACTAAGACTACCGTACCACCCTTAGTGATTTCAACCAAATCATCATCATCATCAACAGTACGCAGTCCAGAAGTAGGCCTTGGCCGTGGCAAAGGCTTAAGGCAGTTAAAGTTGATTGCTTAAACTCACCCCTACACCAAAAAAAGGCCCTTTTCAGGGCCACCCACGTCTCTCGAAAAGAGATACACTTTCAATTTGCCAATAACTAAAAAAAACTAAAAACATTTTACCCCTATAGTACGTGTCTGTGTATGAGTGCGTGAGTGTACGTTCTTATTTTAAAATCAAAACCCAAAGACACTTACCTTACATAATTAATTTATTCTTTTATCTATAGTTACAATCCAATTCACCACAGAGCACTTTAAAAAGTTCATACGCTTCTTCTGTCTCATTGTTTAGTCTCTCTGTTTTTTAAATTTCTTCACCGTCACAGTCTTTTTCTCTTCTTCCTCCTCACTTTCTTCCCTTCTTCTTTTCTTCTCCTGTTTCTTTTTGTTCACCTGGCTGCTTTCTTCCTCTGAAGAATCCCTCTCTTCTTCTGAAGAATCCCTCTTTTCTTCTGACTCCTCTTGTCTCTTTTTTGGGCAATCTGGAGACCAATGTCCTTTTTCTTTACAATAATAACAGGTATCTTGACTTTTGTCTTTTCTAGCCCCTGTTTTTTATCTTTTTTGACGGTCTGGACACTCTGAAGACCAATGCCCGTTCTTTTGACAGATATAGCAAGTATCTTGACTTTTATCTTGAAAGGAAGGAGAGTAGTCCGTCGGCTGGTCTGAAGAGAATTTTCTAATGACCCCTCGCAAAGCTCTGATGAAACGTTCGATTTGGCTAGTCTCAACCATTGTTGTGCTCGGTTTGAGAGTGAAATGAATAGTGAAAGGACAAGACACACACCCTTTTATATACGCTGGTCTGCCATGATTATGAATTAGCCGATGGTGTTTAAACTTGAGTCATTTGACGTTTTTCACTCAAGATGAAACGATCCTATTCATTCGAGAAGAAAGAAGAAGAAGAAATTAACGGGCAGAAACGTGGTCTATCGCCTCGTACCAGGGCTGAAGTCTTGGCACAAATTCATGCCAGTGATTTTGAAGAGGACATCAGTGAACCAGAATCCGAACCCTCTAAACAAAGTTCACCACCCTTAGTCAACCCTGAAAAGTACTATTCCATTCGAGAGACGGAAAAGCGCTCCTCTATAAAATTTAGAACCACGGCTTACAAATACTCAGTGAAGTTTAAAGATTTCAAGGCTGAAGTACCGTTAGAGAAAGCAGAAGGGTTCATCACTGGGGTGTGGGATTCTTTGCTCACCGCACTCAAGCGACAATGTCAACCCAAAGAAGACGATCGTTTGAGACTTTCCATACAACACGACGGTTTGAAATCCCCCTGTTTGGATCGAGTTTAGCAGACCCGCAGAATTGACTGCTTCCAAAGTCATGGACAAGATTCAACACGTGCAACAATCTAATGACCAGTTTGACATCACCGATGGAAAAGCCACACTGGACATGACCCACGTCTCTCCTCCTCAAGGGACCGGACAACGCAATAAGGTGTTCTTGGTGAACGACCTTCGCAGCACCAAAAAGAGTCTCGTCCAAATTCACAATTCTCAAGACCAGATGTGTTTAGCCAGGGCCATCGTGGTGGGACGAACCTATGCCAACAAGAACGACACGGTAGAATGGAAAAGAACCTGGAAAATAATTCAACAATCCGACCGAGCCAAACAACGAAATGAAGCAGAACTCCTGTTACAACAAGCCGGACTGTCCAAAGACACACCCTGTGGCATTCCTGAGATGCAAAAATTGCAAGATGTCCTAGCTCCATTCTACACCTTGAAACTGGACCCTCAATAAGTGCACGGACCTCTGTTGTTTCAACGGAAAGACTTTAAGGACGGAAAATACATTCATGTCTATTATCACGATGACCATTTTGATACCATTACCAGTATCACTGCATTCCTGGGATACGGTTATTATTGTGAGAAATGTGACCATGGTTATAATAATCGAGAGCAACACAAACATTGCGGATTGAAATGCTCAGGATGTTTGGCCTCTCCACCCTGTCTGAGCGAAGGACAAAAACCAGTACATTGTCCTGCTTCTCTGCGCACGTTTGTCAGCCCTGCCTGTTACCAACAACATCTGAAGACACAAGGTTCACAGCAGAAATGTGCTTGTCAACTCCTGAGATTGTGCCCTACGTGTGGACAAGGCCTATGTACCAACAGTGCCAAGACACACGTATGTTCAGGAAAGAAAAAATGTCACATTTGTCACCACATCGTGGACATGGAACACCAATGCTACGTGCAAAAATACCAGCCCCCACCAGAGAAAGAGGACGGTCACAAGAAGAAAGGCAATTTCATCTTTTTCGATTTCGAATGCATGCAAGAGACCGGCATTCACATTCCTAATTTCTGCGTGGCTCATCGAGCGTGCGAGAAGTGCATTCAAGAACCTATCTTCAGTCATTGTCCTCACTGTAGCAAGATTCCTGGAGGACGTGAAAAAATCTTTCGGGGACCGAACACGCAAGCCGATTTCGCTCGATGGGTCTTAGACCCCATCAACAAGACGTGGAGCCAAGAGGACATCGAACGTTACGGAGATTGTCATCGTCATGCCACGGTGATGGCTCACAATTTCTCCGGATACTATACGGAACATGGCACCGAACGTCCTAGAGTGACTTTGAACGGAGCCAAAATCATTTTCATGCAAGTGGGACAAGTACAGTTTAAAGATTCGATGAGCTATATGGCCATGCCTTTGAGTCGAATGCCTAAAACGTTTGGAATGACAGAAATGGCTAAAGGGTACTTTCCACACTTTTTCAATACGGAAGCCAATCAACACGCCGTTCTACCCCATTTACCTGAGGCTCACTATTACGACCCCGACAACATGCGTATCGAACAACGAGAAGCTTTCTACGCTTGGTACCAGGCTCACGCCTCGGACCCTTTCGACTTTCAGGAAGAAATGCTAAAGTATTGTCGTTCCGACGTGGACATTTTACGGCGTTGCTGTGGAAAATTTCGAGAACTGTTCATGGAACACGGAGGGGTCGATCCTTTGAAAGAAGCTTGCACCATTGCCAAAGCGTGTTCCTTAGTGTACAGGCAACGATTCATGCCTGAAAACACCGTGGCTGTCATCAGTCCTCAAACGACCAACTATGTCAAACGTCAATACTCGGTCAAAGCCCTACGCTGGTTACATTACTTGTGCGACAAGGAAGACAAATGGATTCAGCATGCCCGCAACGGAGGAGGTGAAAAGACTATCGGAACGCATTCGGTCGATGGCTGGGACTTAGAAAACCCCAAGATTGTGTACGAGTTTAACGGTGGCTTATTTCACGGATGTCCCGTCTGTTACCCTGACCGCGACACTAAAAATCAGTTTTTACAACGAACCATGGAAGACTTGTACCAGGCCACTTGTCAGCGACGCCTAAAGTTAGAACAGGAAGGATACCAAGTGGTGGAAATGTGGGAACACGAGTACGATCACCGTTTTGAAAACCGATCCCGACTTTAAACACCTCGTGGAAAGTTACCAGTTCATGGACCCGCTGAACCCGAGTGATAGTTTGTACGGAGGAAGAACCAATGCCACCTGTTTGCTGTACCAAGCCGACGAAGGGAAAGGAGAAGAAATCAAATACTTGGACGTGTGTTCGCTGTATCCCTACGTGTGCAAATATTGTCGCTTTCCTGCAGGGCACCCACAATTGTTGACGGAACACATCGACCTGAAAAACATTCGACAATACGAAGGTCTGATCAAGTGTAAAGTTTTGCCTCCCACGGACTTGTACCATCCCGTGTTATCTCACCATTGCCAAGGCAAACTGATGTTTCCTTTGTGCCGTACTTGTGCCGAAACGTGCAACCAAGATCAGCCCTGTCAGCACACCCAGGAAGAACGGGTCTTGACGGGGACGTGGGTTAGCGTGGAATTGTTCAAAGCTCTGGACATGGGATACCAACTGTTAGAAGTGTACGAAATTTGCCACTTTCCCAAGAAACAACAATACCACAAGGGTGACCCCACGCAGAAAGTCATTTTCGCCGACTACGTGGATGCCTTTTTGAAACTGAAACAAGAAGTCAGCGGCTATCCTTCCTGGTGTCACACTCCCGAAGACCAAATACAATTCAAAGAGAAATACTATGAACAAGAAGGCATCTCTTTAGACCACATCGAGAAAAACAAAGGCAGGCGATCGTTTGCCAAAGTGATGTTAAATTGCTTGTGAGGTAAAATGGCACAACGACCGTGTTTACCCCAGACGGAATATTTGACAGAACCTTCCCGCTACTTCCAGATGATTCGCGACAAAACCACATACATGAAACACGTGGACGTCGTTCGCGAGGATTTGATCTTGGTCAATTACGAAGAAGATCTGGACTTTGTACAAGACGACCCTTTTGGAAATGTCATCATTGCGGCTTACGTGACAGCTCATGCTCGCTTAAAATTGTACGAAGCTTTAGAACTGTTAGGGGAACGCGTCCTGTACTTTGACACGGACAGTTGCATTTACATCCATCACCTGAGTCAACAGCACCCTAACATCGAAGGAGACCGTTTAGGGGCCTGGACAGACGAGCATCCCGACGACAAGATTCTAAGTTTCGTCAGTGGTGGTCCCAAAAATTACGGTTACGAATACCGGGACAAACAAGGAGAAGTGCACACGCAGTGCAAAGTGAAAGGATTGACTCTGAATTATCGTACCAGTCGAGTGGTGAACTTTGGGGTACTGAAAGAAGCCTTGCAGTCTGGAAAAGATCAACAGTTTAAAGTGACCACCTATCAACCGACCAAGATTGCACGTTTACCCACTCACCACATCGTCAGTCGACCCTTGGAAAAAGTCTATCAAATCGTGTACCAGAAGCGAGTGCGACTTCCCAATCATTTCACCTTACCGTATGGACACGTCGGTATTGGTCTGTATATAAAAAGGAACCCTAGGCAAGATCGATAGTTCATTGTGACTACCAAGACCAAGCGAACAAGATGAATACTTTCAGAGAAACACAAAACAAGTTTAGAAAGGAACAATACAAGTGTGGGGCTTCGGAAGTGGAATGCGATTGTGGGCCTTGCGATGGGTACGATGCTGTACGTTGTGACCTTAGCGATGCCGTAAAGCATCATGGGAACTTTGTTCTCACTACCCCTATCATGGAAAGTGATGCTGTGCGTGTCAAACCTGAGGGATGCGAAAGCGATGCCGCTCGTCCTCTTGGACATTTTACTGGGTTTCGTTTTAAAGGTGAATGTTCACCTTCACGTCTACCCCCCTACGGATGTCATCCATCTCTGAGCAAGCTCCTGCCCATGTCACTCAACCCTCATCGAAACGAACCTGTGAAAGACGAATATTCGTTTCCTGTGCGTTTGTCGGAATACTGCGACTTTGAAAATCGTCTTCAATCGTTCAAAGGAAAATGGCCTAAGTATCTTGGAGGCCCGACCCCCGAAGAATTAGCCAGAGCCGGATTGTTCTACTTGGGCGAAGGAGATAAAGTCAAGTGCTTCAGTTGCGGTGTGTCACTTCACCACTGGGAACCGCAAGATTCGGCCTACGTAGAACATGCTCGATGGTTACCGAATTGTCATTACTTACCCTTAGTGGGACCGAGACATTCAAGTAACTTACCATAATCTGTTTATGGATACTTTACAAGAGAACATTCGTGCTTTGCCTGTGGAGTTGAGAGAACGCATTTACCGAGAGCTGGTCAAAATACAAGTGAACGTAAAGAACAATTGCATCCATTACGTCACCGGTGTTTGAACCACTGGTACCTGAATGCTATACAAGGACTGATTCAGTTGAAAGTGTTCCATTGGACAGACATTGATCAACGACCCCCTGGTTTTTAAAAGGAATGGTTTGGTATGGATAATTATATCTACTACATAGTAAACTTACTAGATCCAATTCCAGAGGAAGAGTTAACGAACTACCAACATCTTTTACGCAATGTCGACTTAGTGAAAGAGGAAACTTCTGAACGAATTGTAACGTGTAGATTAGTGTTTAAACGATTTAGATTCGACAATGAATTAAAAAGATGTCTGTGCAAACAATACATGTCTTGTATCAGACAAAAGAGGATTTAGCATGACCTATTCATGGATATTTTACAAGAGAACATTCGTGCTTTGCCTGTGGAGTTGAGAGAAAGGATTTACCGAGAGCTGGTCAAAATACAAGTCAAACGTAAAGAACAGTTGCATCCGTTACGTCACCAGATCTTTAACCACTGGTACTTGAATGGTATAAGAGAACTGATTCTTCAAAAATTGTGTCAGTGGTCAGACCTTGTTCAATACTTCCAGGCCCCCGATGATCCACGTGTTGATCATTTTGGTTACTTCGAGATTCACCTAGTACAACACACTGAGGACGACAAGGTAAAGGATTACCAACATATTTTACGTGGAATCTACTTAGCGAAAGAGGAAACTTCTAAACGAAGCCTGACGTTTCGGTTACAGTATGCAACATTTAGATTCCCCACTGGAGAACGAAGATGTCTGGCTAGAAAGTACGTGTATTGTTTCCGAAACAAAGAGACTATAAAAACAGGCTGCTATGCCACGACTTTTATCGCATGTAATCCAACAGATTCCGTGGAAGGAACTCAATGACCATATTCAAACCGTGGATCATTACCGTCGATTATTATAAGAACTGTATCCATTCAATTTGGGTCGACAAGTGGTGTGTGTCTTAGTGACTTGTTTTCTGGGATTTCGTTTACCAGCCGATTCCTTGTGGACTCTTTACGAACAGTATTTGCCACCCATTCAACATGAAAGTGGTGCCTTTAAATGTTCACGAGAGACTCCTTTTGCTCAAAGCCTTACGTTTTCATCTGGATACTTCTCGACCTCTACGGGAAAAAAAGATTCGTCAACTTTTAGCTACCCAAGACGTGTATGACGATGTGTGTGTAGCTTATGACTTACACCCCCATTGGACAGATGTCCGTGCCTGGAAAGAATGGGATTTTGAGGCTTGGACCCAAGAAGTGGCCCAGTATGCACGAGAGTTGTTCAAGGAAAAAAGTCACTTTTCAACCTGTGTTAGTGACGGTACCAGAAGAACCCGTCACCCAGGACAGGACTGTCGTGGACAGGCCTGAAAGACCCTTTCGGGAGGACAGTTGTGTGACCTTACCCCCTATAGAACTGGTCAGAACTTGACCCAAAACATGTTGTACAGACACTTGCTTTTATTCCACGTTAATGATTTTCATGTGCCTTTTATCGTTGTACTTAAGCCTTTGGCTTTTATGTATCTTTGTCTTTCGTATTCATGTTTAAAACATTCAATAAACGTGTCCTGAAAAAAAGTATATAAACTCTCGTCTTGTTTGTTTTCGTGTCACAAGTGACATTCCTGACACTATGGCTACCTCTGCTGCTTCTGCTCCCTCTTCCTCCACTGTCAAAGTCATCGACGAACACTTAGATCGTGCCAGTTGGGAGGCTTTGTATCTTCGCCATCCCTAGCGGTTCAGGCAAAACCGAATTCGTCAAACGTTTGATCGAACATAAACATCATTTGATCGATCGACCACCTCAACGTATCGTGTGGGCTGTCCCGAAGAAACGTGGAGAGTTGACCGTAGGAGATTGGGTGCGCATTGGCAAAACCAAACGCACTTTCGACAAAGGTTACTTACCTAACTGGACGACCGAATTGTTTCGTGTCACTGGACGAGTGCATGGCCGTCATCCTGCCGTCTATAAATTGGAAGACATGAACGGAGAAGTGCTCAAAGGAACGTTTTATTTGCCCGAGTTACAACGTGTCACCAAAACAGAGGACGACGTGTACGAAATCGAAAGCATTCTCGAACGCAGAACGCGTAAAGTGGGCAAACGACGTGTCAAAGAAGTCCAAGTACGTTTAAAGGATATCCACCCAGTTTTGATTCTTGGATCGACGCTTCGCAAGTCATCGACTATAAAAAGAAGTGACCATCATGCCCTTTCACACAGACGTAGCTACGTCGACCACTTCTTCACCCAGTTCTTCTCTGCAAGATTTATAAAAACAACCCTCGTGGGTGTGGTGTGGAGAACGTGTGCCTAAAACTCAAATCGTCTTTTTCTGCCAAATCTTCGTGGTGTATTGTGTCATCGGGGCAGCTATCGCCAATTTGAGTTTGCAACAAGGAGACAAACAATTGTGGACGATTTTATTGAGCATTTGCATCGGTTACCTGCTTCCCAATCCCTCCCTGAAATTCTCCTCGAACGGGAACCACGGGAGCCTTGTGTCCAGTGCCAGTGTCAGTCACCACTCGAACAACAACAACCCCATTTTGGGCGGAGACACGCCTCTGACGTCCAGTAACCCCTCGGACAGCCACAGAACTCTGGAATTATGAGTCACCAAAACCAATTTTACTTAACCTTACCCAGTGACAGTTCCATGGAGGTGTTTCCCCACAACACGTCGTGCTGTTACACGGCCAAATTACCTCAGGCCATCCCATTAGATCACGAAGCCCATTGGGAAGTGGCTTTGGTAGAAATGATTTACCCAACACAAATCAAAAACATCACTGAAACTCAAACAATTTTCAGGTCGAAATTCTGGACCCAACAGTGCAGCAAACCATGATGACCACTCCTCAACATAAATCACATGCGAAGACCCCAATACCCCGTAGCAGCAGTGACACTTCTCCTCCTTTTTACGTTTATGAATTTAAAAGTAACCCATGCGATTATTTTAGTGGTCAACATCTGGTGGAGGCCATCGCTGACAAATTCTATGCAGCATTTGACAAAGTTCTGACGAAGCTAAATAAACGTGTCACCATTGAGGACCACAAACTGTGTCACCGTCTACTCATTAAATTTGAAAGTGAGGAAAAAAGTATACGTATTAAATTTTGCCCTGAACTGTATGACATTTTGGGTGGAGACCTCAATATGGTCACGGATAAAAAGCCAAAAAGATTGAGAAAGCAGACATTGACAACAACGTGCATTTTGCGAGGTATTTTCGTTTCCCGGTAGAACTGAACCAGGGACTGAATTTGATCTTCGTGTACTCCGATGTGGTGGAGTACAACGTGGTGGGACACATCTCCGTGCCGTTACTGCGTGTCATTCCTTTCAAAGTAAATTCTGCCACGGTCACTGACGAGGAAGGTGGAAACACTTATCACGTCCACCGCGAATTTGTACATCCTCACTATTTGCCTGTCAGCAAGTCGTATTTGGACACGGTCAACATTGCTATAAAAGGAGATCTGGTACAAAATATTCCATTCACCAAAGGAAAAGTCACGGTGAAACTCCATTTTCGAAAACGGTTCTCTCACGACTCGTAAGTCATGTATCCAGTGCACCGAGGGGTTGCACGACAGCGAGGACACGGTTTAGGAGATATGTTGAAATCCGCCTTTCGTTCGGTGGCCCCGGTGTTGAAACCGATGGTGACACGCGGATTGCACGCCTTGAAAGACGCGGCACTGACACAAGGCAAAGAATTTCTCCAAAATGTCATCATCGACAAACAAAACCCTAAAGAAGCCTTCATGAGGGCAGGCAAACATGTCTTGCTGCAAACGGCCAAAGACCTTTTGGGCCGACGAGAAACACCTATAAATGCCCTGCACACTACCGAGTCAGGCATTCAGCAAGGACAAGGCAGAAAGAGACGACGAAGAAAACACCCTTTCACCAGACTTCACACTTCTAAAGCTACAAAGGCAAAGAAAAGAAGAACCGTTCGAGACTTAGACGTTTTTGATTATTGAGACACAGCAACAACAAAAAATGATCCACCGAGAATATTGCGCCTGTTCCAAGTCGGAGCTGGATCTGTTTGCCATGCCACCTACCATGATGACGATGCAAGAATCCCAATGGGTGGAATTTCACCCTGTCTCCTCATTGACAGATTCCGCTCCCATCGATTTTGAAATCAAGGGACAACCCGAAGATTACATCGATCTGAATAACAGTTACTTGTACTTGAAAGTCAAAGTTCTAGATAAGGGAGGAGATACTCTAGTAGACGAGAAAGTAGCTCCCGTCAACAATTTCATGCATTCCTTGTTCAGCTCAGTGGACTTGTACTTGAATAACAAACTGGTCAGCAGCAGCATGGATACTTACCCTTACCGTGCCTACCTGGAAAATCTCTTGACGTACAGAATAGACGCCAAGAATACTCATCTCAATGCCTGCGTACTATGGGAACCTGACGATGCGGGAGAGTTTAACGAATTCGAACCGGATGCATCCAAAACACCACACAATGAGGGATTTGTAGAACGAAGAGACAAAATATTAAATGGACAGAGTCTAGAACTGATGGATCGTTTGCATTTGGACATGTGGTTGCAAGAGAAATATTTGCTGAACGGTGTAAATGTCCGCTTGAGACTGAATCGTAGCAGTGCCGCTTTCCATTTGTTGGCTGATAATGCTGATACATTAACCACTCAAGAGATCCATCGTATCGAAGCTCTCCTGAATCAGAGTGAGGAGACGAAACGAAGAAACGGTTATTTGTCAGACATTTTCAAGCAAAAAGTCAGGATCGAATTGATGACTTATTATTACCTGTGAAGAAGAAAAAAACCACACAAACAATGGATACTTGAGAATTTTTTTACCTTTTGAACCACAGTTCGTATACGGCTTCTTGGAATCCTGTCGTCTGTGCTAAAGATGAACTCCCTCATCGCAAACCTCAAGACCATCTAGCTTATGTAATCAACACGGACGACAGTCATCTCCCAGGAACCCACTGGGTAGCCGTCTACTTTCCTCAAGAAGGATGTGTGGAATATTTTGATTCGTACGGATTGCCCCCTTTGGAAGACGATATCATCGAGTTTATGAGAAGAAATGCTCAGACCACCCGATTCAATAATGTGAAATTACAAGGCACAGATTCCTTGGTGTGTGGACAATATTGTGTGTATTTTCTGCATCATTGCAGCCTGGGCTATTCCTTAGAACATTTAGTGACTCATTTTGATCCTCGTTCTTCTACTAGAAACGATGTGAAAGTAGATCGATGGTTTTGTGACCATTATGCTTATCTTTTGTCTCAAGCTAGGAAACGTAGTGTCCATCAATGGCCTAATGACTTCCAAAAGTGGAAATCACAATCTCATTCACAACGTTGTCAGCCCTGTTTAAAGTAGAGTGTGAATTGAAAAAAAAAATGTTTGTGATTTGAAAAAAAATGTTTGATGTTATATTGTTGGATTATTGTTAAAAAATGTTAGAGTTGTTGGTTAGTGTTAAGTGATTTTTGAATAAAAAATGTGTTTTGAAAAAAATGCTTTTGTCTTTTGTTTGGCTATAAGTATGTTGATGCTCTTTGACTTCTCTCTATCTCTCTCATGACACTCATTGAACGTTCCGGCTCGAAAATCCTAGAGGGATGTTTTCCTTCACGTCCGCGCTTTGACTTTAAGAACCGGGGCGGTTTCCAGTCAAACCATCCATTGTCGACTCATCCTCCTACGAAGATGTGCTCCAAACTAGCTATGCTAAACGAAGCCTACGTGAATTTGCATAGGGTCAGACACAGTCTGATACCGAAAGCTGAAGAGATAGAGAATGTGAGAATGTTAAAAGTCACTGAAGACCTGATAGAAGAGCTCTTCAGAGAAGAAGTGAACAGGGAGAAAGAAGAATGGACAGAGAAGTACAGACTTCAGAGACAGCAGCAACAGCAACAACAACAGCAGCAGCATCAGGAACCTGAACCTGACAGAGGCTTTGTCGATTGTCGTATCGACACCAAAGAGTTCTTCTTCTCTTTCCAAAGAAGCAGACCTATCGTCAGAAAGTCTATCCTCAGAGGACGTCGCATTCTTAGAAACTAAAAGATTGCCATAGCAAACAAAAAAAACAGCCCTTTTCAGGGCTACCCCAATACTCTAGAAAAGAAATAACAATCGATTTGCCAATGTGTGTAGGTAGAGTAGTGTGAATATAAACACTAACTCTTTTTTATAGTGAGAGGGTATGTGTTTGTGTATAGGACTGTGTGTTTGTAAGTGCTCACGTACGTTTGTGTGGATAGTAGATTAAGATCATGATTTTTTTGCTGTTTGAGGTGTGGGGAGAGTAGGTTTGGGGGTTTGATTGGATTGTTTTGCGTATGTGAATAGTATATTGAAGTAATTACTGAAAATTTTTAAATTAGTAATGGATAGTAAAAAAGTGAGTGAGTGTTTCTTTTAGGTCCGCGCGTTGTTTGGTCATGATCTAGGTAAGATCAATTTTGTTTTAGGGATGTTTTCAATCACGTCCGCACTTTTACTATAAATTGAAAATCACTGGGCAGTCTAGCTACCCTGTTCATTCGTTGACAAGACAATGAATACCAGAATTGTGAAACTGCTAGAACTCCAGATGCACCTGGAATATGCCAGGCGCATACTAAATGAACTGGCCGCGGAGGCCATTGTCGAAGAGGCAAGGATGAAAGAGGAAGAGGAAAGAAGAAAAAAAGAAGAGGAGGAAAAGGAGAGAGGAAATTTCAGAATCCCAGAGACAGAAAATTGGGATTCTGAAGCCACTTATCCCGCCTCTGCACTCCCAAGAAAAAAGGTAAAAGGAGACTGGGGAAGAAGATGTGTGTATGGTGCCAGACCTGGATGGTGCCATCATTAACCAGGTGTCACTGGAGTTCAAAAACAAACAGCCCTTTTCAGGGCTACCCAAACCTTTAGAAAAGAAATAACAATCGATTTGCCAATGTGTGTATGTAGAGTAGTGTGAATATAAACACTGACTCTTTTTTCTTGTGTGTGTGTATGTATGTGTGTGCGTGTTTGTTTGTAAGCGCTGACGTATGTTTGTGTGGATAGTAGATTTGGGTTTCATTTTTAATGCTTCGCATGTGTAAATAGTAGATTAGGGATTTGTTTATTGCTGCTTTACGTATGTGGATAGTAGATCATATGAAATGAGAAAAGTAGGGGATGTTTTCCTTCACGTCCGCGCGTTGTTTGGTCATGATCTAGGTAATATCAATTTTATTTTTTGGGGATGTTTTCCATCACGTCCGCGCTTTCACTATAAGAACCCACAGTATTCGTCGTTCAAACCATTCTACAAAGAATAAAAAAAGAAGATGGCTTCGAACCAGCTTGATAAAATGAAAACATTGCAAGACGTCCTGGACAGTTTGGGTATGATGGAGCAAATGTTAGTGAGGTTAAACGAGGATCACTATTCTTATAGCCCACATCGAGTGAAGATGGAGATTAACAACTTAAGAAAAGTAAAGGAAATGATAAGTGCTGTGATGAAAGAAATAAAGGAGGAGAAGGAGGATGAAGAGGAAAGGATAAGGATAAGAGCATGGAATGAAAAAATTGAAAAAGAAGAAGAAAATGAGAAGAGGAAGAAAGAAGAGGAGGAGAAGAAGAAAGAAGAGAAAAAAGGAAGAAAAGAAAGAAAAGAAGGGAAAGAGTGTAGGACAGAAAATAAGAAGCTGGTGGAGAAATAGAAGAAATTAGAAGAAGAAGAAAACCAAAGGCCCTTTTCAGGGCCACCCACATTTCTCGAAAAGAGATTGACTTTCCATTATCTACCCCATTTTTTTTATTATTTTTAATTCAATTTCCCTTGAGGCTATACAGTCCCACCCTGTTTAAATTCCTTTGACGCTATACTGTCCCATCATGTTCAATTTCCATTGTTCAATTCCCCTTGACGCTCAACAGTCCCACGATTTTTCGTCCATGTTAAATTTCCATATTTCCATGTTAATTTCCCTTGACGCTAAACAGTCCCAGGGTTTTTCGTCCATGTTAAATTTACATAGACGCTAAACAGTCCCAGGGTGGTTAATGTTAAATTTCCATTGGCGCTAAACAGTCCCAGGGGGTCTGTAATGCTAATTCCCATTGACGCCGAATCGTCCCTATTAACTACTTTTGTGGCGATGTCTATAGGACACACGGTACTAATTATACGGAAGAACTGTGAACCAGTCTAGAAATGGGTGAACAAATAATAGAGTATATAAGGGTTTGGTGGTCCATAATTGGTTAATAATGAAAATTAAAATTTTAGTGAAAATATCTTTTGAGATCTCATCCTATCTGTAATTTTAAAAAATATAGACAAAATTCTATTGATGCAAGTTTAGTATTTTTACAGGCTTAACTTCAGATTATTCAATAATGAAGGCAGCACCTGATTCATTTGGTGCATAATCAATAACATGTGTTTCATGCACATGTAGATTAAAAAAATGCCACGGGTCATATGGTGTTCTCCACACAGAAGTTTGCACCAAGGATAGTTGTGCATGGAGAAATATAAGTCTGATCATCAGCACCCAGAAATGATAAGTTATTGAATTTTGAATATGATGTTGTTTCTATATGTTTACTATGTTAGGTGAATTAGTACCGTGACTCCTTTACCACCCAAGGAGAAATTTTAATGCTATTTGACAGATTCCATTATTACCAAAGTGGATTACATTCCTGCGCTAAAGCATGGAACATGTTTGCGGTGACTACTATTGGTTATTATCATGATCTGTACTTGACCACAGACGTGTTGATGCTCGCTGATGTTTTTCGAAATTTTCAGGGACGTGTGCTTAAATTATTACAGAGTAAATCCTTGTTGGTAGTATTTATGCCCAGGTTTCTCATGGGACGTTGTGCTGCAAAAAAGTGTGGCCACTTTAGATTTGTGTCCAGATGTCGATATGTTCAACTGTGTCAAAAAGTAACTCAAGAAGGGATCAGAGTTAATACTCACAGGCCTTTGAAAGCCCATAACTAGTATTAACCTGACTAAGATCTTAACGAAGAATCCAAATACAGCATTTACATGGATAACAATAATGTTTATGGCTGGACGATGTCACAGCAGAGTGCCGTCGGAAATTTCTCGTGGATATAACCAGAAACAATCACAGAGAGCATGGTCTACATTGATGATGACACCTACTAGTGTATTCTCACGAACTGCACGAGCAGCATAACGATTACCCGCTAGCATCTGAAAGTTTAGTGGTGACCGAGGATATGATAAGCCCTCAGACACTACCCCTAAAAACTCGTTAGAATGAGGCAGAAAAGTGCTTAAATTAATACCTACTCTGATGAAAAATTCGGTGCGTTATTCATTACCAAAATTTAAGGCAATGTCTTTCTATGGAACTGAATTAGTGAGGATTCATAGTGTGCTCAAATTTGACCAGCGAAAATGGTTAGAGACTTACCGTAGTTTTAACAGTTCAGAAAGAACATTAGCCACGAAAGATTTCGAAAACGATTTCCGCAAGCTGTTGGATAAATCGGTGCTCGGGAAAACTATGGAAAACATTCGAAGGCGAGTAGATGTCGAATTAGTCAATAAGTTAGTAGCTATCCCACGTTAGCATGAAAATCTTTGACGAAACTTTGGTGGGAACCACAGGAAGAAACTAAGTTGGTGATGAGCGAACCCGTCTACTGTGGTTTTACAGTATTAAATGTATCCAAAATACTCATGAACGACTTTGGTTACGGATACATCAAATTCCGTTACGACAGTAACGTTAAAGTGTTGTTTATCAATAGAGACAGCCTATGTTATGAAATTAAAACCGAAGATGTATACGAGAATTTTTTCTCAGAAAAAACATTTGTTCAAGTTTTCAGACTATCCTTTAAGGAGTAAATTTCACGATGATTCCAATTAAAAAGTCATCAGAAAATGTAAAGATGAAACTAATTCAGTCCCTATAGGGCGGAATTTGTTGGCTTCAGATGTAAAATGTATTCATTTAAATTAGCAGATGGTGATATAAAAAAAAACGCGCACAAGGAATAACAAAATGCCGTTAGAAAATTCTCTGACACACGATGAGTATTTGGCGGCATCAAGAGGGAATAGAATGTCTTCTCAAATGAACACGATCAGATCGAATTGTCATAACTTATTTACCTACTCGCTCAAGAAAGTAGGCCGGTACGGTTAAGATGATAAAAGATATGTTCTTGATGATGGGTTTAGTACAAAGGCAGCCTCTATTTGAAATAAACTTTGGTATTATTGGGATGATCCTAATACAATTTCCAAATAGTATCCGTGCTATCACTTCTTGCAAAATCATGCTCGCAATTGCAGCAGGCAATGACATCACTTATTTTTACTGCAAGCTTTCTACTTGCCTCGTTGTCACAACAAAATCGTCATTCATAACCATTAAAGACATAGGTCGCTATGACAGGGACATGCACATATCCAATTCCCAGTCTTCTCGTTATATACATAAGAAGCAGTTTTCGATGTTTTTAACGCTAGTATTTCTCTAATTGTTAATTTTATGTAAACATCAACGGGAGCCGGAGCAGCGGACTGTTCCGCCCAGTCATATTTTCTTGACACCCGGACGACGAGTTCTAACACTAATCTCATAATCCTGAGCGCCAAGCGAGGCAGCTGCTAGTAACATTTTTTATAAGTCTTTGGTATAACTCGACCTCAGGCATCCGAGTCGGATGCTCTAATCACTTTATCCACCGGAGCGTATATAATTCATGACGTTTTATAAACTGTAGGTACAAGGAAGTAAAAACACAGTGTCTGTCGGATCCAAAGGCCAGGAACAGTTATAGTAACTATGCAATCTTTTGAACAGTATGAAACATCATATTTTATCTGCAATGATGATCCAGTGAACCAGCCTTTTATGTGCTGTTTTAAACTCACATAATGCAGAAGAAGATACAAACTATGATTATCTCTGCTACTGTATTTACATGTATTCTTTTGTATTCGCATTCGAACCTTAAACAAAAGATTTTCTGATGTAATTGTTTGCACGAGCTTAAAAAGTGAGTCTGGCAAGACAACTGTTCTATATAACATTCTTAGGAATATGATCAACCTGAAAGTGTTTTGGTTTGAACTTCTTCACGGAGTCATACAAATTCTCGCTCCTTCTCAGCCTCTCCTGGAAATTCTCCCTTTGTTCTGCTGTCAGTAGGTCAACACACACATCAGTGGACACACCTGCCCAGTGGAGATGCTCGCGCGATCTGATTGTGATAAAATGGATTTTAACTGTTGTTCTCCAGCATATCAACCAATGATTTAACGTCAGATTCGTCTCACTTAATGAGGGGCTTCTTAAGGTCTGAAGGACTGAAACCCATAAACGGGATAGAGATCCGTTGAAGTAATTGCTTCATTGGTGTTGCTCGATGAACATATGGAGATAATAGCGAGACAGAGTACCTGGTTCAAAACTGAAGGAACGCGTTTCTCATGCAATATGAGAGCCGTTATTAAGCATTTCTTCGGTTGTTTGGTCCCCGGCAATTAGACTGAAACGATCTGCGTGACTGAACTAAGTAGAGAACAGCCGCGTTGAAAGTGTTCATACACGTCGGGACATCTTTCTTCAGCTTAGTCATCTGGACCTAGTAAATTGGATACTATCGCGCAGATTTAGTTTTGTACGAAGGTGCCAGTCACCGTTTCTGTCTGCTCAGATTAACCATAGCAGGACATCAACCTGATCAAGTAGAACTGCAATATTCTGAAGGCCTAGCGACGGCCTAATACCGATAGAATGACGTAGTGTCCTGCTCTGTTGACAGTTCTGTTGCAGAAGTAGGCAAGAGCCAATCGTGTCTGATATCATTTCAGTGTAATCACTTGTCAAAATATTAAATCCTGTCCATCAGCTGATTATCTTGAACATACTATCGCACCATAATCAAGATTAGATTATGTTGACGTGCACTCAAAACACTGCAGTTACCAGAATTACATAAAGGTCATCTGGTATGATTGGTGGCCGTCCTTTCCTTTTCCAAAAAGCATAACTTGTTGCTCATATAGCCTAAGTATTAACATCTTGTCTTTTATGAACGAATACGCCACTGACACAATGGGAAGTTCCAATTCTACTGTATATATCAATATTTCATTCCATTTATATCTATCAGTAAGGTCAAAAGCGAGCACAGTAGGGATGGAAGGATGCATAGTTGAAGCAACAGGAACGTTCTCGATGTCCATAATTCCCGTATTTTCAAGGCATTTTGCACTGTCGATTTCGTTCAACCTTGAATATGAACAGGGGTGCCCTAGTCAATTCAATGTGTTGATTAGATCAACAATCCATCAAAGTTTTGAGAATCCAAGGAAGTAGTATGTGCTTGGGAGTTAACACTATGACGACAGTCGCATCATTAAGAACACATTGGACAATGACCCATGACGGTATGTTGATGCTAGCTGGGGACTCTTTATTGTTACCAAGCATGACAATCAGGTATGGAATTATATGTTGAGTTATATTCTTCATGGTTCTAGGGCCAATACTGTTAGTGCGTTCCACTTTTTATTTGGTCACACAGGGATAGGGCCGCCTGACTGATCCTATAGTCGTATTGTTGCTGCTAGGCCGCAAGTGCTTCCTCTTAAGACGCACACAGTCAGTAGCCACTGATTTAAGCAACAATCGCTCTGGTTTGACATAAACCTGGCGATCCACTGTGAAGATATGCAAGAAGTCTGCAAAGCCCACCTTATCTATTCCATTTGTGTTCATGGAGGACACGATCTGAAAGTGAGTTCAGCCAAAGGAAACATTATCGGTTTGAAACAACAAAACTTCACTCCGAATATTTTCAAATAGCATGTTCAGAGAAGCCATCTCCAAGTATGGGCATAAGTCCTCCACTTCGCCACATTCAGAAGGTGTTTTTTGTTTCAGAATTTTGTCGTGTATAATATTTGTAAAGCAGTCTTGAATAGTGCACTTCTTTTGAGACATAATCTCTGGAGGTTACAGACATAATTCCTTACTCTAAGCGCTGGGCTCGGATGACCCGACCAGTTTTGTCAGTTCTGTCCACTGCTTGCTACAAGGTTTCGCGGTTATTTGTTCCTTTGATATATTTTTGTTTTTGTTGTTGACAAAAGAAACATGCTTTACTATAACCTGACCTTGGAATGTGCAGGCCAGTGACTCTAAGAGTACACATAGTCTTCTGCGTTGTTTTGAACAAGAAAATTTTGTTCCAGGCTTCCAGTTGAAGGAGTTAATTCTGATATACAGTTTGATGTGTCTTTAGGGTAGCAGTCAGATTGTATTTTGCAAGCCTGACCAGATGGTTCATATTGTCTCATTGCTGTATCTTCGCAAAGTGTTATCCGTGAACGGTCACTTTGAGGACTGGTCAATTCTCTTAGAGGTGACTCCTTACTAAATATAACGCAGACTACCTTTCTTTTACTTGGACTTCACTGTACTGTCTGACAGTTTGCTGACTTGCGGGTTCAAATCAGGGCGATTGTGGGAAGGAACTGCAGTGTCACTTACTCTCGCCGTTTCCATGTAAATTAATACGTAATTCACTTATACATATTATTAATTTTATTATTATTATTATTATTATTATTATTATTATTATTATTATTATTATTTTAAATTTTATATTATTATTATTAATACTATTATTTAATGACAGTCATTGATATCGAGACCACTCTACCATATGACTAAAAATGAATGTATTCGGCATGTACTCACTCTGAGTTGATATTCCGCAAGAAAATGACCAAGATGACAGTATTGGAGTTTTTGTAACAATACTTACACCGTGAGATATAGTCATTTGGAACATATAATCTGCACCTCAACACATAATAACTTGGAACACATTATCTATACCTGACGGTATAGTAATTTGGAACACAATATATACACCTTAACGGTTAACCTATACTAATTTGGAACATATAATCAACACCGTAGCCTGTAGTATGTAGTAATTTTGAACACATTATCTACACCTCGACATATAGTCATTTGGAACATACTATCAACAATGTAACATACATTCATTGAACATATTATCAACACCGTAACATTTAGTCATTTGGACCGTATTATCAACACAATAACATATTGTCATTTGGAACATACTATCAACACCGTTACATATTGTCATTTAGGACATATTACCTGCACCGTAACATTTAGTCATTTGGAACATATCATCTACACCGTAACATAGTCATTAGGAACATACTATCAACATCATTACATATATTCATTTGGGACATATTATCAACACCGTAACACATAGTCATTTGGGACATATTATCAACACCGTAACATATAGTCATTTGGGACATATTATCAACACCGTAACATATAGTCATTTGGGACATATTATCAACACCGTAACATATAGTCATTTGGGACATATTATCTACGCCTTGACATATAGTCATTTGGAACATACTATCTACACCGTAGCATATAGTCATTTGGGACACATTATTAACACCGTGACATATAGTCATTTGGAACATATTACCAACACCGTAACATATAGGCATTTGGAACATATTATCGACACCTTGACATATATTCATTTGGAACATATTAACAACACTGTAACGTATAGTCATTTGGAACATACTATCAACACCGTTTCATATAGTTATTTGGGACATATTAGGTGGCGCTCTACAGTTTCATATTTTGCATAGGGTTAGGATTTTAAAGAAAAAGAATTTCCCCAGCTTTCCTCACTGTGTGTGTGATTTGGATTTTTAACGTAGCTTTAACAATTGTTCAGTCATATCGCTACGATGTCTGCAATGTGGCAGTTTATAGTGATGTCTAGCACTGGGGCATCATGCTGCAGACATGTAGCATGATGTCCCACCCAGTCACATTATCCTGACACCGGGCCGACCAGTCCTAACACTAACCTCTTAATGCTGAGCGCCAAGCGAGGCAGCTGTTAGTACAATTTTTGTAAGTCTTTGGTATGACTCGGCCTGGGATCGAACCCACGACCTCCCGCAGCCGAGCCGGACACTCTAACCAATAGGCCACCGGAGCGGTGCTTTCTCACTGGTTATACTGGTTGTTTAAAAAAGACCTTGTATATCTTAGGTGTAATTCAAAGAATCTTTAATTCCCTTTATTTTAGTATATGATTGATGGGTGTAATATGGGTTTTAGAGTATACAGCTTGGCCTTACTCCAGATGTACACCTTTCAAAAAAGTGCTAGCTCCACTTGGTCATTTTCACTTCCTGAACTTCAGAGATAAATTGTATAAAAAAAGAGCCGATAATGTATTTTTTTACATTTTATATATTTGGTAATTCATTCATTGCACTTTCAGAAGCTAGTATTGTCTAGTCTGGCAAAATTCATTTTCTCTATTTTAATAGCTGCTATAGATAGTGTACTTTAGACAAATTCAGGCTGATTTTTCAGCACAAGGGAGCATTCATTTTAGTTAGCAGTGTGTTTAAATCATGTACAATTTCCAAAAGTACAATATCCAAAGAAATATCATCCACATTACATTAATGTAGCATAGAGGTATGCCAACATTCTCTCCATTGTGCATGTTTTAAATGCAAACAGCTTCACCTTACATATGTCACTCTCTCAAAAGTACATAATAACTGGTGAGCGCCCCCTTAGCAACACCGTAACATATAGTCATTTGGAGCATATTATCTACACCGTAACATATAGTCATTTGGAACATACTATCAACACCGTTACATATAGTCATTTGGAACATATTATCTACACCGTAATATATAGTCATTTGGAACATATTATCAACACGGTAACATATTGTCATTTGGAACATACTATCAACACCGTTACATATAGTCATTTGGAAGATATTTTATATACACCGTAACATACAGTCATTTGGAACATATTATCTACACCGTAACATATAGTCATTTGGAACATACTGTTACGAATTTTACATGAATACAAATATACTAATTTCATGTCCAGATGGGTAGTTTAAGACTATGTTAAGTAAGATGTTTTGCCAAAGAATGTTCTGTATCTTTAATACTATGTAAAACGTTAAATGTATTTCACGATGTCCGCCATCTTTGTTTTGGAGGCAATTTATGTACTGGATGTACCTCCAATGTGTCATATCATTGGTTTACATTGTTTCAATGCTGTAAATCACACATATAATAGTTTCATGTACAGTTGTATATCCTGAGACTATGGTAAGTTCGATGTATTACAAAACAAATGTTCTGTATGATTTATATTATTTACAACGTTCAACGTATTTCACAATGTCCGCCATCTTTGTTTTGGAAGCAATTTACGTATTAGAGGCACCTCAGATTTTCACTACGCGGTGTATGCAATCATTATTGAACACCATTAAACGGTTGATATAACTAGTTTTTACGTAGAATAAGTCATGCTCAACAAGAAAATAATGCACTTACCTTCTCCTGCAAGGATAACGCATTAGGATGGTGCATGTTCTAATTTTCCCGCACCACCAACTTGTCTGGAGGCCACTGCTTACTGTTTATACGTGTGACACAAGGATTTTAGTGTTTCATCAAACATTTGCGATTAAGATTGTAATAATATAATTAGCATTTAATGTTTGTTTTGTATCTCAATAATTTAACGATATTTAATAAGTATTGAGTCTTGAATACTTGTTAACAATATGTACTATTTTGGCGGAGTGTTACACTGTGTAGTGCAACCGAAGGTTATAAATACGGGGTTGCGCAAACCAGTCAGTTTCCTTTCAATCGGCATCGGGTTCGTATGCAAATGCAATATATAATCGGCTTCCAAAAGTGATAGGGAATGTTATCATTCTCTAAGTAGAAATAATCATAATAGAAAATATACATTCATTTCTGCAATATAAAAATTAATAGTAAATTTATGTACTAAAGAAAATAAAGCCGAAGATAAAGTGTTGAGTACTCTTACGTAGGGATATAGGGCCTCCATAACGCTATTTCAGTACATTTGTATGACTTTATATTTTTATCGTAAAAGAAATGGTCACCCGTTTCGCCTGTTAATTCTATTTATTTGAATCCGTTTGTATTGGGATTTTAATGTTACCCCTATGAATATTATAAAATTATTATAGTAAATTATATTTGATCAATATTATTATTTAATACTAATTGTTGAGACTGCTGATTATAAGTATATGTACATTCTGTTATACTAATTTATGTATTGACTAGGAAGAGAATATGTGAATTCTATTATATTGATTTGTTTCTTGACATTTTAAGACTAAAATAAATCCTCTATTTTTCTCATTCAGATTTTATGTTGTTTATATACTTAGATAAATAATCTCCTTACATATAAGTAGCTAGTACAAGAAGCCATTATTTCTACAGGGATTTCGTCTGTTATCAGACGACTTACTATGTACGACCAGTACATTATACCATTGCAACCAATTCAAAATCTCAGTTTAAGGATTGCCGAACCATCGAAACAGGAAGAAATTCTCTAAATATAAGGGAGCTTTGCGCTGGAAAATTAAACCGGGGTTGAGCACGTTACAATGCTATCAACACCGTTACATATAGTCATTTGGAACATATTATCAACACCGTAACATACATTCATTAAACATGCTATCAACACCTTTACATATAGTTATTTGGAACATACTATCAACATCGTTATATATAGTCATTTGGAACATATTATCTACACCGTAATATATAGTCATTTGGAACATACTATCAACACCGTTATATATTATCATTTGGAACATATTATCAACACCATTATATATAGTCATTTGGAACATATTATCTACACCGTAATATATATTCATTTGGAACATATTATCTACACCGTAGACCGCTCCGGTGACCTAGTGGTTAGAGCGTCCGCCTCGGATGCGGAAGGTCGTCGGTTCGATCCCCGGTCGAGTCATACCAAAGACTTATACAAATGGTACTAACAGCTGCCTCGCGTGGCGTTCAGCATTAAGAGGTTAATGTTAGGACTGGTCGGCCTAGTGACTGGGTGGGACATCATGCTACATGCTAGACATCACTATAAACTGACACATTGCAGATATCGTAGCGATATGACTGAACAATTGTTAAAGCTACGCTAAAAATAAAAAAACACACACAGACACGCAGACACACATCTACACCGTAACATATAGTCATTTGGAACATACTATCAACACCGTAAAATAAAGTCATTGCACCAACATTTCATGAACACATGCAAGGCTGCATATCTTGAGCTGAGACGCATCAGCTCAATTCGCAAATATCTTTCAGTTGATGCCACTAAAACACTTGTGTGTTCATTAGTACTTTCAAGACTGGACTATTGTAACTCAATTCTGTCTGGGTCATCTCAATATCTACTCCAGAAACTTCAAAAAGTTCAAAACACAGGTGCTCGGATCATACTTAGAGTACCACGATCAGAGCACACCTCCCCGCTGCTCTGTACCCTACACTGGCTAGCCATTCGATCCAGAATGAAACACAAAATTTGTTCTCTATGCTACGTTTCACTGTCGGATTATAGTCCAACATACCTATCCAACCTCACCCATGTGTACACACCAGCAAGATACTTACGCTCCTCTTCTGACAATCGTATACTCATTATTCCCACTGTGAAAGCAAAGTCATATGGACAGCGTTCTTTTGCATACCAGGGCCCAGCAAATATTCATTTGGAGTATATTATCTACACCGTAACATATAGTCATTTGGAACATATTATCTACACCGTAACATATAGTCATTTGGGACATATTATCAACACCATAACAGATAGTCATTTGGAACACGTTATCTACACAGTAACATATAGTGATTTGGAACGTACTATCAACACCGTTGCATATGTTCATTTGGGACATATTATCAACACCGTAAGATATAGTCATTTGGAACATATTTTATACACCTTAACATATTTAACTTTGGAACAGATTATCTACACTTCAAACATAAATAGCTTTGGGACAGATTATCTACACCATAACATATAGAATTTGGAACATATTATCTACACCTTAACATATATATCATTGGAACAGATTATCTACACCTAACATATAGAATCTGGAACATATAGATAATTATCTGTACTTTAATTGTTGTAATCTGGAAAACTCCATCGACACCCCAACAGATAGTAATTTTGAACGCATTAACTACACCTTATCAGACAGTGATTTGATACACGTTAGCTACACCATATCAAACAGTAATTTGACACACGTTAACTACACCATATCAAACAGTAATTTGATACACGTTAACTACACCCTATCAAACAGTAATTTGACACACGTTAACTACACCATATCAAACAGTAATTTGACACACGTTAACTACACCATATCAAATAGTAATTTGACACACGTTAACTACATCCTATCAAACAGTAATTTGATACACATTAGTACACCTTATCAAACAGTAATTTGATACACATTAAGTACACCTTATCAAACAGTAATTTGATACACATTAAGTACACCTTATCAAACAGTAATTTGACACACGTTAACTACATCCTATCAAACAGTAATTTGATACACATTAAGTACACCTTATCAAACAGTAATTTTACACTCCTCCTTAACATATACAAGTTTGTTCTAAAATGCTGTATACCACACAATAGACCCTATAGCAATGATAATAGGCGTATTTAATCCCAGTTTTATTCCATATTGTATGTTATAACTGAACCTACATACTTATATTTAACAAACGACGGGTACAATTCATGAGACATTATTTTTCTTTCGGCATTTCTATACAAACTACATACTTGCAATACTGTGAGAACTAATACATGATTAGTACTGTTAAGCATTACATTGTAGCTATAAAATGCAGTTTAGTTGATGGCTATATGTCAATAATTACTATAGTTATTACGATATAAGTCATGATATTTTACAAATCCAAGCACAAAAATGGTACAATGAATGCACCAACTAGCTTTAAATATACATTTCAAAGCGGCACTTAGCTGGGAAGCTGGACTCTCCATGACATGATTCCAGACAGCTAAGACATCAGGCTACCTGAAATCCATAGGGGCTATTACTTCCTCAGTTTGGTAGTAAAATTCAAACTTGTGAGCCGTGGCCCATGTACTTGATAAAGCTTCAGAGGTTATATCTGCACTGCAAGAACAAACTTACAGACCTAATAATGTTTCCTACCTTAAAGCTTCAGAGGTTGTATCTGCACTAAGGAGGAAAATAATATCCCTTCTCATTGCGTACCCCCCCCCCCCGAAAAATTACAAAGTATGGTGAACATCATTGACGATAACATAATAACCTGTTTAAAACATAAGCTTTTAAAACAACAGTCTGGAACCCACTTCCTAAACGTTTTTGAACAATCTCTGTGATTTTAGCAATTTTAAATCCTTCTTGAAGGCATGGGTTTGGGTACAATTATGTGAATACTCCATTTGTGAGAACAAATAATAAAATTGATGCTGCATCCTTCATTCACTGCATGTTTAGTGTGGTACTTTTTAATTGCTGCTCTTGTATTATTATTTATAGCTTGTAGGTATCCTCAGTGAAGTTTATACACAGTTTTAGATGGATTTTCCTCCCCATTTTATATATTATTTTTTCAATTTAGTTTGTTTTCTATCTCTGCTACATGTGTAGTGCTTTTAATTTTTAGTTCGTTTGTCCTGCTTATAAAAGCTTGCGCTTTTATTTATGTAGCTTGCCTGTAAGTTTCAGTTACTTTATATTCCTGCGTATTGTTCTCATATGTGTTTCCCCTGTACATGTTGCTAAGTGCTCGCGACTGATCTCTTATGCAATAGTTATGCTTCCAATGCATCAACACTGTGTTCATTCTGCAGGTAGGTGCATCTTTTCGTATATATGAACTCTATATGCATTTAAAATTGCACCATAATAAGTGTGTATAAATCAGCCAGTTCGCATGTATAGATTAAACTGCGTGCAGTTATGGAGTATAGTATGTTAATGTAAATTGATCATTTTGCAATTATTTATTATTTTTGTGTTATAAACACAGATTGAAATTATGAATTCTGTCGGGAGTGGAGTGGGGTTTGGAGTGAGTGGGGTATATATTTGTGACCATAGAAACAGGAATTTTAATAATAAATTACATAAATGAAGGATAAAAACCACGCATCTAAGTCGGATTGTTTAAGTTAATTATGATATTATTTGTTTACAGTCGGTAAAATAGTTCCAACAGTCTACTATTACTTATACTGTAAACGCAATTCCTACTCTAAAATGCGTCTATGCCTATCTCCGCGTCTTGGTTTACTTTCTTCCAGTTTGACCAACCGAAAAAGCGGATCCCTTCTTAAGATATACCAGTAGGGCCAAAGCAAAAAGTACTGTTACAACGTTAAATTTCGTTGATACAAGGGTAACATTGTATATTTATTGTAACGGTATCCATAGGCCATTGTAACGATATTCACCAACAGTTACTACGATATTAAAATACCTGTGCCACGGTACCTTTTGTTGTTGCAACATTTGAATTGTTTTCTTTGAATAAATTTTTTTAGCGTAGCGAGAAATAAAAAAAATTTGTTGTTTGAACTGTAACGTTAATCATTGCACCGGTATTTAAATACCGTTGCATCGACTACGTGTAACGTTCTATCGATAATTCGATACCATTTTAGCTTTTTGGGGATAATGTTACAACTGTTCGGTCAGGTCTGACCCTCCTGGAAAACCGTACTTTCAGACGCAAAGGTCATGGGACGATGCTAAATAAAATACCAAGTCCTGTGGGAGGTAACAAATTTGATTTATATCACAACTATCAGGTCTTTTATATCTGACACCGGCTAAGATTCTGATGTGTATGGCATTCTCATGTGTCATATTTGATTACATTCAAATCAATATTGTAGATCTGAAAATAACATTCATTTTATTTGTTAATATTTTATCAGTTTTTCCACTGAGAGACAAATGAAACATATTTGAGGGTAATGGATTTAGAATAAGAGCCTCTGATGTCAAAACACAAAACCCACCTCAAGAAAGCATTGACAATGGCATTAGTAACCGTTGTTAAGATCAAAGCATTGCACATTGTATCCGGTATCAATATCCTGCTTGGTTCAGTCATCGATGAAAATCGATATGGGTATGAGATCAATACAATGTTTATATGTTTGTCAATAAGTTTTATTATTGACTTGTATTCTTGAGTCTTTTTCCCCCGCAAAGTTTAGAAGACTGAGATCTCATAAGCTTGACCAAACGATAAATGAGCTTGCGAAATTCCTAAATTACATTGTAGTCCTTCACGTCAAAGTGTGTTTGGGCTGGGGTATTTAGTGTACAATATCAGTTTTATTTTCTTAAAGCTAGATATGATGTCTACTTAAAATTAACGAATGGCCTGGTCCTTCCAAAAGCTTAATTACCATTGGTTGTTGTGGTACCTGTGCACATAACTCTTCGAATCGATTTATGAAGTGTCGGTATATAATGTGTGCTGTGTAATTACGGTCCTTGTTTGAGTGGATCGGTTATCTGCCTCTTGCAGGTATTCATTCTCTACAGCGTATTATCATTATTTGGACAGATTCAAGGCATCTCTAACATTGTCTTCTCTACAGCGTGCTAGCATAATTCGGACAGATAAAATGCATCCACAGCTTTGTCTTCTCTACAGCGTACTAGCATTATTCGGACAGATACAATGCATCCGTAACATTGCGTTCTCTACAGCGTACTAGCATTATTCCTAGTGTAACAATGCATTCCTAACATTGACTTCTCTACAGCGTACTAGCATTATTCGGACAGATATAATTCATCCCTAACATTGTCTTCTCTACAGCATACTAGCATTATTCAGGCAGATACAGTTCATCCCTAACATGGTGTTTTCTACATCGTAGTAGCATTATTTGGATAGATAAAATGCAGCCATATCATTGTCTTCTCTACAGCATATTAGCATTATTAGGACGGATACAATGCGTACCTAACATTGTCTTATTCGGACAGATAGAATGCATCCTCAGCTTTGTCCTCTTTACAGCGTACAAGCAATATTCAGACAGATACGATGCATCCCAAACATTGTCGTCTTTACAGCGTACTAGCATTATATACATATATGATGCATCGTTAGCGTTGGTTTCTTTACAGTGTATTAACATTATTCGGACAAATACAATGTATCCCAAGCAATGTCTGTTTTTTCCTGCCTACTAACATTATTGCGACAAATACAATGCATCATTAGCTTGGTTTTCTTTACAGCGTACTAGCATTATTCGGATAGATACAAAGAATCCCTAGCATTGTCTTCGTTTTATTCAGCGCACTAGCATTATTCGGATAGATACAAAGAATCCCTAGCATTGTCTTCGTTTTATTCAGCGCGCTAGCATTATTCGGAGACATAAAATGCATCACTAACATTGTTTTCTTTACAGCGTACTATCATTGTTCAACAGTTACAATGCATCCCTAACATTGTCATCTCTACAGCGGACTAGTATCATTCGAACAGATTCAATACATCTCTAGCTTGGTTTTCTTCACAGCGTAATAGCATTATTCGGATAGATACAGTGCATATGTGCATTGTCTTCAGAAATCGATGCCATCCTATTTCTTAGTGTACCGGACGCCAGTAAAGAATTACCAAGAGACAATGTTAATAAGAAATTACTCGAGAAGACAGTCAATTGTTACCATCAATCAAGCATTTAACAAAGATAAAAACTTAAATAACTGAGAACTCTCGAATGGAACTACTCAGCTTTAATTACGAGAGAAATGCTCAAATCAGCAGAAACCCATCTCCTTCTTAATGATAAATGATCTTGGTAAAGCTGTTTTTGCGATATTTTCGAATTTAATTCTTCAGATGATAAATATGTTTCATTTAATATTTAGAAGTAAGATTTATTCTCCAGGATCTGATTGAATGTCAAGACGAATCGCGAATTTCTAACAAAGCGTTAAGATTTGGTTTCGATAATACACTAAAACAGACGTGCTACTCCATTCATTCTGTTTCATCAAACAACCTTAAAGTAGTTCCATGTACCTCATTTCAAAGTTTCTCAGAATAGATGAAGATAAATTACTCAGTCTTGCATTTAGCTTAAATTCTTTAATTCGTGGGCTATGGGTATTTTAACTTGGTTGCTTTAAATGATTACTTCCTTGTCAATTTCAACCTATTAAAAGTAAACGTAAGTTTTAAAGGTAGTGCCAAATAGTTATGAATACAGCACAGTAGGTTTTACTATAATCCGAGCATAAAATGATTGCAAAATAGCGCTGAATACAGTAAAGTAGCTATGTTATATAACCTACACAACAGTGCTCAATACACTGCATTAGCTATTTTATAGCCGACACACAAACAAATAACTCTTGTGATCATTATGTCTTCTTAAAAGTGGATGAAATAATTGTTGTACGTCAAAAGGATTCCTCTCATTCGTGTCGTGATTTGTTCTCCTTGTGTAAAAAATGCGTTCCTGATAGTATTCAATAAAGATGATGATGATGATGATGATGATGATGATGATGAGTTATGAGCAAAGAGACCATTGCGACACTGATGCCCAGATCGGGAGCCCCAATGCTTCCTTGGAATAGACACTTCTTTTGTATGGTATATATAGTTAATATTGTGCTAAAATGTCATTAAAACCAAGTAACAAATAAACTATACAGGCAGTGTTTGGATAAATCACCGAAAATGGTCTTTGTATACGTGTTAAAAATTATATGAAATAGAAGCAACGTGACCTGGATTTGAGCTTCATTCAAATTCCAACGGCACTACCAAAGAAACACAGTATTTATTGTTGTGATAGCAAGTCTTTGGACACGGTTTATTTACGACAGCATTTCATACGCAAAAGCAAATTATCTTAATTCTGGTCTTTTTTACTGTTTAGATTATTATTAAATTTTAAAAGCTGAACTAACGGGTATGTTGTGAATATTCAGACATACATATATAGATATACACATACACATGAATATACAAAAATACACATATAGATACACGCATACACATGAATATTCAGACATGCACATATAGATACACACTTACACATGAATATACAAACAGACACATATAGATGCACACATACACAGGAAAATTCAGACATACACATAAAGATACACACATGCGCATGAATGTACAAAAATACACATATAGATAAACAACATACACATGAATATTCAGAAATACACATATAGATACACAAAATACACATGAATATTCAGACATACACATATAGATACACAACATGCACATGAATATTCAGACATACACATGTAGATACACATACACATGAATATTCAGACATACACATGTAGATACACATGCGCATAAATATTCAGACATACACATGTAGATACACATAAACATGAATATTCAGACATGCACCTATAGATACAAAACATGCACATGAATATTCAGACATACACATATAGATACACACATAAACATACATATTCACATACACATATAGACATACACATAATGATACATTCATACAAATATAGATATACAAATGTACATAAAGATACACACATATGCATATAAATAAACAGATACACATGTAGATACACATATTTGATGCATTTATGAGTTGGTCAAGTCGATAAAAATCTTTTTAATGTCAGCGGGAAAAAACAAAGTTAGTGTACATTGCATTTTACGATACTTCAATAAACTTAAAAAAACTGAAAATTTTCCTGCATATATTTCGTTTAGGAAATATTTAAAAAGCTAGCCTAGTCCCTGTAGTAATCATTTAGAAATCACTTTATGTTATGCATGAAATGTATTGGTTTCGAACACCAGAAAGGAACTACGTGTGTATCAATCAGCCTTTCTTTGTGTATTTTCAAATATTTGTATGTCAATGATTACAGTAGAGAATGGTTATGTTATTTATTTCTTGCGATTCGTTAGATATACATAATTAAAAGAATTAAACACCATATTTTACAGGATTTATGAAGTTATGGAACCTACAAATGATTACAGACTATACATGAAAGTCCTCATGTGTGTGTGTGTGTGTGTGTTATATTTCTTGCCCAATAAACAGGCGATTTCCAATGAAGACATATTTGGTAAATAAATATTCGATTTTTAAGAGCACCGTTAGCAATACAGGAAGGTATGAAGGAAAACGTATGAAAGGAACGCTTGACTATGTATCGCATGATCTAGTGGCAATGGTAGTTATTTTGACCCGATGTAAATCTTCATCTGAGATAATATTTTTCTTTGGGAAAGAAGGATTTAATTTTTCCTTTCGTGTCAAAATTATAATATATCGCATAGAAATAAATAAATTCACACAATCGTAATTTATTGCAGTTTGTTTCAAATAAGTATGCATGCAGTCTCTATCACTTAGCGATGGAATTGTATGTAACTGCATGTAGTCTGTCTCACAACTGCATGTAGGCTGTCTTACTTAGCGACGGTATTGTAGGTAACTGCATGTAGTCTGTCTTACTTAGCGATGGTATTTTACGCAACTGCATGTTGTCTGTCTTACTTAGCAACTGTATTGAAGATAACTGCATGTAGTCTGTCTTACTTAGCGACGGTATTGCACACAACTGTATGTAGTCTGTCTTACTTAGCAACGGTATTGAAGATAACTGCATGTAGTCTGTCTTAGCGACGATGTTGTATACAACTGCATGTAGTCTGTCTTACTTAGCGACGGTATTGTACGCAACTGCATGTAGTGTCTCCGGCTGTTCTGATTATGCGTCTGTAGATGACATTTTTGAAGAATGATATCTAAATACACAGACAAAAAAATCAACTATTGGATTCCCAAAAGAAAACATAACAAAACTAAACAAAAGCAAAATATCACGGACCAAAGGCCCTCTATCAACGTGAGTTACGGTTGTTTTGTGGAGATATGGTGGAGTAGACGTTGCACATAAACGCTTTGCCACCATTTGCTAAGAAAACACTCATAGACTAAAGTCAACATCAACAACTTGTCTTAAACTGCGTCATTTCTTGACAATGCCTCAAGGAATTTACTTATAAAACACTAAACAATGGTGAAATTGTGAAACAATATTTTGATTTGGTTTAGAAAATGTAATCTATACTTGAATGGGTAAATTTAAAAAATGTTAAGTAACTGTGTTCAAAGTCTTCTAGGATTAAAAGCTTACCGTCATCTTTTACTAGCTGAGAATAGAAAATTTGCAGAAGATATCATTAGTTATAATAATGAAGGCCAATGGCAAAGATTCATATGAAGAGCTTTGCTAGTTAATGGCTGAAAAGTTAGTAGAAATATGAAGAATTGGTGCTGAATTGGTATTTAATTGGTATTGACTTGGTATTGAATTGGAATTGACATGGTATTGAATTGGTATTGACTTGGTATTGAATTGGAATTGACATGGTATTGAATTGGTATTGACTTGGTATTGAATTGGAATTGACATGGTATTGACTTGGTATTGAATTGGTATTGACTTGGTATTGAAATTGTCTAGTTAATAGCTGGAAAATTGGTAGAAAAATAAACAACTGATATTGAATTGGTATTGAGCTGGTATTGAATTGGTATTGACTTGATATTGAATTAGTATTGACTTGGTATTGAATTGGTATTGACTTGGTATTGAATTGGTATTGAACTGATATTGAACTGATATTGAATTGGCCTAGTTAATGGCTTGAAAGTTAGTGGAAATATGAAGAATTGGTATTGAATTGGTGTTGACATTTATCGATTTCTCCTCAAGTATTGCCAAAGTAGTTGCATAATGTTTTGCTTAAAACGAACAGTCTTAAGTTGAATTACAATCTTTATAGGTTACTGCATTTCTATGGGAAAATATGAACGATTTTTGGGATGGAATACTGCACGACCTTGGGAGTGCAGTATATCCTTCCGACAAAACGAGTTCATATTTTCCCATACAAATGCAGTAACCTTTTTATTATATGCTCACTTTTTTATTCTACCTAGGTTTAATTATATAAACACAATACACTACAACAAAAAACAACGTAAATGAATGTATGCCGAATTCCAAACTAAATACACAAGCACATATTTATCATTACACAAATCAATATTATTACTGCGCACATAACTCCGCCCAGATAAATTTGAACATAGTCGCGCGCTCGACATAACTTTCGAAAGAAAATGGCGTGTCTAGTTAACTTTGAAATATGGAGTCATATTGTGAATGAATGTGCATTGCAATAACTTTTCCATTTGAACTGGAATGAATAGATTTTGGTATTTTTCTAGAATCTAGGAAATTTCGTGATTATGGACTGGATTTGTATCTGACGATTCCACATGAGATACATGAGACGTAATAAGCTAGGGAAAAGCGTGTTAACATCTGCAAATGTGTTTCTGTTTCTGTCATTGAATGTTTGAAATCATAATGTGGGAACAATATGAAGTCTTTCAATTGCAATTATCAAAAAGACGCTATGGAATTTAATGCTTATTTCATTTTGAGTGCAGTAAGGAGGATGCAGTTGCACTTATCATCGAAATTATAGCACAATGTCGAAATGTGTAATCCAGATTGAAAACCTCTGACATGGCTCACGTAATTCGGATTTGCAGAATTAAGAAAATACATTTTGAGGAGATTCAGGATGTAAAATTGTAAGTATATTTTATTTTGCCATTCTTATCACCAGCTAAAGAAGAGACTATATGACTTGTCACTTGTATGTTATTTGTAAGGACCTTATCTTGCGTCTGTTATATTCTGTAGCTAGCCTAAATCTTTAACATTGCATCAACGCGGAATGTGCCAAAACAGCTGGTATGTGGCAGTCCACGAAACATCTGTTTTAGTTCATTCAGAAACAAATTTAAACAACCACAACGTAAAGAGCCTCTTACGCGAGTGTACATGATTTGTGTACAAATCAGAAGTGCTGGCATCTGCGTCCATTGTTTGTTTACAATAGAAAGTAGTTCCTTTATGCACGTGAATGCTATATGTGTATTGTCGCGCGAGTTCAGTATCGGGTAATACTGAACGATTCTGACAATGTAAAGTTAACGGGTAAAAAAATGAGCATATAATAATAATTGGTATTTGATTCTTAAACCTAGTGAGTGTCAGGATAAATTTACAGAAAATTATTTTTTTTTACTTTCCACTTGTTCATTTACATACATACATACATACATACATACATACATACATACATACATACACGCACACATACAGACAGACAGACATACAGACAGACACACGGACAGAGTAAAATATGAAGCTTAAGTACATTTAATTTGTTGGCGTCAATCCTTGAGTGATCTATACACAATGAAAGGCTTGAATCTAAAGACGATCCTTCATTATAATTTTATTTCAGTAATTAAGCAGAGCAAGTTATTTAATTTTAAAACTATTTATTGCTAAATCGGCAAAGGTTTCCTTTTTTAATAAAAAATGCATGTGAATTTTGTCTTTGCAGAAAACTGTAAAGGAAAGTCACACGTTTGTATAACGTTCTGCTTGTTGTCGTAGAGATTAGTGATGTATACCTGTCTTTGATAGACCCAAAATGTTTTTCTCTCTTTTAAAGTCCCATATTTACATGACTACTTTATTTTTTACATATCACCTAAATCAAAATGAAATGTTACTAGACCTATCAATGTACAAATATTAGTGACTGATTTGAATTGTTCTACACGTCATACAAATTTAATGTTGTATCATCTTGCATTCATACGTTTTCAAAATTTGATCAAACTATTTCACGAGTTTGACTTTAAAGCAACAAACAATGACAACAATATCAGAAATAAATTTTTTAAAGCTTTGTTAAAAAATGAAAATTATTTACTACTTTTCAATTTTATCAGACAAAACAAACTTGCAATGAAAGGGATTAACAGAACAAACAAGGATTGAATGTTATTATATTTCTCTAAAAACGAAATAATAAAATGGATTGAGGTTGTACTACATATGAACAGGAAAGGTATATTCTTGTGAAATGACAATGGCACGACGAAGCTTTTAATAAGTGAGAACCAGCTGAATATAGCACGCCATTAACTAAATTATGTCAAAGACACACCACCACTCTGGAGACGTCACACCTCGGGCAAATCTGGCCTTCTGCGACGGCCTTCGAAAGGTACACCTCTTCTCCGGGTATGACAATTCCATAGTAGACGAACGAAGAACAACGTATAAATAACAAATATCTTACAAAATTTGAAGTTTTAAATGGTAACGAGTTTCTTGAGTACGATCGACGTTGAATCACCCTTGCCATGAAGGAATTATGACGTTCTTGACATATGAAATTCGAGAGGAAAATAGAATGTACATCCTAAATCATCACGAGTAAGCATTGCAGTGGTACACAAGAAGGAAGCGAAAAGGTGACTACGCTATATACAGTCTCTTCGGAGCTTAATAAATGACATCACGGGCAAGAAGTGAAAATACATAACATTAAAAAATAAGACATCGATTCAAACGGAATACAAAAGCTGATAAAGATACCACATTTAAATGACCACGTTCGTCAACGTGATTTTTAGCAGAATAATAGGTACTGAAAGTCAGAGAGATGTGGATGCAATTACGAGGACATTTTATCATCCATCGACTTTCATTCAACGATGATGTCGAATTGTTCCAGCTACATTTACGTATACACCATACTGTAAACAATAGCTTTGTCATATACGGTTTTGTTACGTGTATATACAATAGATTTTCAATTGTTTGGTCCTAATTCCTCAAGGCGATGGAATAATAATAAAAGACACTACCAAACATACATCGAAAAAATATGAACCGTTATTTAAAACTTTTAGTTGAACACTGAACCTATGGTTTAATCATTCTGAGAGACGATCATCACATGCAATTAACATTAGAAGGACGTACACAGTAATCGTAACATACAATTCATTTTGACGTTACTGAAGGTTTGAGTGCACAAATTTAAAGATGTTAAGCTGAACTTTATTATTGAACTTCAAACATGGAAATTACAAAACCTCTGAGAGAATTTGAGCTAGACAGGTTCTGTCCGCCAGTCAATAAGGACTTTACTTTTTTAACATGACATATGATTGGCTTTGATTGACAACTCAGTCGCTAAATTTTAGAATGTCTAGGCCATGCACATTTTAAGCATCGACCGCTGTCGGGTTCTACACGTACTATGTAAAACTATGTAAGTAAATGAATATAAAATATGTTCTCGTTAAGCACTGCTTTCTTTCTCATGGGGGTTTGTGTACTTTTTTTCCCCTCAAGCTTTTATACGAAACAAGGTATGTAATAAAATCTTGACTCTCCTTTAGAAGGTCCATAGTAACTATTATACAGGTAAATGTCCTGCAAATTCAAGGATCTAAAGCAAATAGTGTACAAGTAAATATCACGGAATTCAAGGATCCATAATCAATATTATACATGTAAATGTCTTGCAATCTGTAGTAAGCGTTCTACAGGTAAATAGTCGGCAATGTGTAGTAAATATTCTACAGGTAAATAGTCGGCAATGTGTAGTAAATATTCTACAGGTAAATGTCCTGCAACTCAAGAATCATAGTAACTTTCTCTTTCTAAAATAGGTAAATTTCCCGCAATGACTCGTGAGAAAATCGGGGAATTTTTAAAAAAAATATTTAATTAGGTGAGATATATTAAAATTTGAAGATAATCTCTTCAATTATTTGTTTCTTGATATTTAAAAGATGGCATTCATTATTCAATACTTATTTGTTTCTCTGTCAGAACTAGCATCTATGAATATTTCTACTAATTGTATGAAAACGTAGGCTAATGTCACTACTAAACCTCATCGCCACATTATATTGTAATAAATCTAGGAGACCGCTGCGGTGGTCTAGTGGTAAGAGTGTTCGCCTCGGATGCGGAAGTGCAGGTTCGAACCCCGGCCGAGTCATATCAAAGAATTATAAAAATGGTACTGACAGCTGCCTTGCTAGGCGCTTCGCATTAAGAGGTTTGTGTTAGAACTGGTCGACCTGGTGTCAGGGAAATGTGATCGGGTGGGACATCATGCTACATGTCTGCGGCATGATGCCCCCGTGCTAGACGTCACTATAAACTGTCACACTGCGGACATCGTTTTGATATGACTGAAAAAGTGTTAAAGCCACGTAACAAATCCAAATCACATCCACAAACACACACAGGCACATCACTATAGGGTATGTGCCATTTGTATTTAAGTCTCCAATTTATTAGCGTTAAGTGGGATATAAAACCTCTTAATGAGGCGAGGCAATCGGGCTCTACTAATATTGTTCAATTTCCAGAATTTTTTATTACTCCCAGCCCGAGTAATTAGCCAGTTTCTAGGGGCAAATATTCCAGAGTGCAGTATTGGTGAGATTTTATGTTGGCATGATTTCTTTCGTAGTTGAGTTCAGGGCAGGGCCGGACAGTGGTAGTGGGCATGGTAGTTCGTATTTGAAATCTAATGGTGTTGATTGGTTATGTATATTCATGTGAAATGTTTGTGATAGCGACTGACAATTTGTACAATGGAATAATTGAGAAGGGGTTGTTCCATTATATGGATATGCCTTTTGTTGTCGCAATGAAGGCAAATATCGTGGAGTGATACAGGTGAAGTCGGGTTCAAAATCTTGGTTCGACTGACCAATGCATGGAGTAGGAAAATAGTTTCCTGTATTGGGTGTTTGGGTTGTATTCATATTTTTCATGGCGCGAATTGCTGCGCTAAGTTACAAAATCCTAGTAAAGAGAAAACATGCATTTGTCGGGTTGCCATGATATTGTTTAGCTGTGCTGCAGATGTGCAGTTGGAATATTTTGTGTCCATTGATTAGTCAACAAAAATTTTGTTATAGTCTAAACGTCATTTCAACATCATAAACCTCAATTATTACTTTTTCTGATTGCACAAAGTCCAAAAGCAAACCTACACGTTTATCCTCGTTACCTCATTAAATACATTGGTAGTGCTTGTCCATTGGAAAGCAAATCATTGTCATGGCTCGTTAGACAATCAAAAGGTTTTAGGTAAACTGACTACATGTAAATCAATCATGTGAGAATATTTGGTGATGCTTAAATTGGCTTACCTTCATCTTGTGGTAGAAATATCGGAAAAAGTCTGGAAATTGAATACTCCTTGCAGGAATGTGTTCTTAAAAGCACAACATATGCACATATACCCGACTCTTGTTTCCCTTGTGTGTGGCGTAGGTGGGGTGTTTGTTCTATGAGGTAGATACATGAAAATAATTTTTTTTTTTAAAGTGGAGGTTGAATGCATATGCAAGTTTAGATTCCACGTTATAGTTTCGTACTTTTCACAGTGGCGAATTTCATTGAAAAATGGGATCATGTGCTATTTAAAGCGGAATCGGAAGCTAATATTGACGTGAGTTCATTTATTTTAGCATTTATTTCATACCAGACGATGGGTTCCATGAGATTACAATTTTTACCACAGGGTTTTGAATGCGATACTATGTGCGTAGAGTGAATACCTTGTTAAAAAAGCGCAAATGTGTATGAAATATTGGAGAAGAAAATTTAGAAATACATTGTCGGTCAGATTTTAGAGCAAGGCATTAATCTCCAGGATCATATGAGGGTAGTTTGAACAAAATTTATTTTCTCAGAACACGGACAGGGCAAACCTATCGAATATCGGCATTTTGATAAAATATTTTATTTTGTCATTTTTGCAAGCTAGAAATAAACGGGTGCGGAATATATCTGACCGATTAATACGATATCATTAGTTAAACAGACAGTGTATTTTCTTTGGAATTGAAAGAACTGAAAAAGTTCCATATTGGGCAGGTTTTCACTGTAAAGATTAAACTTCATAAAGACTATATACGTGTGAGAAAGTGACATTTTTGTGAAAATAGGATCAGCTATAACACATTATAAAATGGCACATAAACACACGCATGCACACACACATACTTGCAACCTATTTCATCTGAGTCTGTAACAAAGATATGCAGGCATAACGCTCAGCTCTTCTCGATTATGTTGAAGATATGCTGAGGGAAAGAAGGAGGAAAAAGGAAGAATCCAAAGTACGTGAAAATAATTCAAGAAATAAAATAATACTATGGATAAACGACAAGGATACGATTGAATGAACAATGCAACATTGCGAATCTTGCGTTATTTTGAAATGGTTTCTTTCGTAAACATATCCTTGATTAGTACATTATGGCCCTGCAATTAAAACAATTATACAGCAAACGTAAGTGCAATAACTGTACATCTAAAAGGCTAATATCTATTGCATCTCTTATGTGACGTGTTTAGGCTCGAATAAACAGTTGACACAAGAAAAAGTGAAAACAACAAGCTTTTTAAAATTACAATAATTAATATCCCTGGAAAAATTCTGTAACAATTATACAAAATATGACCTTACGGTTTTATAGAATCAAATTAAAAAATAATCCAGGAATAATCCAAGAATAAAATTTTTGAAGTCCTAATAACAAAATGTTCTATGATTTAAAGTTCAAATCCCGATGAAGAATCCAAGATGGAATGGAAGACGATGACGTATGGTGAAATCTGTAGTGTTGAATTTTACAGTCACCAGTAGAAACAAGAATTATCACTCCGGTTTCGGAAATCAAAATAAATTTATTATAAGAATTGTCTTTGATTAAGAACCACACATGAGCGCATGTATTTTCCATAAAAATAACAGAATTAATCCTTTTGAATCCAAGTAATTTGAAATAATTATAATCCAAGTAATTTGAAATAACTTCAAACAGCACAACTTACAACTTCCAGTTCAACAGCCCAGCTTATGCTGAAAATAATTCTCCTAAACATAGGTTATATGGTCTCCTAAAACGTAAACAAGGGGTCACGTGATCATCTTCTCGAAACTTACAGAAACTAGGTACTTGTTAAGGGTCACGTACACCCAGTGTGACCCTGACGAAAACCAACCATTTTTCTCTAAGAAATAATAAAAAAAAGATTGTTTACTTCCTAAACACGTAGTTCCATCATGACCTCGACAACAACCAATCATTTTAAAATAAAGCTAAAACTTGTTTGCGTGATTGCCATAAATTTTGAAACGAGGTCAGGATTTAGATCAACACCTAATGTTTATAAAACAACAGTCAAGGTCAAACTATTTTCTGAAAAAAGTATCATCTCTATAGAATAAATTTAAATTACAATATCATGTCATGAAAAAAAAAAAACTGACAAACACTTAAATTGAAATAAATATACATTAAATCAGATATAATTAAATCAAATATACATTACACATCAAAGAAAACAGACATAACATACGTTAATAGAATTTACACAAGGTTAACATACTGCTATCACCATGATGTATCACAGCTACCATCTACAAATTTAACGTGAACATATAATAATAATTGCCCATTAATACGTCCTCAGAGGTACGATTTAGGGAAAGCTGAAACATTAGACGCTTGTTTAATATCAGTCTACAACTATTCCATGAGGTGTACCAGCGTAAGCAAAAGAGATCTTTAAACACTGTACAATTTAATTGCAGCATGTACCGTATTTTATATTCTTTTAATTACAGCATGTTATCACTCACTGCATTTAATACATGTATCTAATACACTTGGCTACAACTAGGGCATAAATATTGCATGCTGTAGTAAGACATATCGCAGCTGTTCTTGCGGGTGTTGTTCGAGTTAGAGTCAATAAGTACATTGTGCATGCGATACACTTCAAGCATATGCACTGAAGCAAACGAGCTGTAAAAGAAGAAAACAATATTATCAGTATTGATAAGTGTTGATTTGAAAGATAAATAACAGTGTTTGATCAGCAACCATTTGAGAGATAATAATGAGAAAAAATAAATCATAAAGGGAGAGAAATTGAATAAACAGAGAGCATCCAACTCTCTTGTGTACACAAAGAAACGATAAAGTAAAAGAAAAAGAGGAAGATTAAAGGGACTTCGTTATTTAAAACCGGGCACAACAATATGGGCTTAACTATGAGGGCGAGAGTACACAAAACATCATAGAGAACTTTGGGTTCTTTTGGTGGACGTATTAGTCAGATATGTACAAAATATATATGAAATTTGTAATTTTGTGGTCGTATTAGACAGATATTTACCAAATATATAGGGGCCCTTAGTGGCCGAGTTGTCTAAAGCGCTCACCGTTACGGATCACTGCCATTTCACCCATGTCTGCGTGGGTTCGAGTCGCGGGTTCGGCCTATGTGGGTATGTGAGAAAGCTTGCCGGTAGCTTCTCGCTGGTCGGTGGTTCTTTCCGGGTTTTTCTCGGGTTCTTCCTCCACCATTAATACTGGCCGACATGTATAGCCTTTGTTGTGCTGAAAAATGGCGTTCAACCCCACAACAACAAAATATATATGAAATTTTGTATTTTGTGTGGTCGTATTAGACAGATATTTACAAAATATACATGAAATTTGTAATTATTTTGGTCGTATTAGAGATATTTACAAAATATACATGAAATTTGTAATTATTTTGTTCGTATTAGACAGATATTTACAAAATATATATGAAATTTGTAATTATTTTGGTCGTATTAGACAGATATTTACAAAATATACATGAAGTTTGTAATTATTTTGGTCGTATTAGACAGATATTTACAAAATATACATGAAATTTGTAATCATTTTGGTCGTATTAGACAGATATTTACAAAATATATATGAAATTTGTATATAGTTACAAAATATATATGAAATTTTTATTTTTGGGATTATATGCAATATCTGCTTGGTTTTGTTCCAGCGGTTCTGTTAGCAATGAATTCTCTACTTTTCAGCATCGTAGTCCAAATATGTCACCAACATTACAAATGTGCTAGTGTAGCAGTTAATAGCAAACGAAACTCCGTAACACAGTAAATAATTTAATATATTTGGAACACAAATGTGCCTTTAAACATTTAACTTTAAATTTAACTTCGCATGTAAATCACATGATCTAGTTATGGACGTTTTGGAGTTTTTGTCTAACTCTAGAATATTTTTAAAACAGAAATGCAGGATTGTGTGCCGAGATTCTTGAATCGAAATGAAGATGATTATTTTTATTTTACAGAAATTGCGAGAATAAAATTTGGAATGCCTATAATATTGAATGGTTTCTGATTTTCTTTACAGCATTGGAAAGGGGTCTACCGTTGATATGACGTGACTATTCAACGTCTTATGCCATTGAGTTTCGATATTTTTGCAGTCCTGCAACCAGCAATGCAGATGGCAATTACCAAATCAGATGTCAACGCTGTTATTCGTCTTGTATGTCAGCGGTTAAAAACATAACGAATATTGGAATCGCAATTTAAATTAAGTCCTTTAAGTTTCCTAAGCTCGATAGAGAGCGACTACTCAATGCCGGTGGCGAATTCTAACTTTCGATAAGCCAATGACCTTCACCCCACACCCCAACATAACATGGGGTGGAAAGGGTCAGGGAGGGAAAACTCGGACTATTATCACATGTGCTGATTTTTGTAATGAATGTGAACACACCTTATCTTCATGAGCTGCATTAAAAATAAACTCACGTACTACAGTATAGAAATCAGGGCAAGTAACCGATTGAATGCCATCAAGTTATTACTCTTAAAGAAGCCAAAAAGCCTCACACGGTTTGAAATGATGTCTAAAAAGAGAAGTAACAGTCTTTTGTATGGAAATGAGTCAGGGGAAGTACCATATTGCTATTGTGAATGGCTACAGAAGTGTATGTAACAGACTAACATTGGTCTGAACGTCATCATTGAAGTTTAACAATTTGCAATGACACCCATCATGCATTTATCGAAAGATGGGGAAGAAACTCCCCCCACCCCCCACCCTATATATATATATATATATATATATATATATATATATATATATATATATATATATATATATATATATATATATATATATATATATTTGTGACCTAGGTCAGATAGAGGAGTATACAATCTTGTTTAAGTGAAAATTATTTATTCCTTCAATAACAGTTGAAGCAAAAATCAGTCTTATTGTTGTATTCAGTATTTCATTTCGGCTGGAATTAATGTATTCGAATGATTTATTCACTGGAAATACAAAGTGCTCATCTAAAATAATATTCTAGGAAATAGAGACTTGCATTTATAGTGAAATTCAAACAAAGATATATTCTTGGATATTATTTTTGTGAGTCAGCAGACCACTGTTAGCAAGTCATTACCATTCAGGCCATAACATGCACATGTCCATTTCAGCTTTGGATTTTTGTTGGCGTACCACTAAAATTATTCAGTATATTAATCATTAAGATCTGTGCTAGAAATTTTTATAAATATTTGGGAGTTAATTCTTAATAATGTCAAGTTATCTTTTTATTTTCACTTGAAATTTGACCGTCGTGTTATTCTTGCGCACCTTTAATGTGTATTATGTACAGTTTGAAAAAAAGTAAACAGAGACGTTTATTTTGGTGCCCTTTTGAGGAAAGTCAGGGTCCTTTTGAATTTTTGGAACCCCGTTTCCCCACATGACCTGATCCAGCCCTGGTGACAAAAGGTAGAATCAGCCAGACAAAGGCAACGAGGTTGCTAAGAGTAAATTCAGCCAGATAAAAGGCAGTGAGATGAGTAAAGGTAGGGTACCCGACGAGTCCAAATGAGGTTTGAGATTATGAGCTGCTACGTGTGATCTTTCCATCATAGCTAGTGAATCAGATTTTGCATGAGCTATGCAGACTTTTGTTATTATTTGGATTTTTAATCGCTTTACCTTCAAGGCTTTTTTTTGTATATATTCATTAAGTAACCGAACAAGCGATTTCTGATCGCAATCAAATTCTTTGAAAAAAGTGTAAATATTAAAGAGCGTGGATATCTTCATTCATTTTAATAATGCAAAAGCAATTAAATATGAATGCGTAAAGACAAAAACATTTTGAAATTAGATGTCAAGCAGCATGCATTAATACCGTATATCTCCTAAATAATGTATTGCATACCATAAATCAGAGAGGAACTCAAATACGTTATGGAATAAATTTGTCATTTAATATAATGTATCATAGGCAATATTATTCTTGCACCTTTTACAAGGAGTAAAAAGAAGAAACATAAGTATTATGTATTAATGTGTACAACAGTTAAGTGTGTGCCGACAAGTAACTTACAAAAAGGAATTAGGCATCAATAAAACACATTAAAAAGATATGTGATTTATTGAAGTATCTGTGATGAAACGGGGAACAATCAAGTAACAGAGGAATGCAAAGAAGCTGCGGTAGATCTAACGGATCTCAAATGAAGATTACTGATAAAAACATAGGAATATCTGTTTTATCTCAGATCAATTGCAGTTTGTTCTCATAACATCACAAATCTGATTTGCTATCATTAACAAATATTACATCACTGTGTAGAATGTTTTTTGTTTTACATCAGTTGCTTCCTTATCAGTATTTGCCTGTCAAAATGAATCCCATCTTAAAACTATCAATTAAATCGGCAGAATGAAGAACTTCGATCAACACTAGACAGAATTAAATAAAGTCTTGATACATGATGATAAAATATAACATTTGAAATATTAAACCAAGATAAAGCCTTATCAAAGTAGCGAGACTGGCTCACTCGTTGATAAACTGATATAATGTGTATCGCATTTTCACCAAGTGTCGACGATATGTTAAAAAGTACGTACTGAATGAAGATAACTATATGAGTATGGATACAAAGTCGATACTGAATGAAGACTAAATATATCAGTAGGGATACAAAGCACGTCCTGAATGAAAACTAAATATATAAGTAGGGATACAAAGTAGGTACTGAATGAAGACTAAATATATGAGTATGGATACAAAGTACATACTGACTGAATACTAAATATGAGTAGGGAGACACAGCACTTACTGAATGAAGACTAAATAAATGAGTAGGGATACAAAGCACATGCTGAATGAAGACTAAAAATATGAGTAGGGATACAAATCACGTACTGAATGAAGACTAAATATATGAGTAGGGATACAAATCACGTACTGAATGAAGACTAAATATATGAGTAAGGATACAAATCACGTACTGAATGAAGACTAAATATATGAGTGGGGATACAAAGTACGTACTGAATGAAGACTGAATATATGAGTAGGGATACAAAGTCGATACTGAATGAAGACTAAATATATGAGTATGGATACAAAGTCGATACTGAATGAAGACTAAATATATCAGTAGGGATACAAAGTACGTCCTGAATGAAAACTAAATATATACGTATTGATACAAAGCAGGTACTGAATGAAGACTAAATATATGAGCATGGATACAAAGCACGTACTGAATAAAGACTAAATTTATGAGTAGATATACAAGTCACGTACTGAATGAAGACTAAATATGTGAGTGGGGATACAAATCACGTACTGAATGAAGACTAAATATATGCGTGGGGGTACAAAGCAGGTACTAAATGAAGACCACATATATGAGTAGGGATACAAAGTACGTACTGAATGAAGACTAAATATATGAGCAGGGATACAAAGTACGTACTGAACGAAGACTAAATATATGAGTATGGATACAAAGTCGATACTGAATGAAGACTAGATATATCAGTAGGGATACAAAGCACGTCCTGAATGAAAACTAAATATATACGTATTGATACAAAGCAGGTACTGAATGAAGACTAAATATATGAGCATGGATACAAAGCACGTACTGAATAAAGACTAAATTTATGAGTAGATATACAAGTCACGTACTGAATGAAGACTAAATATGTGAGTGGGGATACAAATCACGTACTGAATGAAGACTAAATATATGCGTAGGGGGTACAAAGCAGGTACTAAATGAAGACTACATATATGAGTAGGGATACAATGCACGTACTGAATGAAGACTAAATTTATGAGTAGTTTTACAAGTCACGTACTGAATGAAGACTAAATATGTGAGTGGGGATACAAATCACGTACTGAATGAAGACTAAATATATGCGTGGGGGTACAAAGCAGGTACTAAATGAAGACTACATATATGAGTAGGGATACAAAGTACGTACTGAATGAAGACTAAATATCTGAGTAGAGATACACAGTACGTACTCAATGAAGACTACTAATTACTAGTTTTTAAAAAAATCAATCCACAATGAACTGAGTAAATGAACTAACCTGGATAGAATACGGTAACTATTTACATTAAAACGTTTTCACATTGAGTCAAAAAAAGTTCTTTTGGAATGGATGTAGACATAATTACCTGTCTTTATTACGCGATGCCTATGTTTTAATCGACGTGCCTACATACCTGCCTATCAACGCACCCCCCCCCCCATACATGCACAATACTACCGTCATATCTCCTCGGTTTTAACAAATTCCATAAAACAGATTAATTGAAAGGTTACAACTTTTCCAGCCTATGACATGATACAATGCTGCGATTAATTAAAAAATAATACATTTTATTAGTTGTTGTAGGGCACATATGCAACAAATCCGAGAAAGGAAGTGTATGGAGTGGTCCTAAACTTAATAGCAGGCTCTACGCAAGAATATGGAGTGGCTTAAACCTAATAGCAGGCTCTACGCAATAATATGGGGTGGCTTAAACCTAATAGCAGGCTCTACGCAAGTGTATGGAGTGGCTTAAACCTAATAGCAGGCTCTATGCAAGTGTATGGAGTGGTCCTAAACCGGATAGAAGGGTCCGCGCAAGAGTATGGAGTGATCCTAAACCTAATAGTAGGCTCTACGCAAGGGTATGGAGTGGTCCTAAACCTGATAGAAGGCTCTACGCAAGTGTATGGAGTGGCTTAAACCTAATAGCAGGCTCTACGCAATAATATGGGGTGGCTTAAACCTAATAGCAGGCTCTACGCAAGTGTATGGAGTGGCTTAAACCTAATAGCAGGCTCTATGCAAGTGTATGGAGTGGTCCTAAACCGGATAGAAGGGTCCGCACAAGAGTATGGAGTGATCCTAAACCTAATAGTAGGCTCTACGCAAGGGTATGGAGTGGTCCTAAACCTATTAGCAGGCTCTACGCACGTGTATGGAGTGGTCCTAAATTTGACAGAAGGCTCTACGCAAGAGTATGGAGTGGTCCTAAACCTAATAGAAGGCTCTACGCAAGAGTATGGAGTGGTTCTTAACCTAATAGTAAGCTCATGGTTTGTAGGTTATAAAGTAAAGGAATAATAATTTTTAATCAGTTTTTAAATGTAGGAATAACAATGGTTGATCGGTTATTACATGCAGGAATGATAATGCTTAATCGGTTGTAGAATGTAGAAATGATAATGGTTAATCGGATACTGAATGTATGAATGAAAATCGTTAATCTAATCCGTTATTAAATGTAGAAATGATAATGGTTAATCGGCTATTAAATGTAGAATGTTAATGGTAAATTGATTATTACATGTAGGAATGATATGATCTGTGGTCAATGCAAGATAATATATATATATATGTGTGTGTGTGTGTGTGTGTGTGTGTGTGTGTGTGTGTGTGTGTGTGTAACCACAGATCATATTAATTACAAATGTATGGCAAATGAGATTATTTAGCTCATTTGATTTTTAATGGATACCTACATTCAATATCCAATGAATATATATACATATCTCTAAAAATATAATGTATTTATGTCTTGTGTTACATACTTTCAGATCCGATAGGATCCGCATTTAACTGATTCATTTGACTATCAGATAGCCTGTAATGAAGACAGTACAACGGAATAATTACGATAGCTTTGATAAAATTGTTAGAAAAAGTTTCATGTCAAGAACTTTAAGCAACAGACATGGAACACCGATGTTTTGTAGAACTAAATGATTAGCAAGATGTATGAGTCTCTTACAACACACCATGGACAAGATGTATTAATAACACTGGACAACAAATTTTTACAAAAGTCATGTTACTGAAATAAAATTAGTCAATTCTTATCAATTTTTATGTGCTGAACACGAATATGACAGTCAAATTGCAAAATTGGCTCTAGTTTTTTTGTAATCTGCAAGAAATTAATGTTTACATAACGAAATGCATTCCAATAGTAAAAGGTCAACTGTAATAGCCTACCTATAAAAAATCAAGTCATTGACTACATCTTAGATTTCTTCGCCTGTCTCTTGTACAGCTGTTCGGGAGCATCTCTGAGGAGTGTCCAGCAGTAGTCAGCCAGCATTGTAGTGGACCATTTTCCCTGGTATCTTTGTTCCATTGTTGCGATATCTTGATGAAAACGTTCGCCGTGTTCATCACTAACAATACCACAGTTGCTAGGAAAGAAATCCAAATGGGAATGAAGGAAGTGAATCTTTAGAGACATATTGCAGCCAAGTTTCTTATACTTCATCAACATGTCTTCTACTAGTTCCTTATAGTTTTCTGCCCTAACATTTCCGAGGAAGTTTGTAGAAACTAGGCGAAAAGCATTCCATGCTTGTTTCGCGTCACCTTCCAGCAAGTTGTTGAACCGGTCATCTTTGAAAAGCTCTCGAATCTGAGGACCCACAAAAACTCCCTCTTTAATCTTTGCTTCGCTGAGTCGAGGGAATTTTTCATGCAGGTATCGGAATGCTGGCAAAGTCCGGTCAATGGCTTTCACGAAGTTCTTCATCAAACCTAGTTTGATGTGAAGGGGTGGTAGCAAGATTTTCTGAGCCTCAGCCAGAGCTGGGTGTTGGATATTCTTCTCTCCAATGGCTACATTCTGCCTGTGAGTCCATTCCTTCCTCATGTAGTGCATTTCCCTTGCTCGGCTATCCCACTCGCATAAGAAACACATGTATTTTGTATATCCTTGCTGCAGTCCCATTAAAAGGGCAACTACCTTCAAATCACCACAGAGGTGCCAGCTGTACTTGTTATACTCAATGGAATTCAGTAGCTGCCTTAAGTTATCGTATGTCTCTTTCATGTGGACAGCATACGCTACTGGAATAGATGGAAGAATGTTTCCATTGTGCAAAAGCACAGCCTTGAGACTCAGTTTCGAAGAGTCCACAAATAGTCTCCATTCTTGTGGGTCATGAGTGATTTTTAAAGCATTCATGAGGCCCTCAATATCGGAACAGAATATCAGATTACTTTCCTTTCTGAAGAAAGGCTCCAATTGCTGGTGGCGCTTTTGATATGCAGTAATTGTGACATCTTCTTCTAGAAGATTCCATTGTTGGAGTCTTGATCCTAGCAATTCTGCCTTGTTCTTTGATAAGTCCAAATCACGAATCAGGTCATTTAGTTCTTCCTGTGTTATTCTGTGTGGGGTTGATGATGTACCACAGTGAAAATCTGGATCACTGCATGCTGATGGACCAGGAGAAGAACAGGTCGACTCACCTTTGTCTTCGTCAGATGAATCAAGAGAATATTCTGCTGGAGGTTCTGGAATAGGAAGTCCCTCACCATGTGGAACTGGTCTCAATGCAGACGGAATGTTTGGGTAGACTATTCTCGACTTCTTTCGCTTCGTTATTCCGCCGGAAAGAGGAGGAACCAAGCAGAAGTAACAGTCATTTAGGTGGTTGCTTGGCTCTCTCCACACCATTGGGACTGCAAACGGCATTGATGACCTTTTGCAATTCAACCACTGTGAAAGCTGTGTTGTACATGTAGCACAGCATATATGCGGAGCCCAAGGCTTGTCTTGGTCACCAACCTTGCATCCGAAGTAAAGATGATATGCCTTCTTCACTTGAGAATTGATACTTTTCTTCTGGTTGGCAAATGTCACTTCCCCACAAATATAGCAAAAATTGTCCGCGGTATTAACACACTTTCGAGGCATTACTGTTCTTTATTGTACGTAAATGGATAAAATAATAAGTTTTATGTAACAGTAGCTTGAACTGTCTCGCACAACGTCTAAAATATTTTAAATGCTGAACCTATCTGATTGGGCTTTATATAGTACACTGCTTACGTCAGCTTCAGCAGCCGTCTGGCATTAGTATAATAGGCCTACACATGTATAGTACACTGCTGACGTCAACTTACTTCAGCAGCCGCATGTCATTAGTATTGCATTGCATCAGAAAATGATGCAATCAACTGTGGCTGATGTGAGCATGATGGTATTATGCAATGTTACATCATTATTCCGGATGTTGCTGCAGTCCTACTGGAGAAATTTACACAGTGAAACATAGAAAATGAGGTATATGAATATCTTCAAAACAAGAGCCAATACAAATTTTTCACGGTTATATTCGTGTTCGGCACACCAAAATACTACAGATTAGGGCCTTTTCAAGTCAGTAATGATTTCACTGTTGACCAGTGTAATCACGTCCATGGAGTTAACAGCTTATAAAACCTAAATTCAATCTTTTCCATTGCATCATTATTGTCTAAACTGCAGTGACTTTTAGAATTACGAATTTATATTTTGTATTATGTGACCTGTGTATAATTCCTGTATTAATACAATAACAGATATCGTTAACTGTTTTATTCTTTACCTAGAAGTGGAAAAGCTACGCTACATATATATATATATTTTAAACAGTTGATATGTCTTCTTCATGCGAGCACGGATGGATCTGATATAATTATCTGATACAGCAAAATTTCGACACTTATTTTCATGTTACATGAACTAATACGAAATGGAAAGAGATGGCTATTGTATCAAATTATTTGAATGATTTTTTTTCTGAGATCAAAATCTTTTAAGGATAATCTCTATTTAAAAATCCTGGTCAGTCAGTTTTCACTCCGAAATCCTAGATTAAAATCAAATCTTAGGACCTTATATAAAAAGTAATATAAAAATAGAACTTTAATTGTATATCTTTCCTTTTTTTTTTAGTTATGTAGCCCTTATGTTTGTCAAGGATTTCAGAATTAGCAGGCATCTATACGTCATTGAACATCTTGAAACACTGTTTATAAAACATTTCATTTCTTTTCATGCACGACATAGTTTATAAGTTTTATTGAACTAAAATTCTTCTAGACTTTCACGCAGCTCCGGTTTAGTTGCTCTGTTACAAAATGTTGTTTCACACTGAACCTTTGGTTTCCATTCAGAGAGGAAACATACACAAACACGCACACAGCTTTTAAAGTCAAAACAGGTTTCCGAAAGTTTCCGGGTCTCTCTGTTTTACTTGGTTACTTAAGATTGAAGCCCATCGTGATAGATTGATTACTACAGGATTCTAGCAAAACGCATTGGATGTAACTAAACATATTAGGATAAGTTTGTTTAGCCTTGACGATATAATTCACCATAAGACTGAAAACAAACCCAAGAGCATAGAGCACGATTTGACAGACATAAAATATAGCACGAGGCTTACAATTCGCCATCGGACTGAGTAAACGAAAACTAGTACTTGGTTCATTTGAAGAGCATTCGTGACAAATATCTGAACTTTTTTTTTCAAACTCTAAGCTTTGCGTCGCGTTATTACTAATATAGCTCTTTTAGCAAAGGATTTTGTATATTTGACCATGGTAGAGTCAACATTGCAATAAAATACGCATGCGTAATGACTTATATAATTAAATTCAGGCCTAGCAATGGATTATAGCTCATCGATGCATATATTTAATAACTAGAAGATGCAATGCATAGTTGTATCAACAGACAGAGGGAAAGAAGATTCCAAATAGTCCTGCATTGTGCAGTTATGTTCTCGGTTATTTCAGGTAGTGAAATGCTCATCAGGCTCTGTTTTCGGCAACAGTCAGTTGTGTGTGTATGAGTGTGATTGGATTTATAACGTAGTTTAAACAAATTTTCAGTCATATCACTACGATGTCTGCAGTGTGGCAAATTTATTGTGATTCTAGCACTGATGAATCATGCCTCAGGCAGTCCTAACACTATGCTCTTACTGGTGAGCGCCAAGCGAAGCAGGTGTTAGTACCATTTGTATAAGCCTTTGGTATTACTCGGCCGGGGTTCCAACCCACGACCTCTCGCATCTTAGACAAACGCTCTAACCACTTAGGTCACCGGAGCGGTCACAATCAGTTGTAACTATCATATATACTGATAGATCACTGTTACTTATAATTCTTATATTTGCCTCAGCGTACTTTGTGCACATCAGAGTGAAGTTTAAATAAAAATTAGTTAAGATAGTTTGTGTCTAGATGGTAAAGAGAAAATACATAATACACTGGACTAAAAAGACAACAATCCCCCCCAAAAATAAATAATACCCCCCCCCCCAAAAAAAATGTGCTTGCTACTTGGGAAAGCATGTTTATATTTGATAAAATTTGCATATTGATATCTAATAAGATTTAGATTAGGAAACCATTCTTTGTACCGAATAATCGTTACATGTTTGATATGTACCAGCTATTCAAAGTCTCTGCCATGCTGATATGATATGAACGTTTATTTCCTCAATTACTAAATCCGATTGAAACATATCACAGATCGATTCAGACACGTAGCGCTCATATCTCTTTCATATTGAGATTAGGAACGGTCAGTTAATTCAAGTAACTGAAGAATATTGCAAAGCTATTTCAGTCTTGCAGAACATATATTGTAAATTTAAATAACTAGGCCTGGTGGCTTCTGTAATTAATTGTGCTAAGGAAAATGATAAATTGAATTTCGGCGTCAAGAAGAATTAGCCCGTAATAAAGACTGTCCCTACAATCAAGTGAAATAAATTTTTGTTATGTTAAAGTTAAATACATTAAAGTTAATACTAAAGAAATCGGCTGTATGTGTGACTTATACAAATTAGCCTTATGCGACTGTGCTGATACATATAAGGTATCCTTCCGCTACTGTTCTGATACATAACAGTTAACTATACGCCACTTTACTGTTACATAAAAGTTAGCGTTGCGCCCCTGTGCTAATACATGCAAGTTAATATGCCTACACCTCGGTCCTGATACGTACAAGTTAGCTTATACTTCTCTGCTGATACATAAATATTAGCGTTACATCACTGTGCTGATAATACAGTTAGTCTTACACTGCTATACTAATACATCCACATACGCGTTACACAACTGTGCTGATACATACAGTTAGCATTACACCACTGTACTGATATCTACATTTAACGTTACACCACTATGCTGATACATGCATCCAGCGTTACATGACTGTGATGATACATATACATTAGCGTTCCACTACTGTTCTGATACATACAAGTTTGATAATACAAGTTAACTTTACCCCACTCTGCTTACACCACATCGCTGATTTGACTTACCCCACTGTTCTGACACATAAAAGTTTAATAATGCAAGTTAGCTTTATTCCGCTCTGCTTACACCACATTGCTGATCTGGCTAACACCACTTTTCTGACACATACAAGTTTGATAATGCAAGTTAGCTTTTCCCCACTCTGCTTACACCACATTGCTGATTTGGCTTGCACCAGTGTGATGATGCATACAAGTTTGCCTCACACTATTGTGCTGATACATATTGTTAGAGCCTGACACCACTGTGCTAAGAAATACATTTGATAATGCGAATTAGCCTTACAGTGCTTACACCACTATGCTTATACATACGGTCAGCATACACCGCCTTGCCGATTCACACAAAATGGTCTTACACCAAATTGCCTAACCATACAGGTTAGACTTGTCTCACTGTGTTTAAACCATTGTACTGATACATACAGGTTATCCTTACACCACTGTGCTGCTACATGTTAGCTTTAAACCACTGTGTTGATACATACAGGTTAGCCTTATACCACTGTTTTGATTAATACAACTTAGCTTTATACCACTGTGTGGATATATATAAATTCGATTTATACCACTGTGTTGATCCATTCAAGTTTGTCTTAAACCACTGTGCATATTTACAAGTTAGCTTTATACCACTGTGTTGATACATACAAGTTAGTTTTGCACCACTGTCCTGTTTGACTTAAACATTGCCTGTTCTTCTTTTCCAAAGTAAAGTGGAAATGAATTATAAACTAAATCTTACATGTAAACCTGCTTAAGACCGTCTCTTCAACGCATGATTACAGCAGGAAATAATCGGTGCAATAAAAGTGCAGTTTTATTGATGCAACAAAGAGCTGGTCCTGATGCAGTATTTATGTCAATTAGTGCCCACATCTTAGCATAAACGGATACAATTTAATTGTCTTTTCACCCATTCTTGGCAATATTTTTAACGCAACTGTCCTAAAGGCTACATAAATACACTGAGCTATTATATTGTCCATCGTTCAGTATAACATATAAGATAAGTACAATTAATAATTACGACAGCCAAAAAAAATAATAATTCAAATTTGATTCGGGATGGCATCTGTAGACAAAAAATAGGAATAAGAAAGTCAGAGATACCGACTGAGAAGAAATGTAGAAAATTTGGAGGCGAAGGAATTGTGTCGGAAATAGTAATCATTAATAGGTACAATAACAACAGTGTAATAAAAAAGATATAAACCATTTAAAGGTGAGAGTAATTCAAGACCGATTTAGAACATGGATTGCATCTGGTAACGTATTATTAGAAAACGGTCACCCATTGCGTCAAGAATAATGGTTCTGCTTTCAAGCTGTTTTAATCACCATCTTGGATGATACTTACTAATATCACAGTCGCTATTTCGCCCACTTTTAATTAGTTCTACCAAATGCTCTTTACAGAAGCAACAGTTATCACGACCTAATCTTAAATGAGTAATACACATCCTTGAACGTTACAATTTGACCGTATACTTCTTCGAGAGGAAAGTACGATACAATCGAAAGGCTGGATAATAGAAGTAATATTCCTTGGAAAAAAGTAATGACTGAATTGTATGGTTTTCCTTTTGCAGGAGTCAAGCTTCTTATTGCTATTAAATTTAAACTGATGGCATATCATGGAGCAGGGTAAACATTCGCTGAATGAAAAATGATATTTGGTCAGTGACATTGTAGATGGTGAAGGCAATTTTGCAGCACGGCGTTTCCCACTCACCTTGTAACAGAGTAATTATTCCAATGAACCCTAAATTATACATTTAAATATCATATTTAGAAGGAATCAACGCATAAAATGTTTTACATCATCCATAAGGTCACTGAGAAAAACAACAGTTTTTGAACAAACAGCTTCAAAACAAAACGAGATCTTTCCAAAGGGATTAAATTGCAAAGTAAGAAAAGGTTCATTTGTAGCCATGTTTCCTGATCGGGTGTGCTTAGGTGAGGCCACATTTGAGCCAATAGGTCGGAATCATTAATTTTAAGGAAGGGAAAATATAATTTAAAAAATATTCAACACGTGGAATAAAAAGCAAGAGCAGATTCTCAAAGACACGTTTGTCAATTATCAGCTTCACATAATATTGCATTGTTTTACATATCGTCTCAAGCATAATCAACTCTCCCACTTTTCTCCACTATGAAAACTTACATTTTAAATAAATATGCACCGCATGAATTGTTATCCTTTTCAGGCATTTTAGTTGTGTTCACCTTATTAAAAAAAAAGGTTAAGTTATTAATATTTTCGAATCTAATGGGCTATTCACAGATGTCAAAAACTATTTGAATTTGAGTCAATATCCATAACCTAAGACAAAAAAACATCTCTTACTTTGTGCATATAGAACGTGGATCCATCATTTTCTAGGACACAACGTCGTTTACGAGATATGCACTTGAAGTGACTTAAGCACTTTATGCTTAGATACTAATATTTCAAAATGATACAAGGCATTAGTTATCTACTTCCATAGTAAGACGGCACAGCGTGTATGTTACAGCGGCATTCAAACTGTTTTTAAGACCTTTTCTCCAAACTACTGCACTTGTAATCATATCTCGGAATCAATTAAGTGCGGAGATGTGGGAGATAAGGAGTGCAGAAAAAGCCGGAATTCGTGAGTAAATTATCTTGAACATAAGGAGGCATAATTAATCGGCAAAAGAGGGAAAAGAGGGTTTCATCTTTACTAGGCGATGGCAATGCCTAACGAAACCTCTTTTCGTTAGGCATTGCCATCGCCTAGTAAAGATGAAACCCTCTTTTCCCTCTTTTGCCGATTTTGCTGACTAGGCAAAACCATGGCTATATAAAGACAAGGATGGTGCTTGTTTTATGAAAAAATACAAATAAATATGTGCTCAGTCCGGTACGTTTTCTCATGCTGAATTAGAAATGTTGTTATCACGATACAGTGCTACGGTGTTGCTCTTTCCACGTTTTTATCACAGTACAATATCACTTTTTCCACGTCGTTATCACAGTACGGTGGTCATATTTCCACATTATTATGAGAATGCAGGGTCAGTGTTTCCACGTACTTATTGCAGAATAGTGCACTGTTTCCATGTTCATATCAGAGCACAGTGCCACTGTTTCCATGTTCGTATCAGAGCACAGTGCCATTGTTTCCATGTTCTTATTAGAGTAGAGTATACAGGTTTCCTTGTTCTTATCACGTTACAGTGTCATTATGTCACTGCATTGTACATGTTTCCATGTTCTCATCACAGTACAGGGCTATTGGTACCATGTTCTTAATACGGTACTGTCCCATTGTTTCTCGTTCTTTATCACAGGACGTTCAGGTGGCCTCAGTAGTTAGAGCATGTGTCTTCGAACCCAATGAGTCTTACCAATGACTTATAACAAAGGTACCAGCAGGTGCCTTGCTTGGCACTCATCACTAAGGTATAGCTATTAGGACTGGTCGACTGCGTGTCAGGATAATGTAACTGGGTGGGACATGGTGCTACATGTCTGCTGCAGGATGACCCATTGCTAGAAATTACATTAAACTGTCACACTGAAGGCATCGTAGCGATATGACTAAAATTGTTAAAGCTACGTTAGAAATCTATATCACACACACAAACACACACACACACACGCACGCACACACACACGCACGCACACACGCACACGCACACACACACACACACACACACACACACATAGATAGTTAGTGTCACTGTTTACATGCTTTTGTCACAGTGCAGTCTCACTGCTTCCAAACGTAATTCATATATTTTTTTGAGACCGGAAACGTTGTGCAGCTAATTAGAGAGCAGTAAAAGAAATTAAGAATACATAAGGTTTTTTTTAATATAGTTTGTATCAAGCGAGTACATGTAAAGGATGTAAAGGACTGGATTATAAGCCCAGACTATCATTGTAGTTTTCCTGTATCTACAAATAAAGACGCCTGCTAAAGCAAAAAGAGAGACTTTGTGATTACTGCTTTTTAGCAACAGATGTAATAATTATCACCTATATTACCTCATTTGTGAGTGCTAATGAATGTTGCTATCAATCGAAATCCCCATACATATTAATGTTTGTTTCTAGACATTAAAATAGGAAAACATATACATGGATGTTACTTGAAGAGTCCTAGATGCATATGAAATGGATATTGTTTGATGAATAACGCATGAGTACATAAAATGGGTTATAATGGAGCGTAGAAATGGACTCAGTTTTTCAACATATGATAGGCAATACATTCAGTCAGCATAATTGGTAGAGGAAGAATCGGGAAGACTTCAAAACGAAACGCTGACTCACGGGAAGTAATTTGGCAGGCTTTTTAATGCATGCCCAGGTTGGTCGAGACGAGACTCAAACTCACGAAGATAGATTTGCGATGTCTGTGTGTGATCTGTAAAGGCGAGCGCCTTACACCACTAGCCCTCCACCCCCACCGGAGTCCCCGATTACATATCAAAGGATATTGCTGGATATTGAAAGCCCGAATACATTCAAATGCTTTTTGCAGAGGATACCCATATACACATGACTGGATTTTGCCAGAAAATAAAAGCCAGAATATACACAAATGAATGCTGCCATATAACATGTTATTGAAGGCTGGGACAAAATATTAACTTAGCAACGTAACGAGAACGGGTTGGCCCTCATCCCGCCATCAATCCCACGTTCACCCCGACCATAAAAAAGGAAAAGCAGAAGAAAACATTTAAATTTAACAAACATAGTCCCCACCCCGAAAAAGCCCCCATCCATCCCTAAAATGAAGAGTATCCATTATGACTCGTATTCTTTTTCCAACATAAATCATCGAATTTCATGAATAGTTGTAAGTAGTTAATGGGGATCTTATAGGGTCTATGGGATTTATCATTACAGACCCCCTTGGGAACATATAGGGTCTATGTAAATTTAACATGGAGAAAAATCGTGGGAACATATAGGGTCTATGGGAATTAACATGGCCAAAAACCCTGGGACAATATAGGGTCTATGTAAATTTAACATGGACATTAACCCTTGGGACTGTATAGGGTCTATGTAAATTTGAAACAGGGAGGGTCTCTATTTTTTTTTTAAAAAAATAAAAAAAATAAAATAAAAAAAGGGGTAGGCAATTCAAAGACTATCTCTTTTCGAGAAATATGGCTGGCCCTGAAAAGGGCCTTTGGGTTTTTCTTCTTCTTCTTTTATCTTCTTAACTTTTTCCAACATCTTCTTAATTTGTCCATCATTCCTTTCTTCTTCTTTTCTGTTTCCGGCAGCCAGTCCGGGTGGCCCATGGCCCGGAACTTCTCTTGGATTTTCATCCAGTTTGTGTTCAGTTTTTCGAATTCATCCTTTTTTCTTCTATTTTCTTCGTCTTTTCTTTCATTGGACCACTTTTCTTTGATCTTCTTGACCTCTTTGGTCAGCACATTCCTCATTAGTTCTTCAGCTTTCTTAAGTTTTTCTAACCCCCACTTTGCGAAACACCAATCTGTCCATTCTACAACGTCTTCTAAAAAGCACCTTGCACTTGTCACATGATCTATTGCTTCTTTTAACTTACCCACTTTGACATACAGTGGGTTAATTAAACCTCTGATTCTCTTCTCCTCATCCTCTATCATTTCTTTCACGATGTTTACGGCTAAGTGCAGGCTGTTTACTTGTCTTGAGACGAAGTCTTTTGTCACTTCATACCTCCATTCCTGTTCAACCCTTTCTGCTACACTCAATCCATCTACCATCCAATACCAACTTCCCATAAGATCGTTGTATAAAGCTGAAGCTGCTGGCATCTTCTTGTTTGCTTATTCCGTAGAATGAGCTCCAATGGCCAACACTGTTAGTTTTATACTGAAAGTGTGGACGTGAAGGAAAACATCCCCCTAAAAACATAAAATTGATCTTACCTAGATCATGACCCAACAACGCGCGGACGTGAAGGAAAACATCCCCACTTTTCTCATTTCATATAATATAACCCAAACTATACTCTCCACATACGCTAAGAAACAATAAAGAAACCCATAATCTACTATTCACACAAACTTACTTTATTAGTTACTAACACAAACACACAATCACATACACTCCCACTAGTAATAAAGACTTAGTGTTTATTTTCACACTACTCTACCTACACACATTAGCAAATCGATCGTTATTTCTTTTCTAGAGTATTGGGTAGCCCTGAAAAGGGCTGTTTTGTTTGGAACTTCATGGACACCTGGTTAATGGTGGCACCTTCCAGGCCTGGCGCCACATACGCATCTTATCCCCCAGTTACTTTTTACCTTTTGGGGGGAGAGAGCAGAGACAGGATATGTCGCTTCAGAATCCCAATTTTCGCTCTCTGGGATTTTGAAATTTTTTCTTCTCTCCTTTTCCTCCTCCTCTTCTTTGTTTCTTCTTTCCTCTTTATATCTTCTTTCTTCTTCTTCTTCTTTATATCTTCTCTCCTCCTCTTCTTTGTTTCTTCTTTCCTCCTCTCTTATCCTTCCCTCCTCGACAATGGCTTCCGCGGCCAGTTCATTTAATATGCGCCTGGCATATTCCAGATGCACATGAAGCTCCAACAGTTTCTCAAGTCTCGTGTTCATTTTTTGGTGTTGATCAATCAACAAGGGTAGCTGGACTGCCGAACGAGTTTCAATTTATACTGAAAGCGCGGACGTGAAGGAAAACATCCCCCTAATAACATAAAATTCATCTTACCTAGATCATGACCAAAAAAAACAACAACGCGCGGACCTAAAAGAAACACTCACTCACTTTTTTATGCTACCCATCACTATTTTAAAATTTTTTTATAAATCACTTCAATAGACTATCCACATACGCAAAGCAATTCAATCTAACTCCAAATATACACCTCAAACACTAAGAAAAGATATCATTTTAATCTACTATCCACACCAACTTACTTGAGCTCTTACAAACACAAACACACCAACACATACCCTCACATTTTTAAAAAGAGTTAGTGTTTATTTTCACACTACTCTACCTACACACATTGGCAAATCGATCGTTACTTCTTTTCTAGAGTATTGGGGTAGCCCTGAAAAGGGCTGGTTTTTTTTGTTTGCTATGGCATTCTTTTTTAGTTTCTAAGAATGCGATGTCCTCTGAGGATAGACTTTCTGGCGATAGGTCTGCTTCTTCGGAAAGAGAAGAAGAACTCTTTGGTGTCGATACGACAATCGACAAAGCCTCTGTCAGCTTCAGGTTGTTGCTGCTGTTGCTGTTGTTGCTGCTGTTGCTGCTGTCTCTGAAGTCTGTACTTCTCCGTCCATTCTTCTTTTTCCCTGTTCACTTCTTCTCTGAAGAGCTCTTCTATCAGGTCTTCAGTGATTTGTAACATTCTCACATTCTCTATTTCTTCTGGCTTCGGTATCAGACTGTGTCTGACCCTATGCAAATTCACGTAGGCTTCGTTGAGCTTAGCTAGTTTGGAGCACATCTTCGTAGGAGGATGAGTCGACAATGGATGGTTAGACTGGAAACAACCCCGGTTCTTAAAGTGAAAGCGCGGACGTGAAGGAAAACATCCCCCACACGGTTTTCGATTCGCAACGTTCAGTGATTGTCATGAGAGGGATAGTAAGAAATGAAAGAGCATCAATTCAACATTCTTATAGCTAAACAAAAGACAAAAGCATTTTTTCAAAACACAACATTTTTTATTCAAAAAATCACTTAACACTAAACAACAACTCTAACATTTTTAACAATAATCCAACACTATAACATCAAACCATTTTTTTTCAAATCACCAACATTTTTTCTCAATGGACAATCTACTTTAAACAGGGCTGACAACGTTGTGAATGAAATTGTGATTTCCACTGTTGGAAATCATTAGGCCATTGATGGACACTACGTTTCCTAGCTTGAGACAAAAGATAAGCATAATGGTCACAAAACCATCGATCTACTTTCACATCGTTTCTAGCAGAAGAACGAGGATCAAAATGAGTCACTAAATGTTCTAAGGAATAGCCCAGGCTGCGATGATGCAGAAAATACACACAGTACTGTCCACACACCAAGGAATCTGTGCCTTGTAATTTCACGTTATTGAATCGGGTAGTCTGAGCATTTCTTCTCATAAAGTCGATGATATCGTCTTCCAAAGGGGGCAATCCGTACGAATCGAAATATTCCACACATCCTTCTTGAGGAAAGTAAACGGCTACCCAGTGGGTTCCTGGGAGATGACTGTCGTCCGTGTTGATCACGTAAGCTTGATGGTCTTTAGGTTTGCGATGAGGGAGTTCATCTTTAGCACAGACGACAGGATTCCAAGAAGCCGTATACGAACTGTGGTTCAAAAGGTAATAAAGTTCCCAGGTATCCATTGATTTGTGTGTTTTTTTTCTTCACAGGTAATAATAAGTCGTCAATTCGATCCTGACTTTTTGCTTGAAAATGTCTGACGAATAAACGGTTATTCGTTCTGTTTCCTCACTCTGATTCAGGAGAGCTTCGATACGATGGATCTCTTGAGTGGTTAATGGTGGACAAGAATGTTCACGCAAGTCTTTATACCACTGGTGCAACACGTCTTTGTTCGAGATGAGACTCCAAGCTTCGTCCAGATATTCGTCCAATTTTTCTTCTTGACTCAACATCAGGCATTTATCGTGTTGAATTTGACTGGGATGATCGTTTTGACATCCATAACAATTTTTCTTGATCAATTCCGTCATTTTATCCACCAAGTGTTTGGCAAAACAGGAGACTAAATGCGCTTCTTGTTCTGGCCATCGGGACTTCATCATGATCACTTCTTCTTCTTTTTCCACGGTCTCCTTACATTCCATGTCCAAAGTTTCTCCACTAGGTAAAGAGGGATAACAGTCGTCCATGGCTTCTAGTAATCTAGGATGACTTCTCTCAAACTGTTGATTTCTATGGTATTATCGAATTCTGCATACAGGATGACGTTCACCGTTTCATCAGGGTCTCGGTCTTTAAACTGAATTTCCACACGAATCTGGCCGGATTTTATAGGGTGGAAATGTCCCTCGTCGCTGCCTTGGTCTGGAGTGAAATCGAAAGCCCACAAAGCGTAGCCTCCTGCATAATCCTCGTACGTAATACCGTGACTGGTATTGGTTCCTAACTGTCCGGTGGCTTCGTACAGGGACAAGTACGATCTCAAGTAATTCTTCTTGGTAAAGTCAGGTTCGAAAGGTCGGGTACACAAGGTCTTGCCATCGCGACTGACTTCGATTTTGGACACGCCAAAGTGTTGAAAGTAGAAAGGATTTTTTTCGGCAGCTCCGTTGAAGGCTGTATTCTCGACGATACCAACGATCAAACGTTTGGGTAACTGTCCTTGGAACAGATGATCTTCAATCATGGATCGCTGTCCCTTGGGAATGGTGAAGGTTTTCACTTCCACGCGTCGTATGGGATACTTGGCGGTCGTTCTACTCAACGTCTGACTGATGTCGTTTCCCACTTTAGGTAACACTTCCACACGGCGTACGTAGAGTCTGGCTTCTAGGATTTTGGTTTTGTAACCGTCACTATCAGCCATCAAATGGAAAGCGGCACTGCTACGATTCAGTCTCAGGCGGACATCCACCCCGTTCAGCAAATACTTTTCTTGCAACCACATGTCCAAATGCAAACGATCCATCAGTTCTAAACTTGTGTCGGCTCCCGTGATTCTCTTTCTTCGTTCTAGAAATCCATCATTGTTGTCTTTCTTTTCATCAGTTTCCAATATTTCAAACTTGGTAGGTTCGTCAGCTTCCCATACCACACAGGCATTGAGATGAGTGTTCTTGGCATCTATTCCGTACGTCAAGAGATTTTCCAGGTAGGCACGATAAGGGTAAGTATCCATGCTGCTACTGACCAGTTTGTTATTCAAGTACAAGTCCACTCCACTGAACAAGGAATGCATGAAATTGTTGACGGGAGCTACTGCTTCATCGTCTATAGCACCTCCAGTCTTATCTAGAATTTTGACTTTCAGGTACAAGTAACTGCTATTCAGATCGATGTAATCTTCGGGCTGTCCTTTGATTTCAAACTCGATGGGAGCGGAATCGGTCAGTGAGGAGACGGGGTGAAATTCCACCCACTGGGATTCTTGCATCGTCATCATCGTGGGGGGCATGGCAAACAGATCCAGTTCCGTCTTGGAACAAGCGCAAGATTCTCGGTGCATCATTTTTTTTGTCTCTTTTCTCAATAATCGAAAACGTCTAAGTCTCGAACGGTTCTTCTTTTCTTGGTCTTTCTCGCTTGAAGTCTGGTGAAAGGGTGTTTTCTTCGTCGTCTCTTTCTGCCTTGTCCTTGCTGAATGCCTGACTCGGTAGCGTGCAGGGCATTTATAGGTGTGTCTCGTCGGCCCAAAATGTCTTTACCCGTTTGCAGCAAGACATTTTTGCCTGCCCTCATGAAGGCTTCTTTAGGGTTTTGTTTGTCGATGATGACATTTTGGAGAAATTCTTTGCCTTGCGTCAGTGCCGCATCTTTCAAGGCGTGCAATCCGCGTGTCACCATCGGTTTCAACACCGGAGCCACCGAACGAAAGGCCGATTTCAGCATGTCTCCTAAACCGTGTCCTCGCTGTCGAGCAACCCCTCGGTACACTGGATACATGACTTACTTACGAATCGTGAGAGAACCGTTTTCGAAAATGGAGTTTCACCGTGACTTTTCCTTTGGTGAATGGAATATTTTGTCCCAGATCTCCTTTTATAGCAATGTTGACCGTGTCCAAATACGACTTGCTGACAGGCAAATAGTGAGGATGGACAAATTCGCGGTGGACGTGATAAGTGTTTCCACCTTCCTCGTCAGCGTTCGTGGCAGAATCCACTTTGAAAGGAATGACACGCAGTAACGGTACAGAGGTGTGTCCCACCACGTTATACTCCACCACATCGGAGTACACAAACATCAAATTCAGTCCTTGGTTCAGTTCTACCGGGGCACGAAATAACTTGCTAAAAGACTCGTTGTCGTAAACGATGGGTAATTCGTTTTTCTTCATCATAGCCATTCTCATGTCCATGTCTCCGCCCAACATGTCATACAATTCAGGACAAAATAAAATGGACAGGATTTTACTCCGTTCAAATTTCATCAAGAAGCGACGAGCTGTTTTGTGGTACTCCATGGTGACATTTTTGTTGACATGCTCCAAAGCTTTCAGAAACACGACATTAAACCTGGAGGTTATGGTGCTGACCAAATGTTGACCACTAAAATAATAGCCTGGGGGAATGAACAAGTGATAGGTGGTGTACTTTTGTGTACGGGTTTTCTTGTCATATTTGACATTGCTATCCATCCACTGTTGCATTTGCTCGTCATGAACTTCCACATCAAAAAAATTTTGATTGGGAAGGACATTGAGGACTTGGGTCGGGTGAATCATTTCTACTAAAGCCACTTCCCAATGGGCTTCGTGATCTAACTGGATGGCCTGAGGTAATTTGGCCGTGTAACAGCACAACGTGTTCTTGGGAAACACATCCATGGAACTGTCACTGGGTAAGGTTAAGTAAAATTGGTTTTGGTGACTCATAATTCCAGAGTTCTGTGGCTGTCCGAGGGGATATTACTGGACGTCAGAGGCGTGTCTCCGTCTAAAATGGGGTTCTGGTTGTGGTTGAAGTGGTGACTGGCACTGGCACTGGACACAAGGTTCCCGGGGTTCCCGTTCGAGGTGAATTTCAGGGAGGGATTGGGAAGCAGGTAACCGATGCAACTGCTCAATAAAATGGTCCACAATTGTTTGTCTCCTTGTTGCAAACTCAAATTGGCGATGGCTGCCCCGATGACACAATACACCACGAAGATTTGGCAGAAAAAGACGATTTGCGTTTTAGGCACACGTTCTCCACACCACACCCACAAGGGTTGTTTTTGTAAATCTTGCACAGAAGAACTAGGGGAAGGAGGAGTGGTCGACGTAGCTGCGTCTGCTGTGTGAAAGGGCATGATGGTCACTTCTTCTTTTTATAGTCGATGACTTGCGAAGCGTCGATCCAAGAATCGAAACTGGGTGGATATCCTTTCCAACGTACTTTGACTTCTTTGACACGTCGTTTGCCCACTTTACGGGTTCTGCGTTCCAGAATGCTTTCGATGTCGTACACGTCGTCTTCTTTTTTGGTGACACGTTGTAACTCGGGCAAATAAAACGTTCCTTTGAGTACTTCTCCGTTCATGTCTTCCAATTTATAGACGACAGGATGACGGCCATGCACTCGTCCAGTGACGCGAAACAATTCGGTCGTCCAGTTAGGTAAGTAACCTTTGTCGAAAGTGCGTTTGGTTTTGCCAATGCGCACCCAATCTCCTACGGCCAACTCTCCACTTTTCTTGGGGACAGCCCTCGTCGGGGACGTACCGAACAGACGCTCAAACACCAACACTTCATTGTCGGGAGTCACGTCTTGCGGGGCACGTCCGATGCTTCGATGGTAAGATTGGTTGTACGCTTGCACCAGGTGCGGTAAGATGTCGATGTACTTCAGAGTGTGGTGATGCGTAAAATATTTCCACATGCGTTCTTTCAAAGTGCGTTGAAAACGCTCCACGATGCTGGCTTTGGTTTCGGGATTCTCGGTGGTAAAAAAATGAATGTCACGTTTCTTTAATTCTTTTTGGAAAGCTTGGTTCAGAAATTCGGTGCCTTTGTCCGTTTGCCATCGAAGAGGGTGACGGCCACTTTGTTTCAACACTCGTTGCAGGGCTCGCACTAACTCGCTGCTGGATTTGGAAGTCAAGGGCACGACCCAGGCAAATTTGGAAAAGACGTCGATGACACAAAACAGATATTTGTAGCCACGATTGTAGCTGGCCAAATGAGAGACATCGGCTAAATCGGCTTGCCATTGATGATCGATGCCTTCCACTCGGGTGCGACTTCTGGCAAACTTGCGTCGAATGGGTTTGTGCAAAGTGTAGGTAGCTTGTTCTTGTAACCATCGTTGCACTTGAGGTAAACGGAGACTTTTCAGTCGCGTTTTGGCAGCACGATACAATTTTTGAACTCCTGCGTAACCTGCAGGATGCGAGGGATCGTAGTAAATGCTAGCTAAGACTTTTTCCATTTTTTTGTGTTGATTGGTGTCTTAATAAGGCACCCACTCTTGGAAGAGGCTACTCTTTTTCTCTTGGGGTATTTTCTTGGATTGCAAGGCTTTGCGTGTGCGACCGGCAATAGGTGTTGAAGAGGAGGATGTCTGAGCAGGGGATATCGGTTCTTGTTTCACTTCTGTCTTCACTTTCTTTTTCTCTTGTGAGGAAGAAGGGGTGGCCATCATCTTTTTAATCCATCCAATTCTGGAGGTAGGTGGTGTTGTTAACTTGCGTACTTTTTCTGGTGGAGTTTGAAACCCTTCTTCTTCTTCTTCTTTTCCTTTTTCTGTCTTGGTCACGGGTAGTGGTGGAACTGGTACTGGTACTGGTGATGGTGCTGGACTTTTCATCAAGGCCTTAAAATCTTTCAAAGTGGGTAGAGCTGTTTCGTCTAAAGCTTTCTGGTGAAAGAGTTGTAGTCGTTGCAAGAGTTGACCGTACTTTTGCGATTTTTCTGTTTCGGACAAATCTTGGCGATCCATCAAGGATTGCAATTCGTGTTGTAACTGGGACATCTCGCTCAAATGGGGATTGGGAGGTAAATGAGGGGTGCGTTGTTCTTGCCACCGATGGTATTCCATCCATCGTTTGTAAGGCACTAAAGCTAGTTTTCGTCCTTCCATGGGGTTGTCAGGGGTCGATTCTGAGATCTTGGGACTTCCGAGGGCCTTTTTATCTTGCTCCCACCAGTCCTCCCAACATGGTTCCCAAGACTCCTTTCAGTATGGGGCCTAACAAGAGAGGTAAAATGCCTCCACGTTGGACCAACATCTTCTTTTTTTGACGAATGGGAATTTTCTTTCGAACCATTTGGCGAAGAACGTGACGATGTTTTCCTAAGCATTGTTTCTGGTGTTTGGACAAAGGGATCGTGCCTTTCAAAACGTTCAAACAACATTCGCACACGGTATCGATGACCTCTTTGGAGGCCGTTTGAATGAGTGTTTTTCGTAGGGGTGAAGAAGCTTTGGACAGGACAGATAACATGTCCCCATGTTTAGCTAAACGTGGTGGCAGTCCTTTCCTTTTCTTTCCTTGGGGTTTTCTGGAGGGTGACATTTTTGCTTGTGGGTTCCGGGACATTCACCGAACAGACACTAACGTCGATGACTTAACGCACACCCTTTTATCTTTTTTTTTGGGACTATCGCTTTGTCATAAAGGTGACAATGTTTTTCCCAAAATCGCCAAGGAATCCTCCCCTTTGTTGACGCCTCTTTTTCTTGGAACGACTGTGTTATTTCTTAGGGTAATGTCGATGCTTGGCTAAGCGCTTTGTCGGATGACGCGTCTGCCTTTGTCTCTTTCTTTTGTGGCTTCTTGGAGGTGACATCTTTTTTACAAGTTCACTGATACCCCGACTTGGTCACAGGCTCTTTTTATACTGGAACGCGTCGCCACTGATTGTCTTTACGTTTTATCAGTTTGAGGACAGGCATGACACGTCGTGCAGGGGTACGCAACGGACTAAATCGAGCCAGTTCTTGCTTGGACAAATCCAGTAAACTTTGTAACATGCCCGATCTTTCTTGGACTTTGATTTTGGGAGAAGGTACTTTGTGAGCAGCAGCCACTGCCACTAAATTGGAGGGTCCTGCCACTGGGGAAGTTCTTTTGGGGGTCATCAACGGAGATGTTCTTGGTGTGATCAACGTCTCCAAGTACTCTTCAGTTCTGGGTGTCATCAACGGAGAAGTGGATGAACGTGAGGATGCCGGAGACGCAGTCACTGCCGTGGCAGGTCGTGGTTTGCGAGTGTAAGGTTGCGTCCTGGCCGAAGTGCCTCTCTTGCGACTAGTTTTCTTCTGTGGACTTTTCTTTTTCTGGGGACTTTTTCTCTGTTTCTTTTTCTGGTGGCTTCTTTTCTTTTTCCGGGGTGGTGGTGTCTGGTAAGAGGAGGGTCCTGCCACTGGAGAAGTTATTCTTCTTGGGGACCTGGTCTTTTTCTTTTTCTTCTTGGGGCTTCGTTGGACTTTTGTCTTGGGGATAACTTTGGGGGCATTAGGATCCCATCTTAAGAGTGAGCGAATGATGACCCCTCCTAGAGTACCGCTCCCTCCAGGTTTCAAAATGATTTGTTTTTTGGTTTGAGTGTCGATGCGGGGATCGGCCAGTTGGACCAAAGCGACTTTGTTTCGATCAAAAAAGCGTTTGGTTTGATGAGGAATCTGAATGATTCCTTGGAGTAATTGACGTGCCGTCACCGTGAACCATCGTAAGACTTCTTTGAGACTAGCTTCTAAGACACGGGCTCGTGTTTGTGGATCTTTTTCTCGACTGATGCCATACAAGGCACGAATCAATTTGACGGGAAGATGCGACTGAAGGGACGTCATGTTCACACTGTGTGAGACAGACGAAAAAGGGTCTGAGGTTTTTATAGATTTTTTGATGGGGAGTGAAATGTAGTCGAGGACGGAGACGTGTACAGGATAGACCCTCCGTCTTGGCACCAGTGGTGAAACAAGTGGGTACGAAATCGCAAATCCTCGGGGGTCGTAGGTTTCAAATCGACGAGTAAATAGGCGTGTGGCGTTTGAGTGGCATCGTCGTACGCCTGAGTCAGCCAAGGCGTTCCTAACTGTTTGGCTAAGACTTGCACTTGCGATTTATCTCGAGGGCTTTTAAACAAGACCACGTAATGCGCATTGAGACTGATGGTGCGATGGGCTTTACTTTGTTGAAACAAATTTTGGGTGATGTAAATGACACTGGCATTACGGTGATGCCCTTTGCGCGTGAACCACAATTTAATTTCTTCTTCGTCTTCTCCTAACATGTCGTCGAAAATGACCAAATGGGTTTGACGGGAGTCAGAGACGATGCCGTCGTCTTCTTTAGGAATGCCTTCCACAAACACGATGGAATCGCCTTGACTTTCTCGCAAGAGGCTGTACGCCGATTGCCACTCTTTGTAACACCACACGATCCGTTGAGGTGGCCGATCGATCAAATGATGTTTATGTTCGATCAAACGTTTGACGAATTCGGTTTTGCCTGAACCGCTAGGTCCAGCAATGAGCATGTTAAAGGGATGGCGAAGATACAAAGCCTCCCAACTGGCACGATCTAAGTGTTCGTCGATGACTTTGACAGTAGAGGAAGAGGGAGCAGAGACAGTAGAGGTAGCCATGGTGTGAGAAATGTCACTTGTGACACGAAAACGAACAAGACAAGAGTTTATATACTTTTTTCAGAACACGTTTATTGAATGTTTTTTTATCAAACATGAATACGAAAGACAAAAATACATAAAAGCCAAAGGCTTAAGTACAAGGATAAAAGGCACATGATAACGATGAACGTGGAATAAACACAAGTGTCTGTACAACAATCACATCTTTTGGGTAATGTTCTAACCAGTTCAACAGGGGGTAAGGTCACACAAGTGTCCTCCCGAAAGGGTCTTTCAGGTCTGTCCACGACAGTCCTGTCCTGGGTGACGGGTTCTTCTGGCACCGTCACTAACACGGGTTGAAAAGTAACTTTTTTCCTTGAACAACTCTCGTGCATACTGGGCCACTTCTTGGGTCCAAGCCTCAAAATCCCATTCTTTCCAGGCACGGACATCTGTCCAATGAGGATGTAAGTCACAAGCTACACACACATCGTCATACACGTCTTGGGTAGCTAAAAGTTGACGAATCTTTTTTTCCCGTAGAGGTCGAGAAGTATCCAGATGAAAACGCAAGGCTTTGAGCAAAAGGAGTTTTTCGTGACCATTTAAGGCCATGGAGGTGGTAAGTACTGATCGTAAAGAGTCCACAAAGAATCGGCTGGTAAACGAAATCCCAAAAAACAAGTCACTAAGACACACACCACTTGTCGTCCCAAATTGAATGGATACAGTTCTTGTAATAATCGATGGTAATGATCCACGGTTTGAATATGGTCATTGAGTTCCTTCCACGGAATCTGTTGGATGACATGTGACATAAGTCGTGGCATGGCAGCCTGTTTTTATAGTCTCTTTGTTTCGGAAACAATACACGTACTTTCTAGCCAGAGATCTTCGTTCTCCAGTAGGGAATCTAAATCTTGCATACTGTAACCGAAACTTCAGAGTTCGTTTAGAAGTTTCCTCTTCCTCTAAGTAGATTCCACGTAAAATATGTTGATAATCCTTTAACTTGTCTTCCTCAATGTATTGCTGTAGGTGAATCTCGAAGTAACCAAAATAATGAACATTTCGATCATTCACTAACTCAAAGTGTTGAACAAGGTCTGACCACTGAAACAATTTCTGACGAATCAGTTCTCTTATACCATTCAGGTACCAGTGGTTAAAGATCTGGTGACGTAACGGATGCAATTGTTCTTTACGTTTGACTTGTATTTTCACCAGCTCTCGGTAAATGCGTTCTCTCAACTCCACAGGCAAAGCACGAATGTTCTCTAGCAAAGTATCCATGAATAGGTCATACTAAATCCTCTTTGGTCTGACACAAGAAATGTACTCTTTGCACAAACATGGTTTCACTTCAGTGTCAAATTTAAATCGTTGAGTCACTAATCTACACATTACAATTCGTTCAGAAGTTTCCTCTTTCACTAAGTTGACATTGTGTTCAAGATGTTGGTAATTCGTTAACTCTTCCTCTGGAATTCGATGCAGTACGTTTACAATGATGTAGGTAGAATCGTCCATACCAAACCAATCCTTTTTAAAACTAGAGGATCGTTGATCAATGTCTGTCCGATGGAACACTTTCAATTGAATCAATCCTTGTATAGCCTTCAGGTACCAGTGGTTCAAACACCGGTGACGTAACGGATGCAATTGTTCTTTACGTTTCACTTGTATTTTGACCAGCTCTCGGTAAATGCGTTCTCTCAACTCCACAGGCAAAGCACGAATGTTCTCTTGTAAAGTATCCATGAACAGATTATTATGGTAAGAAGTTACTTCAATGTCTCGGTCCCACTAAGGGTAAGTAATGACAATTCGGTGACCATCGAGCATGTTCTACGTAGGCCGAATCTTGCGGTTCCCAGTGGTGAAGTGTCACATCGCAACTGAAGCACCTGACTTTATCTCCTTCGCCCAAGTAGAAAAATCCGGCTCTGGCTAATTCTTCGGGGGTCGGTCCTCCCAGATACTTTGGCCATTTTCCTTTGAACGATTGAAGACGATTTTCAAAGTCGCAGTATTCCGACAAACGCACAGGAAACGAATATTCGTTTTTCACAGGTTCGTTTCGATGAGGGTTGAGTGACATGGGTAGGAGTTTGCTCAAGGCTGGATGACATCCGTAGGGGGGTAAACGTGAAGGTGAACATTCCCCTTTAAAACGAAACCCAGTAAAATGTCCAAGAGGACGAGCGGCATCACTTTCGCATCCGACAGGTTTGACACGCACAGCATCACTTTCCATGATAGGGGTAGGGGCACTAAAGTTCCCATGATGCTTTACGGCATCGCTCAGGTCACAACGTACGGAATCGTATCCATCGCAAGGCTCACAATCGCACTCGTCTGCAAACTCCGTTACGCAATTACAATGGTAACCACATGGACAATCGCAGTTTCCTTCCGGACATTTTCCGTCGCAATGCCTGGGTCTTATCCATCCAGTATTAGTCACACTAGAGGAAGATACAACTTTTTTACAATCCCCAAACTGGAACGATGTCTCTTTCAAAGTATTCATCTTGTTCGCTCGGTCTTGGTAGTCCCAATGAACTATCGATCTTGCCTAGGGTTCCTTTTTATATACAGACCAATACCGACGTGACCGTACGGTAAGGTGAAATGATTGGGAAGTCGAACTCGCTTCTGGTACACGATTTGATAAAGTTTTTCCAAAGGTCGACTGACGATGTGGTGAGTGGGTAAACGTACAATCTTGTTCGGTTGGTAAGTGGTCACTTTAAAGTTTCCATCCTCTTCCGATTGCAAGGCTTCTTTCAATACCCCAAAGTTGACCACACGACTGGTACGATGATTCAGAGTCAGTCCTTTCACTTTGCACGTCGTGTGCACTTCTCCTTGTTTGTCCCGGTATTCGTAGCCGTAATTTTTGGGACCGCCACTGACGAAACTTAGAATCTTGTCGTCGGGATGCTCGTCTGTCCAGGCTCCTAAACGGTCTCCTTCGATGTCAGGGTGATGTTGAATCGGGTGATGGATGTAAATGCAACTGTCCGTGTCAAAGTACAGGACGCGTTCTTCTAGCAGTTCTAAAGCTTCGTACAATTTTAAGCGAGCATGGGCTGTCACGTAAGCCGCAATGATGACATTTCCAAAGGGGTCGTCTTGTACAAAGTCCAGATCTTCTTCGTAATTGACTAAGATCAAATCCTCGCGAACGACGTCCACGTGTTTCATGAATTTGGTTTTGTCGTGAATCATCTGAAAGTAGCGGGAAGGTTCTGTCAAATATTCCGTCTTGGGTAAACACGGGCGTTGTGCCATTTTACCCCACAAGCAATTTAACATCACTTTGGCAAACGATCGCCTGCCTTCGTTTTTCTCAATGTGGTCTAAAGTGATGCCTTCTTGTTCGTAGTATTTCTCTTTGAATTGTATTTGGTCTTCGGGAGTGTGACACCAGGAAGGATAGCCGCTGGCTTCTTGCTTCAGTTTCAAAAAGGCATCCACGTAGTCTGCGAAAATGCTTTTCTGAGTAGGGTCACCCTTGTGGTATTGTTGTGTCTTGGGAAAGTGGCAAATTTCGTACACTTCTAACAGTTGGTATCCCATGTCCATAGCTTTGAACAATTCTACGCTGACCCAGGTTCCCGTCAAGGCCCGTTCTTCCTGGCTGTGATGACAAGGCTGGTCTTGGTTGCACGTTTCGGCACAAGTACGGCACAAAGGAAACATCAGTTTGCCTTGACAATGGTGAGGTAAGACGGGATGGTATAGGTTCGTGGGAGGCAAAACTTTACACTTGATCAAGCCTTCGTATTGTCGAATGTTGACCAGGTCGATGTGTTCCGTGAACAATTGCGGGTGCCCTACAGGAAAGCGACAATATTTGCACACGTAGGGATACAGCGAACACACGTCCAAGTATTTGATTTCTTCTCCGTTCTCTTCGTCGGCTTGGTACAGCAAACAGGTGGCATTGGTCCTTCCTCCGTACAAACTATCCCTCGGGTTCAGCGGGTCCATGAACTGGTAACTTTCCACGAGGCGTTTAAACTCGGGATCGGTTTTCATACGGTGATCGTACTCGTGTTCCCACATTTCCACCACTTGGTATCCTTGCTGTTCTAACTTTAGGCGTCGCTGACAAGTGTCCTGGTACAAGTCTTCCATGGTTCGTTGCAAAAACTGATTTTTAGTGCCACGGTCAGGGTAACAAACGGGACATCCGTGAAATAAGCAACCGTTAAACTCGTACACGATCTTGGGGTTTTCTAAGTCCCAGCCATCGACCGAATACGTTCCGATGGTCTTTTCGCCCCCTCCGTTGCGGGCATGCTGAATCCACTTGTCTTCCTTGTCGCACAAGTAATGTAACCAACGTAGGGCTTTGACCGAGTATTGACGCTTGACATAGTGGGTCGTTTGAGGACTGATGACAGCCACGGTGTTTTCAGGCATGAATCGTTGTCGATACACTAAGGAACACGCTTTGGCAATGGTGCAAGCTTCTTTCAAAGGATCGACCCCTCCGTGTTCCATGAACAGTTCTCGAAATTTTCCACAGCAACGCCGTAAAATGTCCACGTCGGAACGACAATACTTTAGCATTTCTTCCTGAAAGTCGAAAGGGTCCGAGGCGTGAGCCTGGTACCAAGCGTAGAAAGCTTCTCGTTGTTCGGTACGCATGTTGTCGGGGTCGTAATAGTGAGCCTCAGGCAAATGGGGTAGAACGGCATGTTGATTGGCTTCCGTATTGAAAAAGTGTGGAAAGTACCCTTTAGCCATTTCTGTCATTCCAAACGTTTTAGGCATTCGACTCAAAGGCATGGCCAAATAGCTCATCGAATCTTTAAACTGTACTTGTCCCACTTGCATGAAAATGATTTTGGCTCCGTTCAAAGTCACTTTAGGACGTTCGGTGCCATGTTCCGTATAGTATCTGAGAAGAAACTGTCCATCGTATCCGGAGAAATTGTGAGCCATCACCGTGGCATGACGATGACAATCTCCGTAAAGTCCGATGTCCTCTTGGCTCCACGTCTTGTCGATGGGGTCTAAGACCCATTGGGCAAAATCGGCTAACGTGTTTGACCCCCGAAAGATTTTTTCACGTCCTCCAGGAATCTTGCTGCAGTGAGGGCAATGACTGAAGATAGGTTCTTGAATGCACTTCTCGCACGCTCGATGAGCCACGCAGAAATTAGGAATGTGAATGCCAGTCTCTTGCATGCATTCGAAATCGAAAAAGATGAAATTGCCTTTCTTCTTGTGACCGTCCTCTTTCTCTGGTGGGGGCTGGTATTTTTGCACGTAACATTGGTGTTCCAAGTCCACGATGTGGTGACAAATGTGACATTTCTTTTTTCCTGAACATACGTGTGCCTTGGTACTATTGGTACGTATGCCTTGTCCACACGTAGGGCACAATCTCAGGAGTTGACAAGCACATTTCTGCTGTGAACCTTGCGTTTTCAGATGTTGTTGGTAACAGGTAGGGCTGACAAACGTGCGCAGACAAGTGGAACAAGGCACTGGTTCTTCGCTCAGACAGGGTGAAGAGGCCAAACATCCTGAGCATTTCGATCCACAATGCTTGTGTTGCTCTCGATTATTATAACCATGGTCACATTTCTCACAGTAATAACCGTATCCCAAGAATCCGGTGATACTGGTAATGGTATCGAAATGGTCATCGTGATGATAAACGTGAATGTATTTTCCGTCCTTAAAATCTTGCCCTCGAAACAACAGAGACCCGCGCACTTCTTGAGGGTGCACTTTCAAAGTGTATCGTGGAGCTAGGGCATCTTGCAATTTTTGCATCTCAGGAATGCCACAGGGTGTGTCTTTGGACATGCCAGCTTGTCGTAACAGGAGTTCTGCTTCACTTCGTTGTTTGGCTCGGTCCGATTGTCGAATGTTCTCCCAGTCTCTTTTCCATTCTACCGTGTCGTTCTTGTTGGCATAGGTTCGTCCCACCACGATGGCACGGGCTAAACACATCTGGTCATGAGGATTGTGAATTTGGACAAGGCTACGCTTAATGCTGCGAAGCTCGTTCACCAATAACATCTTTTTGCGTCCGGTCCCTTGAGGAGGAGAGACGTGGGTCATGTCCAATGTGGCTTTTCCATCGGTGATGTCAAACTGGTCATTAGATTGTTGCACGTGTTGAATCTTGTCCATGACTTTGGAAGCGGTCAATTCTGCAGGGGTGCTAAACTCGATCCAAACAGGGGATTTCAAACCGTCGTGTTGTATGGAAAGTCTCAAGCGATCGTCTTCTTTGGGTTGACATTGTCGCTTGAGTGCAGTGAGCAGAGAATCCCACACTCCGGTGATGAACCCTTCTGCTTTCTCTAACGGTACTTCGGACTTGAAATCTTTAAACTTTACCGTGTATTTGTAAGCCGTGGTTCTAAATTTTCTAGAGGAGCGCTTTTCCGTCTCTCGAATGGAATAGTATTTTTCAGGGTTGACTAAGGGTGGTAAACTTGGTTTAGAGGTTTCAAATTCTGGTTCACTCATGTCCTCTTCAAAATCACTGGCATGAATTTGTGCCAAGATTTCAGCCCTGGTTCGAGGCGATAGATCACGTTTCTGCCTCTTACTTTCTTCTTTCTTCTCGAATGAATGGGATCGTTTCATCTTGAAAGCAAAAAGTCAAATGACTCAAGTTCAAACACCATAAACTACTTTATAGTCATAGCAGACCAGCGTATATAAAAGGGTGTGTGTCTTGTCCTTTCACTATTCATTTCACTCTCAAGCCGAGCACAACGATGGAAGAGACTAACCAGATGGAACGTTTCGTCAGAGCTTTGCGAGGGGTCATTAGAAAATTCTCTTCAGACCAGCCTACGGACTACTCTCCTTCCTTTCGAGATAAAAGTCAAGATACTTGCTATATCTGTCAGAAGAAAGGGCATTGGTCTTCAGAGTGTCCAGACCGTCAAAAAACAGGAGCTAAAAAAGACAAAAGTCAAGATACCTGTTATTATTGTAAAGAAAAAGGACATTGGTCTCCAGATTGCCCAAAAAAGAAACAAGAGGAGTCAGAAGAAAAGAAGGATTCTTCAGAAGAAGAGAGGGATTCTTCAGAGGAAGAAAGCAGACAGGTGAAGAAAAAGAAACAGGAGACGAAAAGAAGAAGGGAAGAAAGCGAGGAGGAAGAAGAGGAAAAGAGTGTGACGGTGAAGAAATTCAAAAAACAGAGAGACTAAACAAGGAGAAAGAAGAAGTCAATGAACTTTTTATTAAAGTGTTGTGTTGTGAATTGTGAATTGGATTGTAAAAAATGGAGAAAAGAATAAATGAATGATATAAGGTAAGAGTCTTTGAGTTATGATTTTAAAATAAGAAGCTACACTCACGCACTCATACACAGACACGTACTATAAGGGTAAAATGGGTGGGTTATTTTTTTTTGAGTTATTGGCAAATTGAAATTGTATTTCTTTTCGAGATATGTGGGTGGCCCTGAAAAGGGCCTTTTTTACGATGTAGGGGTGAGTTTAAGCAATCAACTTTAACTGCCTTATGCCTTTGCCACGGCCAAGGCCTACTTCTGGACTGCGTAATGTTGATGATGATGATAATGATTGGGTTGAAATCACTAAGGGTGGTACGGTAGGCTTAGTCACAGGGTTGACGTGTTTAGCTCGGGAAGGTCGTATTCTCTTCGGTCGTGATAAAGAAGTCTGATACATTTGTTTCAGACTTCTTAACTCCGCTAAAATATCCAACAGTACCGTGACCGTTTGATTTTCACCCTCTTGTTTCTTTGCTGCTACTTCTTCTTGCTGTTGTTTTTTTCTTACCTCTTCTTCTTGTTGCTGTTGCTGTAAGAGAAAAGCCTGTTCCGCTTCCTTTTGTCGTTGCATAAATTTCTCCAATTCTTCTTTCTGTCTCTGTCTAAAATTCTCCACTTGCGGTAATGAAGAAGGTAACGAAGGTTCCGGAACAAATTCTTGCGAGGAGAGAAAATCGACAAAATCCCAATTCACCTCTTCTGAAAGTAAGTCCGGGTTCCCTTGGGCGGTCTCCGCTGCTGGTGCACCCCATTGGATCGTTTTCTGAGTTTCCGTCATGTTGAATCACTGTCGCATAGATTGACTGCACACAAGCGCTAGCAGATCTATATTGACTACGTGACGTCACAGACTGCTCTCTTCGGATTGGATGCGGGCTGACTGAATTCTGTAACGCGTGTTCGGATTGGTGAATGAACTCAATCCGTTTCAATCCTACCTGTCCCTATAAATAAGCGCAGTTCAGTGCATTGATTCACCTATTGTAGGAGCCTCAACATGTGGACCGACGTTGAATCTTCAACCCTTGTGTCAACAATGATGTTCAGGACGGACATGCTCATGTATGTCCGATCCAAGTGGACCGTTGTCCACAGGACCAGCAGCAGCCTGTGGATAAGAAGAGTCTATATAGAGAGACAAGGTTGCCTCAAGAGGACTCTGATGTATGGCCCTGCTGTAAGACGAAGTTTGAGGACAAGAAGATGTCGCAAATGCCCTTTATGTTAAGGGCATATTAACATAAACCAAAGGCCCTTTTCAGGGCCAGCCATATTTCTCGAAAAGAGATAGTCTTTGAATTGCCTACCCCTTTTTTTATTTTATTTTTTTTTATTTTTTTTAAAAAAAAATAGAGACCCTCCCTGTTTCAAATTTACATAGACCCTATACAGTCCCAAGGGTTAATGTCCATGTTAAATTTACATAGACCCTATATTGTCCCAGGGTTTTTGGCCATGTTAATTCCCATAGACCCTATATGTTCCCACGATTTTTCTCCATGTTAAATTTACATAGACCCTATATGTTCCCAAGGGGGTCTGTAATGATAAATCCCATAGACCCTATAAGATCCCCATTAACTACTGTTGTATGTCGCTACTGAGGGTCATACAGAAGTTAACCTTGCGCCGTTCGTTGACGTGCGGGATGCGATATAGGGTCATGTAAGAACTCTTATCTTAAAATTGCCCATAGCATTGTCATTGTGATGATATTTAGAGGAAATAAATATAGAGTAAAACGTATTTTGTCAAACAATTACAGGGTCGATCATGTATGGGTACAATTTATATACAAAAGGGAACAGGATAAAAAAATGGAGATGAAATAAACACACACATACAAAAGTTAGCAGTGTTTATAAACACACTATACCATCACATGAAAAGATAATATAACATCACACAAGTGAATGAGTGTTTATAGACACACTATGCCCTCACATACGAACAAACATGCTATCAGATAAAGACAACCCTCCCCCCAAAAAACCTCAGACATTAATCGCATGCATCTTTGTCAAATGATTAGTATCTGTCTTTTCTAGAGTTCGTATAGCCCTGAAAAGGGCAGTTGGGTTTGCTAAATAAAGGCGAGAGTTAAAGCATACAACATTTCTTGAATCTTCTTTTTTCAAGCTTCATGGCACTGCCGGTCTATACATCAAAATTCCATTTTGACAGCCATCCATTTCCTCATACACTCTTTTCTTCCAGATAGTCGTGCCTGTGTCCTTGGTGACAGCCCATAATGACTTAACATACACAGGGTACACCAAATCAAAGAGAAGGCTTGAAATCATGGTAGAACATTCAACATTTGTTCACGTCTTGTCTTGAGAATAGGCACGACTATATGAATTAACGTTTCTCCGATTTAGCATTGCGGAGCAGTTCGAGTATAGTACATATGGCTAAAGTGAAGGGAATGTATAGAAGTGCCTTTCGTGTGGATGCATCGTATACTCGACGCGATATCACGATGAATATTACTACTACGGCGGCTGCAGCCAGTATTATTCTTCCAGAATGGGTGACCTCAGTTTAGCTTCGGCTCATTTCTAGCATCTCCACAAGAATACAGGGTACACATAATCAGATTAGATACTCAAACACGCATTGTATCATGAAAATATTTACGTTTTCCTTGATCTCGCAATAATTGAGTAATGTCACTATTTAGTATTTTATATACAAGAGGGAACATCATATCAAAAATGGTAGTGATACCTTTATCTCCTTTTCCATCATTACTCGTGCTTGATAATTTTATACAAAAACAGAAGGAGAATATTTTGCAGCATTAGAAACAAGAATAAAAGCTTTCTGATCATCGGTAACGAAAAAGAGAAAAGCGGGTAGAAAGTCGAAGAGAAAAGAAAACCTTAAACAACGCGAAAATGGAGGAGGGTGAAAACTAAATTCAAGAGAAAGATACCTTCATGATACAAGACTTCTAAACCTTTTATGACGACACCGCTCTCACCGTCACTAAGACACCAGCAGCAGCAGTTACTTCAATCAGTACCAAAGCAGTAACATCAACAGCAGGAGCAGGAGGAGTAAGATTTGGCTGAAAAAGGTTTGGCAGACCAGCCCCATCGGCACAATTTCGAAATATTCCACCCTCCCCTCAAAATAACGGCATGGCAAGCCCATTCGTAAAGCAGAAATAAAGAAAAAAAAATGATTAAAGTGGCTGATCTCCTCAGTGAAAGTCTATAATAATAAAGTGTCTCTTCGTAGCCTTTCATTTTGGCATTTCATTTTGGTATGGAGGAGGAAAGGACAGAGAGAGGTATAGTTACAATAAAATAAAATAAAGACAATATAATAAATAACTAGATAAATAAAATACATATTAATTAATTTGCATACAAGTACATATAATAATAAATATTTCCCGGAATGGGGAAAGAACAATGTATAGCTTATGGAACGGTGGGGGACAGGCACATCAATCCAACTAAAGAGATGGTGCGCTTACATCACCCAGTCCCTGCCGACAAAAGTTAGAATAGTTCCATTCACTAACATGGGCTGACAAGCAATTGCAACTAAATAAAAGTACTAAAAATTGGGGGATAAAATATGATGAACTCAGTCTACACAAAATGGGGAAGTAAAAGGTAGGGAAATGGGGAGGAAGATAATGGGTATACCACTCCCACTTGGGAAAGGTGGCTTGCATGGTGCAGCCCTACTCCCGCTTCCATAAGCGAGAAACATAAAACATGGGCTGATTCGTTTGATTGTTAATTAACAAAAAAATAAAGGATTCAACGTGGATTTTCCCCCTTTCTTTCCAAGTTTTAAACAATTGTTTCTAAATTTTGAATCCATTGTGTTTTGCAGTCGGGAACACTATATTATTACAGTAGGACACCAACATTTATGTGTTATTATTGTAATGTGGTGATCTCGATGGATTAAGTTCTACTTGCAATGGTTACTAGAAAATCGGTACTGATGGGACTATGATACAATTAGTTCACCAATTATGGCGAAATTATTAGAAAAGATTTTCTTTTTATAGCTCTTATCAATCGATATTAACGCATTTTAGGCGAGTTATGCAGTTCAAATTAAATGATAGCATTGATTCACCCCGTAGAGATCGATAAAGATTGAAAATTTCGAACGCAAAAATAAATTGAATCAATAAAAACGGTAGGAAAGGTTTGCGTCATTATCATGTATGCAGCACGTAATAATGCATGATTTAAAAATAGTTTTTCTTTGAAAGAATTACGTGAGTGGTTTTTACTTGGGGGAAGAGTTTCTTTTTCTGGGATGGGTTATGAAGATGATATTACAGTTTTTGAGAAGTGTATAAATTAGGTATTGTATTTTCAAAAAGGATAGTTTTCCTGATACAAAAAAGGTTTATCAGTTACAAGTGGATTAACCACAATTATTTTTCAATTTGGTCGTTACCAAGTAATAAAAGAACACCCTTAATACATAAAGACTCGCCGCTCCGACTGCCACAGGTCCTGAGACTAAGTCTGATGACAAATTTACACAATGGAGAGCAACATTAACAAAGCAGCACCCTAATCCCTGAATAAGAACATTCTGGTTAGAAGAAGACTATTTAGAAAAAGGTAACATGCATGATAATACAAGACTCTGAAAAGCTTTCGTGTCTCTTAAACTTTTAATGCTCATCCATCGGTGTCGATCACGACCACAGTTTCAATTTTATGTTGTCAAGCGATGTGTACTGATAAACGTGAGGCCATCCGGCACAGAAGTCTCTCCTGCGTGAACATCATAGAAGGGTTGGTAAAGGAAGTAGAGGTGCTGTCAGCTCTGGCCTTAGGAGTGGTAAGTTTTATCTTCTCAGCAATTTTCTTTCGTTCTGCTGCACGGGCGCCTGACGTAATCTTACTACGTCAGGAGAGATGGTCTTAAGCAAGGATCTCCCATAAAGTACTGCTGTATGCACGTTTTTCAAGGACACCTTCAGTGAGAATTCGGAGCGCTTCTTTTGTCCTCTGACATCGCTTTCCCTCGCATTGTTTCCAAAAGAGCAGCTGTTTAGTAATCAGTTCCTGGGGCATAAGAACGATGTATCCTGCCCAACTAAACTGGGTCTTCTGGAGCAACGTGAAGACAGATGGGATAACGAACCTCTGTATTAGAAATTTTGTCTTTCTATCTTATCCGCATAATTTTTCGGAGACAGCTCATGTGGAATGGACTGATTTGTCGGGAATATCTGCTAGTCCATTTCTCGCTGGCATACTGGAATGTGGTGAGCACTGAAGCACGGTACACATTTAGATTGGTTGTAAGATGGATTTCTCTGCGGTCAAACTTATTTCCGCGTCGTCTCACGTAGGCTAAGTTAGCTTTGTCAATTCTACTCTTGACCTCAGCGCCAATGTTGTCTGCTGCAGGTTCTGACCCTTCCCGTTAACTTTTAACACTTATGTACACTTAGATGTTGATAAGGATTTCTGATCAGTCTTAGCAGAAACATGATTCTAAAGCTTGTGCTAGATTGAGATCTGGAGGTGCTTGTATGAGACTGAACTAGCTTTTTACAAAAGCTGCTGAGTAGAAGACACAATGACAAAAGAAACTTTGTGAATCAGGGAAAAATCATCAACTGTTCGTGCTGCCTCTTCCAAAGTTTCACTGCTCCGGTGGTCTAGTGGTCAGAGCGTCTTCCTCGGATGCGGGAGGTCGTGGGTTCGATCCCCGGTCGAATCATACCAAAGATTTATAAAATGGTACTAACAGCTGCCTCGATTTGCGCTCAGCATTAAGAGGTTAGTGTTAGGACTGGTCGGCCTGGTGTCAGAATAATGGGACTGGGTGGGACATCATGCTACATGTCTGCGGGATAATGCCAGAGTTATAGACATCACTATAAACTGTCACACTGCAGACATCGTAGCGATATGACTGAAAATTGTTAAAGCAACGTTAGAAATCCAAATCACACACACACACACACACACACACACACACTGTTCCAAAGTTTCCACCTTTTCTCATCAAGATATGTCTTGATATTACTATGGATGGAATATAAATTGTTTTTGATTGTCTTATGATACCATTATCTACCCTCTAAAATCTACTTTTCACAGAATAGTATGTCAATTATGAATGAATCTGTACAAATTATAAGATAACTTGCCTTCACGAAATTTGATGCAAATTATAAACGACGTTGTTTCGTTTTAATTGAAAAGCAAAATGCAAAATAAATACAAACGTAAAGATGTGATCATTCCATAAACATACTGAAAATTTGAAACAGTATACGTACAATAGGGACTCAGCAGAGAAAATCCAATTGCAAAATATCTACATCAATGGATTCATTAGATTCAATTATCAAAATGACGTGTCGTATCTTTGATTTAATGCGTACACTTCTTGGATACTTACGTCATTAGTTCTTGATGGAGATTAGAATAAAGATGCGGGTTTAATGAATCATGCTTTATCTCTGCGTGAAATGTTCTGGAGAACGTTAAAACGTACTCCGAACTCTGGACAGCAAGTGCTTTTCGGGAATCATATAACTTACAAATAGGAGTAGGATGTCTAAATTAAAATAAAATTAATTCAGTTATTCTCTTTCGATCCAAACTTATGAAACTGTAACATTTTAAAGGATCAACGTTGAATGACATAGGTGCATCAAAAGTGTATTCGAAACTGACTAAAATGTACATCAATATACACACATCTATGTTGTGAAAGAAAGAAAAAAGAGAGAGTTACCAATACACACCAAAACAAAGTTCTCCCTGGATCGTACAGAAGAATCCTTAATAACACTAACATAATTTTTGTTACGAATAAATACTATTAATATAGAATTTTAATTTGTACTCAACAGAGATTCGAACCTGGGTCCGCGTGTTACAGCCTTGCCTGGAAGCACAAACATCTTTGCCATCTCAGTCATGCACACATCACCAACAAATGATGTTACAAAGTTGCTGGTATATGACTTAGCAGGCAAACCCGCATGACGATCCAGTAATTTATTCTCAACTAAATAATTAGTCACTTCTTATTCCTGTGATATATCACATGCATTAAAAATAATATGGCTTTTAAAATATTGGTATAAAACAATTTGATATACCAGTTCTGTTGGTGTATCAAGTTGTGATTCGCTCATGCCGTGTAATATGCATTTTATAATGGCATTAAGAGTACCTCTATACTCTCTGTATCACTGATGAATTTCCACTTATTAATTATTAATAAAAAAATTAAGAATTCCAGCTTGTAATTAATTAGGCATGTCACATAATTTAATTGACTTCCGTATGCTTTCCATTTTATTACTCTGTCTGTCTGTCTGTCTTTGTCTGTCTTTCTTTCTCTGTTTCTCTCTCTCGAACTTGTCATACACCAAAATACTAGAGGAACCCGAGTCGTTATCGTTGCACGTGTACACATTTCATGGCGTGTTTCTGCAGTGTTACACAATACAAACGATGCAAAAGTAGCTATTGATAATTTTGATATGACACCATCCCTGACATTTCAATCAAATACCGCTATCCGATTCATTGGAGTATGTGAGTAGTAATAGGGGGCTGTTTACGGACAATGGACAACTCAGTCATTAAGGTAATGGGCAAGATTGCAGACAAGATTTATACGGACACTCGAAAATCCAGTCAAAAAGTTCGTGGGGCTGGTTACGGACAATGGGACTTACCAATAATATAGAGACAATAGGAATGGAACACGCGAGGTGACATCACGCTACTGAAGATTGGTAACAATGTTGCAAGAAGCTGACCTCAGTCGGACCAAAGAGCGGGAAAAACCCTAGAATGTTTTGGCGGGACATAGACTTACATAACACATACAACATACAAACACAAACAACTATACAACTAACTAAAAAGAAATTTTAGGTAAGAAAGTAAATCTTTTCGAGGCATATGAGTGGCCCTGAAAAGGACCTTGGGGTTCTTCTTCTATTTTTCACAGTTCTTCAACCATTTCCTCACTTTCTCAATAATTCCTTTCTTCTTTTTCTCATTCTCTGGCATCCAGTCAGGATGTCCCATAGATCTAAATTTCTCCTGTACCTTTATCCAGTTATTATTCAGTCTTTCAAACTCTTCTTTTGTCTTTCTTTTGTCTTGTTCGTTTCTTTCTTTAGTCCAGTTATCTTTAATCTTTTTCACCTCCTCTTTTATTACCTTTTTCATGATTTCTTTAACCTTTTTTAGTTGGCCTAGCCCCCACTTTATAAACGACCACTCGGTCTAATACAATATCTCTTCTAAAAAACACCTGACTGTGATGATTTTATCAATGGCCTCCTTTAAGGTTTCCACTCTCACATACGGAGGTTGAATGAAGCATCTTAATTTTTCCACTTCCACCCAAGTATGCCAGATCATTATGGACAATTATCCGGATCGCCGATACGAGTGTTTGGAAAACAAGAATCTATGTGGAGAGACCAGGCTGTTTGAAGAGAGTTCTCATCTACGGTCCAGAAGTCAGAAGAAGTTTGAGGAAGAGAAGAAGACTTATGCGTTTCCCCTCTATGTTAACGGAATAATATTAACAAAAAAAAGGCCCTTTTCAGGGCCACTCATATGCCTCGAAAAGATTGCTTTCATGCCTAATTTATTTTTAGTTACTTGTATAGTTGTTGCGTTTGCATGTTGCATGTGTTGTATAGGTCTATATCTCGCCAAAATGTTCTAGGGTTTCATCCCGCTCTTTGGTCCGAATGAAGTCAGCTCCTTGAAACATTGCTACCAATCTTCAGTACCGTGACGTCACCTCACCTGTTCCATTCCCATTGTCCCTATATTAATGGTAAGTCCAATTGTCGGTAAACAATCCCACAAGCTTTTTCAGCGAATTTTCCATTGTCCGTATAAATGTTGTCCGTAATCGTGCCCACGACTTCTTTGACTGGGTTTTCCATTGTCCGTAAACAGCCCCCTATTACTACCTATGTGCTTTACTCAGTTTTTATCCATTAAGACCGTTGTCTTTGTTAGGAAAATAATCCTTTTAGCCTGCCATTTTTGTTTTAAACTAAAATTGTATAACCATTAACATGTTGAAATGTATTATTGAGATTTTCCAATATTCATTTTGAGAAATTAAAAGATGACGAAATGAGACACTTTTATTGCAAGATGAAGGATAAGACCTCAGTAAAAACCTGCTTTCCGCTACCGGAACCGGCCCGGGCTTCAAGCCTGTTGTAGCAGATATGTCGAAATTATCAATAGCCCGTGGAGACTGATAGGCCGAAACAGTACATTCCACGTATAAATCTGGATAACAAACCGACCAAAAGAGAGAGAGAGAGAGAGAGAGAGAGAGAGAGAGAGCTGGAGTCAATTTATCTTTGGAACTTTCGTGGTGGGTGGGTGGGGATATAACAATTTTTGTTTAGTAGCAAATGAAAGTAAAGCGTAATAATGACTTATAATTTTGATGTACTCACTCTTGATAGAATGGCCGCGCTTGAATTGTTTGGGACTCTACCCAAGTAAGCTTTGTAGTGCTCTTTTTCTTCAGTTAAATCGATTTTCATGTTTAAATCCTTAGTGTCTCTTTTAGTTATTTTGTCAATATGAAGGAAAATAGAAGCTCAAAAATGAAGCAAATTAACAATTTCCAAGAGAATTAAGAGTAGCTAAAACAGATGCAGAACTACTTTTTGTAGCAGTTTCACAGAAAAGGGATGTTAAATGTTCAGTCTTTCTTGAATAAACGTATGTTTATTTCTAAATCGCATAAATAAAATATATGCATATTATATCATTGATGTTACATTTGTTGTATAAATGTTTCATTAATTTTCATTAAAAGGAAAAAGTAAATTCATCATTTAATGGAAAATCGTCAATTTATCTTTCCTTTGGAACATAATCTTAAAAGTGGTACAGTTGTTACAAATGAAACTAGAATATTTATGTTTAATTCCCTTAGGCCTCCAAAGTGATACCCAAATTTACAATTTCCATTTTTCTCCATACTTTCGGCCAATTTAACATTCCCCCTATACCAGAGTGCCATACTCAATGTTAGATGCCGATTTGTTCTCAGAGTGACACGCAATGTTAATCCTATCGATGTTTTTAACATTTGTATTGTACCCCAAACCCCAGAGGGTCATCTTTAACCCCATAGTACGACACATTGTTAACTTTACATATAATCTCATAGACGCATGCTTAATTCTCACAGTACTCTATAGGGTCATACTTAATCCTAAATTTGTGACTACTCCATATGGTCATGTTTAATACTACATTTCTCACAGTACTCCATATGGTCATGTTAATACTACATTTCTCACAGTACTCCATTTAGTCATACTAATACTACATTTCTCACAGTACTCCATATAGTCATATTAATACTACATTTCTCACAGTACTCCATATGGTCATATTTAATACTACATTCTAGCTGTATTTTGCAGGGTCTTTCTTATTACTAAATTCTCACAGTACTCCATAAAGCCATACATAATGCAACATTTTCACAGTATTCTTTAGGGACATACCTAATCTTAATTTTGATAGAACTCCATAGGGTCACTCATATGCACCATATTATCACCCTTAATTACTGGCATATCAGTATAAAAAAATATGAAATCGCTAGTAATGGACATTCGTGGAAGATATAACCACTACTTAAACACATCATAAGGAGGATGGAAACACTTTATGATGTATTTTAATATCAATACAGTCGGACATGACTTGACCTCATGTTTTGTCCAGTATATGAATTCAGTTATGTCTTTCAATAGCAAAACCAACTTTAGGGCGAGGCGTAAAATATCTATATTTTTATATAAAAAAATCTACCATGCCAATTTTAAGAAAAGGTCGAGAATGCAATACCTATCTGGTGTAGACTCGGCTTTTTATGAATATCCTTTCTTTAGTTTATCAGAATGCGGCTGGATATTTTGATGCATGAAACACTTCCAGTTAACCTATGCAAGAAATGATTTGATTGTCCAATCATTTAAACTGCTTTCTCCGGGGAAGAAATATTCCATTAAAAAAGCCAAGGCTTTTTGATTGAGGGACATCGTTCAAAAATGTCTTTCGGTAGTAGAAACAGATAATGGATTATTATGACAAAGATACGCACTGCCAGCTCCGTTTAATCGATTTGTATATACCATCAACTGCTACATCAATCCACGTAATTTGTGTCCATATTTAACATCATCCTTCGAAAATATATCATACTAAATCATTTCTTAAGATGGGACTTATTTCAAATCATTTATTAAGATTGGACTTATTTCAAATCGTTTCTTTAGATGGGACTTATTTCAAATAATTTATTAGATGGACGTGAAACTCATTTCAAATCTCGATTGAAGAAACATTTCTTAAACTCCAGTACCATAAATCTTCATTACTGTTTGCATTATTTCCAACCAGCAGATAGCATCGTTGTGTATTGAAAAAGATTTGTATAGTTTCCAAACCAGCCCATAGGATCTTTGCGTATCGAAAAAGGTTTGTATAATTTCCAAACCAGCTCATAGGATCTTTGCGTATAGAAAAAGGTTTGGGTTATATCTAACCAGTCCATAGGATCACTGCGTATCGAAAAAGGTTTCTATAATTTTCAAGCCAGTCCATAGGATATTTGCGTATAGAAAAAGGTTTGTATAATTTCCAAACCAGCCCATATGATCTTTGCGTATAAAAAAAGGTTTGTATAATTTCCAACCAACCCATAGGATATTTGCGAATATAAAATGGTTTGTATAATTTTCAACCAGCCCACAGGATCTTTACGTATCGAAAAAGGTTTGTATAATTTCCAAAGCAGCCCATAGGATATTTGCGTATCGAAAAAGTTTTGTATAATTTCCAAAGAAGCACATAGGATATATGCGTATCGAGAAAGGTTTGTATAATTTCCAAACCAGCCCATAGGATCTTTGCGTATCGAAAAAGGCGTGTATAATTTCCAAACCAGCCCATAACATCTTTGCGTATCGACAAAGGTTTGTACAATTTCCAAACCAGCCCATAGGATCTTTGCGTATCGAAAAAGGTTTGGGTTATTTCTAACCAGTCCATAGGATCATTCCGTATCGAAAAAGGTTTGTATAATTTCCAAACCAGTCTACAGGATCTTTGCGTATCGAAAAAGGTTTGGATAATTTCCAACCAGCCCATAGGATCTTTGTGTACAGAAAAAGGTTTATATACTTTCCATCCACCCCATAGGATCTTTGCGTCTATAAAAAGGTTTGTATAATTTTCAACCAGCCCATAGGATCTTTGCGTATCGAAAAAGGTTTGTATAATTTCCAACCAGCCCATAGGATATTTGCGTATCGAAAAAGGTTTGTATAATTTCCAAAGCAGCCCATAGGATATATGCGTATCAAAAAAGGTTTGCATCATTTCCAAACCAGTCCATAGGATCTTTGCATTTCGAAAAAGGCTGGTATAGTTTCCATACCAGCCCATAGGATCTTTGCGTATCGAGAAAGGCTTGGGTTGTTGTTGTTGAGTTTAATTTAGTGGCGTGCGCACAATTGTGCATGTGCCACTTTTTTCTGACTTCACCGCAGCCTGCTATTTGTTCCTGGGGAAGGGAATGGTGCCACCTCCCCCAGGCTTTTATGGATTCAAGGAACCCTGATAGTTTGGCCTCAATCTGTGGGTCCATAAAGGTCCCTTACAGTTGAATGGTTGACTGTCATTAGTGGGAAGGAGAGCTCGGGAACGGTCCTGCTTGCTTTTACATCGCTGGTTTCTTGTTGCATTTGCCTGGTGTTTCTTGCGATTTTTTTTTCGATTTTTTTTTCTTCTTCAAAATGTTCTAAAAGGGGTGGGGGTGGGGAGAGTATGTTCTATGCTGTTTATAGAGGTTCTTAGTAGAAATCATGTATGAAGAGAGATTTTCAAGGTTATTATGGTATTACTAGTCGAGGTGTTTAGGGTGTGCTTCCTTCGTTATGTTATTTATAAGTTTTTAGATATTGCCTCTTTAAGTTATTTATTAATTAATGTTTTTAGAGATTGAATGCTATTTATACTTTATTTAGCAAGAGACTGGAGTCCTAGCCGATTACACGGTTCGTTAAGGACATCTAGGACCGGAATCCTAGCTGATTACTCGGTTCGTTAAGGACGTCTAGGACATCCGATTTTGCGGTTTCCTTAGGTTTTTTTTATAGGTGCTTCGTAAGTGAATTATTTATTAATACTTTTATAAAAATGAATGATATGTTATGGGTTCTTATGTGGTGGCTTCTAAATTTATTTAGCTAGTTACTGGGTCTTTTGGTTTTGTGGGGATAGTAATTATATTTTGTTCCTAAGTCCTGCTGAGTCTATGAATTGATTTATATATTCATATGCTGATTGTTTATTTTTATTAAAGTCCATAAGTAACTCTGGGTATGTGTGTGGAGATCGAATCTCGTTTTGGTTTTTGATAAATATTTTCCGAGCAGGTTGATATTTTGGGCATATATTGAATACGTGGTGATGATCTTCGGTGGTGTGGCAGTTAAAGCAGTTAATGGTTGCTGGTTTGGGTCCTATAAACCTTCCAAAACTGCTTGCTAGTTTAGTTTTTCCAGTTATTATCCTGTTTATGGTTTTCTGTTCTAAATAGGTACCCTTAGGTAGCTGTAAGTTCCTATCTACGTTTTTGGGGGTTTCATGATACTTTTTACCTTTTGTGGAGGAGTTCCAAAAATCTTGCCATGTTTGGTCTATATATGTTTGTGCGAAGCTTATTGCTTCTGTAGAGCTATAGTTAAGCTTGATAGAATTTTGATCTCCTAGTTTGGTTTTTGCAACTTTGTCTGCTGTTTCGTTGCCAGAGATTCCAATGTGCGACGGTATCCACATGAGCTCGACTAATTTATGTGCTGTGGTGATATCGTCGATTAATTGGCATGCTCTGTCGAGGAATTGTTCCCTAGAGTGTGTATTGCGATTTTGGATCGATTTAATAACGCTTAGGGAATCGCTTATAATGACTGCTTTATTTATTTGGTTGTCTTTGATCCATTGTAGTGATTCAAGTATAGCCCAGAATTCAGTGGTGTAAATGGAGCAATAGTCAGGTAATCTGGATCCCGTTTGTATATTGAATTCAGGAATGACTATTGCTGCTGCTGTTCTTGGTGGGTTGTTTGATCCATCGGTATATATTTTAACATAGTCCGGGTATTTTTGGTTGATTTCGTTTACCAGTACAGGTTTAAGTAAGTTTTCTTGTCCTTCTTTATTGCCTAATTTGGTAGCTTCAATGTTAATCCTTGGTGGTTTTTGTAACCATGGTGATTTGTTCTGGTCTGTATTGTTTGTTACCTGTTTTTTTTAGTAGAGGTATCTTTTCTCTTAGTTCAAGGATTACTTTGCCACTTGGTGTGATGGTATGATTTTGGGTTTGAAGACCACTTTACACTTATTTATAGCTATTTTGGTGGGATGGTTGTCTTGGTGGGTATCTAATCGAATGGAGTATCGGAGGAGCAGTTCTTGCCTACGTAATTTTAAGGGTAGTTCTCCTGTTAGTGTTTTGTAGTTCTTCTAATGATGTTGAGGGGAGTGTTCCTGTGCATAATAGTAAGGCTTTTCTCTGGATAGTGTCAAGTTTTTGTAATACAAGTTGCTTAGCCGAGTTATATGCTTGGCAACCGTAATCCAGTTTTGATCTAATTAGGGTTTTATATATCGTGAGGAAGGTTTCCTGATTGGATCCCCAGTCAGTCCCTGTGATGTTCCTGAGTAAATTGAGATCTTTGTTACAATTCTGGGTGAGTTGTTCAATGTGCTGTTTCCATGTGAGGTGGTTGTCAAAGAGCATTCCTAGGAATTTTACTACTGTTACGTATTTGATTAATTGATTTTGTATATAGAAGTTTTGATAGACTAGGTTGCTATTTCGTTTGGGGGTGAATATGATTGCTACAGTTTTTTATGAGATGTTTTGAAACCCCATTTGTCCGCCCATCTCTCTATGTTGTCTAGGCTCTGCTGGATTTCTTTAACTACTGTGTTATTGGCAGGATTTCCATTCCTCCATATGCCACTATCATCTGCAAATTGTGACAAGTTTATTTTTGCGGAGGCTGCATTGAGGTCAAGGTAGTTTACCATCAGGTTAAATAGTAAGGGACTTATTACACTGCCTTGCGGTGTTCCATTTTCAAGTGAAAATTCTTCCGAATGGGTGTTGCCTATTCTTGTGGTAATTTTCCGGCCTGTGAGGAAATCGCCAATCCAGTTGAACAAGCGTCCAGTTATTCCAAACTGGTTTAATTTGGCCATTAGTCCATTGGTCCATACTAGGTCGAACGCTTTTTCTAGGTCTAGAAAAACTTCTATGAGGTTGCGATCGGTTTTCCTATGTGCGTTAAAAGCGAGTTTGATGTCTGTTTCCAATCTGAGAAGTTGGTCAGTGGTGGACCGTTTGTTCCGAAAGCCACATTGATTTATGGAGAGTAGGTTATTGGTTTCTAGGTGGTGTTTTAACCTATTTACGATTATTGTCTCCTTTATTTTGCAAATATTGTTTGTAAGGGAGATGGGTCGGTACGAATTTATGTTGTTGGGATCTTTACCTAGCTTGGGGATTGGTATTACTATGGCCTGTTTCCATTTGGTGGGTAGTTGGCCTTTATCCCATATCCTATTAAAGAGTTTGATTATGGCTATTGTTATATTGATAGGTAGTTTTTTGTAGATAATGTAACCTAACTGATCCTTACCAGGGGATGTTTTGTTTCTGGATCGTAGGGCTATCTTCCATTCATGTACTGTGATGTCGCTATTTAGGTGAAATTCTTTTGTTCCTTGGTCTTGAAACATTTGAGGTTGGGTTCCCTCCATTAGTTTTTTGTGTTCTTGAAAGTTTCTGGTGTGATTATTGTTGCTACTCATGTTCGAAAAATGCTTCGCTAGGAGGTCTGCCTTATCTTTATTTGTTATGCCATTTTTAATTTTTGGGGCTGAGGTAGTTGCTTTCCCTTTTATGGCTTTTATCTTGTCCCATATCTGTTTTGAGTTTGATTTTAGACTCAGTTTAGAACAAAAGGTTTGCCATAGATTAATTTTAGCAGTTTTTATAGATTGTTTTAGTGTTTTTTCTTTATCTTTATATTGCTGGAAGTAGAAAGAATTTTTGGTGCGTTTATATTTATTTAAGGCCCTTTTTTTGTCTTTATGTGCTATAGTGCACTGTTTAGTCCACCATGGTACAGTGTTTTTATTTTGGATATTAGTTGTCTTTGGGATGCATTGGTTAGCTGCTTCCATAATTGTGTCTGTTATGTTATCATATTACATGTCAATACTTGGGCTTTCTAAGTTATCTGGATTTACTCTAGCTAGTAATAATTGGAACTGGTCAAAGTCTGCCTGTTGGTACCTCCATTTAGGTGGGGTTTCGTTTGGAATGTGTTGAGTTTTTGTTTGAATATTGATTGTGATGGGAAAATGGTCACTTCCTAACGTATCTTCTTGATCCACCCACCAATTTGTAATTTGAGCCAATTTTGGGGTAGTGATGGTTAGGTCTATTGCTGAGAGAGTGCCATCCTCAGGGTTTAATCTAGTGTTCGACCCGTCATTTAAGATGACCAGATTGTTCTCAGTTATCCATTTTTCAACCATTTTCGCTCTTTGATCTTTCTTTTTACCTCCCCATAATTCACTGTGTGCGTTGAAGTCGCCACAGATTATTACACTGTTGTTGTTATTAGTGATTGCCTTTAGTGAGATTAGGTTGGTAGGGCAGAAGGTACCCCTGGGTCGTATGCATTTATTATTTGAATGTTTGTGGTTCCTATATTTATCATTACTGACATTATTTCGATGCTATTATTGATGTTTAGGTTATGGAGTACTTCTATTATTTCATAGAAGATTAGTGTATCTATTAAAAAAATTTCTAGTCCACCCCCTTTCTGCCCCATGGGTCTGTTTTTAAAGATTCCCTGGGTAAAGCCTTGTAGTTTGTGCAGGTGTTTGTGTTCTTGTGTTATGAGGGTTTCCTGTAGGCAGATTACGTCTGGTTTTACCGCCGTATTATTCAGTTTGTTCTGCAGTTCTGATAGGTTTTTAAAGATTCCTCTGCAGTTCCATTGCCAGATGGTGATTTTATTATTTTTTGTACTATTCATTTTTGACGTTGTCTTTATCTGTTAGTCTTGTGGTCCAATCAGCTAGTATGGTGAAAATGGTTTTGAGAGTTCTCATTATGCTACTGAGATCTTGCATTAGGGTTCCTGTTGTTAGCTTCATTACTTCCTGTATTAATTCTGTGTTGGTGTGTGTGTTAGGTTTGGGGATGTTTGGGGTGACAGTTTTATTTGTATCTGGAGTGTTATCAGGGTGGTCATGGTTTGTTACAATGTGAGTTGTAGTTTTTGGTTCTTTTGTTTCTTGATTCGAGGGTATGTTTTGTGGTGCAATGTTTTCCCTTCTGATTCTGCGTGGAGAGTTTTGGTGCTCATTGATTGTTTCAGAGGTAGATTTTGGTGTGTTGTGGTTGTTTTACAGATAATGTTTTTGGCAGAATGGTAGGTGAGGTGTTTTTCGTTCAATAAATCCACTATTTGTTTCTCTTATTGCAAATCTGCATTCTGCCGATCTAGGATAATGGTTTTCTTTACAGTTAGCACATTTTTGTTTAGTTGTGTGACATTCTCCTTTGTGTTGACCTCCGCAGTACTTACATCTTGGTTTGAATCTACATCTGAGGGCATAGTGTCCCCAGTGCAGGCATTTGGTGCAAAATCTTGGCCTATTTATGTAGTTTTCCAGCTTATGGTACACTCCTGACTGTCCTAGTTTTATTATTGAGGGTATTGGCTCGGTAGCCTCTATAACTGCTTTGTTTGTTCCTTGTCCCTTGTGATTTTTAAGATGATATACTTTGGTGGTCTGTGTTCCATTTGCTGTGAGTTTATGAAGTAGGAGTTCATTGCTTATGTCCTTGTTGTATCCGTTTAGTGCTATTACTTTTTTAAAGATAGTGGTTTTAGTGGGTTCAACCATATTAGTTGTGGTTTCACTGTGTTTGGAGTTCGAAGTGACTCGTGTTTTCCTCTGAGTGCTATGGTGTCTCTCTACTCTGATCTTTTTTGGGCCTATAGTTTCAACTTGGATGAATTTTTGCCACCTGTTGAATTGTGCTGCAGTGGACAATCAGGTAGTTTAGCCTTGGTCTGATCAGTTTGAATTGTCCAGTGTGAATTTTGGCTAGTGCTGTCATAATAATATTGGTACTTAGACTAGTAATTCTGTTGCACCTGCTGCTTATGTATTTGGTGTGTTCGATGGAATGATAATTGTACATTTTGTTTTGGGGGTTATGTTGTTGTTGTGTTATTTCCTGTTTTGAGTTAACCTTTCTTGTGGGGTTTTTTTTTTGGGGTGGGGTGGGGGGGTGGGCCCTTGCCATTACCTAGGTATGTGTTTTGGGTTGTTTGGGGTCTTTGGGTTGCCATATTAGTGATGCTGCTGGGTAGTTTTGTAGTGTCTAATTCATTGGATTTGTTCCCATAGGTTGGTGGTTCCCTTGCTGTTATTATCCCAGATGGTCCAGGAGTTTGGCTTGAGTGTATAGTTTCTTTCCTAATGTTTTGATTTATTGTTGTTTGCTTGATTTCCTGTTGTTGGTTTATTTGCATCTTTCTAGAATTGGTTATTTCATTTTTGGTGAATTTTGGTGTGCTGGTTATGGTTATGTGGTCTAATTGTGGGGAGTTTAAGGTAAGTAGGTTACTGTCAAATTCATTTGTTAGGTTTGGAATAGTGGTGTCTATATCTTCATTTGTGTTTGGCTTTTCCGCTTCCTTGAAGAGGATTGGCGATAGTATTGGCATTGTATTTATATTGTTCCCTGGAGTGTAGTTTTGTATTTCTAGTAGTTTCTGTTGGTCGGGTGGGGGTGGGGTGTTAGTTATGTCTGCTGGTTTGTGGTTTGTTTGGTCTATGTTTGTGACCAGAATTTGGGGTGCCAGTGTGATGTTGGTTGAATTGGAGTTTGCTGTGGTTGGTACGGCTTGAGTTAATCTTGCTTGTTTTACATGCTTTATTGGTGCTGTTTGGAGTTGTGATACATCCAATATTTTTACTGATTTATTGATAGGGTTGTTTGGTGGCTTGTGTGTTTGCGTGTTTGGATTGAATAGAGCCATGTGTTTGGACCTCGTCTGCATTTTTCTACTTAAATTTCGTATAGCATTGAATGATGACTTATCTTTTGCTTTTGTCCTAACCCAGTCTGCTCCTCCGCTAGAAGTCTCTCCTTTGTTCTTTTGTTTTCTGTTACGTGTTCCTATCGTTCCTTTGGTTTGGGTTGTGTCTAATCAGTCCATAGGATCACTGCGTATCGAAAAAGGTTTGTATAATTACCAAACCAGTCCATGGGATCTTTACGTATAGAAAAAGGTTTGTATAATTTCCAACCAGCCCATAGGATCTTTGCGTATAGAAAAAGGTTTATATAATTTCCAACCAGCCTATAGGATATTTGCGTATATAGAAAGGTTTGTATAATTTTCAACCAGCCCATACGATCTTTGCGTATAGAAAAAGGTTTGTTTAATTTCCAACCAGTCCATAGGATATTTGCGTATATAAAAAGGTTTGTATAATTTTCAACCAGCCCATAGGATATATGCGTATCGAAAAAGGTTTGTACAATTTTCAACAAGCCCATAGGATATTTGCGTATCGAGAAATGTTTTTATAATTTCCAAAGCAGCCCATAGGATATTTGCGTATCGAAAAAGGTTTGTATAATTTCCAAAGCAGCCCATAGGATATTTGCGTATCGAAAAAGGTTTGTATAATTTCCAAAGCAGCCCATAGGATATTTGCGTATCGAAAAAGGTTTTTATAATTTCCAAACCAGTCCATAGGATCTTTGCGTATCGAAAAAGGCTTGTAGAATTTCCAAACCAGCCCACGTGATCTTTGCATATCGAAAAAGGTTTGTATAATTTCCAAAGCAGCCCATAGGATTTTTGCGTATCGAAAAAGGCTTGTATAATTTCCAAACCAGTCCATAGGATCTTTACGTATCGAAAAAGGTTTGTATAATTTCCAAACCAGCCCATAGGATCTTTGCGTATCGAAAAAGGTTTGTATAATTTCCAAACCAGCCCATAGGATCTTTGCGTATCGAAAAAGGTTTGTTTAATTTCCAAACCAGCCCATAGGATAAATGCGTATCGAAAAAGGTTTGTATAATTTCCAAACCAGCCCATAGGATCTTTGCGTATCGGAAAAGGTTTGTTTAATTTCCAAACCAGCCCATAGGATAAATGCGTATCGAAAAAGGTTTGTATAATTTCCAAACCATTCCATAGGATATTTGCGTAGAGAAAAAGGTTTGTATCGTTTCCAAAACAGTCCATAGGATCTTTGCGTATCGAAAAAGGCTTGTATAATTTCCAAAGCAGACCATTTGATCCTTGCGTATCGAACAGGTTTGTATAATTTCCAAACCAGCCCATTAGATTTTTGCGTATCGAGAAAGGCTTGTATAATTTCCAAACCAGCCCATAGGATATTTGCGTATCGAAAAAGGTTTCCATAATTTCCAAACCAGCCCATAGGATATTTGTGTATCATAAAAGGTTTTTATAATTTCCAAACCATTCCATATGATCTTTGCGTATCGAAAAAGGCTTGTATAATGTCCAAACAGTTGTATTGCCTATTTGACCGTTGACCTTACATTGTAAATGCAAGCTGTCGTTCCTTGGCTTTTTGTCTGTGTTCTATTTAAGTTTTTTGTATGAATCAAAATATTCCATAGAAATGAACGATGTTTGTAACAGTAGTAATGGATCAGTTCTTATAATACTTTACATCTAGTTATATTCCTGTATCCGTATTTCTGTTTCAGGTCGGATTACTTGAACAAATGTCTCGCAATATTTTGAAAACTGATCCATATAGAGGATAGGATGTGACAAAGTATTTAAATGTACGTGGATCATAAGGGATAGCAAACCATTGGATAGATTACGCATTCTCTCTCTCTCTCTCTCTCTCTCTCTCCTGATCACCGACTGACCGGAAATGTTCATAGAAAGAGTGAAATATTGATACCTGAAAACTTAGGTTTTTGAATCATATATATATGCAAGTTACATTTAATCACGTGGGATTCAGATAGTAACAGGAAGAAGGAATTTCATTTAAGGAATTGAAGAGGAATCGATTTATCTTTGAGTTTTCATCAAGGAAAATAAACCCACAACAAAAACAACAATAACAATAGCAACAAACAAAAAAAAAAAAAAAAAACAGACCAACAATAAAGAACACAATTGTTTAATGAAATTAATAGGGTGAATATTCTATGTGACTAACTTTAACAACAAACAGAAAGGCGATTATAATATTGCTTTTTGTGGGGTTTTCTTATTCTAAGTTGTCAAAGTGTCTACCTCAATTCTTTGACACTTCTGTGCACCCATGCATTTTTGATAAAGGAGCAATACTGCATACATACGCTAATTTTACTTCGTTTTCATTTTTGTTCCGTTAGATTCATAATGTCGAAAAATGTTGACATTAACCTTCTGTTTGATTTATAAAGGCTGAAAATCACATTTAAGGACGGTCAAACTTCAACGTACGTATCAGTTGGGTTTACTCGTCCAAAAATGAGCATGCCGACGCGTAATATAGTCACGTGACAATTCAAAATGGTAATCTAAGTCGCAAACGGAGAGAGTGGATGTTTATGCTTTCTCATTAGTTTATGTGATAATTAAATGCTATTTGCCGCTATCGCCCATGGGATGAAATGTTTTAATATATAGTAATATATCTTCCTTTAAGTAAAGCAGTTTTATGTGTAGTCTTAGAGCAGTGGATGAAGCAAATAACTTATTGTATAAAGGATCGTGGGTGTCATCTCAAAGTTTTACTAATTTGAAGTTTATGTTATCACATCTCTCTCTCTCTCTCTCTCTCTCTCTCTCTCTCTCTCTCATCAGATAACGAGCTCTTTAATATGTTTGACTATAGCAAAAGTTTCATGTTAATAAGTGAAGCTGTAAGGAGTTTCAGCATGGACGCAAAAGACAGATGGACCCACACATAGATATACACGGTAAATCCCGTATACTTCCATCTTATTGGTAAAGGAAAGTATAAAGGAAATATTTTGAACTGACCGCAACTCTTGACTAGTTTTTAAGAAATGAAGTGAATTTTGTTTTGGTTAATGAACAATACTTTGAAGAATCATGTATGGCTTACTAGCGTGATTTAATCTGCATTGTTTGTTGGCTTTTCTCAATGATTATGTTATATATGTAGATTTGTAGTTTATACTTGACCTTCGCCCAAAATCAACTTCATGCTGCACCGAACCTGTGCCATTTATTTCGTAAACATCAATATTCATAGCTAATATTTCTCTGTGGATTAAATATTCGGATCATTATTAATTTTAAACATGTTTACTTTATTCTGAGTTAAAGATATTGTCTTGGTTCTAACATTAGAAACTTCCAGATTGGAAACTTTCTATTACATTGACAAAGTATATTCAGAGAAAAAGTATTTTCAATAATGATAATTGGGAATAGGTCAAGATAAGGTGTATATAATCTTGTTTACCTTAGGATTATTCATTCTTGCCTTAAAGCAGAATTAGTCTTATTGTTGTGTTCAGGATTTTAGTTTGAGTTGACTTATTTATTTAAATTCATTCGTGATACAAAGTGCTCAGTAATATTCTTGGACTAAAACATTAATTCTGAAGTATAGTTAATTCAGATGTGGACATCTTGGATTATAGTAAAGTGATACATCAAAGGACTGTTAAAACATAACCACATTCCAGACAATTGGCACATTAGTACATTGGAGACTACATGCACATTAACATATTCATTATCGAATTTATTTGGAATACCAAAGGAATTCAATTGTAACTTTATACATTTGGACTTTTGATAGAACTTTGACTATTTGCCATTTAGTTCACAATACTGTAAGTGTAAAGTTCACTTACATTCTAGGGAAATACACTATTTGTTGAATTTTCCGAAACCTGTTGGTTTTCGCTCTTTCTGTTACGTTGTTTAAGACCATAGAGGCGTAACACAAGCCTAATATTGAAATATAAATGTTTTTAAAATTATAGTAACTTGCAGATTAAACTGGGTTTGGAGATTTTCACATTGTTGTATTAAACCCAGATACTGTCCATTTAATTTTCAGTAGGGGTGGGGTGGGGCTGAAATAAGGAGAAAAATTTATCGCTGTGATTTGTGGACAAATAACATATTATATCACTTATATTAGTTAAAAAAGACTAATTATCTGGTGGTAATATAACAAAAATTGTTTTCAAACAAATTCAAGGTGTAAATCTCACTCTCTGCTAAAATATGTTTGGTTTTTTAGCATACGAGTTTAGTTCTCTAGAGATACTGCTATTGCAAAAAAAAATAATATAAAACGCATGCAAAGTTTATGTTTCTTCTACGTTCAGGCAAGACAGATGATAAATGAATAATGTATGACATTGTACATGTCTTGTCTCACTTTCTAATGAGCTCATAACATTTGGAACACTCAACATCTTAGCCTATTTCACAAATATGTTCAGGTGAAGAGTTCTTTGGAACAAAAATTTGTCTCATATTGAACATATAGATAGATATTTTACAAAATAAATTTCAGAGAAGCAGTATGTCTACACGCTCTTCCATGTTCTGCATTATGAACCCCATACCGCTATTGCTGCCTGTACAAAAAATACCTGAAAATTCCACTAAAAAGGTAAGATAATACTCCAAGCAGCCAAAGTTTCAAATCTATTTCATTAGGGTTGCTGGTAATATCATGTAGAATGACCCTCTTAGAGTACACAATTATAATTTTGTATGTGGCACCAAAACAGTGAAATGTGATACAACCTCCAGCCTTTAATTAACAAAGTACCACAAAGCACATTAAATGCCCATCTTATGCCCTTTTCTATACCAGCTAACGCGAAGGTACGTCTTATAGCTACAAACCTGTCAGTTGCGTGATTAGCTGTAAAGCTACGAAGAATTGCATCTAAGTACATTATATGGCTCAAGTTTCATTAAAATAACCTCAGTACTTTAAAAGTTATCCTCCAGAAAAGAACAAAATGAAATTGTTATATTTTCCTTTGCCTTGCTGTGAACCTAGCTCACTGGCAGAGGGACTGTATATGGCATGCGAGACACTGTCTATTCATAACATATTCATGGGCATAATTTTATTAGATTAATTTCTCCAAGTGTCAATAAGTTATGGGCTGGACAAGCAAATATTAACCGAAAGATGGACGGATATAGTGCTAACATAATTTGTCTCAATTTAGGATCGGTGTAAAAGTGCATCACTGGTCTTATCCTAATTTGTCATGACACTAGATGTGTTCTTGCCTTAACCTTGACCCTGAGAAACGACATAAAACATGAGCTACAGCCTGAATACAGACATTGAATGCTTCGCTCTTTAAATAGAATGATGAAAACAGTGCATGAAATACCGTCTAATTATCAACGATAGTATCACATTCAATTTCACCTCTCTAAACAAGGAGTTTTAGTTCAAGACTTAGCAAGAAATATATGCATATTGGCGCGTGACCAAAATGTTGTAGCTAAAACTACGAAACTCCAGTAAGTCCATATGTAAAACTGTGCAATGTTTGATAATACTACTTGCAATGGCGACCACTCTGGTGGCCTAAGTGGTTTGATCATCCACCTGGGATGCGGGAGATCGCGAGTTCCGTCCACGACCTAGTCGTACTAAAGACTTTAAAAAAATGGCAATAACAGTTGCCTAGCTTGGCGCTCAGTTTTAAAAGGTTAGTGTTAGGACTGGTCGACCTGGTGTAAAAATAATGTGAGTAGGTGCGACATGATGCCACATGTCTGAGGCATGACGCGCCAGTGCAAGACATAACTATAAACTGCAGACATCGTAGCGATGACTGAAATTGTTAATGCTACATTAGACACACACACACACACACACACACACACACACACACACACACTTTTACTGGCCATGACATCACAAGTAAGTAGCCTAGAGAGGACTGTGTCCTTATTTTTGCAGATAGGATCTAGATACTGGTGCAAGGCACACCATCCAAAATGTTTTGTTTTTATTGCTTAAACAGCATCTGAACTACATCCCACCTATGAAAAAGAATGACACTGACCTATAAAAATGGACCGTAAAGGTGTGTTATGTGACATGATCTTATGTCACGATGCATTAATACACAGTTTTAATCTTACTATCATTGCAGATTTGATATGGACACAAAACGGAATAATGTTGATTGAGGATCAAAACATTGATGAAAAGACCACGAAAAATATATGACACTTTTAGAAGTTATGAGTTGACAAAAAATTAATTAAATTATCTTAAATGACTTTTGAGTCACATTCCTAAATAAAATGTGAATAAGACTCACAGGTAATATTGATCTGGCTGATTGGACCATATTATTGATACACACGACAGATTATCATTGATGCCCTGGCCCATGACCTGCATTTTAAGATAAATCCCATGAAAATGCCAAGTGACAACATCAAATCAATATATACATCTATACGAAGTTTTATGTCTATTACTGCAATAAAACATTGGATGGAAAGGAAAGATTTAAAAGGAGAATTGCATCGATTGAAAGTTGCTCCATTTCCTTAGAACTTTCTCAAGACATAACCATTGCAGAATAGAATGGCACATTTCCGCATAGAGAGTGTCATGGGCGTGCTATTAAAAAAAAAAATCAACTATAGCCGGATGAAACCGGCGGTGCGAACGGAATTAACAGAAAACCTAACACAACAATCTTTTAAGGTAATGGAAAGGTCAATGAATAGAGACAACAAAAACGAATACAATAAGCAACGCAATGAAAGAAAACTGACAAATATGAAATATTCTATCAATAAACTGGGAAATAAACCTAACCAGAGACCAAATCTCACCACAGACCACATTACCAGTGTTGAAGTGATGACGGAGTCCTACCCATTTGTAAAGCACGTTAAAAATGGTTCAGAATATCCATTCATAGATCTATTTACGGCACGAAAGATTTTGTTGTAAGGAACTGGGCGGAGATTTATATACTGACAACACTTAAAACCTAGGAGAGTTCCACGTGACACCTAAAGTTTATAGACTTATCAGTTGAATGAAGATCGACCATGATTCATCCACTCTGTTTTAGACCGAGGTTTATATACACAAATTCATCAGCAAAGACTTATTCATCATTCCTGCATGACATTGGAGATACCCAAAGTGATAATGAACTTTCAAACTTAATTGTGAACATTGGCAATAAATTGGCATTTAAAAATGCCAAATCCAGATATATACCGGGAAGTTCGCGTTTTGTGTAAAACGCATTTGAAAAGAAATGCTAGCACTTACATGGAGGACAGTGTTGGGTATACTTTACTACGCTGACAAAATATCATCATGACCATTTTTGCTAAAGACGGTATCGCTGAATCTATAGATGTCGACACATATTCCACTTGTGTTGACATACTTCATAGGAAAAATGACATTTTGGATGAAAATATCAGTGAAAAGTCTTTCAGAACCTACTTAGACCAGAAATTACTGCCACTTTATGGAGAAAAAAAAACATGTAGTAGAACTAAGTGGGGGAAAATGAATTCCGTCTAATTGAACGAACAACAATTCGGAGAGTTCTAACAATTAATATGAAGTCTGCGATAGACTGGAAGTTATGGGATCTTCATCGACACGCTGTACGACATTGTGCAATGTGATAAAAGTAGAGAGTTGTCGGGCAATAAAGAACATGGATAACAGAAATTGTCTTGTACCATTACATATATTTGGATAGATGGACATATTTTTGAGGAACAACGGGAACGAAGAGTGGTTCGCTTTTTGTCAAAAGCCGGAAAAACGAACCCTAATTGTGTTGTGTCCAAGGATGGAACTAGAACGGTAGTAATTGCATCTTCGGTAGGGAGAAAACCAAACCAAACGAAGAAAACAAAAAAAAGGGGGTGGGGAGAAGGTCGAGAACTCATTCAGCAAAAAGACAATTAATTACTTCCCAGTAACTCTGTAATGGACGGTGTTATTACACAAAGATGGATTTAACTTAAGTTAGACGCAACACATGTTTTTTTTTTTGTGTGCACGTAATCGTATTGGAAGTTACAAGTCGAATAGGAAATGTATTTTCAAACATTATGCACAGCTTACTTCAGAGTAATTTTATCTTTGTCTTTCTTTAAATATATATTCCATTTTATCAAGCATTAAAGGGAACACATATTCTTATTGCACTTGTATATTCTTTATGCAAATATTTTAAAGGTATCATGTTTTGTACTGATCGGTCATATGACAATACACGGTAATATTGGTATGTTGTAAATACGATTCTTAATATGGGTTGCTCTTATCGTTCCGTTAAAAAGGAGCATAATGGAATTTGAACAAATAATAAAGAAATTACTAGAAAATGAGTCAACGTTCACTTCTTTTCGCAAGCCGTTCCACATTCGGCAATACTTACTGACTGGTCTTAGGACCAAAATGTCATGAAAATACATGTGATAGATATATTAGTCAAGTATTTTGGCATTATCTTTCATTAAAAATGAACTATTGAATTTGAAAAAGAAATAAAGAAAATAGGAGATCTCTTTTCACTTAAGTCTTCTTTTCGCGACATTTCTACATTTAGCAGCACGTACTGACTGGTAGTAGGACCAAATATCATGAAAATTCATGTTGTCTGTGCATTGATTAGTGTTTTTCATTACCTTTCATTTACACAAAAAATAATTATTCAGTTTGATAAAAAATAAAAAATAAAAACGAGAGTTCTGTTTGCACATTTGTCTTCTTTTCATAAAAAGTTATTTTCGCACTTTAGCTCAAGTAATGAGCTAAGAGAAAGTTTCCTGCTCAGGGGACATGACCATAGATTTGTGTTCATTGAACAAGTTTATATTGTCCATTGTGCTCGTTATATACATATATATATATATATATATATATATATATATATATATATATATATATATATATATATATATATAACATATAGATTGAAAACACGATATCAATAAGATCATTAGTGTTTGTAGATAAATTATTTTACACGCCCATACTACTTCAAGTCATGTTCCATGGGGTGAAAGCATTTAGCTCTGTTGTATATGGTGTGCTTTCTGCTATTTCTTCTTTCATTAAATTAATCACATCTGTACAGATGGTTTTTCCACACAAAAAAACACAGTTCTTGGTTTGGAATGTTGATCGTCATTTTCGTATGTACATGCAATCATCAACTTTTATTGGAACCGCCTCAGTTTTTCGAATAAGTATATCCTATTCCTGTGGGCTTTTTATAGAACGTAAAAACGAAATTGATACTTTCCAAATCTGAAAGTTTGACTTTGATTTTTGTATTTAAACCCAAATGTTTGACAGTACTAAGGAAGTTATATTTGTACATGGACTACAATTCTTGGAATTTTGTATTTGTTTCATATTATGCCGTAGTGTGCCTTTAACATTTAAAACTCAATTAAGAACACGAGAGCGAATACAAAAGGTACCTTCTCACAATATATAGAGGATAAACACGTTTAATTTTATATTACATTTGAAACTTCACAGAGCGCCATGTCCAACAGATTTTCGGAGCATAGATCACTTAAACTAAAGATTTTAATGAATGTGGGCTGAATATACGGATTGGGATTCTTTAGTTTTGCTATTTTAGCATTCAATCGTGGATTGTGTGGCCCTGGAAAGTAGATCCAAATTTCATTTGTCACATAATTCGGTTTGCATTGAACCCTAATAATCTCCTGATCTCTCTATCGTTTTCAGACATGTTTATGATTACCATAAGATTTAAACGCTTATATTGCTATATTTAATCAAGATGATTTTCAAGGAAACTTGTATAATGTGTCTTAGAGGAGAACAGGTATGATATACGTTTTGGCTAACACTGAACACAGAATAGAAACCGGCCGCTGAAGCTCAATCATTGACAATTTGCGCGATTATTGGAGAGAACTACTGTTTAAAAAACGTCGTACTTGAAGCCTAATTTATAATGTTTTGGAGTTCTTGTTTAATCAATATTGATGACGTCTAATATTTTTTTAAAAGAATAATTGTTTTAGGATGAATATGAGAGTTGAGATCGATCAAGTCATTCCATTAGAATTACTGCTACCGAGGAACTCAACTTTACGTCTTACAAAATTAGCTCAAACATATGAACGAATGTTAAGTGGTACTGCTTTGACCACCACACTTGTGAAGTAAGTTGTTTCTGCGCCACAACAAGTATTGGATTTGTATAGGATTTTTTGCTAGAAAAAAACTACAACATTTCTCTCGTATTATTCCACTTAGAAGCACAAACTTCTATCATTAACCTGAATTAATTTACCAGTGCCTATTTACATCGGCAAATTCCCATTTATTCAATCGGAGTTACTTATTGTTAGATGACGTATCCCCTGTCATGTTACTGATTTGAAAACAGATTCAAGATAAATTGTATTGTTTTGAATCGCTTGATCAAAAACTATTTTGCTTATTATCAGAGTATATTTTTAAGTGACAAACAACCCATATATCAGCAGCTGTTCTAGATATTCCTAGTAAAATCACAAGTAATCCGATGGGCACGAATCCTTCTACACAATTTTTCAACCTCCTGTTAATTAGGTTGTATATTTCTATCTCTTTTATACCTTACAGAGTGCTGTATGTTATGTTGCAAATCAGAACCATACACATATATAAACTAGAAATAACCTTTATCTGAAAATTGTATAATATCAGTGCATTTTGTTTTTGAATCGTTTAAAATATTTATTATCATCTACCTCTTCAGCGTTTTAGTCTATCGTTCCTGCTGTACATTTTCGCTGTGTTTATGCACAGCTTGTGAACGATTTATTGATACGTTGCACCAACTGCGACAAGGTCAAATATTCCCTGAACCTCGTATCTGACGTAACCGCGTTTTACCATAGACAATATATAATGCATATAAAAAGTGTTAATCATGTTATATGAATACAGTTTAGTATTCTAATTAAGAATAGGGTTGTCGTTGTAAGTGTTGCAAGGTTATGCAATGTTTCAAACAAATTTCGAACATTTCCATTGTAGAACTTTAATACTTGTCATAGGTTCCATTTGCAACTTGATACGGCTTTATTGAAATAAATCGATTTTTAGCGGTTATCAGTCGTCCATATCGCTAGTCTAAACTTAGAATGAGACGTTCAAATCTCTGTCCACATCGCTAGTCTAAGCTCTGTGTGAGACGTCTACATCCATGTTGAAATCTCTAGTCTAAGCTCGGTATCAGACGTTTAGATTCATGTTGAAATCTAAAGTCTAAGCTCTGTATCAGACGTTGAGATCCATGTTGACATCTCTAATCTAAGCTCGGTATCAGACGTCTAGATCCATGTTGAAATCTCTACTTTAACCTTGGTATCAGTCGTTGAGATCCATGTTGAAATCTTTAGTCTAAGCTGTGTGTGAGACGTCTACATCCATGTTGAAATCTCTAGTCTAAGCTCTGTGTGATACGTCTACGTCCATGTTGAAATCTCTAATGTAAGCTCTGTGTGAAACGTTTACATCCATGTTGAACTCTCTAGTTTAAGCTCGGTATCAGACGGTTGAGATCCATGTTGAAATCTCTAGTCAAAGTTCGGTATCAGACGTTTATCTCAATGTTGAAATCTCTAGTCTAAGCTGTGTGTGAGACGTTTACATCCATGTTGAAATCTCTAGTCTAAGATAGGTATCAGACGTTGAGATACATGTTAAATTCTCTAGGGTAATCTCGGTATCGGAGATTAGATGCATGGTGAAATCTCTAGTCTAAGCTCGGTATCAGACGGTTAGATCCATGTTGAAATCTCTAGTCCAAGCTTGGTATCAGACATTTAGATCCATGTTGAAATCTTTAGTCTAAGCTTGGTATCAGACGTTTAGATATATGTTGAAATCTCTAGTCCAAGCTTGGTATAAGGTATCACGGTACCAATTGTTTTTCCATATACCTCAATGCTAATGTTTTGTGAAATAAATATACTTTCTGTCCTACTTGGGCATGCATGTCACACGCTGTCATATAGAACAATGCTAGATTGTCAATTTGACAATGACATAACCAGGTACTCCATTGCATTTAAGAGAGATAACTCTACTGGAACTAGACAGGGGTAAGAGTTATCTAGTCACAACAAGCACATTTTCAGTCATGTGTACCATATTTTAAAAAAATCATAAAAAATACAAAATATGATCTAGATAGAAATTAACACAAACTCACATGTTGCCAAGAGGCTCAACTTTTTTTTAAGCCAAACAGAAAGTACAAGTCTTACATAATGCACCAATCACAGCTAGTTTTGTTCTTTAATTCTGAATACAATGTTCCATACACCTTAAGCTCCGCCCACCTGGACTTGCGCAATTGGTACCGTTATACCTATAGCAAACCTTAATTTTTCCAATAATCTGTGAAATAGTTCGGGACTGTATAAGTAACAAATATACTTAGTCTCACTTGTGAAAAACAATTTGATGAGGTACTAACCTATGTCTTATATGAATGTGTATAGAAATGTCATTGAGCTGTTTGAACTATTGTTTTCATACTTTTGCTTCACCATCAAAATCATCTTTTGAAATAAAATGAATTCTTTCAACTATGAGTTGTATCTTATTCATATCAGCAATTATTGAACTTCACATAGGTGATATGGGATAAATCACATTATATCATATTATGTAATAACTAGGTCAAAGGTCAATGTACCAAATAGTATGCACCTGTCCTACTTCAAAATGTACAATTCACCTAAAAGAAAGGAATTTATATTTGTTTGGTAATTGCAGAACTTAACATCAGAGACAGGTGGACATGACCCAATCTTATTATAAAGTATAAGCTTTGACCACTTTACACTATCTACAGATACAAGAGGTCACTAACCACCAGTCCTCACACAAAGGTCCACCTACCCATCCTCTTTGTAACACAAATAGTAAGCTTTCCTCCTTTGTAATGTGAATAAAATTGTTTCAATAAGCCAGTCAGTCACCAAATATAGTAAATCGCAGCTTCTAAGTGGTTATGTTTGGATTGGGAGGTGAAATTAGGGGAATAAAATACAGAAAAATGCCAAATATAAACACTAAGTATAGCACATCAAATGGAGTTAAAAACAGGAGGAAAGTGTTTATCTAAAAGGGAGAGGTAGCTTATGATAAAGGAATTAAAGGTGGCAAAATCAGCAATGCGAAAAATGAGAAGTGAAAGTTTGATGACCTTACCTTGGACAAATATATGGGGCAGGGCCCAACAGGTCCAAGGACAGCCCAAAGGCAATTGTGCTATAACATCCCTTACAGGACCCAAATTTCAAGTGAAGTTGTGTTCATTCCCATCTAATATAAAAGGGTGAATAATTTAGATAATATAGATACATATAAAGTATATTTCTTCTACTTAAGAATTTAATAATAATTGGCATAAGATAGAGAGAAACTTATCTCAGAGCCAAGCAGAACATACCTTATCAGTTTTTAAACTTGTAAACTTTACTGTGAGAAATTATCAAATTGCTTCTACTTACATTTGCATCAAGATTGAGGGCTAATATAATACTTCACAAATCTTCTCTTTATTTTCATAATCAGTCACTGAAAATGTGAGATTTTATTTCCTTGAAATGTTATGACTGGTGTAAGGGAGATAACTGAATGATATACATAAGGTGTGGTAACCTTGAATACATTATCCATGTAATATAGATGAGTTCATCAACAACCTGTATTAACTTCATTGCAATTAAATTATCTCAAAATACATTACTGACAAAGTGAGAACCTAACATTTAGACTCCTATGTTTAGTGGAGACCTCAAGAGTCATGTAATTTTAATTTCTAAGATGACGCAGCTCTTTCATATCACATAGTTCATATTTTCTACAATGCCGGCATGTAGAGTGCAGCCTTCCATAACCATGCAGATATCATCTCATGCCAATTTGGATTCTTGCGATGGGATGCAAAGTTTCAAGAACAGTGTGGATTTGAATGGAATGAATATGCACTGTGTGACTAAAATGGTTATCATTCTGTAATGTTGGACCAAACATGGAAATTCCACAGGAGCAGCTTGACAGAAAGAAATAGGATTAATTGAAAGTCAATAGTAGATTATAATTGGGCTCATACAAGTGCAAATGGGAAATGCTGACTTAAGGAAACTGTTCTTGTTTGTTGGTATTCACTGCTACTTCAACAAAAGGGAATGCAAGAGAACTGAACTAACTACATGAACAATTTCAAAGCAGGAGAGTGTAAAAAAAAAAAGGGACAATTAGAGCAGGACAATTCAAATCAAAATGGGAAGGAATACCAAATCCTTAATAAATTACCTAAAAATTACTCATGCCAGAACATCCCACATGGTACAAGTGATCTATCTACAAGTGTAAATAGAATGTTCTCTATCCTGGTTTATGGCATGCCTTACAAGAACAAGATAGTTGTTTTTGTACACATGATTTTTCATCTTTTGCAGGTACAATAGCCAATATTTGGCCAAAATCAACTATATTATGTTTACATAACTTATTTTGTTGCATGCATTCCAATCTAGGAGGTAACAGCACATACATAAAGGCATCAGGTAACACAAGCCTATATCTATCATAGCTATAGTTATCAAAAGTCCCCATCCAAAACCATCTTGTGCTATTTTCTAAAGATTTCATACATTTTATTCTTAAAGAACTTTCAATATTTGACCAAAAGTGTTCAGCATACATTTGTTTTCCTACATCAAACTAGTATAGTTCATAAATGCCGCCCACATGTATGCGTTTCTATGGAAACACTGTGAGGCTATTCTTTCCTTTAGGTATCACGGTACCAATTGTTTTTCCATATACCTCAATGCTAATGTTTTGTGAAATAAATATACTTTCTGTCCTACTTGGGCATGCATGTCACATGCTGTCATATAGAACAATGCTAGATTGTCAATTTGACAATGACATAACCAGGTACTCCATTGCATTTAAGAGAGATAACTCTACTGGAACTAGACAGGGGTAAGAGTTATCTAGTCACAACAAGCACATTTTCAGTCATGTGTACCATATTTTAAAAAAATCATAAAAAATACAAAATATGATCTAGATAGAAATTAACACAAACTCACATGTTGCCAAGAGGCTCAACTTTTTTTTAAGCCAAACAGAAAGTACAAGTCTTACATAATGCACCAATCACAGCTAGTTTTGTTCTTTAATTCTGAATACAATGTTCCATACACCTTAAGCTCCGCCGACCTGGACTTGCGCAATTGGTACCGTTATACCATCAGACGGTTAGATCCATGTTGAAATCTCTAATCTCGGTATTAGACCTTGAGATCCATGTCGAAATCTCTAGTCTAATCTCGGTATCAGACATTTAGATCCATGTTGAAATCTTTAGTTTAAGCTTGGTATCAGACGGTTAGATCCATGTTGAAATCTATAGTCTATGCTTGGTGTCAAACGCTTAGATCCATGTTGAAATTTATAGTCTAAGTTCAGAATCAAACTTTTAGATCCATGAACTTGGGAACAAATAAAGAACTACTATATTAGTACCATATAAAGAAGTGAGACATGAATGGTCAATCAAGAACTTGAGACCACTCTGACACCTGTCTACCCTCATATCTTGTACGGAAAAAAGAACAATCTGATTTTTATACTGGGTATAGGTATTGTAAGTGTATTTTTTACTTACATTTGTTTTGATTAGCACTTGCTTACGTTGCTTTCTTGTTGTGTCATGAAGATACGCGTATATGTCCTTATGTCATAAGAATCGTATGCGAGCAGGCTTGCCCCGCGTAGCGTATTGATAGCTTATCAGTTCATCCATTTCACCTCTTAATTAAGGGACATTACCCCCTGTTAGCCTTTTTATATCAAGATTTGTTACCCAATATTAGTAAACGCGAGTCTTTCTTTGTTTAAAGTTATGGCAGTAATCCTTTTCTTTAAGGGTGGACCCGTTTATCTCTATTAGGGGATGGACAGTTTCTGTATGTGACGGTGAGTAGCGAAACACAATTCTTGTTAGGTCTAAACGTTTTCTTTATAACGTTATTTCTGGTAAGTTCAGATATGGGACACACTTCAAAGTACAAACTAAAAGCATAGATTTCTTTTTCACACGCATTGTACTACTCCAAATTATTTTATCTGCTTCTGTGTTTTATTAAATTCGCCATGACATATCATTTTAAACGTGCTTAAAGCTAAAACGAACTCTATATGCTATGCATTGAAAATTCCAAAGAAAGAAATAGATGTCTAATGAACATGCATCTGACGATTAAGTTGTTGTTTTTTCCAGGGTTTAACGCCATTTTTCAGCACAGGGTACATGGCGGCCAGTATAACTGGTGGAGGAAGAACCTTGGAAAACCCAGGGAAGAACCACCGACCCACGAGAAGCTACTGGCAGGCTTTCCCACGTACCCACGCTAGCCGAGCCTTGGACTCAACAGTGGTGAGATGGCAGTGATCCGGAACGGTGAGCGCTTTATACCACTCGGCCACTCCTGGCCCATCTGACGATTAAGTAAGCATATATATATATATATATATATATATATATATATATATATATATATATATATATATATATATATATATATATATATATATGGGTCATAATAATGATCATGTCGTATACATGGAGCCCTGTGTTCAAGCTTCAAGTGGTGTAGCATATATGAATAGACTTCATGCCTTTTTTCCAGATTCTGTGGAAGTGTTTACATAAAATTGGTTACGTATTTGTACAGCCTACAAATGCCATGTATTCCATCTACTACCTACTTGAAAAAATACTACTATCCCGTGGTCATGTCTATTCATCTGATGTCGCTAGATTGCCAATTAGGACGATTATTTCAAATGACGAATAAGATAAAGTAACATACACGTATGACGACAATACGTCTTATTTGGTGGTAATTTATATCCGATCTAATCACAAGGTACATATTGTATTGATGGTTTCTTCTACAGTCATTATTACACTTTCTAAATGAATTACACGTGTTTCACTCTATAGTATTGCATTGTGATTAATGATACATTTCTCATGATTCAAGCTATTGTTTCCGCTTTAAGATCTAGTTACTGCTTGTTCAAATATAGTCTTTGGAGAAAGACCAAAATGAAAATGTCGGTGATTGATGGCATACAGAAAGTTAAGCATGTAATTTTAAGTTCCCGTTTACAAGAGTTTAGTCATTTCAAGTTGTGATAGTACAAGTTCCATTTCGGATCAGCGCTCAAATTATTGCAGAGGTTATGTCTAAATATGAACATGTTTTCCAATAAACTCCCTTACACAATGGTATTACCTGTCATGATATCCATTTCAAGATACTCTATCATTTCATTAACAGGAATCTATTTTTGGGGGTTCTATAATTCTCCCTAACCCCCTTCTCACAAAAACCGATACCATACACTACTTATAAAAAAAGGAATTATTTCTGCAGCTTTAAAGGCCGAAACAAAGCCTTTTAAAATGTATGCACCCTATTCTTTATAATATCGAAAAGTGTAGTAACATCAAAGTGATGTTAATGAAATCATTTGATGACCTCAACTAACAGAGTCTTCATAACGTACTTAATTAAAGACACAATTATATCATAATGATATTTACGATCTGTTGAAACAATTTTGTCAAATTGATATTTACGATCCCTTAGAACAAGTACCTAAAAGGATAGGCAAATTAGAGAATAAATTATTAACTTCAATAACGATAGGCTTAAATCTCAATACTTTACAAAACTTATAATCTTTTACAAAGGAATTAAAGTAATTATTTATTGTTCTCTTTTATAATACGATCAAACTTATATCTTTTATTTTTTATGTGCAAAAACAACGCAGTCAATCAAATAGGAAACGATAAATGATACACATAGCGTACAAGAAACAAAAACTAACTGCTAAATGTTTTATTCCATGGTTTGTTAGATGTAGAAAGAGATACATGGCAGTATCAGGAAAAGGATATAATTAATCAGACTTTAATACCTTGATCTACTAATGTTCATTTAGTTAAAGAGATAAGGTGAATCATCTGTCGGATGCTATACGATCTGTCATTGGTAGAAGCCATGAAGAGCCACATCATCAATTTAACGCTTACCGTGTTCAGACAATCGACCAGAAGGTCTAAGTCTTCTACGTCACAAGGTTGCGGAATACTACAGGTTTCATGGCAATGTCTATGTGCCTTGATGAAATCAGAAAGTTTTCTGATAAGACAACTATCCAATATAAATAGCTGCTACTTCAGTGATAATGGTCTTTAACACGAACTATTGCTTATACAAAAATTACGGGCAAACACTTGCTTCGAATCGAACGTCGCCATTCTAAAGAAAACATTTTCAGACGCGAGTTGATGTTCTTGAACGTTTATTACTTTTGCGAATGTATCTCCCTTTGTTTATAGGATAAAATATGTTGTTGGTATCTGTAATAAAATACATTTTCCTTTTAACACTGCGGCTTTTTTCAGTCAGAATTATTCACTACATAGACGATTACATTTTTCAACACATACGTCAATAACCATCGAACTAGCCGAGACCTTAAAGGTATATACTTATATACACGTGTGATCAAGGTCAATAAAGAAACACGTCCTCTGAGCGCTAACAAGCTTATATAATCACGCGCGGGATCACTTTATTAATACCAAAGGATGACAGTTATTATTAGTAGTTGCATGCGCTGATTGGAGTGTAACGATCATTAGGATTTGCCCCAAGGTTTACCTTATGAGCCATTTATGGGTTTTACGGGAAATTCTATGCTAAAATTATCCACAGGTTTAAAATGGGGATGATATTATGTTATGAAAAGTGTTTACAGGGTCAAAACTATTAAAAGACCAAAAGCGTTTACTTGGTCAAATTTTATTTATGGGGTCAAACCACCTCATAGGGTCAAACGTTTAGGTGTTCAAATGAGAACCGTAGCGTTAAAACTTCTATCTACTATGAACACACTACAATCATAAACAATGGAGAACACAATCCACAAGGTTAGTTCAGTTCGACAGAGTAGCGAAATTACACTTGGACTCGGTAGTTTTTGTCAACTTCTTTGATATCAACCAGAGCGATGTATCCTATCCACGAAGAATATAAACCGAACCGGGGAAAGTATAGGAAATTATTTTGTCTTCCGAAACAATGCATTTAAAGACGATGAACAATGTAATGTAAATACACTTATGCGAGTTTTCGTCATGTCTTAGTCAAACTGATCGTTGAAATTAGCTGCAATCCTATCGACCAATCTTTGTGTATTAATAATAATAACCTACATAAATTCTCATGGTATAGGTAGGTAATTGAGCGTTGACTGGTGATGTTTTTTTATTCGTAAAAGAGACGATCTCTTTGTCCAACTGTTCCTGAACTTGTCTGCTAAGTACATTTATGGTACGTTTTGCAGTCTATTGGTACGGCTTGAGGTAATTTCAGAGTGAAGAAACGTAACCTGTAATTAGGAAGCACATCTATAGAACTGGCACTCGGTATAAGTAAAATAAAATTTGCCATTCGTAGTTCGTTGGTTGTGGTTTCTAAGGAGTCACTCGATGTCAAAGGGGAATGATTTCCAAATGTTCCAAAAGAGGATACTGCAGCCTCTCTTGTGACTGGATGAACTGTTGTGGTGACTACAGTTGGTCGCAGTGTTACCATTATTGTTACTATGGGTAATAAGTATCAAGGAAGGACTGGGAAAAATAACAATACAACTACTATAGTAAAATCAAGCAACAGTTGTTGCAAATTCAAACTGGAAATCGCTGCTCTAATGACACAACTCTATACACACATTTTAGCAGAAAAGACTATTTACTTTTAAGGAACATGTTCTCTGCAGTACACCAACAGAGGCTGTTTATGCAGTTCTTGAAAAGAAGAACTTTGTGAAACAGAGGTAGGTAACTGCTGGCTTTAACATTATGATGGGCACTTCTTTTGGTTTTAATATTCGATTACTTGTGAAGCGCAATCTAAGAATACACACAAGAATCCAGCGCACTTACAGTTCATGAAGTCGACGTTTGTTCACTTTATGTATTCTTCGATCTCTGCTCACTTTTTTATTCTTCGATTAAGAATGCTTTTGAAATTGTACACGTAGTATGTTTGTTTAGTCACTCTTTATAATTCAGGCAAATAACACTTCAGCGTTCATGTTGCCGAATTTATAGACAGGGAGATCACGTCTAGTGACACGAAACAATCTGGGTGTCTAGTTAGGAAACTCCTTTGTAAAATATACTTTTGGTTTTGCCAATTGCGAATACAATCTCCGCTATTTAGTACCACTTTTTTCTTTTGACTGGTAGGTTACGTTCCAGTCAAACAACATCACTTCGTTTACATGCGTCACCCCTTCGGGTATACATCCAGTGTTGACATGGAACGATTGCTTGTAAACTTTGATTAAACGTGGTAGCACATCGATGTATGTGAGAGCATGCTGATGTAAAAATAATATTTCCACATCAGTTAGTTCATAGTTATTTTAATCGATAGACGACACTGGCTTTTAGTTAAGGAAATTGGTGCATTTGTCTGCCATTAGAGAGGACGATGACCAATTTGTTTAACATTTGTTTTTACGCTGGCACTAATTCTAAAATTGTTTTATAAATTAAAGGAATTACTCAGACTGATTTTGAAAACAGATTGATAATAAAAAAGAACAAGTATTTGAAACCATTATTGTAATATCCCAAATGAGAGACATCAGCTAAAACTGGTAGTCATTGATGATCCATGTCAGCGACTTTAGTTTGACTGCAGGAAAGTGTTCGTCGAATGAATTTAACTAACGTGTACGTTGATTACTGTAACACCTCTAGTACACAATTAAATTTGTTTTTATTTCACAATACAACTTTTGAATTTCTCTATAATCATTATGTGCAGGATTGTAGTAAATACTCGTTGAAAGTGTTGCCATGATGGGGTTCATTGTGGTTGTTGTTGTACTGCTGCGTCTCAATAAGTTACCCATTGTTCAATACGGCTATTAGATTCATGTCCTGATGTTTTTGGAGGGGACTGCCATGCGGCTTGGAGTATTCGACTAGAAATAAAAGTAGCCATAGTTTAGTTTTTTTAAAATAAAACTTTTGTATTGATGCCATTTTCACTTTGGCCTTTCTTTCTTTCTTTCTCTAATAGGAGAAGGTATTGACATCATCTTTTTGACCAATTTTTTTGTCTAGATGCAGGGGACGGTGTCAATAAAGAAACTGCAGTCCTACTACATATTGGATGAATGCTTCTTTTATTTAGTCTTCTTCCATTCCCGTGACTGTGCCTGTGTTGATGACCTTTTATTCTCTCTATATGATAGTCTCGAAATCTCTCAGGGAAGGTTCATCTGGTTTGTCTAACCCTTTCTGGTGAAAGATGTGAAGAAGACACTGCAATACATTTTCGTAATGTTGCGATTGTTCAGTTTCTTTTTTGATTTGTACATCTCGATGAGGTAGTAGTATCCACATTGGTTGGCGGGTGCCTGGATGAAAGCAATATATAGGTAAGTTCGTTTTATCGTTTTTACCAGCAAAGTAGATCGGTCATGTTGCATGAATGATAGCTTCCAACGAAGGTAAAGGAAAAACAAGTTCATGCTGCATCTCTGATGTGGCAGAATACGGGCCACCCTGCGATACACTCCTAAAATGGGACGAATCTAAAACAAACATTTCAATGCGAACATTAATGTCGATCTAGAAGGATGAAAATAATTTAACAAAGCCACTGAGAGCGGCCCACAACAGACACAAAGTTCAATAATGATCTCTTTTTCGTTGCTTTACACGTGTTTCAAATTAATTCTTTCTCTGAATCTGCACCGTTCTTTAATATTGCGTTCTCTAGAGTCTGCCACAAAGAGGAATAAACACTAGTTCACTGTTGTAATTTTACGCAGTCTGGACAAATTTCGTTTGTTGAAGAGGTCGTTCTTTCGGTATTGGTCTGTGGGAGGAATGTGCCAAATTTCGTACGTTTTTAACAAGAGTTATCCACAGTCCATCATATTACAGAATTCGACACTTACCCACGTTCATGTCAGAGTCTGTTCTTCATCCTTAGGGCAAATATGTTGATTACATTTTTCACTGTGGCTGTGTAAACAGTAGTTCTAACTTTTCTGGATGTCACTTTGTGGTGCGTCTCTCGAATGTGTACAAAAACTTTGGGAGCTACTGAAAGATTTTTTCCGTGTATCTTGACTCACTTTGACTTGTGGTAGATGATGTGGGCTCATAGACAGTCATGAGGTCTTTCAAATTACTGGCTGCACGTGTGCTAACATTTCGTCTCTTGGTTTCTTCGTCTAGTTTCTCGCTGAATTAGTGTGGTCCTTTCATCTTGATCACAAAAGCTGATTTGACTAAGTCTCTCAAACGAAGAGTACACACTCATGCATTCAGTTATCAGTCTGTGAAGATTGTAGAATGAAAACATACGGCCTTTTAGTTAGACATATAAAGAAAATCATTCCAAAGTACACATTAAACGTTTGTACAGACTACTCCACTGGAGACTGAATTCTATATTGGTGCCCAAAATGTTCACAAGGTCAAAGGAAGGAAAGACATGAAAAAATAGATGCAAATGTGAGATAAGTTACACTGGTCTTCAGTGAGTCCCATATAAAATGAGAACAATCACGAGAAGCAGGAGGGGAAGTTTCTTCAGAAACAGACGAAACAATACCAGTAAAGAAATCAAAAACTAGACAGACCGTGAACGAAAGACAACAAGAAAGAAAGGAAGAAAAAATAAAAAAGAAAGAAAGAAGGAAAATGAAGAAGAAAATTTACTTTTGCGATGAGTTACGAAATTTCGTTTTGATTTTTGGTTCAAAAGGAATATACGAAAGAAAATGAAGCGTAAGTGTGACTTTGCCTTGTTGTCTTCTTTTCGTACGGATACTATACTTTAACACCCTCAGACTTACTAACAATTAAATCAAAGGAAGGGTTTAAGTTTTAATTGATTTCTCAGTCATTGAATATTATCTCTTGTTATGTATATTTGATTTAATTATATCTGATTTAATATATATTTATTATAACTTCATTGTTTGTATGTCAGTTGTATTTTGATTTTAATTTTCATTACATGCTGTTATAATGTAAATGAATTCACTGGAGATGATATTTTGTCCAGAAAATCAGTTGACCTGAATCATTCTTTCGTAAACAACCAAATTTTGACCTAGATACTGACCTTAATTTAAAATTAGTAGCAGCCACTATTCGAGTAACAAAAATAGTGTTTTCATAATAATTTTCCAGGATATTACTGGGAGAAGGGGGGGGGGGGGGCAACGCTGATGAAATATTTGAAAAGCAAAAGAACAAAATTCAGTTCCCTCACCCACTTGTACCATTTTATTTATTTTTACAGATGATGTGATCATTTCTCAACAGCCCTTACTTACTCCACGATGGACGCCATCTCAAATAAGAAAAAGAAAATTATTTGCGACCCAACATCACAAGTCACACCAAAGTAAAACAAAGTTTCCATAGGAATGCAAAGAACCCCCGCCAAACAAAAGCACACACAAGTAACCCCTAAACAGAAGCGGTCGGCAAAATCGAGTACAGACATTAGTATAAGCGCAGAGACACAAACTGAAACACCATCTTAATTTTGTCTCAATTCTACTAAGACAACTCAGACAGACTCCAAGATAACATGCGAGAAATCAAGTCAAGTAAATATTTCAAACATTGAGAGCTTAAAAAATTCAGACAAAGAATTGAAAAGATATACTGGTATTGCAGATTACAAGCTTTTTACAATACTACACAAATATTTAGTGAGGTATTGCTCTCATATAGAATGTGAGACTATCCGTGGTCATAGTGATTCAATTAATTCTTGATTCAATTCGAATCTCTAACAATGAAAACTTCCAGACTCTGGATGAAGCAAGGCCAAATCACAACCATTTGCCAATGACCTACATACAGTTGCAACTGAATTTGGCGATACCAAGCATAATTAGGTTTTAACGCAAAAACTTCGACTGAAGTTCCATGTTGGCTTATTTTCACTGATTTTATCGGGTACCCAAGTTTTTAGCACTGTCACCAACATTTGTGTGGCTTCATTTTACAGCTACATTGCATTCCACAATACCAAAAAGAGAGTTATTTTCTTCAACTCTACCATCGGGCGATGCTGCAATGAACCCATGGTCCTTATCTATAAACTGAACTTTTTAATAGAAATGATTGAACCCTCTTTAACTGTCTCAGCAAAATACCCATTGATACCTGTTGGCTCCATATCTAATCCATATTTCATTGCTGCTGAAAAGTAGATGGCTGTAATATTGCACTACTTATTGTGTTGGGATTGGACTTCATGTACAAAAAGAAGTTACAAATACGGCTAACAATATAACATGTTATTCTCAATCGTCTCAGAGTAAACCAATCAGACAATCTGCTTTGCAGAAGAGTACTTTATTGAAAGTAGCTGTTCATCCTGGGTGACTTTTAAATAATTCTTTTACTGTTTTGTTGGTGATACTATCCGAGTGAGATACATCTATAATATTGTTTTTTACTTTTTCCACATAATCATATAATGGATTTACAGGGACCATTGTTTCAACTGGACCATGTTGACTTGCAACTGTATTTGTTAAGAGCTGTCTACTGGGGTTGGATTCTTTACTCCATTGCTCTAATTCACAGAGGAATGATTCTGCAAAAGCCCTCTCAGTGTCATCAAATTTATTAAGCTCCGGTTGTTCTTCTTTTCATGGTCGGCTCTGTTTTCTTTATTCCCCATGCTGTTTTCTTGTAATGTCTGTATCATAGATTGGAACTGCTGGAAGTTTAACTAGCCCTGGCTTGTTCCAGGCCTCAAGTTTATATAAAAAGAAAAGGAAAAATTTAGGTAACAGGCTACAGAAAATGAAATGTTTTCTGCTACCATTGATGTCATTATTATTTAATATCTTTGTAAGTTAGAGTACCAATATTTATAGCAATATGTCTCAACTTGACGATGTACATACCAGTACATGATGGAATGCCTTCAGGAAGCACAAACACCTTGACAATATGTTCCAGTGCATAGCACAGTGCAGCGGTATGTTTGCATGTACTCTTAGGACCAGACGCAGCTGGGCATGAGAAGCTAACATGTATGATGTCACCCACTGAGTTCAGCATTAGAATCACTCTGTAGAATTGCCGTTTCATGTGTGCTAGAACCTCAGCAGAAACAATGGCCTTTTTGGCAATTTCATCTTGCTTCATTCCGATGTGCTGTAACAAAAGAACGCACATTTAAACGTTTTTGTGGATGACAATAAACATACAATCATGTTCATTACGAAGGACAACAATACAATTTTCATGTTTCAGGTTATTTCCCCCATATCAAAAATGTTTTGTTATTGGGTAAGTTCCCGCCCACAAAACAATTTAAAACACAATAAATGTGATAGTTTCAAAGTTAAGTACAACCCAATACTTGGATGCAATACATTGCCATTATTTGTATACCTGTACTTACAATGTAAATAATTGGGGTGGGGGTGGGGCGGGGCAACTTGAAACAAGCTAATATTCTAATTTTCTAGACATATCCATTATATAAATAATATATTTAAATCCAATTAACTTTACATACTGCACATAAAATGTGTTACATGTTTTGTACTTGTCCGTGAACGTCAAAGAGATCGAATACCGGTAACGCCGATAGTCGGCTTTTTCCAAATCCAGTAAGTGGAGCTAATTAAATGATTGAAATTTACATGTAAATTATCTATAAACTTTCAAAAACAAATGGGATAAACTCATATGAAAGGCAATTTATTATAGTAACGTTTCAGATGCGTATAAATAGTTTGAACAACTTGCTCCTTGATTGTCAGGAATAAATTTGTTTACTTAGACACCGTTTCCTTACTTACATGTACATGTCCTGATGTAAACAGCTCAAAGCTACTCTCTCGTATGGCTTTGCAATCCGCCCTGGTTTCCAGAAAATAAGACATTATGGTTCCAATATTAAATTTCGTAAATATCTGCAGCAGCATCGCTGTTGAACAGGCATTTTTCAACTCGATAAACGATCTTGCAGTAGTTTGAGAAGTTTATGCTGATGCTGAAGCGTCCGCCATATTTTTCCCACCACCTATCGAGTGGCTATTACGGTCAGCTGACTACCCGCCATGTGATCAAAATTCCAAGCAAATTACGAAGTTCACCGAAGTCTGCATGAAATGGGCTATATGTAATTTGCCATCAATGACCAGCCTCTGCAAGAAGTAGACGAATTCACGTACCTGTTGCACAAGGGAAGTCACCACAAGAATCAGCAAGGCCAACCAGGCCTTCGCAGTGATGAAGTCCATCTGGACAACAAACCTCAGCGCCCACACAAAGATCCGTATCTTCAAGAGCAACGTGCTGAGCGTCCTTTTGTACGGGTCAGAGTGTTGGAAGACCACTGCTAACATAGAACGCAAGCTCGAAGTCTTCCAGACCAAATGTCTGCGACGGATCATGAGGATCTTCTGGCCAAACATGATCTCGAATGAGGAACTCCGGTACAGAGCGGGCGCAAACACCATCGTTGAGCCCATTGCAACTCGTCGATGGAGATGGCTGGGCCACGTCTGCAGAATGCCCCCTGACTCAATACCAAGGGTGGCACTGAGATGGACTCCACAGGGGAAAAGGAACCGTGGCAGACCCAAAGAGACCTGGCGCCGTACCGTGGAGCGAGAACTCAAGACCAGAGGCCTCACCGTGCAGACCGCCCCCATAACAGCAGCCGACAGACCAAAATGGTGCTCCCTTGCTGTCGCCTCAAGCACCAGACGGCGCAGAGAGGATTGATTGATTGATTGTAATTTGCCAAAGCTAAGCTAAGTCATCATTTACTGGAAGGAGATTAATGGTAACACGCGCAGTTGTAGTCATAGTCGTGATACTATTATTCCAAGTACAGGAGATATCCTCAACATGCGTTTGCCAATACATTGTCTTCTGATTGGAGGAAGATTGATTGGTGAAACATCTCAATCCGTTTCAATCCTGTCCTATGCTATATACATAGCTATACTGGCTTCTGCTATCATTTAAGCATTTTGTGGGTAAAACTAAAGGCTTCAACCATCATTTCCATCATTCTGTTCAACCTAGATGAGCTAATCAACGTGAAAGCATTACGAGCCATTACAAGGATCTTAGACTTGGCGATATGGAAGAGTAGCATAATATTCAAAGAAAGACACGGATGCATCAAAAGAGCATTGGTCTTTGAGCCCGCCACCAGAACAATATTGCACAGACGAAGGCGAATGAAGTGGTGCCACATGTGACAACTGACTTTGGTTAGCAAACCCAAACGGCCCTTTTCAGTACAACCTAGATTTCTTGTAAAGGGAGATACAAATCGTAGTTGCCAAACAATTGTGTTTGTATGTTTTTGCATGTACATCGCTGTGAGTGTCTATATCTTTCCCCCCATAAGGCCAAAACTTAAAACCATTTACCCCTCTTTTGGCTTCGTGTGTGTGACAGGGTACGTAAATGTAGTGGTGTGTTGGATAGTAGATACAAATTATAACATTACCATTGCCGTTTGACCCTATACAACTTTTAACCCTACAATCACGTTTGAACCTATAAAACTGTGGACCCTATAAACTCCTTTTGCCCTGTACACAAGTTTGACCATATAAGAGCATCGCCATATGAAACCTATGGATACGTATTGCATTGGATAACTGTATGAGTGTACAAAGGCGCAGACAAATATGGGATAATGCTAATTCACTTTAGACCAGTAGTCGGCTCATACAACAACTGTCGGCAGATTTATCCGAAATTCTGAGGATATATGTATATGTGACACAAATATCAAGTTTAATTGCAATCTAGTATGGCAACTGATTCATCGCATCAGTTGGTATATCACCTAATTAAGATGCGTTGATCTCGCTTATGATCAAATTTGGCATGATCTAGATGATATCAACAGTGGTACAAATTTGTATCAAAATCTGACCTATGATATATCCTCTAGAGTGGTAATATCCTCTAGAGTGGTAATATCTTCGGCTAATCAGACTCAGGAACACCACATCCGTGTACACATCTTGCTCGAAATAAACCGGTTATGTACCTACATAGATCAAATATACACTAAATAAAGTTTAATCAAAATAGGTTAAGAAAAAGCATCGATAATACCACGCACATTGAATATCTTTAACAAAATTAGCCTTAAGGAAATAAAAAGATAAGTGACAAAGGAATCTAACTTTATCTCACGAGCCCTTCGGCAAGGTAACGATAACGAAAACAAAGTTGCTACCATTGTAATGTAAGATTATTTTGTGACTTTGAGAAGAAACTAATATAAATAACCATTCGGTGATATTTGGTATTTAATTGTTTGGGCTTTATTGCTGAAGACTAAGGCTTACAACGTACATGCCATTGGAAGTTCTAGTCATCAGGTTTATTATACTAAATCTTACACACAATGTGCATCTTAGGAATACAAATAACTATATAATGTAAAATTAAACCTACTAATAGTTTTCTACAAAATGTCGGTGAAGCTCAATGCTTAAGATGGAAATAATACCCTGTAGCTGCCAAGGAAATAATTCCCTATAGCAGACAAAAACATATTTATGACTAATACTACCCACCGTTTGGTGATCACAGCAACAGTTAAAATTTATGTATTTGATTTTGATGATTAAGAAGCCTGTTTGAAATTACCTAGCCTTATCTGTTGTCGACAGTATAACAGAGATAATGGGCCTTATACGTTCGATAGGAACATTTCTTTGACTTCTTATTTCGCAACACTTTTAATTCGAATCATAAATCTTGTGATATATATATGGACTCGTGGCTAATGATGATTTGAATTCAGTCAAACTTCATTCAGAGTATACAAAAACTTTCTGAGGCTGTTTTACCTCACAGCCTTCGGATTTTTTTATATTTTGGAAATGTTTGGCATAACTAATAGACGAAGGTGAACCCAACAAGTGCATGTCCATACTAATTTCTTAACATCAAACACATTTCCTTAATTGCAGGATATATGTACATTAGAATTTATCAGGAGAGCTGTAAAATTTAAAGGATGTGCTCTCATAATCATCTTTCCTTTTTCCAATATTTCCAAGTTAAAAATTCTTTTCTAAACTATGATTCTCAACGTCCGTGAGCATAATGTTGAACTGCCAGGGAATTTAATTTATATGATGGAAGGATGCTAATGCACGTTGTGTACTTTAAAGTTTCAGACAATCCAAGAACAATGCTCATGCTGCATTCTATGAAAGCAGTAGTAATATTTATACTTAGGATTATAATACAGCTGATGATGGTTGATGATAATTGGCATGTTCGTTTCCTGTCGCTTAAATCGCAGAGAAGCATCGTAATACTAATTCGAACTATACGTGTCACTTTTGCAATATTATTTCTATACATTTCCATTCTGTTTTCTAGCTTATGGGATATTTCGCTTTCTGATCCATCTGTCATCTGTAATAAATATAGTTCTATTTGTTAGAATATTTGTCCCTGATATCTCTCTCTCTCTCTCTCTCTCTCTCTCTCTCTCTCTCTCTCTCTCTCTCTATATATATATATATATATATATATATATATATATATATATATATATATATATATATACTGTATTGAATTAAGAATATTCTTATTGTGAACCAGTACCCGCCCTTGTATTCCACGCAATCGTTTTCAGCGGCTTTCTCTGCCACACCAGTGTGCAACATGACTGTTTCTTGTATTTCCAAGACAGATTATTGTGTATCACTTTGGTTAATTTAACATGTATCATTTTGTGTCATCATTGGCTAGCCTTCAGTACACACATGCCCAAATTAAGTTGTAAGATGCTTAATAAGTACCCTATTTGGACAGATGGCCTAGACGTATGCTGCTAAATTGTGCGTATGACCCAGGGACTGAAGGACATTTGTGATATTTAAATATATATGTATTCTCTAAAGTGGGTTAGGATAGTTCACTAAAAACGATTTAGCGAAAATTGACGCTGGATGTGTATGGTAAGTGTCTTAAATTGAAGAATGACGGCCTAGCTTTTTAAACTGAGTAAAGCCCATGAGACAATCTGACATAAAAGCACAACAAAAAGCTGTGGCAAAGTTGTTTTCGCGTTACGTACTATGCCTTCGAAATAGACAAAAACAGTCTAACAACAAAACAATTTCCAAGACTTTGATAATGTAAATAGAAAACATCCTGACTTCAGGTACTTCCTATTTTACGACACAGGGGGTCAAAGATAACTTCGTACAGAGTTCAACCTTTAGCTAGCTACCCGACATATCTTAGATGACAGCAGTAATAATTCTTTCAATACGCATTTTGCTACAGTTTTATGGCAAACATTGTACGATCGACAGTGTTTTGATATGTCGCTACTTATGCTGGGCCAATAACATTCGGCTAACACACTGTCAGTCTTGGGGTACCGAGTGGCCGTTACAGATCATTGCCATCTCACCTTTGTCTGCGTGGGTTCGAGTCTCGGATTCAGCCAATGTGGGTATGTGAGAAAGCTTGCTAGTAGCTTCTCGTGGGTCGGTGGTTCTTTCTGGGGTTTTCCCGGGTTCTTCCTCCACCATTAATAATGGCCGCCATGTATAGGCTATCGTGTTCTGAAAAATGGCGTTAAACCCTACAACAACAACAACTGTCAGTCTTCTTTGTTTTACCCCAATGACGAACCCTACTGGATTCGTGAGGCATGCTATGCACACGAGGCTAAATTTCTTGATAACAGCAAGTCGAACATATGTTATACTCTCCAACGATGTAAATTTTCCCGGTTTATAAATCCTTCCCTAAGTGGAAATTTTAAAATTGCCACGTCTGTACAATGTTTCTCTATACCAGACACGATCTTTCATAGCTCTCATGTACGTGACATGTTTTTCATTACTAATAAATTCATCATGCGAGATATAATTCAGAATTACCGGAACTTTGAATTTAAGCAACGGCTGTTTCCCTGTCCGCTTTTGCGACCTAGTTTCGTCTGCTTGTACAACTGGAAACCGAATATCTGACATAGAAATTTGGAACCCTCGACGTTTCAAACTTATATAAGGGATTTTATGTGCACAACTCTTATACGGTTCCCGTCAGAAAAAGGCGTCTCAATTTCTATCCTCGGGACGGAAATGCGGCCAATCGCTTGATTTAATTTTTAAAAAAATGAATTTCTAAATATGCACTTGATCATTTCTAATGAGTCTCTGCATTACTACGACGTCAGGTCACCCGGTACCATGTAAGACCGTAGCTTTGTTTTCCCCCAACTAGCTCTTAGTACCCTCACCAGGGGAAAACTAAACAAGTGCCTATCGATTTAATAATATCCTGACTGATCTGTGCTTTTTGTTCCAGAATTATTTCGCGGAAAATCATTGCACTTACCGCTTCCTGACCAACTCCTGCTTTCAGTTGTAACCACGACCCTTCGGACGACACCCTTTCATTTTGGATAATCGTGCGAACTGTGACTACATTCCTTACATATGTAGAATTGCCTGTTTTTAAGATTTGCACCCTTACCAGACTAAACGTTTCCCCCATTGTTAGTACCAGGTTTTGTGGGGTTATCTGGCCCTCTCTGTCCTTAGGATTGGATACTACCCCTATTGTCTCTTTAGACCATATTCTGTGCACATATCCGTCTCTGTAGCCATATCAGATATAATCATGACGTAGATTTCCCTCAGAAACAGATACAACTCCATAACACATGTAGTTAACAACTGGTGGCTAAGATAAAAATCTGTAAACCCATATTCAACCATCAGCTGTAGACAATTAGCTGTCCTCTTGACAACCTGGGTGAAGGTCTCGCCTCTCTCGGGTTTACTGTACTTAAACGTCCTGCCGACCCCTTGCTCGTTTAACTCGTATCTCTTACGGAACACCTCTCTTATGGCATCAGCTCCATTCGCAAATATATTTCAGCTGATGCCACTAAACCACTTGTGTGTTCATTACTACTTTCAAGACTCGACTATTGTAACTCAGTTATGTCTGGTTCATCTCAATATCTACTTCAAAAACTTCAAAAGGTTCAAAACAAAGCTGCTCGGATCATACTTAGAGTACCACGATCAGAGCACACATCCCCCCTGCTCTGTATCCTACACTAGCTTTCCATTCGATCCAGAATCAAACACAAAATTTGTTCTCTGTGCTACGTTTCACTGACGGACTCTAGTCCAACATACCTATCTGACCTGACCCATGTGCACACACCAGCAAGATACTTAAGCTCCTCTTCTGACAATCGTATAATCATTATTCCTACTATGAAAACAAAGTCATATGGACAACGTTTATTTGCATAACAGGGCGCAGCAGCATGGAATGAAATGCCCACTGAACTTAGACACAAAGACACAGTGATCATATTCAAGAGTACTCTCAAGACTCACTTACTTCCACTACAAGAACAAACTTAAAGACCTAATAATGTTTCCTTCCTTAAATATTCTCAGCATGTTTTTTTCTTCTATGTTTTCTAATTTCATGGTGTTTGTGTTTGTAATCACATCATTATATATGTTTTTTATCTTATAGGTGTTGTCTAATGTTATAAAGCGCTTATAACTTCTAAAGATTAGGCGCTATACAAAGTCCTCATTATTATTATTATTATTATTATTATTAATATTATTATTATTATGGAGCCATACTGGAGCGCGTCGTTCGCTGGGAGACACAAATACGAGCAAAAGACAAAAAATTTACTTTTACTGCAACAATAAATTTGATGAATGATAACTCATCAACAGTTGAACTCATTAACTGCATGTGCGATATACATCCGGACTAGAAAACTTATGAAAATGACAAACAATGATAAAGAAAGTTTGGTAAATACCGAGAGAAACTACTTTCTAAAAGGAAGGAAAAGAATCATACTGGATGATACAAATAAACAAACTTGTGACATTTTCCAACATGGGAAACAAATAAATATATTAGATCTGTGCAAAATATCTAATAGAAAGAATATCAGAAATGGTTATGTATACTTCTTAAATGCTCTGTTATTTTCTACTACATACGTTTTCCGCTTAGGAAGAAAATATGTTTCATTTTTGGAAATGAAACAATTCAATTTTTTCTGCTAGATCTGAGTTAATCATCGTTAATGCTTGAAATTTGAAGTCGGTGTTAAAGGCTGCAGTGTTTTTCTTGAAAGTGTCTTGTACTTGCAAGTATTTATCATCTTCCATGCGTTACCAGTAGACTCGGCTAAGCTGGTAACAACACGTATAGTTGCAGTCAGTCAATCTAATAAAAGTTGCATGTTTCCACCAGAGAGAATGATTCTAACATCTACGCACCAGGAAAAGATAGACAGACGATAATGTATAAAGGCTCAAGACAAAAAGAGACTGCAAAGGTGATGACACATGGGAAGAATGAAGACAAATAGCGTCAAGAAGAGAAAAATGTCTGCGTATTATCAGGATGGTAAATGACAAGTAGTTTGAGGAGAAAATGCTAAGGCGGGCGGATCTATGCAAGCGAAAAGCTCTGTGTGACACTTAGATAAGCATATGCCGCACCGAAAGGCCCGAGTATTAAATTAGCTGAAGACTAAGCTAAAATCGAAGGGCATGACTAATACATTAGCTGAAGATTATGCTAAAATCGAAGGGCCTGAGTAATACATCAGCTGAAGACTATGCTAAAATCGAAAGTCCCGGGTAATACATTAGCTGAAGACTATGCTAAAATCGAAGGGCCTGAGTAATACATCAGCTGAAGACTATGCTAAAATCGAAAGTCCCGGGTAATACATTAGCTGAAGACTATGCTAATATCGAAGAACCTGGTAATATATTGGCTGAAGACTATGCTAAACTCAAAGGGACTGAGTAATATATCAACTGGAACAAGAATACGATCACGAAAACGTATAAGATATAAAAAGGATGTGGAGTGTATCTGTCTCAAAGAGAAACGTTTTTTTGCAGCATTTCATAATCTTATTTATGAGACAGTTTTTCCTAAGTTTTGCATGTATTTTGGCATGCTCTATTCTCCAGGAATTTGTCTACAATTCTGTTGACGAAGTAGCAAATCGTATTCGTTACCAGCTCGTTTATCTCTTGATTTTACATACATACGCTTTTGACTAATAAGATAAGTTAGTTACACTCGGCTTATAAATACAACATCCCTGAATACAATATGTGCCGTCTTTGGCACAAAGCCATCACACTAAGATTAAGGTTTTCAGTCTGTGTCACATATATTTTTCTGTGTATTAAAAGAAAGAACAGTTTGAAATTAAGATATATGTTTTGTCTGTAACAATACCGGATATTACTGTTCCCAGCTATGATATTTTATACTTTGAATAAGAGTCAATATATTACAATATGGCTGAGGAAGAAAGAATGCGTGTCATATTGCAAAATGTGATAGGTATGATCTTAGGGACATTGGAAGTATATGGATAAAGTAGTAGACAATATGTCACCACAAAACAAGGCTGTTTAATATATGCTGGTTGCAAGGCTTGAATGAGCAATATCTTTGAATGCAGGCGAGTGCGTCGCATATCGCTTACAAGAAAATCCATGTTTTTCGGTCAAAACGAGAAAATCTTTTTAAGCCAAAATCAACATATATGATCTGTATTTAAAGTACCAGTATAAAACTTTAAATAATTATGAATAATTCAACACCCATCATGGAGAGTGTCAGCGATTGAACTTATGTGACCAGCTCCACACTTCAACTACTGTTAGACATTTGTCTAATACAAAATCCTCTTGATTAAATACAGTAATATATTTATTTAAGTAGCTATTTTATGTCTCATCAAACTCATAATCATGTCTTCAAATAACCGAGCAAAACCACTGATTAGGGTTAATTACTAATTGAATTTAAGTGATAATATAAATTAATTTGGGTGTTGTGTATGTTGACAAAAGCAAAAGTGTGAATACATAAATAAATAAAATAGAGTACCACATTCTGCATAAGTAAACTCACAGTCATTAAAATCTGCTTTTTAAAAGCACTAATATCTGAAATATGTTGGAGTCGACCGTTTTGTCATGTTTTGACAGGACCTGGATCCCAACAATGTTCACGGTATCAATCCGCTCAAAAAATGTGTTAGGGACAGAAAATCAACTTAGGTGCTGTAGACAAGTACCAACAGAGAACGCGAAAATAGTTTCATGGAAGAAAAGTTGTAAGCAAGATTAATATGCATGGTACATCGAATCCTGTTTTGAGAGACCAGGATCCTTGTTAGACCGGGTTGTTCATGCAAAGATTTATTTGTGAAACAGTTTATGACATATCATGAGGGACTAGATGTATAGAGAGACCATCATTTTGTGGCAAAAGCGGGTTGTCTTTCAGGAAAGGTTCAAAGGTATCTTGAGTTTTAAGAAATTTAGTTTTGTATATTGAATTGTTTTTTTTTAATAATTTGTTTTGAAAAATATAATTGAATACATTATATGTATATAAGGTGTTGTTGTGTTTTGGTATAGGACACAACAGGGTTACATTTGGTAATTCTTATATATAAGAGTACGAAAGAAGCAGACAGCAGCGTAAACGTAATCATTAGGACGACGATGACGAAATAAAAGTGAATGTACGAATTTAACATATATACAAGATTACACATAATAAACGAATGTGAAAATGAAATAGAGTTTATTAAGGAATTTAAATATAACAAGGAATGAAATTAAAGTTCTATCAGTCAGCAAACTAATGTGTTATGTCGATTTAATTTTTGATATGTGTGGATTTAATATTTGTGCACTCTAATAATATTAGTTGAAGAGTGTGGTTCATGACCACACTTCACGACATTTCTGGAGCCTGAAATAGAAAATGTTTGCTACGTAAGCTCATATACTTTTCAATTTGATAGTAAAACTTTCGATGGAATAATTTTATATACCTTTATGCCATCCCTGAAAGGTATGGCCCGAAAATAAAAGGCCCGTTGCGTTAGTTGGCAATGATCATTATCAACATTATTGTGCTCATTAAGATGGTTTCATGACGCAGGTCGATCTGATTTCTTTAATTTGTATTCGTTAAATTAATGGGGCTTTCGAAATATTAATGTATGTTATTACTTCACTAAAGCTAAACACCAGTGTGAATAAACAGCTATGAGACGTGTGATACAAGTAGAAATCAGTTCTTTTAAATGACAAGGTAGACTCAATATTGTAATGGCAATGCGTCCCAGTAAATGTACATGATGAAGTTGTTGTTAATATGGCATAACACCTAATGTACTATCATTTTCAGTGTTTAATAAAAAATTAAAATCTGATATTTTATAAATGAAGTCCATTCTGAAACGTTATTGAGATAAAATATATATTTCAGCAAGATTTAATGATTATATATTGATTATAATGAACGGGTGATGCATTTAATTTCAATTGGTAAATAAATATACGTTATATAGTTTTATACATGCAGAAATATTGTATGCACTTTAAATCAAATGTGTTTATTTTTTGTAGACTAATTTCTTGTTCAGGTAGATCTGTATTTTGAAGCAGGAGTTTTCTTCGATACTTGATATCAACATAATCTTAATCATAAAAAAAAAGTTAAATGATTTTAGTTGCCAACTGTGTCACACTGTTGAAAGTGAATACGTATTTAGCTGGAAATCTCAAACTCCCCAGTGTCAGTCTTGTTTGCGATGAAATTATCATCAAACGCAATGAAATTCAGGCCATTACATCTGATAAGCATTATTGCAAAGCCAACTTCAAAGACAGACTGAAAGGTGTGTGTGTGTGTGTGTGTGTGTGTGTGTGTGTGTGTGTGTGTGAGAGAGAGAGAGAGAGAGAGAGAGAGAGAGATTTGGAGTCTTAATGTAGCTTTAACAATGTTTCATTCACATCATTACGATGTCTGCATTGTGGCAGCTTATTGTAATGCATAGCATTGGGGCATCATGCTGCAAATGCGTAACATCATGTCCCACCCAGTCACATCATCCTGACACCAGGCCGACCAGTCCTAACTCTAACCTCTTAATGCTGAGCGCCTATCAAGACAGTGGTTAGTACCAATTTTATAAGTCTTTGGTATGACTCGGCTTGGGTTCGAACACTCGACCTCTCGCATCCGAGGCGGAAGCTCTAACCTCTTAGATCACAGGAGCTGTCATTGACTGAAAGAAAATTAAAAGATAAACTAATATTATTAGCGTAAATTTGAAATGAAATTTCTTATATACACAAATACCTTAGCACACCTAGAAAGATATATACAAGCTGTGCAATGTCCATGCCATTGTATAGCTAATACTGAATCTGTGCAGAAGGATTTACTTTGCATCGTGTCAAAAATCTTAATGGTGAGATCATTACTGAATATCTGCACTATAATAAAGGAAACTACAAATTATGTACTCGGGTTTATTTTATGGAATGTAATGACAAAACGTACCTGTTTCTGTGCCTTGTTTAGTACTCAGAAAAGTAGTGCCAACATCTTTCTTTAGCATTTTGATATTTTCATAACTTTGCCATCGCTGTAGTCTAAATCATCGTTTGCAGAAAACTACTTTTTAGAAACATGATAGTGCATATCCACTTGGAATGGTTTCAAAGTAGATAGCTAAAATGTGAAATTGTTTGGGATTTAAACACTCGGGATATTTTCTTACACTGGTCTACTTTTTAAATGACACTCATAGATGATATACATGATGCGACAGTAAATGCCATTTTGTTTGCATTATAAACATCAGCAAGGCACTTTTACTTAGTGAAGACACTGACAAAAGCAAATAAATCTGTTAATTTGTAGTATTGCAGACAGTATCGCATCGGTTTGGAACACTGTGTACCCCACCCTGACAATGTGCGTCACATTGGATCTCAAGGGCAGAGAACACTATCTAGCCCAACCTGCGAATTTGGATCCCACAAGATTTTAGAAGGACATTGAGAATTAATAGCATATATTGCACTAAAAGTTCTATAAAATAAGAGCTAATCTTTCTTGCGCTGAGAGTTTTGCCACCTCAGCTCTGTGGTCTGTACCGTATTATCATAAATTTCAAGAACACTTAAGTTGTTGCAATAAAAAATAAACTCATGAAAATGCTTCGCTGTTTGAGTATCTAATTAAACTGCAATAACATCAATTATGGACGTTTCCGTTCCGGATTTTGCACTCACTAACCTTCAGTATACGCGCATTATCTACGAAAATGTATTATAATAAATATCTGTTTTCTGAACAATAGTTCTTTTCAAAGTGAATAATGGTTAATTAATTTGTGTATTTGCATACAATTAATCTCTTTAGCTATTATTGTAACCTCAAAATATCTGACAGTAATGGCGGTCAAACACTTTCAATTTTAACTGCTCCGACCAAATACACCATGAATATTTTAACAGTAATGGTCTGATAAGTATAAATGAGGCAATATACTCACCTTTACAATCGGGCCTTTACTTCATGAGGTGTCACTTGACTTCTATTATATTCACCTTTATAATCTTGTCTATGCCTCTTGATGTAGCAACTGACTTCAAATATACTTACCTGTGCAATCTTGCATGTACCTCTTGATTTAGCAACTGACTTCAAATATGCTTACCTGTACAATCTTGCGTGTAACTCTTGATTTAGCAACTGACTTCAAATATACTTACCTGTACAATTTTGTCTATACCTCTTGATGTAGCTCATGGCTTCAAATATACTCACCTGACCTTTACAATCTTGCCTGTAATCCTTGATGTAACACTTGTCTTCAAATCTACACGAATCTACGATCTTGTTTATACCTATTGAGGTAGCAATGGACTTCAAATATAATCACCTCTTTAATTTTGCTTGTACATCTTGAGGCATTACTTGACTTCAGAGCATATGTTAGTAATATATCGACTCCATCTTCTCGAACATAATCGGGCAAAGGTGGTGTTTCAGCCTTTTGGCAATGGGGAAGTTCAAAGATCTCATCAGTTGCCTATAAATGTGGATGCCTTCATCCGATTTCTTGACAACATATTTCTAAAATGCAATAATAGACGTACAATATTGTTATTGATCAGGTCGTTTTTATGGATTCTACTCCGCTTGAATTATGCATTTCTAAAATACACCGTTCCTTATGGTTAAGTTGCCATGACGACTCCATTAATGTCAGACATTACTGGAGAAGGTAGAATGCATTAAGATCCTTAGCCTCTTTGGCGTATGACTTGAATTTGTAAATATCAGTGTAAAAGTCTGAAATATAGGTAATGTGTCTGCTGATAATTTTATCAGCATGGTTAAAGCAGCTCCTTGGACGTTAATGGTAGTTGATTTTAACAGATGTTTCACACATTATTGGCCCTGTGATGCAGACGAGAAGGAATCTGTCTTTCACATCTGCTGAACAAGGCATCCTACTCATGTAGGCCTCTTTGAACACTGAGCCCACTACAGTTATGACATGAGTACAACTCTAAAATAACCAAGCAACCATGATTTAGCACCTTGGGTAGACAATGGTGGCAAGAAAATAGAGTCGGATGTTTGTTCTCAACTATTGTGTGAAAAGCATCTGTGCTTTTAGAATAAATTATAATTTGGAACAAAATCTAAAACATTATAAGACACACAAATACTAATAGCTGATCAAATGTGACTCATTTTCCACATAACTGCGCCACAGAGAACAGATTGCATATGATTAGTTAGACAGATAAAACTGTTTGCTGTGTATCGGAAAATGATAGGAAAGGGTTTGAAATGTGTGTTGACTATTGCATGTTATGAGAACACACAAGAGCTGCCTCCAAAACAATAGCAGTGTCGAATATTTATCTTGACATTAAGGTTGAACAGAAGGTAACTGAAATAGCTAGACATACCATTTATACTGTGTGGTGTTTAAGAAAACCAATAATTTATTTATTAATAGAAAAGTAGTTATCTGGGAACAAAAGGTATTAAGAAATCTCCATTTTTTTGGACATGTAATAAATGCAATGAAAATAGTAATATGTTTAAATCTTGTTTCTAACTGCAGAGATCAGCTGTTGAAGGAAGAGTTGCTGTTTTACGCTTTTAGGAGAGACTAGACAGAGTCGATGAAACTGAAATGGTATCTGATAGACTAAAAAGCCTCGAAGTATGACATAAGACTGTAATTCTCAGCGTATATGGATGGTAAATTTTTGGTTTGATTTGACATCTCCGCGTGTGTGGATAGTAAATGATGGGTTTGTTTCTGCTTCTTGGCGTGTGTGGATGGTAGATTTTGGGTTTGATTTGGCTTCTTCGCGTGTGTGGATGGTAAATGATGGTTCTGTTTTTAGCTTCCCCCGTGTGTGGATGGTAGATTTTGGGTTTGATTTGGCTTCTCCGCGTATGTGGATAGTAGATGAGTGTTTAGTTTTGGCTCCTTCGTGTGTGTGGATAGCATATAATGGGGTTTGTGGACAGTAAAGTGAGAGTTTGTTTTGCTTCTTCGCGTGTGTGGATAGTAAATGGTGGGTTTGTGTCTGCTTCTTCGCGTGTGTGGATAGTAGATTTTGCGTTTGATTAGGCATGTCCGCGTGTGTGAATAGTAAATGGTGGGGTTGTTTATGCCTCTTGGCGTTTGTGGGTGGTAGATTTTGGGTTTGATTTGGCATCTTCTCGTGTGTGGATGGTAAATTTTGGGTTTGATTTGGCTTCTTCATGTGTGTGGATAGTAAATTTTGGGTTTGATTTGGCTTCTTCACGTATGTGGATGGTAGATTGTGGTTATGTTTTAAGCTTCTCTCGTGTGTGGGTGATACAGTTTGGGGTTTGATTTGGCTTTTAATCGTGTGTGGATGGTAGATTGAGGTTTTGTTTTTAGCTTCTCAGCGTTTGTGGATGGTAGATTCTGGGGTTTGATTTTGCTTCTTCGCGTGTGTGGATAGTAAGTAATGTGGTTAGTTTTTTGTCTCTTCACCTTTGTGTGGATAGTAAATATGAGAAGAGAAAAAATAAGAGACGTTCTCCTTCACGTCCGTGCTTTAGATATAGAATCTCAAAGCGTTCGTTGTTCGCGCCATTCTACGGAATAAGTAGAGAAGATGTCAGTGTCAGCTTTGTTCAATGATTTAAGAAATACTTACTTTTGGATGGTGGATGGGAAATATGCTGGTGAAAGAATTGAAAGAGAATGGAGGTTAACAAACAGTCTTGCCTATGTCAACCAACTAAAATTAGCCAGGGAGATGATAGAGGTGATAATAGAGGAAGGAGTGAAGAGGTTGAGAGGATTAATTAATCAGAGTGGGGACAATAAAAGAGTCTCTGGAAAATGTAATAGAAGTCCGATGCTATTTGGAAGAGATAGAGCAATGGTCAGAGATACCTTTGTCAAAAGGGTGTTGGACAACGGAAGAAAGCGGAAAAACAGATGAGAAAGGTGATAGATGTAGAAGTGAAGAAGATCAAGGACAGGTGGTTAAAGGAAAGAAAGAGAAAATATAAAGAAAAAGGAAGAGTTTGAGAGGCTGAACCATAACTGGATCAAAATGGAGAACAAGTTTAGAGCCATGGGCCACCCTGATTGGATGCCAGAGTCCCAAAAGAAGAAGAAGACAGGAATAATGGGAAAGGTTAGGAGATGGCTGAAGAATTGGAGGAAATAGAAGAAGAAGAATCCAAAGGCCCTTTTCAGGGCCCCTCATTGGTCTCGAAAAGACATGACTTTCTTGCCTCATATTTTATTTTAAAAAATGTGGTATCAGTGTGTGTGTATTGTCTGTGTTATATCCATCTTCCATGTTCAATTTCCCTTGACGCTATACAGGCCCACGATATATTCCCATGTTAAATTCCCATTGTCCCTAGACAGTCCCATCCATGTTCAATTCCCCTTGAGGCTAGACAGTCCCATCCATGTTCAATTCCCATTGAGGCTAGACAGTCCCATTCATGTTCAATTCCCTTTGAGGCTAGACGGTCCCATCCATGTTCAATTCCCCTTGAGGCCAGACAGTCCCATCCATGTTAAATTCCCCTTGAGGCTAGAATGGATAGACCGTTTCTTGGCATGGTAATGTCCGCTGGACGCTATACAGCCCCACTACACTACTCATAAGATCACCAAATACATATTTGGCCGTAACAAGTTTTAGTTGACAAATGTCGCCTAAAGCTATTATGTTGAACAACCAAAAGGTTGATGTCGCTCTGTTATTTCACATAGTTTGTGATAGAAGTCGGTCACTAAATACCCATTCCTTTGAAAATAGAGCGATAACCAAGGACATTTTGGCGCATAATTTTCATTTGTTAACACGTAAATTAATTGACAGTCACGTTTGATACTAGTTTTAAAAACAATTATGAATAGTTGGTCCAAAATTCATGTATATAGCAGTAGTACCAGTCAGTGCTAATACTGCAGCTTCTTGTAGGACCTGGATTTCCAAATATGGAATCAGAATATTAGTAAGGACATTTTTCCAGCCCCAGGAACCCGTCATAATAAATCAATGAACAGATCTCTATGATTTGTTTTGTATTCTGGTGCTAAGGAATGGAGGAACCTTATACTGTCAATGTGATAACGGGTTTATCTGAGCAGAATAGTCTTTGATAGGTAACACACTTGTCTGATATGATCTGTACAACTTCAAACGTACTAAAGTGATCATCAAAATTTTCTTGCATGTCAAAGGGAAAAACAAACGTGTGTTCGCCCATCTTCTTGAGATACCATTGCTTCTGACTCCTGTTCATCCAGCTGACATTTTCGACCTGTTCTGTTATTATAGTAAAGTGTGAAGTATTACTGCAATGACATGAATGGGTTTGCTTTCAATGCAGACTTAGCATCTGCATAAATAACAATACGTTCTGATTCAGTCCTAGGAGGCATAATGAGAAGCAGGTGGTAAAATAGGGACGATATATGTTGTAATTATTTCGCACCGTGAGCAAACTTTTATGGAACAGTAGTCTTTCAACTTATATCTTGGATATTTATTCTTGCTGTTATTTACTGGTGCAGGACACATTCATACCGCGACACAAAATCACATAGACACATGTGCTAAAACTCTTTGACCGTTGATCTTTTGACGATACATGTTCGTATTTACTGAGAAAAAAATCCGCTATGGCGTCAGTTTATTTTTCTACGCCTAATTTTTTTGTAGCCATTGTTTGGCATGCGAGTGTTTATAGATACAATCTTTTCAGCATACTGCACACGTATTATTTAATCGAAACACGGCTTGCTTCCTGAACATAAAGTTGCTTATGCTTACGAACGCATAGACCAAGTCTGAACATTTTCTGAGTTTGGTAATATTTGATTTCTGTGTAAATATATTATTTATCAGTGTTTGAATGGATGTCTTCAATTTAGCCGGTTCTGCAGTGTACAGATAATGGCAAACATAATAGTCAAAAGTACTCAGTTATATAGATGAACGAAACGTCCATGTTGGCTACCAGTGTCGCAATATGGTTAGTTTGCATGCATGTACCATTATACTGTAAGCATTCATTTTTGTGACATATATTTTCCTTCTGTTCTTCGTGTTAAACATACTACATATGCATAATAAACATGAGTCTTATAATATTTAGCAACGAAATCCAAACCGACAGGATCTTCTTGACTTCATACATTTTTTTGCCAGAGTGATGACACATTTGGTTCCCGTGATCAAAACGGTATAATGCTGGACGTTCATAGTTCCTTGGATACTTTGGTCATATAGTCTGCTTTACATATTCCACGATTTCTTCTTCTGTTTCGTAAGACGTGTCTAAACGGGTTTACTCTTTAAACTGGAATTCCACGAGTATTAAATAGTCAACGACTTTTCCATCCTCCGGACCATTTATAATGAATTATGTATAAAGCCTTGTGTCTACGGTAGAATTGCATTGCAGATAAAACAGGGTCATCTCCCATGCTTCTGAATTTCAGTTTTACTTGGCAATCCGCTTCGTAAGAATATTTCTATGGAATATTGAGAAGTCAGGCACGTTAATCGTCTGATGAAGGCGTTAGAGCAGAGGTGGGCAAACTTTCCAGTGCAAGTGCAGCATACACAAATTTACACCTTGTCGCGGGCCGCATAGTTCATTAAGTAAAATAATTAATATTTGAAATAGCAAAAACAAAAGGTTTTTCTAAATAACATCATAATTACTTTTCAGTTGTTAATATGTTGTTAATATTTGAAAACTTAGTCTTAAACTTCAAAAGAAGCACATTTATTTCATAAACAGAGTAACATAAACAGAGTCAGTGCGAATGATGACTTGTTCCTAGGTCGCATGAAAACCCTTGGCGGGCCGCAGTAGGCCAATAATTCGAATTAAGGACAAAAGGTTTAAAACTATTTTTAAAGTATGCATCAACACCTATAAGATGTATATGAGGTATTCATCCTTTTTATGCATTGTCAAGTCAATGTTTAATTGTGACACAAGCTATCCTGATACAAATGAGACAGCTTTATACAATAGATATTTCTATCTTTTTCCGACTGAACAAACAATATTTCCAATACCTAGATTGCGTTATTTTAAGTTGCCATTTAAGGATACATAAATGAATGCCCTGGCCAAAAACAATTTGTACCAATTGAGAAAACCAAGGGAAAGGATTTTCTTCTCCAGCTATTTATTCATAAATAATTACTGGAAAGTTTTACTTTGTGGAACATGGATTATATTTTGATTTCTTAAGAATGTTGCATCTCTATATCTGTTACCATTTCATAATATGTAGATATAAGGATGTCTTCGTGCAGGACGTGTGTGATAATAATTACAGAATGGTCACTATTATGCACATTTTGAAATTCAGACTTGTTTTTAAGTTGTTAATATGAATGAACAGCAATGTTTGCATACAATAAGTTGTGAAAATTAAGCTAAATGCCAAATCTATATTTGTAGGTGAAGCGAAACACCTGGAGGTCTGTAGATTTCAAGAGGTTTCATCACTGGCAAACTTAAATATCCCTTTCTCTTTTTTCCTAGGCCTGCTTTATAATCATAATAACATAAAGAGGAAGATTTAATATCAAACCTCTTTCGGCATACTGACCACCAGAGATACAAATTTCAGTCATGAAAACTAGGATCTTTGCAAGAAGTGTTTGCTCAGGTCCGCTTAGATCTTTGTTACTTCCGGAACTGATTATACAAGTAAATCATTGACATACACACAGATGGAGGAAATGTTATCTTTAGGAAGACAGTAGTCAAGAGCAGTCTCATTCGACCACGAATGTACATTTGGTTTGCTTTAGAAACTGTCCGTATGCCGTGCATCTGTTTTGTTTATAGTTTTCTCTCACAACAAATGTAGTAATCTTTGATTGACTCATTGATATTAGTTTTATAATAAATCTGTGTCGATGTAGTAAGAACATCAGGCAAAGATTAATGAAATATAATTATAGTAAAGTATAGATTCTTGAATGAAATGATGGACTTCATTTTCATCGATACCTATAAGAAAAAGAATTTTGCTCTGTTTGCATGCTAGATGATGGATAGTAAGCAGTCAAAAGATTGATATATACTCATAAAAGAATTGGCACATGCTTTGGTTTTGGACGATAAATTGCATCTTCAGTACAATTTTGCCTTAACATTATGGTCATGAAGAACAGAAACATTCAGCAAACCAAATCTAACAGTCTGAGAGTTACCCTTGTATTGCCATGCCAAGACGCAGCTGTCTGTTTCCCAGATAAGACTGTAACATATCTGTAATTAAGGAGCGTTGCTGGATTGGAAAACTGAAATCATTCTTGACGACGTGAAGCTAGGTAATCACAATGAGAGAACAATGTTGCTGAAATTAACGAGCTCTCCAAACATGTAATGGTGGTGACAACAGATCCTACATTCAATTCCTGAGGTTACCCAAATTCATTGCTTTGATTAAATACCTGATTTAGGACTGGCTGCACATATGAAGATATGCTTAGTTGACTAAATGTTAACAGTATGTATGGTGAGATGCCAGATGATTCTTCAAGAGTATGAACTAGTGAAATCTCAAACCTCATTAAATACCCGTTGAGGTTGTTTACCAACTGTGACGCCAGAGGTAGTATATAGGTTCAAATAATCTGTGAAAAGGACGAGCTTTATACTTCATATGGTTATGTCCAAGATAACCAGGAATATTTCTCTCAGAAGCTATTTTGCCATACCATGCGATGCCACTGTACATAATATGAATTGTATTATCGAACATTTTCTTCTCTATTAGGAAATGGCTTTTTACAAGTACACCGTATAAGAAAAAAGGCAACATTTATGGCAGGAGAATAAACCCCATTGTACAGAAAGAACTCCAAACATTCTTGATGTCTCTTACCCAACACGACTCCCATGATTCATGTTTGAAACTTTGTGACTGGTAATTTATTTCTAACGAACCAACTTTTGTGATTCACTGGTAACAGTCATACCGACATATAATAGAACAACCTCGGACCAGAACGAAACGAAAGACAATCAAGTAGTCATTATTACAATAGGAACATGCTATCCTGTACTTCTAAACCGAAGAAATTGTAAATAAACACAGAATACACATGTGGATCTTAATAGAACAGTTTCATTGCTAATACGTTTTACAATAATTAGCAGTGCTGCTTTCGTGGGTAAATTTAATGGCACATAACATACATTTATCTTGATAACATTGTGTTCGTCATTTTTTGAAAAACTGTTTGTTCATACTGTTATTGTTCTATACTGACCACTTGTATACCATGAAATACACATTTTTAAGGATACATATATACCAGATACACTCGTATGGTTTAGAAATTGTAAAGCAGATGATTTTTTTTTCATATTGTTCTCAGTACAAATTTATGAAGGAAAAATACAAAAGAAGCGATTGAATCTGAATATGGTATGAATGGGATATATAATTTACGTAAATGTGTATATGTAAGGCACATCTAAGACGTTTTACATTATGAATCGAGTATTTCTCTCACTATTAAACTTGACAGCTATGTGAATTTATGGAGTATAGTTTACGTACAGATTGACGAATGATTACAGCGGTTCTCGTAAATGCTTAAATGCCGCTCTAATATGGCTCAGTGGTATAAGTGTTTTAAGTACTTGGTAAGGCAAAATGCAAGGTTTTATGCCTAGAATGTACTTTACCTTGAAGTCACGAGTCATTCCGTACTTTGAGCTCAGAATTATACACTGAGCTATACCCATGTTGAACACTTACTTTGCCTTGTACAATTTGTCAGCGTAGTTCAAGAACTCAAGTATAATATAAGATAATTAATTAAATTATATTATTGTATGATCAACAACTACTGATATGAGTTGCATACAAGTTATTCTTGGCAGATATTTTAACAGAACAGGTTATTTAAGATGCATGGGAATAAAGGTTATCATCGCTTTCTACGATATCGTGCTGTCGTATCTCGGTATTCAGATTGTTGCAATTTTGTTACCTAGCGCCACGTATAGTGTGGTTATCTTATTATATACATCGGACGACCATACGTTACTAGCTCTGCATCACTATTTTAAAAATACTCACATGAATATCAATGTTGCCAAACATGACCTAAAGGAAGTTCACCAATGGAATCTATATCTTCTTAAAATCGATATCACTGTAACAAGTCTCTTAACTAATTTATCGTTTAATAATGTTCAATGATGTTATGCAAGAGTCAGATCGCATGAGTACCTTATTTGTCAAAAAGCATGATATTTGTCAAGAAGCATGATATCAAATCTAAATTAGCATATAAGAGTCAAAATGTGAACTGTGTAAATATTGTTTGCTTTCGGTAAGTTCTGATTGGTATCGCAATTGACATGTGTTGACTTTAAAACTTGGTACTATAGTGCAAGTCACACTGGTCATGTAGGCATTTAACACCGATTATTTCAGTAATGGGTGTCATGTTTTAGATTTTGGTTTTGCACTTCTTTTAGTGGCAAGTATTCACTTCATTTGGATTTGTATACATCCATATTCCTTTGGAAGGCCATTATTCAGAGCCACGAGAGGTGCATACCGTAAAATCAAAGTTTAAGTAGGCAGACATTTTTGAACGAATTGAACCTAATGATGTTATCCAGTACAATCCGGATTGAATGTCGCGCGCTGTGATGCCACTATCAGAGTTACGCATATTGATAAACCAATTCGTACTACCCTCGATTGTGACGATTCCATTCGACGCGCTCTTATTTTAACCCAAGTTTAGTATATGGCCACCATAGTGATAGATTATTTTCGCCTGGAAATTTCTTGGTGACAGTTAAGGTGCATATCATTCAATAGTTAGGATTGAATAGACTTTGGTTAAAGAAAATTAGTGATACATTTTAAAAGAACAATTTATATTTAGTTGAAAATGAGTAAATGGTCATACATGGTCCATGTGACTTATACAATAGACGCTAGTTCCTTTTCGTTATACACATGTTTCTGGGCCCATTGTCACTGACGATACCGTCGCCCTTCCATGTCACAGGTGGTTACATATATATCTTTATTTCTCTCAGATAAGTTTCTATTTTTGGACGGCATATGTGGCAGAGCAAGGGCCGTGCAAGTATCATCCATGTTTAAAGTTGATTAACACTTTGTGCAACGTATATATTATATTTACAACATTAGGAAAAGTATATGCTAGCGTGTAGGTATTTTATTTAATTATACCAAATAACACCCGGTGCACAACCTGGAATTTACAATTTCAGTGTTATAATAAATTATGAAAACCTAGACGATTAAAGTAAAAAAATAAAATAAAACCACAAAATAGACCTACTAAATCTTAAGACTACTACTCCGCCATCAAAAAATGCGAGTTTTGAATTTAAAAGGCATCTAAGGGTGAGTAGGTTGAAAATGGCAAATACGCAACCGTCATGGGTAAATTATTAAAAAAAAAACATATCGCAACATTTCGCTATTATTTAAAACAATTATAATTCTCTCTGTCTGTCTGTCTCTCTGTCTGTCTGTCTGTCTGTCTCTCTGTCTCTCTCTCTCTCTCTCTCTCTCTCTATATATATATATATATATATATATATATATATATATATATATATATATATATATATATATATATATATATATATATATATATATATATATATATATAAACAGGTTATGTTATAAAACGGTATTTAGAAAAATATTACTTACACACACACATGGACAGAATGATAAAGTTCTCCATTTCGAGGCTTTAATATGTCACTCCAGCTTGTCAAGAAAGAATTTTCAATGAAATTTTAGACGAAAAGCAAGGGGATTTCAATTATAAATCCTCAAGGGTTAGGAATTCCAAAAGATGTATGTTGATAACAATGCTTGGTGTTAGATGACGGAATCTGGAGATCGTTGTTAGCTGTTGATAATCTATTTGATGATTTTAGTTTAGTTAGATTAGTGATGTACCCTGGAGAGAGATCGTTTAAAGTCATTCGTGTCATGATTCATTACAGATGAAGAATATATTTGTGTATAGAGAGCTATTGCAGAGGTGAAAGCAAATCTTTTGAAGGGTCGATAACAGAAAGTTTCAGAATAATTTGGGTGGCATTTTTTCGGAGTTTGTCAGTTCTAGATAGATTATAATTGGATGTTTTCCCCCCTATGTCACAGCCTTAATCTATCAGTGGTAGCATATCCTCAAAGGAGTCAAGAGATTTACCAGATGAATGCAATGTAGAGACATCAGCGAAAAGATCTGAGTTAGATTATACTGGATACAAGGTTATGCCATCGATAAACAGTAGAAAAAGAAGAGGCTCTAATATAGATCCTTGACAAACACCACTTAAAATATTATGACTTGATTCGGAAGTATATTAGTCAGATACGACGTGAATCAAGGAACTGAGTTTGAAGAAAACTTGAACGTTTTTTAATGAGCACTAAATGGTCAACTCAGTCGAATGTTTTTATTTCAACCAATGAAGATTGCACAAGTAAGTTGGCCTGATTAGATCGTTAGCAGGCACTGGTCTATAAGTTTTGTCAATGCAGTTTGACGTGAATGTTTCTCTCAAAAAACTGTGATTTATAGAGGAGTTTGTTCTTGTTAAGATGCCCGAAAAGTGCTTGGTGACATGTTTTTTTTAACATTTTAGTACATATACAACAGATATGGGTCGATAGTTGGATGAGTCATTCATTTCATTTTTGAAATGCTAATACTTTTGCTAATTTCAATGACTCCGGAAATATACAATACATTTGTCTATATCAGGCTCTATATAGACCTCACATGTGCCTGGAATATTTGAGTAAAAACAGGTTCGGCTCGATTGCAATATCGAGCTCATCAGTATAGCGAGTGCCAGCAACAATAATATAACATGGAATTAGAGGTTCAGGTTTCGTTGAAGCTAGCTCTCGCAAGTTCTCGCTAGTTCTCGCAAGTGATTCAGATGAATACGTTATCAGAGTTTGAGACGATCGCTTCTTTTTTGAAAACGGAGAGCTTGCATTTTATTTTAAAATGCATTATTTGACTTTGTTTCGCTTTAAACGATAATCTGTAAAATCTTTATGATTGTAGTTTCGTTTACATTGCGCCGAAGCGATTTAATTAGTATACCATTTCGGTTATTTCTAACATTTAATTATTTCCATGTATATAAGAGTGTGTTTATTTAGGATAGTAAGAAAACCGTGGCTCCAGACAAATGATAATCTTTACCTGTACTTGTAAAGTTGTTCAGCTAATATTTGTGATAGTTAAAGAGAAACTTTGTTTTTCGCAAATTTTTAAAAACATGGTTATTGCATAATGGGGTGTAATATGCTTTTATTTGCGCTCGGTTGCTTACGAGTTACAAATATGGGATAGTTATCACTGAATGGGGAACAGGGTACGTTTATCTCTTAAAGATTGTCAGGGTAATTAGTGAAGATGTGGTTGGTCAGGGTAGATGTACAGGATTGTTACTTTTGTTGGAACATTTATTACATGTGTCAGGTCGCGCTGTTCTATCATATATAGTCATTTAATGCTATTATCAGAGATGAAATCAATATGATCTCAGATGATAAATATTTCAGTGTTGAAAAATAAAGCAATTCCCAGCTCGTATTTAAACTGGTCAGTCCATGATGACAAGGAGTTCTGAGGTTAGTAAACCAGAACAGATAGAACTAGACTTACTACTGAGGAAACCTACCTCGATCCACATTTTTTTTCCTCAGTATATACTTCGAAATATGTTTTTTTCTTGTATATTACGTTATTTGCAACATACACGACTATCACCTCCTCTCATGTTTCGGCGTCGATATCGTCTTTCACATGAACAGTTGCTAATATAAATAGCACAGTCAGGTACATTGCAGTCTAGAAACATTTCGCATAGTACAATTACTGACATATTGGATTCATTTTATATCGTTCATTTTGTATTTATAACTAAACTACCAAGAGCATCATGATTTTGAGAGTACCAAATAAATGCCGACGGAGTAAGCGATGTTAGATCTTACCAAGTCATATTTTCTTAAGAACGTTTCCAATAGTTTAATGCTTAGTCGTGGTAAGGTCTGAAGATGGATTTATTTTTGTGTCAGCAATATAAAATGTGCAAAATTAAACCTTGAGGAGCAGGTTGATCATATATAACCGGCAGTCCAGTAACAGCTCGTTATCAGACACTTGATATGCATTAAAGTGACACAGAAGTAAAATAAAAGAGCACACTCGAAACGAAGATCTTAAAATACAAGACTCTAAATTATACGTACCTTGTACAAACGCCTAAGCTTGCTGATCATTCCATTGTTTATGGCTGACTTTTGGGAATTGCAGTGTTTTATTTTTGTTTTTGTGGAGTCTTGTCTCGTAGAAAACTTTGATTAAGAGTCTTCAACAACAGATCCATCCTCTTATAAATTTTGTTTCCACAACATTATTCATTTCATAAAACTGTCGCTTTGAACTACTTTGTGTTGATGGCAGACACTAATCGAGAACCAATTTCCCAAAGGTTAAAGCGAATGCTACATTACATTTTATTCAAAGAGAGAGAGAGAGAGAGGGGGGGGGGAGAGAGAGATAGAGAGAGAGAACTGGATACCACATATCCTTATTGCATCATATTAAATAATAAATCCAATAAAAATTATACAAAGTTGCATTCCATGGAATATTCGCTAACTCTCTATCTCTGTCTATCTGTTTGTCTGTCTATCTGTTGAGAGAGAGAGAGAGAGAGAGAGGAGCTCAGCGATGTTCCATTGAATTCATGCTGTATTGTTTTTGATTGGATTTATTGTTTAAATATGATGCAAGAAGGATACGATAGATCCCAGTTTGTATATCGCATTGGACATTAAAGAAACTGTAACATTGATATCATAGTATTCTGAGTAAATATTGATATCAATAGATATATAAGATGTTATTAATACCTCTCTCATCCGGGGTATTCCAATCATTTTTTTTTTCTTAAAACTGTAAAGCCTCTCTGAAGAAACCAGCACTCGACCATAACGATTTAAAAAAGAAAAAACTACCGCCCAGTTTCTAATCTCCTACTCATATAAAAAAGTATTAGAAAAAGTTGTTCTATATCAACTTGTATCTCATCTGAATTCAAGCAGTCTTTTTAGCAATGTTTATTCAGCATATCACCCTTGCCACAGCACTGAAACTACTCTTCTGCAAGTAGTTAATGATCTTCTCTCTGCTATGGATAGCGGAATAATTACAGACCTCACCCTTCTTGACTTGTCTGCAGCATTTGACACAATAGACCATGATATATTAATTCAACGTCTCCAGCATGTATTTGGCATTCATGATACAGCCTTACTGTGGTTCAAGTCCTACTTGGTCAACAGGATACAAATTGTGTCTGCAAATGGAATACACTCCAGCCCAGTTAATCTATGTTGTGGTGTTCCACGTGGGTCTGTTCTTGGACCTGTTCTCTTATTTCTATACAATCAGAAGCTCTCAAGTGTCATATATGATCATCCAGTGTCTCACCAATTGTATGCTGACGACACCCAAATATACAAAGCTAGCCAAACAACTGAAGTTGATGCTACCATCCAATGTGCAGAGAGGTGCATTTCTGATGTGAAATCATGGATGACATGTAACAAGCTGCAGATGAATGATGATAAATCTGAGGCCATTCTGATCACAACACAAAGACTTTTTCATTCACATACTTTTACCTCAAACAATACATATCAGTAGCACCGACATTAAATTCACAGTCAGTACTAAACCTAGGTGTTACTCTCGACAGTATTCTCACATTGCACCAACATGTCATGAACACATGCAAGGCTGCATATCTTGAGCTGAGACGCATCATCTCCATTCGCAAATATCTTTCAGTTGATGCCACTAAAACAATTGTCTGTACATTAGTACTTTCAAGACTGGACTATTGTAACTCAATTCTGCCTGGTTCGTCTCGAGATCTACTCTAGAAACTTCAAAACGTTCAAAACATAACTACTCGTATCATCCTTAGAGTACCACGATCAGAGCACACACCCCCTGCTCTGTACTCTACACATACCTATCCAACCTCACCCATGTGTACACACCAGCAATTGTATACTCATTATTTCCACTATAAAAACGAAGTCATATATGCAATGTTATTTTGCATACCAGGGCCCAGCAACGTGGAACGAATTGCCCACTGAACTTACACACAAAGACACAGTGATCTCATTCGAGAGTGCTCTTAAAACTCACCTGTTTCGACTGCAAGAACAAACTGAAAGACCTAATAATGTTTCCTACCTTAAATATTTTCAGCATGTTTTTATGTTTTGTAATGTCATGGTGTTTGTTATATATATAGTGCCACTGTGTCAAAGTTTACTTATTGGCTGAAGTTATTTTATATAGTCCTGAAGAAAATGTCGCTTGGCGAAAGATTTAGTTTTACATACGGTCAAGAAAGTGTAGTAATTAATTGATAAAAATTACCACCACAGTTTCGGTGGTTAACAAACGCCCATGACGATTAACAGTGTCATTTCTTTTGCAATATTAAGATTTCATTTTATTTTTGAAGACACCGGCAGTAAATACGTATCTTTGACTGTCGTAATTTAATTTTCATCCTTGATTCAAGAGTCATGTATGTATGTATGTATGTATGTATGTATGTATGTATGTGTCTATGTTTATGTCGATATCTCTCCTGTATTTGTCTCTCCCTAGAGTAGCGCGTATTTAGGTCAGACCCTTGCTACATCGTTGCCAATCTTCAGTACCGTGACGTCACCTCACCTCTTCGATTCCTATTGTCCCTATACAACAACTTCACTTTCCCTTGTCGCTATACAGGCCCATTATTCCACATGTCAAATTCACCTTGTCGCCAAAGGTACCCGGGGGTTGGTGGTGGTCCGCAAAATCCCTGTCTCCAAACGTGCCCACGACATGTTTGACTGGCATTTCCATAGTCTCTACAGTGCCCTTATTACTACTAATATTTTAAAACAAAAACAAAAACAACAAATCTACGAAATAGCCTTAAAACAAACTTTGAGAAGTGCACCATACATTGTTTCTATTTTGAGAGTCTTATCGAAATGCTCTACATAACCTGACACAATGATAAATTCGAGTTATTTCAATCACTAGCTGTGCGAAAATCAAACAGGATAAATGTCAAGCAGTTACGTAGTTCAGACTTCCATCCCATTATTAAAAGGATCTATAAAACTACGCTTCAACCGATCTTATACCATCCGTGGCATCTTATGTGAAATAAATTTTTAAAAAAACTAAACGAGTTCAAGAAAAGCCTGTTCTAAAAGTGGAAGCCATCTGCAAATTACGTACAGAAAAATGGATAGTGAATGACGCCACATCCAATTTTCTTTCATCATGGCCGATAATTTATCGTGCGCATTCTGCCAGTACAACTATTTGAATGTATGTTCGTTTGACGCTTATCCAGAGTGGACATATGCTTATGGTAAGTTGGAAGATAAAAGGAGTACCAGGAACGGTACATGATTCCTTCGCCCATTTTTCATTGTTTTCCATGTAGGGACTAGTAGGGCACAGATGACTCTGAGGATTTGTGACCACCTTGTTTCAGTGACCTCAGTATTACGCCAAAGTGACCCTGACGTTTGTCCCTAAGAACACACAATCAATATAATTCTTATATATCTTCAGTACAAGTACTCCACAAACCTTGTTCAAGGTACGTTATCAGTAACCAAAGTGTTTTCGTAAATGCATTTTTATTTTTTCAGTGCCGATAATGTTTAACCTTTTGACTTAATGTTCAATAGGCACCTTCCTTATCCAGCGTTAATTCATCCTCAGGCTTTGAGGATCATTCTTTTTATAACTGCATAAATTATTTACAATTGGAACACCTGCACCGTTTAGAAAGACCAAGGCTGTAAATAAATAAAGAGAAGGAAACAAAAAAATACTCGAATGACTTTCAAATTGCCTTTATATGCATGCGCAGCATTCTCGGTATCTAAAATGTAGAAGTTTAGAAGCGTCATCTTTGTTAATGGTAAATTATTCCCTATTACTCTTTTCTTGTTATAGTCTGGTTAGACTTCGGAATTTGCAAAACTTTAGTGTAATCCTTACGTTTCGACTAAAATATCAAACGAAAGTTTAGCACCTTACATTTTTTTACGTGTTACATTTCACGGTTGCAGCAATCAGCGCTGTCCATGAAATTAAATAGAAATGCGGAACCCTTTAGTTCGATCTCGTAGAAACTTAGGTCTGCCTCTTCTAGATTCGGTTTCTATTTCGAAGACATCAGAATCAAACAAGATATCGGAAATGACTTAGTGATAAAAATATGCTATGCCACAATCATGCTGTATTTGTTTCGTCTCTATCTAGTGGTAAGATACTATTTGGTACTAATGCAAGTATTGAATTATCTGGGATTTTCGTTGACGATGCTTAGATCTCGTATCACACATGTTTAATGTACATCACCCTTATACTTAGAAAGTTTCCATTCCTGTATGCTTCCATACCGCTCTCCCACCCAGATAACATCTGCGAAAAAAAGTACTCTATTTGTTTCTGACCATTTGTTTCTAACAAAACACTCAAATTTGATGATGAATAATATTCTTGCTTGCTGTTAAGATCGCTCACATTTTACCTCTTTCCGCATGGGTTCGAGTACGAACGCTTGGTGGTAGCTTCCAGTGGGTAGGTCGTTCTACGCTTGGGTATTCCCGGCGTCTGCCTCCACCAAATATACCGTCCGCCATGCATGTCATATCACGTGGTAGAGAATGGCATTAAACCCCAAACTAATCGTTTTGGAAACCACCTTATATTATTGCTTTGATCCTGGATCTAAACGAAAGATATTCATGTGGAATAAACTTAAACCAATTGAGCTCATTCCGAATGTTTCATATTTACAAAATCAGTTTTATACGTTACACACAAGACATGCTTTCCTTAAGACAAAAAGGAGGTAAAGGTCTCTGTTTTCATAGAAACTAGTAAACAAGTAAAAAAAAATAACAAATATAAAAATATTGTGTGCATACGAAGACTAGAATTTGTCACTGTAAGCAATGGAACACATGGTTAAGAGGAATGCATTTTCAATTGTCTAAATGTAGGATTCTGTTGACAGCTCTAGATTTATAATCTTTGTTATCATTCGTATCAGGTATCCTTGGTAACCGTATGTGCGACAGAATATTTGTTTTTGATTTTAGTTTTCCTTTAGATTTAAACAATTCATGTTTTCGTAACTTGAAAAAGGAAAACGGACATTTCCCATGGAAATACGTTAATGGTAAAGCAGATTAATTTCACTATGTAGGTCGAGTCTGTAATAGAATCTCACGTATTTAAAGATGTTTTTGAAATGTGATAACAAGCTCCGAATTCGTAAATTTACTGCCACACGATAGTTGTGTTCAAGATGCAGATGAAAACAGGCCAATCTGGAGTTGATTTATTGTAAACAAAACATAGCCAGCATATAGATTCTTTATTGTATTTCTCTAATTGAAACAATGAGCAGTATTAAAGATGAATTCATCCTGATAACGACGTTTATCAATGCATGCCATGGAGTAGAGAACGCGTTGTTACACGGCTTTCCCTACAAAATCAATATTAAACTAAATTAAAATATTGTGACGGAAGTGTGACAGATACATCTCTACATGCGTATGAATTATTCAAAATTCATCTAATCTAAGACACAAATAGAAATGTTATATTTTGTCTCTGTGAGCCTATATAAGCATTATTGATCAAACAAATAGCATAGTCCTGTCCCATTTAAATGATTCTGAATGGCGTGTAATCAGTCTATTTACATCTCATAATGAAGCGAAATCAGTCTATGTACTGAATTTCGTTCTTGATATGACACAGGTTCCAATATTTATTCTCTTTTTATGCACTAATATCGCATTTATAACAATATTTTTGGAGCATTTTCCTGTGAAAGATAAACTTGACATGATTGATATAGCTCGATGGGGGGTAGGGCCTTGTTTCTATAAGCATGTTGCAACATTTCTAAGAAGGAATTGTTTCAGTTCAACACTTCCATTACTTTCTTATAATCTAAATAATCCGACTGAAATACAAGCTATTTAAACTTTAGAGATTTCTGTACCGGAAGCATCTGATTTAATTATCAACGTTGCACAACTATCGTCCCTATAAAGAAAATAAATGTGTTTTAACATTTGGAATATGAATACATTCTTTATTAATAGTGTAAGTAGTAATGTGTGATGATGTGGCCAATAGTGAGAATTTCACACTGAGGCCAACCCTTTTGGTTTTAAATATGGCACTATGGGGCCTAAGAGAATTGAAATCAAGCAATCATTTTGAGGAAATATATTAACGATGGCCATTGGATTAACATTTTGAGACTCTCTTGTTCCTAACGCTGTAGTGTGTTAATAGCGGTCTTTGACATTTTTCAATGATTATATCCCCATAACACTTTCCATTTTACACTAAATCACATACGTTTGCATGCGAAACCATGCATTATAATCCGTGATTGCGAGCAGTACGAGACCATACAAGAGGATAACGTCATGGGGTATAGACGGCAATGACCCATATCAGTAACTGACAAACAAGTGATGGTAGACATGAGTTTTTATTATGCTAATTATCTGCATTTAAAAGTTTTCAGTCAGACCTATATAATTGTTTCTATACTACTAACATTTCTGAGTTGCTACATAAATATGATTCCTTATATATACTACACTGTGCGCCAATGTACTGTGGCAGAGAATATTTTCTGTTGCACAGAATATACAACATGATAATATTTGATACCAACTGTGGCAAAAATATTTTTGTATTAAACAATTATCGTGGTATATAAATGAGGAAATATTCAGATGCATGCATGCTGTGTTATGAATAATGTATGGATATATCTAATCGTGGCATTATTCTTCCAGTCCGTGGAGTCAGTGTAATGTTACAGAAAAGATTAAATCACTGTTTAGTTTGAACGCATTATTCAGATTTGTAAAGGAGGACTAATGGATGTGCCAGAGCGTTTCGAACACGCATCCATAGCATACTGATCACCTAAACCTTTCTTTTGAGATACAAATATGATTTTGGAAATTTACGAATTGGTGTGGACCTTCACCCCATACAATTTACGTTAGTTGAAATTATTGATGCAAATTTGGACAAAATTATAAGTAGGTTAGGACATTACCTATTTGGCCACATCAGAAAGATATGCCTGTTTATTTGCCAGAGCCTGATGTAAGATTCAAAGTCACCTTTTCATGTAGGAAAAAGTGTACTATAATTCGTGCTGACTACACAGATTTAGATTTTTATTTGGATTGCTAAACATCCACTTCTGCACACACACACACACACACACACACACACACACACACACACACACGTGTGTGTGTGTGTACAATTTCAGTTTCTGATTCTGGTAGTGTAAAAATAAAAAACAAAAATAATCTACAGTATTTGCAATTAGAGAATGTCTTTCACTTATTTATTAACATGCCAATTGTGATTCAGCTAAGCAGCTCGTGCAACAATTAAATACGAATATCATGCCGTATGCGAACGGCGGCCAAAATACCTGTGTTATTAGACAAAAATTTGCGGTCCCAAATAATCCCCGACCGGTTGTAACTTTATACAAACATTTCACGTGTGAGCGTAATATACGAATCCGAGAGGTGCGTAAAAACATTGTCGTTATATCATGTATACCACTGCTGCCGTGATTTAGAAACGTACATGACATTCATTCCACATGCATACAAATTAGGCAAAGATGCTAAACAACCTTTATCAAATATAATTCCAGGAATCAGATTGGTTTTACAAAGATCTGGTTCCTCAGGAATTAAAGCGGGTATTATTCTTTAGTCGTTTTTAATTATGCAGGTTAAACCTGAAAAGGATCGTTTTAAACTCAAATCATGTTGATGCTCATACATTACTAATTTGTAAAGACATCAAATATATTAATTATAAAAATGACAAAAGAAATTAAAACATCCCTCGATTAAACTTACATACCAGCTTCAGAAATACTGGCAATACTTAGATGAATTCAATTTTAATGATCCATAATTCCATTGAAGGTTCCTAAGGCCACACTCAAAACGTTTGAAACACTTAGCCCTGTCATCGGTGATACTGTGTTCAGTTGGGATAAGGGCTTTTATCAGCCTGCACTATCAACACGTACCCAGATTGATCTATTCACTATGTGACGGGCTCTTAGTCAATGTCCCATTATATATCGTTAAAGAATCTCTCCCGGTTGCTTAACGAGGGTAAGAAATATATATATGCAGACATTGCATGCGTGTGTGTGTATGATTTGGATTTTTAACATTTTCAGTCATATAGCTACAATGTCTGAGGTGTGAAAGTTTATAGTGATGTCTAGCACTGGGGCATCATGCCGCAGACATGTAACATGATGTCCCACCCCGTCACATTATCCTGACACCAGGCCGACCAGTCATAACACTAACCTATTAATGCTGAGCGCCAAGCGAGGCAGCTGTTAGTACCATATTTGCAAGTGCATGCATGCATGTATTTAACAAACACCAGTTGCTCGCTGAACATAATATTTACTGTGATTGTAACAGTGAAAACCTACAGAGTACGATTATGCCCGAACCTGGTAAAATATTCTAACGTTTTCAGCGGTGTAACGAAAAATGAACGTATCCTAAATCCTCTTTTACAGACTTTGAATGTCTTAAAAATCATGTGAACGACAATTACCAACCAAACAAATGCAACCCAAGTCGCTGAACAACTCCAGTGCGAACTTTGCTACAATGTTGTCAGATGCAATTCGGAAACCGAACCACTAATGTTGTACATTCGTAAGGATACAATTGAGGTGTTTCTTAAGTCGCTTGAGTTTGCAACAAAATTGATTCGGCAACAACTCTATTCGCCCACGGACATGATTATAATCAGTGATAACATCAATGAGTTGTATATGGCCAGTCATTTCCGTATATGTGATGGTGATTGCAGCTCCAACGATTAGAATGTACATGATCACTCTCACATCAATGGCGCGTATGGAAGAACTGCACACTTCACATGACATCGACAGTTACGGATTAAACTATACCAAACACACATACAGATAGTGTTAATATGCGCTGGTATGATAACCATTTCAATTTACTTTCAGTAGCCTCAGCATCAATGGCAGCAATAAGTTTCATTTCGAACAACATGAAAAAATACTTGAAGTTTTTGACTCGGAAAACTATAGTTCATTTATTCGTATTAGTCGATATCATACCACTTACAATGACTTTTTAACTAGGCAACAAGCGCATTTCGACGAGTGATTGGGACAAGTTTGCTGAAACTCACTTGTCACCGATCGAGGCGTTTTATTCATCATTATATCTAGAATGTTTTTCAGAAAAAAATATGAATATGCACACTAATTGTACTCATCCTTTGATTGCTAACACATGGGTGACTATCACGATTTGTATTTGAAATCATATGCATCGTTACTCGCAGATGTATTTGAAACATTAGACTCTGCGTATTGTTTTACGTCACTGGAAACGGTCTGAGATGAACTTCTTTAAGCAACCCAAATCGGGTTGGAAATACTCATTGACATTTGAAACGCATTTATTTATTTATCGCCCTGTCGTGGCAGTCTTTCAATGACAACCCATGGATACGCGAGAGCCAACAATCCAAATATAGACGGATATGACCCTACTGTCCCAAGCAGCTGCATCGTGTTTTTATGGGTGGCAACGATGCAGCCGTTGCCTATTGGTGGGTTTGAATGGATTGTCCTCGAACGCATTGGCATTTGACTTTACGTATACGAGTACAACGGCAACAGCAACCGCTGATATTTCTTTAGAGTTGATTTAGAATACGCTGGAGAACTTCACCACTCCAATGCAGATTATCAACGGGCACCAAAAGCGTTGCCACTATTCCGTGAGTGATGGTCCCGTTATTAGTCTATAATCGTGAACGAATCAGTACGTAACTTTATGGAATGCACCCAGCTTGTACCAAATTGTATGAACAAAAGTAATTATGTAGCGCACGTACGAAATCTACAGTTGCATTTGCGTTTGGGAATGCGTGTAATTGAACTAAACTGGGTGGTTGGTTTTTATCAACAATTTGGAATGGCTTCTTTGTTCTAGATGAATCAAACTTTGAATTATGATTTTCAAAGAGAGTTCTTCATGCTATTGAATAATCCCATATTGGACAAATTCGATTCGATCTTGTCCGTTATAGTTAATGTCACGTGCCCTCTACGGAATTATTACTAACCCCGGCGAAGAACGGACAATTTAAAGGTTAAAAAGTACCAAGCCACCAGTCAGCGAAGCAAAGTCTAGGTGTTAAAATATACAATTATTAACGTGAAAGGTATAACAATATAATAAACTATATCACAGTATTCAACAATTACAGGACACTTTTTCAATGTAATTGCTTCCAATCAATACACGACCTATCCAAATTTATATTTATTTCATCCCGCGAAATTGAAGGTTAGAGGGTTTCCTTCCCGTGTCCCTTCTATGTTACTCATCAGTACCTTCCGCCTTGTATTCCTTTCGATGCTTCCGGTACCCTTGTTTCCGCTTCCAGGCTCTCCTTGTCGGTAGTTCGGATACCCTCGTTTCCATTCTCTTGGAACTCCTGGTCGGTATTTATGGTACCTTCGTTGCCGTTTTCTAGGCCCTCCTTGTCGGTACTTCCGGTACCCTTGTTCCCGTTCTCTCGGCCCTCGTCCCCTTGTCCAAACGTGCACTGATCCGTTCACAATGGATAAAACAATATATAAAAACATTCAATTCTGGATAATGTAAAATCCAGTAAACAATGTTACAATAAAATAGCATGTAATGGAATAAAAAATTAAAATAAAGAAAGAGTTAAATTAAATATACATTACATATCTTAGTTCTGATTTGATACCGGTGGTCTCTTTGAAAAAAAAAGTACGGGCGTAGTATCACTGATATGTTATAATGTCGGGTTTCCGGCCCCTAAGTCTAAACCAACCGGTGACACCACTGCTAATTTAAAAAGAAAAGAGGTCCTCGCCCCGTAGTAAGGTTATGCAAAGGAAACAACCGCCAATTTGACCGTAACGCAATAGCTAATTCACGGACAGGTATTTTTTTGTTGGGGGGGGGGGATTCAGAATCGGTCTAAAGTCGTAATATATATATATATATATATATATATATATATATATATATATATATATATATATATATATATATATATATATATATATATATATATATATATATATATATATATATATATATATATATATATATATATATATATATATATATATATATTATAAGGCGGATGTCTTCGATAACGGGTACGAGGAACAGAAAGAAAAGCGTCTATGAAATAATCATGATTTATTCACATTGGTAAGGTTAGTCAAGCATTTTCCTGTATTCTATAGGCTAAATGTACTGCCTCGGATACATGAAACCAGCATTTTTAATCTGGGTTAATTAAATAAGCCTGACACTCTTTTTTTGCATACACGGTGATAATCATTTATTATATTTCGATTCACATCGACTTGCACCAGCAGCTAAGGTTGATGATTGTATTTGGAGGCGATAAAGCCGCTTGCGTACCAGTGCTTTATTCTACTTACCCAAAGCAAACAAGGTTGGACAGGCCATAATGTTGTCATTGTGATGTTGAACGTTGTGTGCATTTGGGCGTTCACCGACCCCGCAATCACTTTTTGATTCGACAGTAAAGTACGCTTAACATCATACTAAATGTGTATTAATATTTACGAGCCATACTCAACTATTGTTATGGTGCAACATATTCACATAAGAAAAAAGTTCATTTTTTTATTTCTTTATTTCATGGTGTAACAAACTGTATTACGTGGTATACAAAATGTACATTATTATAAATACAAAAAGAGCATAATTAATGTTTTCCTTCTTTCACGATAGAGCAAAGGTACATTTCAAAACATAATATGCGTATTTCATGATGCAAGAAATACCCACATAACATAAAAGCAAAGTTTATTTATACTTCATAGTTCATGAAATGTACATTTAAAAAATCAAAGTCGTTTTAATTGTACTGTCATAGTAAAACAATAACAAACAAAAATTAACAGCTGAAAGAGCACTTAAAATGTATAATTTCTTATTTCATCAGTTGCACACAATAGTATCATAGCAACCAATCACTTATTGTGTCCAAGTGTCCAATCCCAGACTTGTTCCGTCAAGTACGTCCTTCCAGTCTCAAATCGTTTAAATCTGATAGCTATATGCACTACTTTGTACGATTTCAAGATTAAATAAAGCCAGACTATTGCCTTCTTCACACAGGGATGCATTAATGAGTATTCGCATCACTTTTAGCACAATGAGCTTGTAGAGTACAGAACGCGTTTGACTGACATGTATTTGCACGTACTTTCTTCGTTCTATTGTGTCGTCTTGACGTCTCTATCATTCTTTGAATTCGTCATTCTCTTCTTGAGCTGGAAAGCGAAAATGGTAACAGCATGCTTCCTGCTTACGTTCCGAATTTTTTTTTTATATTGTCTGAAATAGTCAATGCATTGGAGATGTCGTCATGTTGGTATTGTTCTGTAGGAAAATGCATCATTTTGTATCCACGATCAAGAACATGAAACGATTAGACAATTAGACAATTACTTCTCCATGGCAAGCATCCACTAAGACGAGGTGGTACGAATCCATCGATGGCAAGACTTTACATTTTATCCAACGTTCGTGCTATCAAATGTGTTCTTCATCGATGAGTTTTGTGTACAATTCTCGTAATGATGTACCTCGTTATCGATCCAGTGTCATCAGAATGCTTACTGTTCACTCATCAAAATCAGAGTACGGGAGGCATATATTGTTCCGTACCCCGGGAGTCAAGCTATAAAACTGAAGTGCAAAAATAAATGGCATTGAATGCCTTCATTGCCAGCGAAATGAGGTGCAAAAGTTTGAAAGTGAACATAACATTGATGGTCTATCACCTACGACTTTGTCACAGAAATGACAATGTTTCCTTCCTGCACAAGCGGGAAAAGTTTTGTTATTGGTACAAACATGATGCCCAGAGGTGGAACAAACTGCTAATGATTATATTGTTCAATCGTGCGATGTCGATTATAACAATCTGAACTGATGAATATTCGCTTATAAGAAGAGGACTGAATCATTTATTGTTCTTCAGGAATACAAGGTATGAAACCAAAACAGTCGCGACACGTCTCACAGCAATCAGTATACTGTTAAATCCTTGGCCATATTTGTGAAAATATATTGAGCATCCAAAATTACGGACTCTAATTAAAATGCATCGATAGGATCTTAGGTCATTATAATTCTGAATGTAATTTTTGTCTCTAAAATCCTGTCCTCAAAATATACGACCTCCAAAACAACTTGAGGGTACACGTTCAACATACAACAAGGGCGATAAGGTTTAACAGGCGCTATTATAATGGAAAGCAATTTATTACGTTGGCTGGTAGCTAACATAGTGCTAATTAACAGACCAATCAAAGCCAACAGAGCCTTTTCGCGCAGTTTTTGACAGCATTATCTAATCGGCATTTACAAACATGAATAGCAGAAATCGATATATACCTTTTGCTCAGTCATTAACTTAGATCTAAACGCCTATAAATTTGACATAGTGTAGTAACGAAAGCTTTTATTTCGTATCCTGAGGCGAACTAAAGTTATAAATGAGCTCTAGGTCTTTAATTAGGATTCAATTTGATCATTTTGCTTCGTTTGAATAGCAACATGTTTTAAAGTGGCGCATTTCTCCTTTAGCTGTTTGTCTATTCAAGCGTAGAAGCGGATATCAGGTTTATGTGATAGTTCTGATCATTTTGCAACATTCGACACCTAGAATGGATTCATTTTGACAATTGCATGGATTCATTTTTAAATGTTATGGTCATAAAATGATGATGATTTTGTTCAAGACTAAATTCGCTCTAATAAAAGTATTCTTGAATTCTTCTCATTTATTTTTATTGTTATGACCACTGAACGCGTCTATTTGACGCCTGAAGAGATCAGTGCCCCGAAACATTTGAGGAAAATTAAAAGTTCAGATCAATTTGATGCAAATAAACCATGATCTATTACATCAAAATATAGTTATGCCCTTACCATTGTTGGGCATACTATTTGATGAAGAATATAAAAAAACACGTATATTTTTCAACCATGCGTTAGATTTGAAAATATTTACAATCCCTTTAAATTTGCTTAGTCATTTGAACGTTTGATTATAAATGTGTCACCTTCAACGTATGTACTTGAACCTCGCATGACCGCTGTTTAAAGATGTTTGTGCAAAGACCAAATTTAAAAAACCAATTGTGTCCAAGAACTTGTGCACCTTCATTAACGTTTGCAGCTTACTGTACTAAAACATGAATTATCTCACCAGTTGTAATGAGAGCTCTAGAACGATTGCATACTATATATATCTATATCTATATCTATATATATATATATATATATATATATATATATATATATATATATATATATATATATATATATATATATATATATATATGTGTGTGTGTGTGTGTGTGTGTGTGTGTGTTTATCACTGTTACACTGGGTGACAATCTCATTCAAGAATTGTTTATGTACTAAACTCTTCGTCAGCTTAAATAAGCATTCATGTACTAGTATAAAGATGCTTCATAAATGTATTGTACATTTAAGTGTAAAACAAGTATTGTGAATCCATCTGGCAATATAATGTTACATGCGAAATGCTTTTTATTCTACGCAAATGTTGTTATCTTCATAGCACAAAACAGAACAGAACTAGAATATAAGTGCATGTTGTATTTACCGATTTTCAGAATCAGGTTTGCTTATTATGTAAGGACTGGTACAAAATTAAAACATTCAAAATAAACTATTTAATATTAATCCAGCTCAATTCGGATACTTTACAATACATTATGTACGCAGAATCATTACTGAATTCTGGCACGTTTCAATGCTTTCCGAAGCACTACTGAATTATGGTAGTACACAAAACTTTCGGTATGCAACTAAATTCAGGCTCTTGACAATACGTTCTATATTCAGAATCGCTGATATTGATCGTTAGATAAAAATTCATAACTTCATAACTTCTCCTTTTTTAGACTTAATACTACCTATTGGCATGGGATTCGATGTAAGCTAATCTTAAATAAGGGGCCTAATTATGCAAATAACAACAATAGATTAAGTATGACCGTTTCGGAAATGCTAGAGTATTTAAGATTGTATATAAGAGGTAATTTTGCAAAGGCAGACTTCCTTAATGGTAAATGACTTAGATAAAAGGCAGACTTCCTTAATGGTAAATGACTTAGATACAAGGCCGACTTCCTTAATGGTAAATGACTTAGATAAAAGGCCGACATGCTCAATGACAAATTACTCAACTAAGAGCAAAATGATACTTGTAACTGTACAATGTCTTGTAAATGTATACCGGACCAATGGTAAATGACTTAGATAAAAGGCAGACTTCGTTAATGGTAAATGACTTAGATAAAAGGCAGACTTCCTTAATGGCAAATGACTTAGATAAAAGTCAGACTTCCTTAATGGTAAATAACTTAGATACAAGGCAGACTTCCTTAATGGTAAATGACTTAGATAAAAGGCAGACTTCTTTAATGGTAAATGACTTAGATACAAGGCAGACTTCTTTAATGATAAATGACTTAGATACAAGGCAGACTTCCTTAATGGTAAATTACTTAGATACAAGGCAGACTTCCTTAATGGTAAATGACTTAGATAATAGGCCGACATGCTTAATGGCAAATGAAATAAATACAAGGCCGACATGATTAATGGCAAATTATTCAACTAAGAGCAAACTGATACTTGTAACAGTAGAATGTCTCGTAAATGTATACCGGACCATAGTTGTAATAAACTACCAATGAATCAGATTTGTTTCTAGCGTTTTCTACCAATATTTCTTGCTAGATTTATTGTTTAAAACAAAATCACACAGAAATAATGAAAACAGCTTGAAGGAGAATGAACCAGAACTGTTTGCATGGGCTGTCGTTGGCACGATTCCAGATAGTTATGTTGTCTAAATCAGCAATATTTAAGTTACGTCAGAGTAGAATAGTACATTTGATTGCACTGATTTTCAAGTTACATCCAAAAAAACATAAATATATTTAAGTCACATCCAAATGACCATACATATATTTAAGTAACATCCAAATAACCATACATATCTTTAAGTCACATCTGAGTAGACAAACAAAAATTAAAAGCTGATAGAGCTTAACTGTAGAGATATTTCAGTCACATCTGATAACAACGACACATTTGATTGTACAGCTATTTCAGTCACATCTGATAACAACGACACATTTGACTGTACAGATATTTCAGTCACATCTGATAACAACGACACATTTGATTGTACAGCTATTTCAGTCACATCTGAACAGAATGGTACATTTAATAGTATATAATGAAAATGGATTTAAAGGAAGAAGCAGCCGTGAAATAGGTTCAATTGCTGTCTTTATTATGATGAATATATATATATATATATATATATATATATATATATATATATATATATATATATATATATATATATATATATAAGAGATATTGTTTTAGGGTACATGATTATTTAACAATAACAAACAATATGGTTATATTTTAAACACACTTAAAGATCTCAGTGGCAGTCTTGTTCTTTCCGTCTTACAGTTTTGTATTTTTATTTATTTATTTATTTATTTATTATTTTTTTTAATTTATCTATTTATTTTTTAAATTATTTATTTGACATTATGTCACGTTCCTTAGATTTTAGTTGTACATCATGCTGGGAAATGCAATTTAAGTTAAGAGAAATGACGTCCATTCTAATTAGATGGCACTGCAATACGTTCGTAGGAACTAAAACAATTGACCTCTACGTGGTTTATTGTTTACCCTGGCCATAGTTTGGCGCCACGGCCTTGTGGCGAGACTTTGTAGATAGATCTAAATCATTCTCTTTTAATTATATCGACAATGCAATGACTTTAATAAGACGATATCTATCAGTTTTTATTATATTAAGGTCTAAAAGGTGCTTTTTGGTATATTTTTAATTTTGTTAGTTCTTTTCAATATTTCATTTTTATAGAAAGAAATATAGAAAGATCGTTTTTCATTTCCTGCTGCATTTAATTTTAGAGCAAAATAATTGTTATTTCAACTGAAAACAATTAAATGATTTATTATCTGCATCTGGCGTATTGTGTCAATGTAGACTTCTTGCGACTTAAGCTTTAAAAGTATAACGCGGCATTCTTTTTCTTTCTGTTAATTCGTGTAAACATTTTCATTTTTAAAACGAATATGAAAGAAACAAAATGTAAGAACCAATTTCCTATACCACTGTCTATGATTTGACAATAAAAGGAGTTTGAAAGGAAATGAAAACATTGATCCATGCATGATTTATTACCAATGCCTTGTTGCGTGACTTTATATAAAAGTGTAAATCTTTTTTAATTACATCGATGAAGAGAAAACATTTTCATAATCAAAAATATCAGTCAGTTTTTTCTAATATAACAGTGCGACTTGGTCTTTTTTTTTCTTTATTTACATTATTGAAAATACTATTTTGAAACTAACATAAAATTACAATCTTACATTTTTCTCAGCTCGATGTTGCTTCATATATTCTAACGTTGATGGACTATATTACTCTTATTACTATTATTATTATTATTATTATTATTATTAGAACATTACGCGTACTTTTTCCTATAATATCGACCTTCCATTTTCTTATTTATGACATTGGAATCACATTTCAAGATTATGGCAACAGCTATACATTATGAAGACAATTAGCTAGAGGCACAGTCTGTGTGTGAGGCACATCAGTTATTTACAACTTTCACACATCATTATAAGTGTCAAAAGACACTGTGTGTGAAGCAAAACAGTTATTTACAACTTTCACACACCATAATAAGTCTCAAAAGACACATTCTGTGTGTGAGGCACAACAGTTATTTACGACTTTCACACATCGTTATAAGTATCAAGAGGCTCTGTCTGTGTGTGAATACAACAGTTATTTACAGCCTTCACACACCATAATAGGTGTCAAAAGACACATTCTGTGTGTGAGGCACAACAGTTATTTACAACCTTCACACATCATTATAAGTATCAAGAGGCTCTGTCTGTGTGTGAATACAACAGTTATTTACAACCGTCACACATCATTATAAGTGTCAAAAGACAGCCTGTGTGTGAGGCACAACAGTTATTTACAACTTTCACACATCATTATAAGTGTCAAAAGGCCCAGCCTGTGTGTGGGGCACATCAGTTATTTACAACTATCACACATCATTATAAGTGTCAAAAGGCCCAGCCTGTGTGTGAAGCACATCAGTTATTTACAACTATCACACATCATTATAAGTGTCAAAAGGCCCAGCCTGTGTGTGAGGCACATCAGTTATTTGCAACCTTCACACATCATTATAAGTATCAAAAGACACAGTCTGTGTGTGAGACACAACAGTTATTTACAACCTTCACACATTACTATAAGTATCAAGAGGCTCTGTCTGTGTGTGAATACAACAGTTATTTACAACCTTCACACATCATTATAAGTGTCAAAAGACACAGTCTGCGTGTGAGGCAAAACAGTTATTTACAACTTTCACCTTTCACACATCACTATAAGTGTCAAAAGACAGTCTGTGTGTGAAGCAAAACAGTTATTTACAACTATCGCACATCATTATAAGTGTCAAAAGGCCCAGCCTGTGTGTGAGGCACAACAGTTATTTACAACTATCACACATCATTATAAGTGTCAAAAGGCCCAGCCTGTGTGTGAAGTACATCAGTTATTTACAACTATCACACATCATTATAAGTCAAAAGGCCCAGCCTGTGTGTGAAGCACATCAGTTATTTACAACTATCACACATCATTATAAGTGTCAAAAGGCCCAGCCTGTGTGTGAGGCACATCAGTTATTTACAACTATCACACATCATTATAAGTGTCAAAAGGCCCAGCCTGTGTGTGAGGCACAACAGTTATTTACAATTTTCACACATCATTATAAGTGTCAAAAGGCCCAGCCTGTGTGTGAAGCACATCAGTTATTTACAACTATCACACATCATTATAAGTGTCAAAAGGCCCAGCCTGTGTGTGAAGCACATCAGTTATTTACAACTATCACACATCATTATAAGTGTCAAAAGGCCCAGCCTGTGTGTGAGGCACATCAGTTATTTACAACTATCACACATCATTATAAGTGTCAAAAGGCCCAGCCTGTGTGTGAGGCACAACAGTTATTTACAATTTTCACACATCATTATAAGTGTCAAAAGGCCCAGCCTGTGTGTGAAGCACATCAGTTATTTACAACTATCACACATCATTATAAGTGTCAAAAGGCCCAGCCTGTGTGTGAGGCACAACAGGTATTTACAACTATCACACATCATTATAAGTGTCAAAAGGCCCAGCCTGTGTGTGAGGCACATCAGTTATTTTCAACTATCACACATCATTATAAGTGTCAAAAGGCCCAGCCTGTGTGTGAGGCACATCAGTTATTTACAACTATCACACATCATTATAAGTGTCAAAAGGCCCAGCCTGTGTGTGAGGCACATCAGTTATTTACAACTATCACACATCATTATAAGTGTCAAAAGGCCCAGGCTGTGTGTGAGGCACAACAGTTATTTACAACTTTCACACATCATTATAAGTGTCAAAAGGCCCAGCCTGTGTGTGAAGCACATCAGTTATTTACAACTATCACACATCATTATAAGTGTCAAAAGGCCCAGCCTGTGTGTGAGGCACAACAGTTATTTACAACTATCACACATCATTATAAGTGTCAAAAGGCCCAGCCTGTGTGTGAGGCACATCAGTTATTTACAACTATCACACATCATTATAAGTGTCAAAAGGCCCAGGCTGTGTGTGAGGCACAACAGTTATTTACAACTTTCACACATCATTATAAGTGTCAAAAGGCCCAGCCTGTGTGTGAAGCACATCAGTTATTTACAACTATCACACATCATTATAAGTGTCAAAAGGCCCAGCCTGTGTGTGAGGCACAACAGTTATTTACAACTATCACACATCATTATAAGTGTCAAAAGGCCCAGCCTGTGTGTGAGGCACATCAGTTATTTTCAACTATCACACATCATTATAAGTGTCAAAAGGCCCAGCCTGTGTGTGAGGCACATCAGTTATTTACAACTTTCACACATCATTATAAGTGTCAAAAGGCCCAGCCTGTGTGTGAGGCACATCAGTTATTTACAACTATCACACATCATTATACAGTGTCAAAAGGCCCAGCCTGTGTGTGAGGCACAACAGTTATTTACAACTATCACACATCATTATAAGTGTCAAAAGGCCCAGCCTGTGTGTGAAGCACATCAGTTATTTACAACTATCACACATCATTATAAGTGTCAAAAGACTCATCCTGTGTGTGAATACAACAGTTTTAATACAGACAACCTACTTGTTGATGAAACATGCATTATTCATACATTTGTACAGATTCTATACATTGATCAGCTGTGGCACGTTATTATTAGAACATTACGCGTACCTTTTCCTATAATATCGACCTTCCATTTTCTTATTTATGACATTGGAATCACTTTTCAGGATTGATTATGGCAACAGCTATATATTATGAAGACAATTAGCAACAGGCACAGTCTGTGTGTGAGGCACAACAGTTATTTACAACCTTAACACATCATTATAAAGTGTCAAAAAACACTGTGTGTGAAGCAAAACAGTTATTTACAACCTTCACACATCATTATAAGTGTCAAAAGACACTGTGTGTGAAGCAAAACAGTTATTTACAACCTTCACACATCATTATAAGTGTCAAAAGACACTGTGTGTGAAGCAAAACAGTTATTTACAACCTTCACACATCATTATAAGTGTCAAAAGACACTGTGTGTGAAGCAAAACAGTTATTTACAACCTTCACACATCATTATAAGTGTCAAAAGACACTGTGTGTGAAGCAAAACAGTTATTTACAACCTTCACACATCATTATAAGTGTCAAAAGACACCGTGTGAAGCAAAACAGTTATTTACAACTTTCACACATCATTATAAGTATCAAAAGACACAGTCTGTGTGTGAAGCAAAACAGTTGTTTACAACTTTCACACATCATTATATGTGTCAAAAGACACAGCCTGTGTGTGAAGCAAAACAGTTATTTACAACTTTCACACATCATTATAAGTGTCAAAAGACACAGTCTGTGTGTGAAGCAAAACAGTAATTTACAACTTTCACGCATCATTATAAGTGTCAAAAGACACTGTGTGTGAAGCAAAACAGTTATTTACAACTTTCACACATCATTATAAGTGTCAAAAGACACAGTCTGTGTGTGAAGCAAAACAGTTATTTACAACTTTCACACATCATTATATGTGTCAAAAGACACAGCCTGTGTGTGAAGCAAAACAGTTATTTACAACTTTCACACATCATTATAAGTGTCAAGAGGCTCAGCCTGTGTGTGAGGCACAACAGTTATTTACAACCTTCACACATCATTATAAGTGTCAAAAGACACTGTGTGTGAAGCAAAACAGTGATTTACAACTTTCACACATCATTATAAGTGTCAAAAGACACAGTCTGTGTGTGAAGCAAAACAGTTATTTGCAACTTTCACACATCATTATAAGTGCCAAAAGACACAGTCTGTGTGTGAAGCAAAACAGTTATTTACAACTTTCACACATCATTATAAGTGTCAAAAGACACAGTCTGTGTGTGAAGCAAAACAGTGATTTACAACTTTCACACATCATTATAAGTGTCAAAAGACACAGTCTGTGTGTGAAGCAAAACAGTTATTTACAACTTTCACACATCATTATAAGTGTCAAGAGGCTCAGCCTGTGTGTGAGGCACAACAGTTATTTACAACCTTCACACATCATTATAAGTGTCAAAAGACACTGTGTGTGAAGCAAAACAGTTATTTACAACTTTCACACATCATTATAAGTGTCAAAAGACACAGTCTGTGTGTGAAGCAAAACAGTTATTTGCAACTTTCACACATCATTATAAGTGCCAAAAGACACAGTCTATGTGTGAAGCAAAACAGTTATTTACAACTTTCACACATCATTATAAGTGTCAAAAGACACTGTGTGTGAAGCAAAACAGTGATTTACAACTTTCACACATCATTATAAGTGTCAAAAGACACAGTCTGTGTGTGAAGCAAAACAGTGATTTACAACTTTCACACATCATTATAAGTGTCAAAAGACACAGTCTGTGTGTGAAGCAAAACAGTTATTTACAACTTTCACACATCATTATAAGTGTCAAAAGACACTGTGTGTGAAGCAAAACAGTTATTTACAACTTTCACACATCATTCTAAGTGTCAAAAGTCACAGTCTGTGTGTGAAGCAAAACAGTTGTTTACAACTTTCACACATCATTATAAGTGTCAAAAGACACAGCCTGTGTGTGAAGCAAAACAGTTATTTACAACTTTCACACATCATTATAAGTGTCAAGAGGCTCAGCCTGTGTGTGAGGCACAACAGTTATTTACAACTTTCACACATCATTATAAGTGTCAAAAGACACTGTGTGTGAAGCAAAACAGTTATTTACAACTTTCACACATCATTATAAGTATCAAAAGGCTCATCCTGTGTGTGAATACAACAGTTTTAATACAGACATCCTAATAGTTGATGAAACATGCATTATTCATACATTTGTACAGATTCTATACATTGATCAGCTGTGGCACGGGAATCATATTTTTTTATATTTGTGTATAAAACCTACACTGTGATCACCTTTGTTTATGCTATCATGCAGACTTCATACTTGCTTGTGTGTACATTCTAGACCTTGATCATCCATTGTGATGGATTCATATTTTAGTTATATCTATTTAACTGATGTTAAACGTTCTGATTAGTCCCATTTAGGAGATATATAATTTTCTAATATCAATTGTTCAGCATGGTGTGCATCATTCTAAATCCATTGTCGGACTTTATGCGAACGAATACGGTGACAATTTTATTAATCGTCGAAGCTTGCAGTGTCTTCGCTGAATCCAAAACCATCCTGGTTTCATCCTGTATCTGACAATATTATTGAAAACATTGAACATTTCGGAATTTATTATTATTTTCTTGAACGTAAAACCTATGCCACACGCTGTCCGATAGAATATAATGGCATATTCGTAGATTAAAAGACAAACTGAATTATATTATGGTTTATGCAGCAAACAATTTGAAGCATTAGGACATTTAATAATCCAGCACGATTATTCCTGTCATTGACAGATTCATGTATGAACATGATCGTATTCATAATTTCGTGCGGAAGAACACTTAATGTGCATCCACGTTTCGTGACTCGTATTTGGTTCAGTTGTTGTATTTAAGCGTTTATAGTAACACTGTATATGTCCTTGATCCAACATTATAATCAGTGGGAGTGTATGTGGACATTTATGTACAACAGAAGGAAGAGTTTGTGATAAGGATATTAACAAAGAAACAGATAAAGACAAAAATATCTGTGTGAATTATTTGGACATTTAATAGTCGGATATACATTTTAGAGAAAATGTGGAAACGATAATTTCAATATTGTACAAACTATCATTTAAACAACTGTATATTAAAGCGTTTTACAAGGGATGTTGTAGATATTGTAACGGGTATGGATTATGATATGCTATTCTTTACACGTAATGTAAAAACAACAAGTGGTGGTTGCACTCTGTTAAGTTGAAGATAAGGAAATTGAAAAGGTATGAAACACAATGCACTAACTAGATTTAACGACATCTTAGTAGGATTGATTTTGAAAACAACATAAACATTGTATGTCATTTTCCTTGCTCTTTATGGTGCTTAAAATCCCATGGACTCCAGTGTAGTCATTAACATTGTCTTTATACGTTGTATTTCTTTCTCAGGTTTTAAGAACCGAGTTGGAGTAAATTCTATATTTTTTACTGTTGTTTCTTGTCATTTCTTGTACTGCTGCCATTGATGATGAGGTTATGCCACTGTGTAAATGACAGTAACCTTCTCAAGCGTATTAACTGCGATGCTTTTGGGTTTTCGTTGCTTTTTTACTATGTTTTTGTGATCAAGACAAAGTCTCATTATTTGTATGTTTTACTTCTATCATGCTCCAACCTTTCTTTTTAAAGAACCTTATTAAATTGGAGCAATTTCAAAGTGTGTGTGTGCGTGTGTATGTGATTTTGGAATTATATTGTAGCTTTAACAATTTTCCAGTCATATCGCTACGATGTCTGCAATGTGCCAGTTTATAGTGATGTCTAGCACTGGACCCTCCCAGTCACATTATCCTGACACCAGGCTGATCTACCAGTCCTAACACTGACCTCTTATCAGTATCAGTTGTCAGGTAACTAGGCAGATTTGTCCATACTCTCCAGCTGTTTTTCTCTTACTTTCTTCAGAAAGGGTGTTGTTATTTGTCTTATTATAATCAACTGGCTTTGTGTTATTGCAAGAGACAGTTCGTTATGACAAACCGTCAACCCACTGGCTCGTTTCATGTTTAGTTAAATACTTCCACATTGCATTTGTGACAGTTCTGCTAGACCTTTCGACAAAATACGCTTTCTTGTCTAGGCAAGTTAAGAAGATCTCATTGTTTTCTTTCTCTACAGCCTTTAACACCTATCCTCAAAACTCCTTTCCATTATGAAACCGTATCTTTTCAGGCTTTCGCTCTTTTGTGATGTATCTCAAAACTTCATATGTATCATTTCCCTTTCCCGTTTCTGAGTATTTTGAGGAACTATATACATCATGGTCAACATGCATTTGTATCCATTGTTGTATTGTAACATATGAACTCATGGGATTGTTGCTAAATATCCAACTGTAATAATAACTTCAAAATTATTTAGTTCATGACATTTTATCTTTATCTGTAAATAATCATGATTAGTATTTAATAACAAACAAGAAGACTAAACCATGAACTATATAGAGAGACAATTTTATTCTGGCCTTGATAACCTAATGCTAATAATCCATATGAACGAGCTATAGTGGAAGAAGTTTGACCGTAATCCTTATATTATTAGCGTAGTGGGAAACAGCCATCAGACTTATGTATTAATATGGGATCAATAACAGCAAAATGGAATTGATTGAATTGAATTTCCTCATATTACGGTACTAAAGAAATCATGCCAGTCTCTTTATTAACAATAAAAGACAATTAAAATTCTTTGATTTATCTTACTTGTAACTATGTTTTGGCTTATTAGTATGATTTAGTATCTTTATAGGTATAATATCTAACGCGAGAGTAATATTTTAGTGTAGATATAATACTATAGACACTAAGATTGTTACTATGTATATGCCAAACTTCCATTTCGATACTATTTATATTCTTTGGAAAATAGTTATGTGAAGTAATTCTTACAATCATTCCTTGTCTGACACGCGGAACATGTCGAGTTGTGTCGAGCGGACACTGAAGTTATACTAAGTAGGGTTTATCATACAATTTATGAAGCATTACTTGACGGTTTGCACTCCTGCTGCAGAAATGTAACTAAGCAAATGTTGTATTATGTCTTCTTCGTCCAACATGAAAGAATTTAAAGTTTTATCCTAGGCATGGGTTGAAGAGTAAGCAGGTACCACTAAATGTTTGGAACATTAAAAATATATTGACTAGTCTCAAACTGAACCATAAAATATTACAAATTCAATCTGCTTGCATAAAAGAAAACCAGCATTTACAATGCACTCGTGGGTGTGACCGGTCATTTGATCTAGGGTCCGCCATTACAGCTTCAGACCTATTTTGAGGTGTTAGTTGCTGTAGTCACTAAGTTTAGTACTAGTCAATTTGTAAATTTAAGTCAATATTTCTCAGTATGAAAAATTCACAAAAGTAAGGTTATAAAATATTCTTTCAGTATTTAACGACGTGCAACATTGGATTCGACTCAGTTACAGATCCTCTCTATAAGATTGACGATCATAATTTTCACATAACATAAACAGGCGGAAACCTATCAGGCGAAGACACTTTTTGTACCTTTCTTATCATTTTATGTTGATCAAGTGAAATCTTTCCGAATCCTATAATAATTTATATTAAGAACATATTTAGTGTATCAAACCAACATATTAAAGCTATTGGGTTCCTGGTCTCTACACTCTTCCAATCCATCACATTAAAACTATTGGGTTCCTGGTCTATACCCTTCCAATCTATCACATTAAAACTATTGGGTCCCTGGTCTACACCCTTCCAATCCATCACATTAAAACTATCGGGTCCTTGGTTTAAACCTTTCCAATCTATCACATTAAAACTATTGGGTCCCTGGTCTACCTTTCCAATCTATCACATTAAAACTATTGGGTCCCTGGTCTACCTTTCCAATCTATCACATTAAAATTATTGGTCCCTGGTCTACCTTTCCAATCTATCACATTAAAACTATTGGTCCCTGGTCTACACCCTTCCAACCCATCGCATTAAAACTATTGGGTCCCTGGTCTACACCCTTTCAATCCATCACATTAAAACTATCGGGTCCTTGGTTTAAACCTTTCCAATCTATCGCATTAAAACTATTGGGTCCCTGGTCTACATCCTTCCAACCCATCGCATTAAAACTATTGGGTCCCTGGTCTACACCCTTCCAATCCATCACATTAAAACTATTGGTCCCTGGTCTACACCCTTCCAACCCATCGCATTAAAACTATTTGGTCCCTGGTCTACACTCTTCCAATCCATCACATTAAAACTATTGGGTCCCTGGTCTACACCCTTCCAATCCATCACATTAAAACTATTGGGTCCCTGGTCTACCTTTCCAAACCATCGCATTAAAACTATTGGGTCCCTGGTCTACACTCATCCAATCCATGACATTAAAACTATTGGTTCCTTGGTCTACACCCTTCCAATCCATCACATTAAAACTATTGGGTCCCTGGTCTACACCCTTCCAATCTATCACATTAAAACTATTGGTCCCTGGTCTACACCCTTCCAACCCATCGCATTAAAACTATTGGGTCCCTGGTCTACACTCTTCCAATCCATCACATTAAAACTATTGGGTCCCTGGTCTACACCCTTCCAATCCATCACATTAAAACTATTGGTCCCTGGTCTACACCCTTCCAATCCATCACATTAAAACTATTGGGTCCATGGTCTACACTCTTCCAATCCATCACATCAGAACTATTGGGTCCCTGGTCTACCTTTCCAAACCATCGCATTAAAACTATTGGGTCCCTGGTCTACACTCATCCAATCCATGACATTAAAACTATTGGTTCCTTGGTCTACACCCTTCCAATCCATCACATTAAAACTATTGGGTCCCTGGTCTACACCCTTCCAATCTATCACATTAAAACTATTTGGTCCCTGGTCTACACCCTTCCAATCCATCACATTAAAACTATTGGGTCCCTGGTCTACACCCTTCCAATCCATCACATTAAAACTATTGGGTCCCTGATCTACACCCTTCCAACCCATCACATTAAAACTATTGGGTCCTTGGTCTACACGTTTCCAATCCATCACATTAAAACTATTGGGTCCCTGGTCTACACCCTTCCAATTCATCACATTAGAAATATTGGGTCCCTGGTCTACCTTTCCAAACCATCGCATTAAAACTATTGGGTCCGTGGTCTACACCCTTCCAATCGATCACAGTAAAGCTATTGGGTCCCTGGTCTACACCCTTCCAATCGATCTCATTAAAACTATTGGGTCCCAGGTCTACACCCTTCCAATCCATCACATTAAAACTATTGGGTCCCTGGTATACACCCTTCCAATCGATCACATTAAAACTATTGGATCCCTGGTCTACAACCTTCCAATTCATCACATTAAAACTATTGCATCCCTTGTCTACTCCCTTCCAATCGATCACATTTAAACTATTGGGTCCCTGGTCTACACCCTTCCAATCCATCACATTAAAACTATTGGGTCCCTGGTCTACCCTTCCAAACCATCGCATTAAAACTATTGGGTCCCTGGTATACACCCTTTCAATCGATCACAGTAAAGCTATTGGGTCCCTGGTCTACACTCTTCCAATCGATCACATTAAAACTATTGGGTCCCTGGTATACACCCTTCCAATCGATCACATTAAAACTATTGGATCCCTGGTCTACAACCTTCCAATTCATCACATTAAAACTATTGCATCCCTTGTCTACTCCCTTCCAATCGATCACATTTAAACTATTGGGTCCCTGGTCTACACCCTTCCAATCCATCACATTAAAACTATTTGGTCCCTGGTCTACACCCTTCCAATCGATCACATCAGAACTATTGGGTCCGTGGTCTACACCCTTCCAATCCATCACAATAAAACTATTGGGTCCCTGGTCGACACCCTTCCAATCCATCACATTAAAGCTTTTGCGTTCCTTGTCGCTAAAAGTGTTTAATGATCTAACCAACATTTAAATCGGGAATATCAATACACAGTCTTGCTGAGACACTAGAGTATGCAATCACTTATCCATCAATTCCAAATATAAGTTAAAACAATACAAAGTACCTTTGTACTCATTAATTAATGCATTCACCGTGCACTATGTAGATATATTAATTCATGACAAGGATGTTGGTATTATTGAAACAAATATTGCATATGGCTCTGAAGCTGGAGAAGAGAAGTACTTTATGGTCATGAAATACCAACAAAACGTAGTATTTAAAAGCATTCAAAGTATATCATTTACCGACATTCTATGATACGTAAAACAGTCAAAGTATACCCTTTATCGACATTCTACATAAAGAAGGAGTGTCTTTGTGTGATTTTGTCAGATGTAGCGGATATAAGCAACATATTTTCATTTCCTGGACTAAAGACAAAAAAATAAGTTACACCTGAATGGTAATTAACTGTTACGATTTAGACAATCACAGGTACGCTAATAGTTTATAATTAGATAGCGGAAAGAAACGTTTCATTGTAATTGTAATCGTCCTTATGGCACACGATGTATCAAAGCACAAACATACACTGTTATGCATCCACGCCAGTAATGAGAGACTAAAGATGAAGAGAGAGAGAGAGAGAGATATTTTATGGAAGAAAACAACTGTTACCTTCATAGTCTTTCTGTATTTTGCACATATAGTCTTTTCCATGTATTTCATTTTAAATGCAGATAGTATACATATATAACAGTTTCATATTGCTGTACTTTTGACCAAGAAATCAATCTATATGTCGGATTTGATTCTTGATAAGAATGAGGACGCTGGGTTGAGAGATGTATTTTATTTATTGATTTATGACCTGTGGCAGTATGTGCAATCAAATTACTTTATGTTTTTCTATCGATGTGGATGCCATTTTCGTCCCTGTCTTGCTTAATGAGAATATAATCTGATGTCTAAAATACTGCATATGTCTTTTACGCGACGTTTTCGGCTTAATTGAGACTGGTTAGTTCTTGACAATGACACTAAAAGATATTTAATCCTTTGGGATAAATCATTATTTTCTCAAAAGCACGTTAGAAATCAATATTTAATCCTAGTCATGGAAATTTCTGTGATCAAAAAGTAAAACTATTAGCTCATATAAGTCAAATTAACAATCATATTTGGAACTCATATAAGTAATATAAAATTCATATTTGGAACTCATATAAGTAATACAACATTCATGTTTTAATATTTTAGTAAAATTTAGTGGCGATTGCAGTATTAAACAATACGAGATTCGTAAAATCTAATGGATTCCATAGACAATGGTTGGAATGGGAAAAGTATGTAACGTTTAAGAGAGACATGAGAACAATTATAAACATATGGTTATCTGAAAAGCTCACGGACGAACCAACGAGAGTAACTCTTGCAGATATCGCAAGTTTTGACAAAAACACCATCATCGCTTCATGAAAGGAACATCAATGCTTCAAGAAACGAAAGAAAAACAAACCAAGTTACGGGATTTTCTTTTCTTTCAAAGTACACTTTACAAGACTCTGCATTTAACAGTTTGTGTATACCGAAGGATATGAGGACTAAAATATTTTCAGTGTTAAAATAGATTTTAAAGTGCTCCATTCACGACATGACTGCAAGTGAAGAAAACCATTTTATTAAAACTATTTAGAATTTACTCTCAAAGATCGGATTAATCTCTGTATAAATAAGTACTGATAATATCTGTAGATGAAATAAGAAAGAAGAAATCTTTCAACGTTGAAATTGTTTCAAAACTAATTTGTACTCTTGCAAAATCAGATTACAAAGTGAGTATGTAGGTTTTAAAGACCGTATTTTAAGTACGACGTTGATGTAATGTTGTACCTGGGAAGCGTGATGAACTTGCAAATGTAGCTGTTAAGTAAAACAGCAAACTTCGAAAAAGACAGAGACACGTTTGCTACGCACGAATGTAACTTGCGGACTTAGGTACGATTTTCTCATTATGTCATAAATAATATTTATCTAACCTGTTTGATAAATATTCTGTCTGTGGTTATGTGTACGTGTTTGTGTGCATGTGTGTGTGTGTGTGTGTGTGTGTGTGTGTGAAGCACATCAGCTTTTACTTCACACTAATAGTTCCTAAAGTTGTATCTCCTTTTTCAAGAGATTTTGTATAGACCGCTCCGGTGACCTAGTGGTTAGAGCGTCCCCGGCCGAGTCATAGCAAAGACTTATAAAAATGGTACTAACAGCTGCTTTGCTTAGCGTTCAACATTAAGAGGTCAGTGTTAGGACTGTTCGGCCTGGTGTCAGGATAATGTAACTGGATGGGACATCAAGCTTCATGTCTGCGGCATGATGCCCCAGTGGTAGACATCACCATAAATTGCCACATTGCAGACATCATATCGATATAACTGAAAATTGTTAAAGGTACGTTAAAAATCCAGATCACAACAACAACAACAGGTTTTATATAGATCGGTTTTTTGGAACAATGTATGGAAAGATCTGGGCGACACTTACCAATGAAAGAGAGCCGCTCTAGCCGCCCGGACAAATGGACAATTCTAAACAAGAAACAGTAGCAATTCAATTTAAAAGCAATGATCATAAAAGGAAACCGGTAAGAATGCCGTACGTCTTGAAACCGAAATACAGATAAGTTTGACAACCACTTAATGTCGATGTTAAAACTTTCGCTGAAAACATTATCTAAACAATAACTGCAGTTTTGCCACTGCTTTATTTAAAAGGAGCACACACAGTTATATATATATATATATATATATATATATATATATATATATATACACACACACACACACACACATATATATATATATATATATATATATATATATATATATATATATATATATATATATATATATATATATATATATATATATATATATATATATATATATATATATATATATATATATATACATACATACATACATACATGCATACATACATACATACTGTTACCAGATATGAATGTTCCTATCTTATGTGACAATTCTTTTTATCTGGTTTCGATGATACCCGTTCCTTAGATCCAATGGGAAAGCAACACAATTAAAGTCTACCTATAAGTAAATGATAAATTTGTAATATGCATTACATATCGACTAGACTCAAGATGAAATTATTGGATACAATATGGTATATAAGCATGATGCATTTAATGGTATATTGTCATAATGAATCCATATCGAAGTCTGGACAGATCAGTTCAAGAAAGGTTTATTGAGTTTACTAAAATGTCTATTGGTTTGGTTTCAATTTCCTTACTACTATGTTGATACATAAATAGCAGTGAATACATTATATCTTTAAGCATTAATTCAATACCATCTGGGTTCTCCTAACTCAAAAGGAATATACATTTCAAAAACAATTTACATCGAAGTATTAGACTGATAATAATAATAATAATAATAATAATAATAATAATAATAATAATAATAATATTGAGGACTTTGTATAGCGTATAATCTTTAGAAGCTGTAACCGCTTTACAACATTAGATAACACCTATAGCATAAAAGACATATATAATGGTATGATTACCAAAAACAAACACCTTCAAATTAGAATTCATAAAAACATACTGAAAATATTTAAGGTAGGAAACATTATTAGGTCTTTAAGTTTGTTCTTGCAGTCCAAATAAGTGAGTTTTAAGAGCACCCTTGAATGGGATCACTGTGTCTTGGGGCCCTGAGTGGCCGAGTGGTCTAAAGCGCTCTCCGTTACGGATCACTGCCATCTCACCTCTGTCTGCATGGGTTCGAGTCTAGGATTCGGCTAATGTGGGTACGTGAGAAAGCTTGCCAGTAGCTTCTCGTGGGTCGGTGGTTCTTCCCGGGGTTTTCCTGGGTTCTTCCTCCGCCATTAATACTGGCCGCCATGCATAGCCTATCGTGTGCTGAAAAATGGCGTTAAACCCCACAACAACAACAACAACAACAACAATCACTGTGTCTTTGTGTCGAAGTTTAGTGGGCAATTCATTCCACGTTGTCGGGCTCTAGTATGTAAAATAACGTTGTCCATATGACATTGTTTTCATAGTGGGAATAATGAGTATACGATTGTCAGAAGAGGAGCATAAGTATCTTGCTGGTGTGCACACATGGGTGAGGTCGGATAGGTATGTTGGACTGGAGTCCGTCAGTGAAACGTAGCACAGAGAAATACATTTGTGTTTGATTCTGGAGCGAAAGGATAGCCAGTGCAGGGTACAGAGTAGTGGGGAGGTGTGCTCTGATCGTGGTACTTTAAATATGATCCGAGCAGCTTTGTTTTGACCTTTTTGAAGTTTCTGGAGTAGATATTGAGATGAATCAGACATCATTGAGTTACAATAGTCAAGTCTTGAAAGTACTAATGAAAACACAAGTGTTTTAGCGGCATCAGCTGAAAGATATTTACGAATGGAGCTGATGCGTCTCAGCTCAAGATATGCAGCCTTGCATATGTTCATGACATGTTGGTGCAATGTGAGACAACTGTCCAGAGTAACACCTAGGTTTCGTACTGACTGTGTGAATTTAATGTTGGTGCTGCTGATATGTATTGCTTGAGGTAAAGGTTGTAAATGAGAATGTCTTTATGTTGTGACCAGAATGGCCTCAGTTTTATCATCATTCATCTCCAGCTTGATAAATGTCATCTATGATTTCACATCAGAAATGCACCTCTCTACACCTTGGATGGTAGTATCAACATCAGTTGGGTGGCGAGACTGTATATTTGGGTGTCATCAGCTTACAATTGGTGAGACACTGGATGATGATCTATCACACTTGCGAGCGGCTGAGTGTGTATAATGAAGAGAACAGGTCCAGGAACAGACCCCTGTGGAACACCACAACATAGATCAACTGGGCTTGAGTGTAATCTCTTTGCAGACACACTTTGTGTCCTGTTGACCAAGTAGGACTTGAACCACAGTAAGGCTGTATCATGAATGCCAAATACATGCTGGAGACGGTGAAGTAATATATCACGGTCTATTGTGTCAAATGCTGCAGCAAAACAAGGAGGGTGAGGACTGTAATCTGACCGCTATCCAAAGTAGAGAGAATTGCCTTACCTACTTTTAGGATAGTAGTTTCAGTACTGTGGCAAGGGTGATATGCAGAATGTACATTGCTATAAAGACTGCTTGAATTTAGATGAGATACAAGCTGGGATAAAGCAACCTTTTCTAAGATTTTTGATATGAATAGGAGATAAGAAACTGGGCGGTAGTTCTTTATATTGTTATGGTCTACTGTTAATTTCTTCAGCAGTGGCTTTACAATGGCATTTTTAAAAATGATGGGAATTCCCCAGATGAGAGAGAGGTATTAATAACATCAGTTAGTGAAGGCAATGCTGGATCTAAGCATTCAAGCGGCAGTGATGATATAATTGGATCAAGTTCACACGAGTTTGGTGCACTCTTCATCAGGATTCTACGTACGAAATCCATAGAGACAGGTTCAAATGCTGCTAATGGTCGTCGCTCAAATTATGTATCCCAACGGTATGGTTACGACGAGTCAATTGAAATTGTGGTGTCAAGCTTATCTCTAATGGTTTGTACTTTGTCGCGGAAGGAATTTGCAAACATGTCCCGAAGGACGACTGGAGAGAAGGTAATAGGAAGTGATGTACCTTTGTTCCTTGACATTAGCTTGTTAGTAATCTCGAAGCGCTCTTTGTAGCTGAAACTTTCCATGATGTTAGTACTGTAGTGGGATGATGTTGCTGCATGGACTATATTTGTGACATTCTTCTTAGCGGCTTCATAGATTTGCTTATGAGTAGTGAGTCTGGTGGAAAGACAAAGCCCCTCAGCTTTACGACGGTCTCTTTTAGCAGTGCGATGATGGTCCCTAACACTGCTATACCATGGAGAATACTTTTGAATTGATACTCTGCACTTGGTAGCTGGAGCATGTTTGTCTAGCAACGAACGCAGGATGTTATCGAGTTGTTCTGCTGTAGGAGGTAAGCAAGTTGTTAGGTTTGCTTGGATGTCATGCATTAGTTTGGTTCTATTTATTAAACGAAGGTTTCTCTTAGTAACAGATAAAGGTGGAGGGTTAGGGGCTGATAATGCAGAGGTGATCTGATGCAAGTTCATGTGATACCAGGGAGGACCGTAGAATGTTATCATCAGGTCTATGAATAATCCAGTCTAAAATGTGACCATGTGTATGGGTGGGTTGGTTAACTGACTGTTTGAGGTTGAAAACAATAATGGAATCAGGCGTTTTTATGTGTTTGGGTTTCCGGGACAGTCAAGGTGAAAGTTGAAATCTCCATGAATAATCAGGTTGTCACCAATCAAATTTCTATGTCCAGGAGATTAGGAAACTGCTTCAAAAAGAGAGATTCAGTCAACTTGATTTTTCTACTAGGAGGAGAGCGGTATAGGCAGAAAAAATGGACTGACCTTTGCTCCAGTGTGAGTGTGGTTTGGACTAGTTCAAACGATGTGTTGTCGAAATTGAATGTTGTGGCGTGGTTAAGATGTTTGATCATGGAGTTCTTTGTGATGACAGCAATTTCACCTCCGCGAGAGTGTCGGGGGAACGACTTCATGGAGTAACCAGTGGGTGTTAGATCGGCGCACTTGGATTCATAGCCTGATGTTTTTAGCCATGTTTCTGCCAGGAAAAAGACGTTGAAATTCTGGTCGTTGATACAATTAACTATTTCTGTGCGCTTTTCCGGTGGACCTACTCACTGGGCATTGAATAATGCAATGCGCAGAGGTGTCTCTTGGATAGTTGACGCAAAGGTTGACGATTTAATAGGGATTTGAATTAGGTTATCTAAATTAACTGTCTAATTTTTAAATTGTTGAGCCGGTAAGGGCATAAGGGAGATAACTGGAATTCGTCTTCCTGTTCTACGCCGGCCAGCTTTGAAACAACGTTTCTTTTTTCGCTTCTGTTTACATTTAGGTAATGATGAATGTAGTCCCAGTTCGTTTAGTCTAGAGCACAATGTGGTGTGGAGAGCCAAGGAGTGGTCATTTAAAGCAATTAATGAAGGTCCATCATAGCAAAAGCAGGTTGACTGGCGTGTATCACGTGATGGCGGTTTGTTAAAAAGCAAAGGAAGTTGTGGCAGTGGAGCAAGACAGCTGAGAAAAAGTGTAATTGTTCTCGTTTCCAAAAGAAGGAGATGAAGAAATACATACGAACTGAACAGCCAATACATGATGAACACAATAACGTAGACGAAGACAGACAACAATCACATCTATCATGAAAACGGCACCAAAAATAATGGAAGAGCTGCTTCAAGCCGGTTAAGCGATACTACACTCTTTGTATCTCGTTTTGGACAATTCCGTGTTGAATACAGATTTAATCGCAAGACTCACTGGGGGAATTTACGTGTTGAATTTAGATTGAAATGCAAGACGAATCATTGTGATCATTTTCGTGCTGAATTTAGATTGAAATGCTGGAAGACTTACTGTGATTATTTTCGTGTTGAATTTAGATAGAAATGCAAGACGTCTCATTATGATCATTCGCGTGTCGATTTTAGATTGAAATGTAAGGCGAATTATTGTGATCATTTTCGTACTGAATTTAGATAGAAATGCAAGAAGACTCACTGTGATAATGTTCGTGTTGAATTTAAATAGAAATGCAAGACGAATCATTGTGACCATTTGTGTGTTGAATTTAGATTGAAATGAAGACGAACTATTGTGATCATTTTCGTACTGAATTTAGATAGAAATGTAAGACGAATCATTGTGATCATTTTCGTACTGAATTTAGATAGAAATGCAAGAAGACTCACTGTGATGATGTTCGTATTGAATTTAGATTGAAATTCGAGACGAAACATTGTGATTATTTTCGTGTTGAATTTAGATTGAAATGCAGACGAATCATTGTGATCATTTTCGTACTGAATTTAGACTGAAATTCGAGAAGACTCACCGTGATAATGTTCGTGTTGAATTTAGATTGCAATGCAAGAAGACTCACCGTGATCATGTTCGTGTTGAATTTAGATAGAAATGCAAGAATAATCATTGTGATCATGTGCGTGTTGAATTTAGATTGAAATGCAAGACGAATCATTGTGATAATTTTCGTGTTGAATTTAGACTGAAATGCAAGAAGACTCACTGTGATCATTTTTGTGTTGACTTTAGATTGAAATGCAAGAAGACTCACTGTGATCATGTTTGTGTTGAATTTAGATATAAATGCAAGACAACTCTTTTGTGATCATTTTCGTATTGAATTTAGATTTATGTGCAAACTCATTGTGGTAATTACTGTCTTGGATAAAGATTTTCAATGCAAGACCCGTTTGGTCATGACAAGACAAGACAAATTCTTTATTACACTCATATTACAATACTGAATATTCGAGGAAAATATTAGTATCTCAGTTTGCATGCGTGCACATCAGCCAGGGACGATTTTATTTTCTCACAGTACATGCAGTATAACTCAACATTATTACATTATTTCAGTCATTACTTCAATAAAATATCATATTGAAACTTAATTATATGGACATCGGTATGTTTGGGAAGACTGTTGTAAACGACTGAATATGGAAAACCAACTAATCTCGAGCAAATATTTTACAATAATGAATCAACAGTACTTTTCTCATCCGGATAAAAAATATTTTTTTTAAAACAACAATGAAAGTGTTATACAAAAAAAGAAAAACAGAAGAGCAATAAACACAGCGAGTACAGTCGGTTTGAAATGAACGAAAGTTTTATAAAATACTATCAATCAATTTAGACAATTTTTTTGAAATACCATGTTTCTCCGAACACATTAGTTCTTTAAGATTTGGTACATTTGGTCTCGTATAGACGTGCGTGCGTAGTAGCTGCTTTCTTTGTTCTCCGAAATATTTACTTTCAAGGAGACTATGAAATTCATCACCCGCACAATCTTTTATTTATATATGCACATTCTCCATTCTTCCTTTCTCTATCGATAAACAGTGATTACATGTTCGAACTTTTATTGGATTTCCCTTATAACTTTTTGATATGGGTTTTAACAAATAATGTTCTAATTCAATTCCGTTTTAAAAATTCTATATGTATCAGCTCTTGTCGAGGTAGTAGTGGATGATTCCGTGTAGAATTCAAACCATAATGCAAGGCTCACTATGGTATATCCTTGTGGGACTCATATATAGATCTATCTGTAACCATTGTTAACGTTTCATCAAAACGTTTAAATGTGTTTTCGCTTATCTAGTTTGCATGTGTGGATCAAACAAATTTGAAATGGTTTACATTTTATTTTTAATCATAGAACGAGTACTTCAGAATTCACCCGTGTTAAAGTTAGGATATATTTGTTTTGTCTTGCTTTTATGCATTTTGGATTCTTTCATCGATTGTAAAACTTTGATTGCAAACAGGAAAGAGAATGAATTGTTTAGTTGGCATACAAGGAATGTGTCAACATGCAGCTCTAATTTAGACCATCAGAGATTAAGCATATTAGTTATAAACATGTACATACTTACATTTGTTTTGGAGTATTCTGTTCTTTTACTTTTTAAATTTTTCATTATTCAATAATAGATTATATCTTTTATCAACCTGGATTTTATCAACGGTGTTCAATCCTGGTTTAACAAAGAGGATCTAAGTCAATATTAGCTATATGCTATTAGTTTCTTAAATTAACTATTTTAATAAATTATATGATATTTTATTTATGTAAGACTATTATAAGACTATTTTTACTAAACTGTTATTTATAACATCCATTTTTACTCTCGATATAATATAGAAAAGTATTTATATAATTCTAATAATAAATTGCATGTTGTTTTCATTAATCAATGTCCGTTTTATTGAAAGAATAAGTTTAAATGCCAAACCCGGATTTGTGCGATAGATTTTCAATATAGACCTATAAAATGATATTTAAAAATAAATATATTCCCATAAACAGTAAAGTTTTAAGATTGTTAACAGTTGGATCAATTGTACTCTATCTCATTTCTTAACGGACTGCATTATCAAACTGGTTGAAAGCAAAACTGCAAGGACACTTTTGGAAACTTTCAATAAGAATGTGATTTTGGTCCAATTATGATGATTCATTGTCTATCATTCATCCAATTATGTTGATTCGTTGTCAACCATTGGACAAATTATGATGATTCATTGTCTATCATTGGACAAATTATGACGATTCATTGTCTACCATTGGACAAATTATGATGATTCGTTGTCTATCATTGGACAAATTATGATGATTCATTGTCTATCATTGGACCAATTATGTTGATTCATTGTCTATCATTGGACAAATTATGTTGATTCGTTGTCCATCATTTGACCAGTTATGTTGATTCTTTGTCTATCATTGGGCTAATTATGTTGATTCATTGTCTATCACTGGACCAATTATATTGATTCATTGTCCATTATTGGACCAATTATGTTGATTCATTGTCTATCACTGGAACAATTATATTGGTCCATTGTCTATCATTGGAAAAGTTAAGTTGATTCGTTGTCCATTATTGGACCAATTATGTTGATTCATTGATTATCATTGGACAAATTATGTTGATTCGTTGTCTATCATTGGACAAATTATGTTGATTCATTGTCTATCATTGGACCAGTTATGTTGATTCATTGTCTATCATTGGACAAATTATGTTGATTCGTTGTCCATCATTTGACCAGTTATGTTGATTCTTTGTCTATCATTGGACTAATTATGTTGATTCATTGTCTATCATTGGACAAATTATGTTGATTCATTGTCCATTATTGGACCAATTATGTTGATTCATTGTCTATCACTGGACCAATTATATTGATTCATTGTCCATTATTGGACCAATTATGTTGGTTCATTGTCTATCAATGGAACAATTATATTGGTCCATTGTCTATCATTGGAAAAATTAAGTTGATTCGTTGTCCATTATTGGACCAATTATGTTTATTCATTGTCTATCATTGGACAAATTATGTTGATTCGTTGTCCATTATTGGACCAATTATGTTGATTCATTTTCTATCACTGGACCAATTATATTGATTCATTGTCTATCACTGGACCAGTTATGGTGATGCATTGTCTATCATTGGATCAGTTATGTTGATTTGTTGTCTATTACAGCCCGCATCTAATGAGTTCCTTAATCAGCACTAGGTTGTAATGACAAGACCGAAGTATATTCACCAATAATGAAAATTGCGAATCGAAACATTTCCCTCTCTCATACCTTCAGAAGCAACATGTGTCAGTCCATCTGTAATCCTTTTTGAGATTTCCATAGAAAGGTAATTAAAAACCCCCTGCTTACTGGACGTGTTCGTAAACCTCTCCAACAGAGTACATTACAATAATGTACACCAACACCAATCAATATTGTAGTTATCTTTGCATTATGTTGCAACTATTATAAGATAAGAAACACATCCATTTCAACGTTAAAAGAAACGATCACTGTTTTTTTGTGCTGACATCGACATAATTATGCAATCAAAATAATCTAGCAATATGATACTACCTGGTTTAGCAAATAATGGAAGAAAACTGTTAGCATTAGACTTGATACAAAACGAATATAAGTACTTTTTTACCTTTATGGAATTGCTTTTCCAAGTTGTATATGTAACACGATTTAAAATTTTAAAAAATATTTTTGCATCTAACAATATATAATTGTAATCAATTTTTGCCATAAATTTAATCTGTGCTCAGAATTACTTATTGATGTTTACCATAGTATGATACTTTGTTTCTGATAAGTATTAGTGCATACCTTGGAACGGAGTGACTAAAAATTGCGGATTTAACGAAACTGCTTTTATGTGGTAAATATGACATGCTATTCGTTTGGGTTGTTAGTAATAACCATGACTAAATATCCTGTTAATTGGTCAAAAGTATAACATCTTAAAACAATACAAGGGCTTTGGTTGTCATCCATTGTGACGACAATAGATCTATATATATAATATTTGATGAAGATCATACGATGCTACCTAAAAGATGCGATATCTGTAATAACAAAACGGGCAAAATGGTAATGGTTTATTTCTCATGAATTAAACTACAGGGTGGTAGAGTAACCACATGGAAGGGTGTTGCTGTTGTCCGCTAAATACCACATGTCGTCTTATAGTCACCTTACTTGCAGTGATGAGATGTATCGCCTAAGATACACTGAGCGAGTAATAGGACCAGGTCTTATGTTATTTGTTTAGGCTCGAATAAACAGAAACAAAAGAAAGGGTGGAAACAACAAGCTTTGAAAAATTTAATAAATAATTTATATCCCTGGAAAAAGCACAATAAAAAATGATAAAATAAGAACTTTGGTTTCTAGACTCAAATCCAAAAATAATTCAAGAATAATCCACGAATTAATTTTAGAAGTCCTAGTAATTAAATGTTCTAATGAAATCAATTCGAGTTCCGAAGAAATATCCAAAATGAAAGGCGATGACGTAAACTGCAGATTTATGGTGTTGTATCGCCTACATATTATTTTATTCCACAGTAAAAAATAATCCGGTATTTGAATTTCCGAATATAATTTAAATAAACATCTTTGTCCAAGAATTCTGTATGAGCACTCAGATGTATCCAGGAAAAAGAATTAATCTTTAAGAATCCATATAACTGGAATAAAAATTATAACTCCAATCTGCCAAAACAGACACATTCCAGTGTAAAGAAAAAAACCCAACTCCCAGATTTCTCTATAAACAAAGGTTATACAGTAACTTGAAACGCAAAACAGATTCCAAGATGAGGTTCAACAATCCAGAATTTTCGAGAAATATTTACGTCTAATAGTAAACATAAAAACTGCATTATTTTGACAAGTAAGGAAATTACAAATAACAAGATTTTACAACTTACAAACAGTTAAATTAAATCAAATATAAATTGAATCAAATACAGGAACACTTCCTCCATAAAGAAAAAGAAAGAGTTATATGACAAAACTTTCTTTCTACCATAGATTAATTATACATGAGGTTAAAAACTCTTTTAAATTACACACAGTGTACAAAAGAAATAATACATTGTTATACACGGGACTGTGCGTCTGATATTAAATTATCTTTCCCTTGATGTGCCTAGTGTCAATATCATATTCCTGTAACAACAAACGCCACCTTAGTAGTCTTTGATTTTTATTTTTTATCTAGCCGATTAAAATAAGGGAGTTCTGGTCACTGTACATAATAACCTAAGAAGAAGTTGAACTAATGTATAATTCAAAATGTTGCAATGTCAATATCAAAGACAAACATTCCTTCTCGATTGTTGAGTAATTTTGGTTGATGCTTAATTCATTTTTTAGAACAATAGCAAACTGAATGATCAACACCATTTTTATCTTCATGAATCAAAACTGAGCCAACCACAAAATCACTTGCATCAACAGACAATTTCAATGACTGGCTGAAATTTGGAGCTGTATGAACTGGCGCGCTATCAATTATGGCTTTTAACTTGTCAAAAGCCTCCTCACATTTTTCGGTCCAAAGAAGCTTCTTTTTTTTACTCTCTAAATTTGTCAGGGGTTCAGCAATTATAGACAAATAGGAACGAAATTCCCCATATTATCCAGCCATACCTAAATATCAGTTGCTTTTTATTTACAGTCACAGGGGATTCAGAGATAGTCTTGGCCTTAGCGTCTATAGGTTTAACTTGTCCATGACCCACAATATGTTCTAGGCAAGTAATTTATATGAGTTCTTTTTAACCTCATGTATAATTAGTATGTGGTAAAACGAAAGCTTTATGTATAAATCTTTCTTTTCTTTTATGTGGGAAGTGTTAATGTATATTTGATTTAATTATATCTGATTTAATATATATTTCAACTTAATTGTTTGACAGTTTTAAAAAAATATCTTTCATCACATACTATTGTAATGTTAATTCACCGGAGATGATACTTTTTCCAGAAAATAGTTTGACCTTGACTGTTCGTTTTATAGACACTATGTGTTGATATAGATCCTAGCCTTGATTCAAAATTAGTAGCAGCCACGTAATTAAGTTCGATTTGTACTTGAAATTGATTGGTTGTTGTCGAGGTCATGACGGGATTACGTGTTTAAGATGTAAAATGATTGATTTTCGTCAGGGCCACACTGGGTGTTCGTGATCTTTATCAACTACATAATTTCGACTAGGTTATGGAACATAATCACGTTACCCCCATTTTGCGTGTTAGAATACGTTATAACCTTTTTTTGGAGAGATATTTTCTGTGTTTGTTGAGCTGTTACAATGGAAGTTGTATGTTGTGCTGTTTGGAATTTTTTAAAATTACTTGGATTCAAGAGGATTAATTTTTCTTTTTACCTGGAAAATAATTGTGCTCCTATGGAATTGTTGAACATGGATAATTTTTTTTCATATAAAACTTTATTCAGATATCCAAAGCCGGAGTGGTATTTCTTGTTTCTGTAAGGAACTGTAGACTTCAACACTACAGATTAATGCATACGTCATCGTCTTCATCTTGCCTTCTTCGTCGGGACTCGCACTTGAAATCGTTCGAATATTTTGTTACTAGGACTTCAAAAATTTTATTCGTGGATTATTCTTAACCGTAAGTTCGTTTCTTTTTCATTTTTACAAAATGTTCCAGGGAAATAAATTATATATTTTTTCAAAGCTTTGTGCTTCCACTCTTTCTTGTGTTCCTGTTTATTCGAGCCTAAACAAGTAATATAAGAGAGGACATAACTTTGCAAGAGTGGGATGGTGTTCGGAAACAACATATGCAGTAAATGATCTATCTATGCCACGGACTAATAATATATTGAAAATTGTCGAAATTTAATTCAGATACGTTCTAAACCTACTTAAAAAGAAACTCTTCGCTCATTTGTGTAATTTGTTGAATCCATTAACGCAATGAAAGAACTTGCGGCAATATAACTGATTATTAATTAGTAAACACACTTTCATGGTACTATGACAGGCGTAGATGTCCTATCATACTGTAATAGTTTTCTCCGATTTGTATGTCTACACGTTTCTTGTGTATTATGTTGACTTAATTTTACAAATGATTGCTTGGATATTAATCACGCTCCTCCTACACATAAATATACAGATTACATATGTCTTTCTCAAAGGTATATGTTTTCGAGTCAAACACCAAGCAATACCTTGAAAGTATAATACAAGTTTAGCATTACAAATTTCCATAATGTATGTTTAAGAAGTTTCGATCTATGATGGTTACGGTAAACACAACGATAGGGGACAAGGGTAAACATACATATAAAGAGAATCAATAAAAGCGAAAAAATAACTCATGGTCATAACAAATATATAAAAAATCGTTTTATTTTAACAAAACGCTTACTTTTAAATACACTAGGTATGCAACGGTCTCTAAAATGCACTATACAAATATATTTACTAACACACAGGCTTACAAAATACTTTCCGCACTCATGTAACTATATTAGAATTTTCTGAATGTATCACATTTTGAGACAAAAATACGTAATTAATGAGATACATAACAGCAATATAATGACTAAAATACAAGTGATTGCTGTGAAAACAGAACAGTTGCGTTCGCTACTGAAGTTTGGTACGAATATAACTCTTTAGTGTTTATGTTACTAGAGAGTTGCTATGGCCACCAATAGGCCTTTGTAATACTATTGACTAAATGGTTTAGTACGGATGGTAAATATTACTTTGAACGGTAATCATTTAAAAAAATAGGGTGATTAATACTAGAAATGAAAACTTTCTTTTAAACATCTAAATTTCTGGAATCTGATCATGGGGCAAAACAACACTGTCGTAAAACTGTAAAATATTCATTAAAACATATAAAAATTCAATACTGAGACACTTGTGGCAACGTAGACATCGAGTAGGGAGATTCCTATTACATGTACCACAAGTTCAAAACGCCGTCACCATGGAAATGAAGATATGTACAAGAAAATGATCGAGTAATTGCTTACGCATCTGATCTGTTTCATCAAAACTTTTTTTTTTTAAAAAATGTATACTTGAGAATAAACTAGGCACTTATGATAGGGAAGAAATCATAAGCTTCTTAGTATATATATCAGTACCCTCCTCGTTCTTGAACATTTCAATTGACGCAGAACATATATCTTGACAGGAATAATTAATTTCGATTATCTCGCAGTTCAGTTTACTACATACATTCGCTTTACAAAACATTGTATTATCAAATAAAAACTTTTAAAATGTTTAAAAAGATTAATTGCAATTTTGTTTAAAGAAGCAGTGAACGGATTTCAATAGCAATCATTCCCAGCAAATACGTGTTACGTATTGTTGAAAGGAAAATTCCAATCGTATAAAAGCCAATCACAATAACTGAATTTTGTCTTTCATATGTTCAAAGTATAAAAGACCACTATCTCAGACTTTGAAAAGACATGTAACTTGCTTTGTAACAACAATGATGACAAATGAAGATTTAAAACAAAATTAATCGTTGTCAACGAGAGCCTAAAACGAACGTTAATGATTTTGAATTTTATCTACAAAGTCATATCGATGCAAACATCGTTGAACTAAAAGATATGATAGTGGTATTATCTCGGGCAGGCCTCGGGTGGCCCTCGATTTCTAATCCAGGACTATCATTGTTTAAAAACTGTGTCAAATGAAGGGCCCTCTGTTGGTGCAGAAATGTGGCCCTGGGGGATGATCCTATTCAGATCCTAAAAAGACTTCTTCAATATCATAACCGTGTTTATAATATGAAGATATATGTCCCATAAAAACTGACATGAAATTAACATATAGCAAATACAAACTAATTACTAGTTCAATATAAATGTAACAGGTACTACTGGACACTTCAGTAGATAACTACATGTGAAAATACTTTTAAAATGCCATTTGCTTATCGATTTTATATATAAGGTACTGAGTATTTCTAAATGTGTGAAAATATGTATGTCGATACCTAAGGATAAATACTGTATTACATCAAAGACCTAGATCTATAAGTGAATTTCCTAACTGAAAGAAATAATATTCTGTTTCGTGTATGTAAAAATTAGATAAGTGATTTCTTTAATTGCGGGTGCTTCAGAAAACAAAAGGACAAAATGTAAAACAAACTTTTATATCGCAAACAACGCCTGAATAGGTACAAATAATTTATGTTATGAAATAAAATTGTACAACACAGATTTTCTAATATAGTGAATGAACAAAGCTGAAAACATATACATCAGCACACGATTCATGAACTAAAATACAATTCCAGAGCAAACAAGTTGGCAAACCAATTTATCCTGATAAGATTGGTATACAGTATATAGTATTTCATTTGAAATATAATTAGCGAATCAAATTCCTCAAATGGAAATTAATTAACTGTTAAATCGAAATCGTTACATTTGACCAATTTTAAATTATCTCAGTTTCATTCAAAATGTTTTTGAAATAAGCGGTTTTGGAACAAAGAAAACCATTTTTGAGAAAGAAACTTCGACATTTAATAAAATTATTTTCAATGTAAAAACAACTGCTATAAAATTTATCGGACATTATTATTTTGTACTTTTACTTAAGTCAATAGATTACATACATAGATATCAAACTAGTATCATAGTATCATTTCAATATATATATATATATATATATATATATATATATATATATATATATATATATATATATATATATATATATATATTTGTAAGGTGGTAGACAGTATAGGCCGATAAAGCCATCATTATGTTAAAAGTGCAATTAAAACCAACAAAAGGAAACGAAAACATCTTATTTGCTAATGTTAATTATTTCCAATTCGCGTCATGAATGATAGTAGTAGACTAAGATCGAAAGTAATGGTCGTCATGTTCCATTCACATATAAACGCTTCAGGCTTTTCTAACTCTTCCAATGAAGGATCGTAAAGTATCAATATATATATATATATATATATATATATATATATATATATATATATATATATATATATATATATATGTGTGTGTGTGTGTGTGTTTTTTCCCAGTTATGCAATTGATGTGCCACTAAAGATAAATTACTCAAAAAACTACATTGTTACCGTACACATAAAAACGATACAGTTGGTGATTCGTGGTATTGAGATATTTTCCATCATCTAAGTACAGAGTTATATATATATATATATATATATATATATATATATATATATATATATATATATATATATATATATATATATATATATATATATATATATATATATATACACACATATATATATATATATATATATATATATATATATATATATATATATATATATATATATATATATATATATATATATATATATATATATATATATATATAGTGTCAGGAAACGGTTTCTAACGTTATCCTCTCCTCTAGATTGACAAGTTTCTACATGTTGCTTAGTTTTTCTTCTTACGGTCAACGTTAATATCATGTATTTAGGCTGATACAAGATGTTCATGCTATGATCAGTATTCGGGTTAGTATCAAGTGTTCAGGTCAATATTGGGTATTCAGGTCAATATTGGGTATTCAGGTCAATATTAGATATTCAGGTCAATATTAGATATTCAGGTTAATATCAGTCATTCATAAATATCTTCACTTAGCTATCTTGTAAAAGCAACTATGTCGATGCTCATAAAATACTATGTCATCTGGATACAATATCTGTCTTTATGCCCATAAAAAATCTGTACGTCATTTGGATAAAATGTCTGTCATTATGCCCATAAACCAGTACGTCATTTGGATAAAATGTCTGTCTTTATGCCCATAAAAACTGTACTTCATTTTGGATAAAAGGTATGCGTATTTCCTCATAAAAATTGTATTTCATTTACAAAAGCAATTATGTGTCGATGTCGACATAAACAGCACGTGATTTGTATTATATATATATATATATATATATATATATATATGTCTATGCCATATGAAAAGCTAGTTTGTGATTTGCGTAAAATGTCTGTGCCGATGCCTATAAAATTTACGGGATTTTTTTGTGGATAAAAGGTCTGTGTAGATGTCCACCAAAATTTATTTGATTTGGATAAAATATGGGTGAATACCGAACAAGAAGCTGTACGCTATTTGAACAAAAGCTCTTTGTCGATACCCAATAAAAAGCTGTACGTGATTTTAACAAAATGTCTGCGTCGATGCCCATAAAAACTGTACGTGAAATGGATATATTGCAGATTTTAGATTATTGTCCTAAAGACTATATCGACATGATCATTATCATCGCCATAATGAAGAAAATGAATTATGTGTCTAAAGAAAATATTTTGTTTCTGCAAAGATTTGACTTAGTAACAGCTGGAAAGGAGCCAGTACTGATTGTTTAAATTGATGTGTCCATTATGAAGGAAACATCAGTTAGTTCAATACCGTTACCGATGTTTTACAGACATGAAAATGAAACAGAACATTGGAAAATATATTTACAATGTGCTTCAGTAGAATAATATTTTAAATAAAGTGTCAATCGATTTAAATGATATACGTCATTTTTCTATAAGAATAGAAATTTGTGATTATGGGGTCGTTTGTATCTACAGTAAATGAAACTAGTTGATGACTGGTTCATTTGTATCTACAGAAAAAGATATATATATATATATATATATATATATATATATATATATATATATATATATATATATATATATATATATATATATATATATATATATATATATATATATGTGTGTGTGTGTGTGTGTGTGTGTGTGTGATATCTACACTAAAAGATCGTGAGAGTATGAGATAGATCATAGTCCTTTTTCCATAAGTCCATATTACTACTGTCCTGTTAGAGGACCATAATGACACCATAATGAAACCATAATGAAACCATCCTCATGCTGAATGATTGATTATAATGATGGGTGATATATCAACACGCAATGCGGAATTTATTGAATATTGCTCACAACACTTCACTACAGGTCTCCTTGTATCATACTATGGACACTTTCTGTAATCTTGGAGTTTTAACTGGACGGGGATGCTTATTGTCTATATGTTCCTGAGAATGATGATTAGGTCTATTGTCAGCTTCATCTGAAGAAGGCTGTGGTAATATCTGGTCAGTGTGGTCAAGCTTCTGATCGACACTGAGTAACCTGTCTGTTGTATTGCTACCTGAAGTATTTGCCGCAACGTAGCGTACCTCCACATGATCGTGATCAGGAGAATGTCTGTCTCTTGTCCGAAACTTTCTCCTATGGTAAACACCACATATGAGTAAGACCACACAGAAAAACACCGATATCGATGTCCCAATAGCAATATGAAGAACCTGTGCTCCAGCTTGTTTCGGACCTGTTAAATATATATATAGTTTAAATGTGGAATAAAAACACATCACAGAATGAAATAAATGTATATTCAAATTCATATGTCTAAGATCTATAAGGTATCTAGAGGTCCATTCTAATAGGAAAAATTGAGTTTAGTTAAATTAAAACAGAAATATTAAATTTAAAGCATGACAGAAGAAATCAATAAATTTAAAATACCATATATGAGATGATTTTAATTACCTTGATACCCGAGGAAGAAAAAACTTGAAAATCGTACACAGATGTTAAGGAACTCAAAAATGTCTTTATTTATTTAAATGTCAGATTCAACCACACGTTAGAACTGTTTCATTCAATTAAGCCGTCTCTTTAATTTTCATAATTTATGTTCTTTTCTTGAAATACTGTAAAATCATTTTTATTTTCCACCAATGATTTCAAACAATTAACCTCTAAAAAATTTCAAAATAAAGGTTGGATTGCTAATGACCTTTTAAAGTAAAACCTAGTAATCAGCATTTAAAGTCCACAATGATAAGACATTTAAACTTTCGATATTTAAAGAGTGCAGGAAAATAACAGCATTCAACAAAATTTCAAACTTTTCAAATGAACAGCATTTTACATGGGTTGAATTTTCTGATTTGGCAAAAGAAAAATGAGAAATTAGTGAATACATAATGATTTGAGATGAGATAAATGGTTATGGTTGAGTTAACGCCATGCAAAGATTATTGAATTCATTGGCTCGTTACAGTTATGCATGTGCGCCTAGTTAGCTGATATTTTCATGCACATGCTTCACACTACACATGCTGTATATGATTTTATAACGAGTCAAGTTTTATTTTTCTTATACGTAATACTACCAGAACCGCGAACAGGATTTGTGGGCTCTATAACGAATTCTTCAATAGTCCCCTATGAATTACAGAAAAAAATTATTCGGCGGTGGGCACCCCCACTGTTGTGGGATTGCGGAATTTTGTCCCAGTTGTCCTACTATGCATACTGCCGTAACAAATTCCTTGTGTCTGCATGTGTGTGTATTAGTCTCATATCAACGTAATTTAATAGTCCTAAATTAGTGCTTTTCTCTTTTCGCACGTATTCATGTATTCATATCTACACGAAGTTAACTTCATGACTCATAGCGTTCAATAACAAAGATCCAATCAACATGATATATCTACTGTGGCTTTAGGTCTGAAGCATGATGGCTCGTTTTTGTAAGCATATACGGTAAGGTTACGCATTGTCTTTCTTCATGTATTACAATATAGAAGTAGAACATTTAAAAAACCCAAAACTGACAACAGTAGTATTTAGAAATAAAAAAGTATACTTTTTCTTACCAAGGATATCAACACGTTTATTAACACAAAAATATATACAAATATACAAATCCTCATGTATTATCGTCGACCGTATATTACAACATATGTGTTTAGTGTGGTCTTTGCTGTATATATTTTTCAATATGTCAAGCAACTTCTTCTGAAATTGTCCTTTTGTGTTTGCTCTTTTGTTTGCAAATATCAAGTTTTCAGTTATATCCTAAAATTGTGTTTACTTTCTGTACTTCTAGAAAACAATTTTCACTGCAGTTTGACCCATTTCTACTGTCAGAAACATTGTACATTAGTAGATTATGCGTTGTATTAAAAATGGTAAGGACTTTATTTATGTCGAAAGAAATTCTAACCAAAGATTTACGTTCCTTTTAATTATTTTCCTTCAAAATATTTTTCATTTACACATTTACTTTTGTTATAGTGAAGTAGATTTTGTTCTCTTGATTAAAAGCAAATAGATAAAACTATCTTACACACATCATGGGAAATGTGACAAAGACAGTACATAAAAGTAAAAATTCTGTAAGGTTTAAACAAAAGCATTTTCAAATATAATAACAATTAGGACAATTCCAATATGGGCAAACTAATTGATCCCAAAAGCATGGTGGTGTCACGTAAATAAAAAGTAAAGAAAACCTGAAAGCGACATTCAGTACAAAAACAAGGGTAACATATAAAGACAATAAACGGCCTAGATCTTAGAATTTGATTGATGACAGCATTGTACCCCCCAAATTATCAGTCCATATATGCACATGTAAGGAGATAAATTAGGCACAAAAAGAGTTAAGGCTGCGTTCCATTTCTGTTAAAATGTGGTTGAAGTTAGTGCTCATGGACTGAAACGCAAAACCACAAATACATAGCAACAGTTATCTTAATATAGTCGTTTTAAAAGTTGAGTTTCATTTACGTACCCAGTGAAATATTTGCATCAGAGCCTGTTTATAAAATGAAAATAACGTGTCAATTTATTAATTAACCTACGAAGGTACTGATCCAATTCTTAGGTACATTCACACAGATTAGAGTGCAATGAACTTCGAAAATTAGTTTCATGTTTATTTATGAAAATTTTCAGCCAATCCAAAAGTGGATGAGCTATCTGGAAGACAATCGAACTAAATATGAAAGAATAACAACACCTGCTAATTAATCGTTACAGACAAGGAATTATAAGTTTCAAATAAAATTCATTATTTCTAAATGCTATATCTGAATGTGTTGGGATAAGTCAATTAATACGAAACGGACTGATATATTTATTCCTCCTCATATTTTGATGTCTAAAACGTAATGACACTTTTTTATCTCCCAAACCTCCGCATTGTGGTAGATGACCTTTTGACCTGCGCATTCGTGTCCCGGAGAAGAGTTACTTGTTATACGCTCAAATCCCTGCACTCATCGCTTACTCACATCACTTGTAACTATTTGGGCTGATGGAAGAGAGGTTCATCTACATCTCCATGGTGGTAGAGTTTTCGGAAAAGTCGTCACTAAAGGAAATAGCCGGCGGTACCTTTTCGCGTTTGTTTTGCAAGTTATCGTTGTATATACATATTGGCGTTTATGTGGAAATATTTGACTGGATTTTTGATGAACTATTCCGTACGATTGAATTATATGGATTAGTACCAAAGTTTATTTTTTAGATGTTTAAGATTTACTATTTACGTAATTTATTGAATACATAATACACTAGATACAAAACAGTATCTCTTTCTAAATATCATATAATGATATAGATACTAAACTAGATAAACAGCTATATCTCTTTCTATACTTAATATAATGATATGAACATAACGTTAACTACACACTTGCAAAGCCCAAACTTTTGCAAGCGTTTAGTGCTTAAATGACAAGAAAAATGTTATCTCTACATTTGTCCCAATTTACGCTGAATGTAAACGATGGTGCCTGCAGGGTTGGATAGCGCGCAGTCGGATGCAAATAACTATATTATCCGTGAAAACAATCGAAATTTGCAGTTGCCTGTAATAGGCAGCAAATGAAAATACATGGATATTGTACCACATGTGTACAATACAATACATGGATTTTGTACCACGTGTGTACAGTATATAATCATCATGCAGAGTTCCCTAAATTGCAGTGAAAATAACATAAAGGTCGTGTGTACTATACTGGCAAATGTTGGACCTAGCTACTGTCAAGGCTGAATGTACTGAATAGCCACCCTGTTCATTTATTTCCTGGAGACAATGCGCATACGTCAAGAGTTTACAATAGTTATAAATCTATACATCCTTTTTCAGTCTGGATTAGTATATTTTCCATTTCCTAAATACCATATCATTACAGTTGTAAAATTAAATAAAATTACATGACTTTTTTAACCTATTAATAGCTAATATGTTCTTCATCAAACTTTCTATTATTTAAGAAAAACCAGAAAATACGTAAATAATCCGATTAAGCCTACTACATTTTAGTAATAATGTTAGGGGGAAATAACTTATACAATTCAATTTAATCAAGCTTGATCTCACGTCCCCACATGCATAACCATCTACATAATATATCTTAGTGAAAACCCCATCTCGATATAACACGATATTCGAGATGGCCTTTTTATTATTATTATTATTATTATTATTATTATTATCATTATTATTATTTATCTTGTGCTGTACATTCTCAAGCATTTAACAGCAACATCACCAGCAAGGTGCAGAGCCTACAGTCCACCAGGGAACTTTGTCAGTGGGCAGTTATTCACAATGTGTGACGAGGCCCGCAGAGCTCCACAGCTGTAGGAAGAGTCAGTGGCCTGGCCCCATCGTACAAGGTTGACTGCAAAACGCATCTGTCCTGTCCGGAAACAGTTCAGCGTGGTCCACAAATGTCGTGGAATGTTGAAGCTATGAAGGCAAACAGATGGCTCAGTCACGATGGAGTGGTTTACAACATCCGTTGAAGACCATTCATCACTCCGTGCCGAAATAGCTGTAATATCCTCCGGCAACGGACCTAGCCAGATGTGGAGTACATGTTTATCACTGGCATAGACCAAAGTCAGCAATTTTGTAGTTGCCACCTGGCGACGGAGATGTGGAGGAGGAATGTTATTGAGATTGTCGTTTTGGGGTCTTTGGAAGTCTGAGAGGAAGAATTTTCATATACAACCAAGAAGACATCAAACTAAAACTGTATCAGAATTTCTAGTCTCCCAAAGTGGTTGTTAAAACGGCATCTCGGGTTACAAGTTAAACTAGTTTTGGAAATATTGTAGCTGCAAACCCACGAAGTACCATCCTTGACCTGAGTGAAAACTTTAATTCAATTTTCAAATCTAGACTAATTACTCTGCCGTAAACGAGGAATGCGATGAGTTAAAATATTTAGTTCCCCAGAAACTGTCTACCTGTGTAAGCAAAGCTTTGTCTCACGAACAAATCAAATTATTAACAATCTTTTCAAATTTTTGAGAAGCTGAAACTTGAAGAAATTGAACAGAATATAGTCAGTCGTGTATGTTTTGAATATATGAGAACAAAATCGAAAAATATAAAACTAAACATCCGTCGCTAAATGGAATATTCCTTGTAAGGTAATCTATAAGTGTGAGATAGAAACGTTTAATGAAGCGCAACTAATTACAAGTCACATTCCAATTAATTGCTAATTAATCTAGTTCCAATTCACACTGCCATTAAATGCAAGTTAATAAGTAAAATGCATGGATCTCAGTGATAAGTCTTAGCATAACCTGAATGGTTAAAAAGCCTGATTTCCATTGCAGACTGCAGATCTAATACAAATTAGGAAACAATTTAAACAACGGCTAACCAGGGATCAGACAAAGGATTAGTTGACAACAGTCTTATCGTATGTGACATACCAATCTTGTAAGAATATTGCTGTCATGGAGCCTGATATAACCAACCTTAAGACAGGGATCGTTTGTTCAAAATAATTGTAAATTGAAAACCCAATGCGAATACAAATTAGACCTTTCTAATCCGTTACAGTTAAAGACAACGTAAGTTTGACAACATCTCATCGCAGATCATTTTTTGGCAACATTTCTATCAACTTACAGACTCCAGTTGGCACACAAGACAACAAACGAAAACAATGAAGATTTACGACTATAACAGAAGAAAATGGCGGTACCCAAGTTGGGTGATCTAATACCCCAAATTTATACATTCTAGAAATAGTATATAGTATGTGTGACCGCAATCAATGTTCTTAATCAAGCAACAAATACTCGTTTCTCTCTCCACTTTTTATTTAAATCAAACTCGTCGACACTTTCATTGGCATATTCTGAATTGGCGCAGGTCGTCATTTGTTTTCAAGCTACATTGGCTACTGGCGTAAATGTAACTGATTCACATAGTCTTCACATATTCCTTACATCTGGTATTCAACTGGTCAGTCAGAATTCGAGAAAATGTTCACAAGGGATTCTTCCAGATCTTGCCAATGCACGACTAATAGGTTTAGAGTCAAACGATTTGATTGTAGTCGCATAGTTTTATAATAAGACAAGAGCGATGGATCACACAAACCATAAAGGCCCATTAGATTGGTCTGATTTTACTATATGTACAAAACTAAGCAATACTGATGTGATAGGTAAAGTATTGTTAGTTGACAGAAGAAGAATACGTAATCATAATTGATGAACGTTTTCAGATCCGTCCAATCTTCCATGGTTCCAATAATGATACACTTGGAATAAAAACGACATGATTAATGTGCTTTGCAATTAATACGTGTCTGCACTGAGTTTAAATCCCCTAATACTATCCATCTAGTTCGATATATTACCAGTCCGATACAGCTAATTGGTAGCGTTTATACAGGGTGTTTCTAAATCGTGCACTGGATGTTAGCAATTAAAAGCACCGCATTCTCACTGAATTGGCTTTTCGTACACAATAAACGTCTTACCTCCACCATGGTCAAATTACGACACGAAATAATTTACTACCATTAGAGACAAGAGTGGAAACAGCAAAACAAACAACACGACAGGGGTGACTACTCCCACCCCACCTGATAAAGAAAGAGAAGATGCGAAGATAAAAGAAAATACTTGTTATGGAAATTACATACACTGCTTCTATTAGAAACAACTGACTTCATACATGTAACTGTTCTGGGAGCAAGCTTAACAAAATTCAAGCCAATATCTATTTGCACCGAAAGTCTAATTACTACAGATTCTCCTAGTTTCTAAATGACATACAAAAATCAACACTTTGTATAAACTATTCGATCATAGTTATTAGTAAATTTTGCAGGAGAAATCACAAAAAGTATTAAGCAAAATACTGTGAAAAATGTTTGCACCAGAAAGCTTGGCTACTACTCAAAGAACTGCGTCCTAACTTACGATGATGCAAATAAAAACAATGTCAAAGACAAATGTGAGATTTGTTAGTAAATAATGATATTAATGTGTCTACAACGCTCTCTCCCATCTCTTCCTTCCACTCATAACAAAGTTTGGTAGGAGGGGAATGATTTTAGGATTCGTTTTGGAAAATAAAATATCAAAATATGTGAGCTGAGTACAATAGGGTAACAATTTTATTAGCATATTTATTTCATCCGCACATTCCAGTCTGTCATGTGCTTATTACGATATACAGTGACATAGATCAGAAAAAGAAGTGTTGTGTATGAAATGTGTGACATATGAGACGCGTTTTATATGAGATGTTTAAGATGTGCCTATATGATGTGCTCTTTGTGAGATGTATCTTAGATGAGATGTGTGAGATGTGTATATACGAAGTGTTCTATGAGATTTGTCTTATATGAGATGTTTGAGATGTGTCTATATATGAGATGTGTTCTGTATGAGATGTGTCGTATACGAGATGTAATAGATGTGTCTATATGATTTGTTCTAAATGAGATGTCTTAAATGAGATGTGTGAGCTATGTTTATATGATGTGTTCTGTATTAAATGTATCCTGTATCAAATGGTCGTATAGCAGCTGATGCATTCTTTATGTGTCCTACGTAAGATGAGTTCTCTATATGTGCTGTATATGAAATGTGTCCACATTTAATGTCTCGAATATCAGATACAATTCTATGTGAGATGTATTATATACATCCTACATAAGCATTTCATGTTAAAGACGAACGTGTTTAATACCACCCATTTAAAGCGACCTCCTGCTTAATAGATCACATAAGCTGAATCTCTACTTTGTATCATTGCTGTTGGACTCACATTAAATAACGACCGGTCTTCAGAGACCAGATTTTGGATTTTTTTTAAGGGTCTCGTTAGACGATTCCACTGTACAACTAGAGTTTTATTTCAGGGCTATTCAAAGTTGTGTCGATACATGCACAACTACCTGACGCAGATACAATAAACAATTTTGTTAACAAGTCATGGTATAGTTGACTGAAATCATTATATACTTACATATTTCATCAGAATCGTCAATCTTCGTACCAAATCCACAATTAGGTAAACCGTTACACCTAAGGTCTGAAGATATACAGTACCCACTTGTCTGGCATTTGAATCCATAACACGTTCCTTCAAAATATTGGAATTTAATTAAAGTAACAAAAAAGTGATGCACGTGCGTCTGCAACTATTACTAAAACTCCGATGAAAATGCTTATACTACTTACACAAAATCTATGCCAGGAAGAAAATCATTCAAAACTGGATTAAATCATTTCGCTATGTGACATATTGGCTCTTGCACCTTTTAAGTTTGGTTATATCTGCCCTTTTTAATCAATGAACGTAATAAAGGTCATCATCATGCATTTAATAAAAGTCAAAGTTCAAAGACATAAGCAATGTGATAACCGATCTGTTCCAATGTTCAAACATCTATGGGAGACATCAGCAGTGTTATATATTTAGAGTGTGTACACAAGGCATATGGCGACACAGGATCGACCTTGCTTTCTCTATGAAGAAACAATGCAAGCTAAAGCTGAGGCATCTATTTTTGTGAGTTGTGGGTGCAGTCATTGACCTGCGATTATTGCAAGACGCGAAAACTCGAGTTAGTACTGAGCTGCCATTTTCAATGTAGTCAGTACTGCTTATTAGAGGTCAACCATTATATTCCAACACTCAAAGGCGCGTAGGGATTTGTCAAGAATACTTTGAAGATGATCTGTAGGGATTTGTCAAGAATGAAGATGATCAGTTGGAATTTGTCAAGAATGAAGATGATCTGTAGGGATTTGTCAAAAATAGTTTGAAGATGATCTGTAGGGATTTGTCAAGAATGAAAATAATTTGTAGTGACTTGTCCAGCATGAAGATGATCTATCGGAATTTGTCAAGAATGAAGATGAACTGTAGGGATCTGTCAAGAATGCTTTGAAGTTGATCTGTGGGGATTTGTCAAGAATGAAGATGTTATATAGGGATGTGTCAAGAATGATAAGGACCTGTAGGGATTTTTCAGGAATGTTTTGAAGATTATCTGTAGGGATTTGTCAAGAAAGAAAATGATCTGTAGCGATTTATGCTCTGAAGATAGTCTGAAGGGATTTGTCAAGAATGAAGATGGTCTGTATGGATTTGTCAAGAATGCTCTGAAGATGAGCTATAAGTACTTGTCAGTAATAAAGATGATCTGTAGGGCTTTGTCAAGAATGAAGAGGTTATGAAAGGATTTGTCAAGAATGAAGATGATCTGTAGGGCTTTGTCAAGAATCAAGATGATCTGTAGGGATTTGTCAAGAATGAAAAGAATCTGTAGGAATTTGTCAAGAATGTACTGAAGATGATCTGTATGGAATTGTGAAGAATGAAGATGATCTGTATGGATTAGTGAAGAATGAAGATGATCTGTAGGGATTTGTCAAGAATGAAGATAATCTGTAGGAATTTGGCAAGAATGAAAATGATCTGTAGGGATTTGGCAAGAATGTTCGGAAGATGATCTGTAGGGATTTATGCCCTGAAGGTGATCGGTAGGGATTTGTCAAAAGTGAAGATGGTCTGTAGGGATTTGTCAAGAATGCTCTGAAGATGAGCTGTGAAGCATTTGTCAAGAATGAAGATGATCTGTAGGGCTTTGTCAAGAATGAAGATGATCTGTAGGGATTTGTCAAGAATGAAGATGATCTATGTGAATTTGTCAAGAATGAAGACGATCTATAGGGATTTGTCATGAATGAAGATGATCTGTGGGGATTTTGTCAAGAATGAAGATGATCTATGTGAATTTGTCAAGAATGAAGATGATCTGTAGGGATTTGTCAAGAATAATCTGAAGATAATTTGTAGGGCGTCAAGACTGAGACCATTTTTTTTTCCTATACCGAAATTGCCATCGAACAGGAGTGATCTAAAAAGCTACAAAGCGAGGAATAGAACAGCAGAAATCTTCGTCACAAGTAGATTTGATGGCCTCTTATTCTAGTACGCTTCAACATAGATTTGACATCACGAATGTTGCAACGTTGATATGATGACCTGTTTACTGAACATAAAATTACATCAGGTCTATTGCAAGACCTTGTTAATATGCTGCCAGATTGATCTTCCGTATTACGCTAACTGCCTTCTTGACTTAAAGGATTGTCGAGTGTTCGACTGATCGATTTAGCTTGTGTAATGACGCGTATTTCGCGGATCAACCTATCTCGTCTACTAACGCGTGTTCGGCTGATCAATCTAGTTTGCATATTGACGCGTGTTCGGCTGACTAATCTAGCTTGTGTACTGTTGCGTGTCAGTCGGATCAGTCTGGCTTGTGTACTCATTAGCAGCGGGTAGATAAATCAGACTTGTCGAATAACAAGTGTTCGGCTGAGCAATCTGGCTTGAAGGTAAAAAAGAAATAGAAGTGAATATTTACACCAAGTTACATAAAGCTATCATGCCCAAAAGATAAGATAAACTGGGTACATAATAGGTTGACGACAGCGACGACGTTTCCCAGATTGCTAACGCATAAAGCTATATTCCTCCTTATTGAGGTTAGTTACCGATATGCCGTCATCTCTAGGCTGCAATTTTTATTTTAAGATGATACAACATAAACAAAAGAAGCTGGGTATTTTTCAATTCAGGATATCATGAAGATGAGTCCATGGTCCTTGCGTTCGAGCATGTGCAGTTCCATATACGTAATATGTTAGCAGTGTTGTGTATTCTACAAATGAGTTAAGTTATATCAGCTATATAATATACAACATGGCCTGGATTTCACCACCAGAACATAAAACCAAATTTAAATTTATAATCCAGCGATCTGATTGGTTGACATTTCAGTCAAATTTAAAATTGAACAATCAAATGCGTTTTGTATAGACTTAACTTTGGATTTTTGTTTGTGAAATTGGATCAAGATTCGGATTTGGTTTGGACTTAAACTTCAGTCTTGATTCCTATAATCTTAGTGGTTGACATTTAAGTGTGATATAAAAACTTAAGTTGAAGCTTAACTTAACTGCATTAGAGAAATCGGGTCTTGTTCATGCTGATCCATCTAAGTAAACCTCTTAGTCAATATATTCTTTGTAGGGCAAAAATACAGAAAACCTTTAAGTCTCTTAAAACATTCATTTAGGTTTTGCTCGCAGACAGTGTTTTGTCATATTTGCATTGGTTTATACAAGTTAGCCTATGTCTTACCCGAGGCATGAGTAACGCGGTGATTATGGGTTGTGACTAAAAGCACCGCAGGCCTAAAATGTTCTATTTTGCGTTTTGCGTTTAAAGTGCTTCTCGTTCAACTTATCTATGCAACCTATATAAGTCAAAATGACCGCAAAATATTTTATATTCTCCAAAACGTGAATTTCTTACTTATAAGAAAGAAAGTACGAAACTTTAATCATAATAGTGGTAGATAGTTTTGCCTCATTTAAGATATTTTGCTCATTCATTTAAGAGATGGATTTATTTCTCATTAATTGCTGCAATTTCAACTTAAGACTTCGAAATTAAGAGCCGTTCATATTGCGCATATTTCGGTGGCTCGAAGATTAAGCTATAACACAGAAATATCAAACAGTCATGGATGATACTCTGTGCATAAATATAGTCAAGTTTCGTACCTGTGGAATGAACTTCTGTCCATGATAACTGGAAGCCACGGCCACCTAGGGCTCTACTTGACGTCAAAAATCTGAAGGATATAAGGACATGACGGAATTTTTCTGCATATCAAAACTTTTGCAGCTAAAAATATCTTTCAAATCAAAGTAATTGCATTTTGAACTCAACGATTAATTTCTTTGCTGGAGAATAAATGCAATTTAGCTGAATTATTTTCAATGTACTTATTGAATACTGAAAATTAAATGCGATTTCTCGTACAGCATGATATGTCTAAACCACAATACAGTGTATATCTTTCTTGGTCACGTTTATGCAATACCTCCAGAAAGCAAATGCTTTCACCTGCACATTCATAATGATACAAAGGGACATATTTTATGCAAATTCGAATTACCTGGATGAAATACAATTACCACTCTGAAATATATAGAATATTATCTTTAACAAAATAGGTCCCATCAAAAATACCGCGGTCATCATGAAAATAATTGTAACTCTGGAATGTGGAATTTCCGTTGCAGGTTTCTCTTTAATAGAAACTGTTGCAAGAACATACATTCAATTGTTTGAACTACCATCAACGTAGACACCTTATGTGTTCACTCTACGTATAAAATTAATCAGAATTCGTATAAGTACCCATGTGATGTTTTCAAAAAATACTCTTTCCATATTAGCATTCTTTAATGAAAAAGGTCATTTCCAACGGTGCTAATATAAAAGTGTAAAAATGGACACCAAAATAAATATGCATATTCGTTTATCGAAAGACTTAATTAAGAAACGCTAGCAATCTAAATAAATCAAAGATTAAAAGACAATATTTAAAGAGGACAAGTCAAGGCATCTGATCAAACCAACTCATTGCAATGCTTATTGCAATTTCAGAAGGAATTAATGCATGTTTGATGCTAAGTAAAATTGTAACATCTCATATCAAAGTTGTATTATCAACTATAATATAGGACTAACGTATACCAGGAAACGAGTGGTTGTGATTGAAAACGAAATTGTCTCGCGCGTCTGAATTAATAATATGAACAACATTTTACCATATCTCAGTGTTACTGAATTAAAGAATGTGCATTTCGTACCTGATTTTCATTATATTGTCTGTGGAAAGGTATGCCGTATGATAAAGTTCCCCACACAATTCGTCCGGTGCAAGCAAAGATTTTTCAAGATCGTCGTATATCCGCAGCACCGCATTCTGACAACCCGTTCCTTCGAAACTTTTCTCTAGAAATAAAATAGAAATCCCAAAAATAACACATCATTAACCTTGAAGAGTATTTCTTCTACTTGCATATGCATATATATCATTTTACTTACGTTTTCTTGACAAGTAAGAAAAGGTTTTAATGAACAGCTAGAGAGAAAAGTGAGTATACTTACTTTTTCTTTACATATTCAATACTATATACAGAAACAAAATTGGGTTCTATTTTCGCGGATTTCAGGACTTGGCCATCAAGTACTCTAATTCATACTGGCTCTTAGAAATAAAACAAACAAATGTGAAAAATAAACACGCGGACTCGTCAAGGTACAAAATATCATAAAATGTAAGTATACATAATTTTTATATCAAGAATGCTGCATTATACACACTAGAATATGTTTTCTCCCTGCTGCTTAGTATGTGTCGTTTTCTTTATCTTCCAAACACCGTCTAATGCAGCACACGAACATTCAGCTTGGTCATATAGTGCATTAAAATAAATACATTCCTGCAAATTAATTAACATTGTTGAGTATCAATTTTCGTCATTTTGTAAAAAGCGGCATCATAGTTGAAACTTAGTTTAATGGATTTCCACTGAGATTTATTCACCCAGTTTTGTGGAATTGCACTCAGATTCATTCATCCAGATTTGTGGATCTGCGCTGAGATTCGTTCCCCCAGTTTCATGGATTTGCACTCAGATTCGTGGATTTCCATTTATATTCGTGGATTTGCCCTCAGATTCGTGGATTTGAAATGGGTCCAATTGTTTCGAAAGATCATCAGTTGTTGTGTCATTAAATTCGTGGTTTGAAGCAAGTCGAAATGCACGAAAATGTATACCCTGCGAACATTGCACTGAATAATTATGCAATTGATTCTAGAAGTCTCAGTCCAAAGTTATTGACAGCAAGTGAAATAAGGAGCCTGTCGGAGTTGATGCAATAAATCATATATATGCACTGTGAAAATGACAAATTTTCACAGGTATGTACATCAACCATTTTCTAGATGGTGGTACATCGAGGGAAGTCTGGACAAAAGAAATGAACACGTACACTTTTATATCATGCTAGGGTAAATCTGCTAATTGAAAGTCTAATCATTTTCAGTTTGATGCCTGAATCTTAATGGTCATAATATACCCTCATGCTCGGGATATGAAAATAAGTGTTTCCTGTGTGAGAAATAACAGCCGAGTTGAAGAACTTCCATTTGTTTCTAAGTCCTTGTGGAGACATAATGAAAATTGTAACCCGTATAATCAATTCATAAGAAATAAATAAAAATGTTTGGTTCTCACCCACTTTTACTCTGCTTGGGATTTTCCACATTTTAAATTTCTAATATATGATGATGCTATTAGATATATCCTGAGTGGACTGAAACGTGTTGGTGCTATTAGAGATATCCTGTGACCACTGAAAGGTGATGGTGCCACTAAAGCTATCCTGAGGAGACTGAAACGTGATGGTGCTATTAGAGAAATCCTGAAGAAACTGAAACGTAATGGTGCTATTAAACATATATTGAGGAACTTGAAACGTGACGGTACAATTAAAGATATCTCAAGGAGACTGGAACATGATGGTGCTATTAGAGATATCCTGAAGAGACTGAAACTTGATGGTGCTTTAAAAGATATCCTTAGGAGACTGAAACGTGATGGTGCTATTAGAGTTATCTTGAGGAAATTGAAACGTGATGGTGCTATTAAAAATATCCTGAGGAGATTGAGACGTGATGGTGTTCTTAGAAATATCTTGAGGAAATTGAAACGTGATGGTACTATTAAAGATATCACGAGGAGACTGAAACGTGATGGTGCTATTAGAGATATCCTGATGAGATTGAAACGTGATGGTACTATTAAAGAGATCTTGAGGAGACTCAAAAACGCGATGGTGCTATTTAAGATGTCCCTAGGAGATTGAAAGTTGATGGTGCTATTAAAGAGATCTTAAGGAGACTCTAAAACGTGATGGTGCTATTTAAGATGTCCTGAGGAGACTAAAACGTGATAGTACTATTAAAGAGATCTTGAGGAGACTCAAAAACGCGATGGCGCTACTTAAGATGTCCCTAGGAGACTGAAATTTGATGGTGCTATTTAAGATATCATGAGGAGACTGTAACGTGATGGTGCTATTAAAGATATAAATTCTGCACTTACTTGGGTCTTTAGGAACCATGTCTCCCTCTAGTTTAAAGACATCGATTTGAATTAAAATTTTGTTGTCTCGCTTACTAGCTTCTATTTCCCACTCACAGTATGTGTAATGTCTATACTTATTTGGATATTGAGGACTTTTGATGACCCCGCCAGCGCCAGTACTCCGGATATGTTGACCGCATCCTGAAAAGAAAAAAAAAAACAAGTCAAAGTATGTCTTTCTATATGAATCTTAATCCACCATCAGTCTGGAAAATGTATACCGCTGTAAAGATTTAAATTCTGCATCAAATTTGTTTACAATGCTTCATTAAACTATAAATAAGCATGAATGTCACTTTTTCAAGGATACAATTTGAAAAATAATCGTGTCTAACCTCATTGCTACTGAAAATGATACAACCTGCTTCTCGGTGTGTCCTAGTACTCTATGTGTTCGCGTGAAACGTACCAATTAATAAATCCTGATAAGATTCATCATTGCTGTTTATCAGCAATTTACCTATTGCATAAATATATTTTGTTGCCGTGTGTGGTAAAAATTATGCATGACGAATGTCTGGGACAAAAAGCTGCCAGATCCTATCCATTATATAATTAAGAAAATGCAGAGCATAATCCATATATATATATATATATATATATATATATATATATATATATATATATATATATATATATATATATATATATATATATATATATATATATATATATATATATATGATCTTATAATTTCGCTATTGTCGATATTGACAGTAATATAACAGAGAGAGAGAGAGAGAGAGAGATGGTTCGTTATACTAATCTGAGAGATTATGTACATTGCACAGTAGGCCAATAATGCAATAATGATCGTATTAAATAACTTATGTTTGTTGCTGCTGCTGTTGTTGTGGGGTTTAACGCCATTTTTCAGCACACGATAGGCTATACATGGCGGCCAGTATTAATGGTGGAAGAAGAACCCGGAAAAACCCCGGGAAGAACCACCGACCCATGAGAAGCTACTGGCAAGCTTTCTCACATACCCACATTGGCCGAATCCTAGACTCGAACCCACGCAGACAGGTGAGATGGCGGTGATCCGTAACGGTGAGCGCTTTAGACCACTCGGCCACTCAGGGCCCCCACTTATATTTGTAAGCACCAATTTAATTTTAGAAGTAAATTATTTATATCTTTCTAAATAGAGATGCAAGGTTCATTCCAAACAAAATAACTGATACGTCTAAATTGTTGAGGAAAAAGATTTTTTGACATAATATGTGTCTATTTGTTCATCATGATGCTTGGCTGAAATGGTTAGTGCAGCATAAAGCTGACTTGATTGATGTACATGGAGATTATGTGACTACAAATCTACGTCTAATCTCTTTAAAGATAGACTGCATTCATATAGACCTTGATGTACCAGAATATGATATGACTACAGACCTACGTCTATTCTCTTTAAAGATAGGCTGGATTCATGTAGACCTTGATGTACCAGAACATGATGTGACTACAGACCTACGTCTACTCTCTTTAAAGATAGGCTGGATTAATATAGACCTTGATGTACCAGCACATGGTGTGACTATAGATCCATGTCTAACCTCTTCACAGATACCAATGAACCGGTACATTATGTGATAAATGATCAGTGCCTACAAATTTGATGGACTATTATGTTGGTAAATATGGTAGTTCCATTTGAAATTTGTCACTGGAGCACCAATTTTGGACTAATGAGATATGATATATTTATATTTATACCTATAAATGCTGAAACTTTCGAGACCACTATAATATATGTATCCCCGGAAATATAGCTGTTTTGGTTGATGAAACTTATTTAATTTTGTAATACTTGCCTGATACTATTGTATTCGTTTCTTTTTCCGTAACTCTAGTCCTAAATTGTTATTGTCTCCAAAAATAGTACTGGATGGCGACAATTGAAAAGAACGTGATCCCAGTCTGACTCTTTTGACACAGACAATACATGGAATACCATACCCATGGATTTGGACCTAGACTACACGACATCAGAACGGAGTGAGATAAGGGAATCTTTCCAGTAGTAGAATTTTAGTATTACTGTTATTTATATTTAATTTGTATTTTGTGATGGCTTTTGTCATTGATTATATGTTATGTATATTAATTTGTATTGTGTGATTGACCTTTTGCCCATAATTGAGGGTAGGAGTTTGGGCCTTCCTGACGAATGTCCTTTTTATAAACAATATATCAATAATTTGTTTTTGTGTATGATTTTAGATTATATACTAGTATTAAGATTATTATTATTTGGAGGTAAACATGTTTATTTTGATCTGAATTCAAGACATTGGCATTCCCCTTTGAAAACATGGTCAACTTAATCTTTCCAGCTTGCTAAAATTTAAGCAATCTGACCTTGTTTACGAGTTTGATGTAAAATTCCATTAAGATGACAGATTATTATCTTCAAAAAACAAGATTATTGCGACGCATGTCATGTGAAGAGGTATATAAAGTTGTTTACATCAGAAATACTCTTTCATATCTTAACATCAGTCTTTGTGGAAATAAATTTTAGTCGTGTTAAGTTCCGAGGATTTACTTTATTTATTTACATCTTTCAATGGAATTACAAAGTGCTCATTAATACAACTTCAGGAATAATCACTATTTTGGAATTATTGTGAATTCATTCAAGGATAGTTTGGATTATATCGTTTGATACAGCAAGGATGTTAGTACATCAACATCATTTTAGGCTATTGGCATATCAGCATATTTAAAATTGGAATTCATTCGGAACACCGTTGGAATTATTTTGGAATACTTTTTACTTTTGGACTTGTGATATAACTTCTATGATATTTGGGATCTAATTCACAATAATCTAAGTTTGTTTTAAAATTGTCACTCTGTATTCTAAGGAAATACTTTATTTGTTAAATTTTACAAAACATGTTGGTTTCGATACTTTGTTTGAGACCACAGGGTCGTAACAATTACATAATTAATATTAGTTCTACCCCCCCCCCCCCCGAACAAACTACATTGTAAGCGCAGTAACGCAGTGTCTACTAGGATTGCATTGCTGAACTAATTCCTGAAATTAGAAATGAGGCTGATGGTCTCAACAGATCTCGCAAAAAAATGCAATCACCATTACCGTAGGAGTGTTCACAACTGAAAGCTGGTAGAAGGTTAGGTCAAATATTTTGCTGTCACTATAGAGCACAACGGAAAAAGGCATTCATTCTGATGCGCCAAGATCGGTAAATGGAGGAGAAAGTAGTGCAAGATCGCCACCAGAAAGAGGTTCTCGTAACGCAACGCAAAGATGGGTGATTTAAATAAGCCCAATATATAACAGTAGCCCTAACTTCATGGGTTTTGATTTTCAGAAAGAAAGGTTCTTCTAAGTGATGGACTAATAAGCTCTCTTGATGGCGAGGAACGTGTATCTGCAAATAGTGACGGTAAAATATCAGAGGAACCCTAATGGAGTGTGAAGATATGCTTCCGACCCATACTCCTTCCTTTGGAAGAAAACAAATAAAAGATTAAAGCCCAAACTCGATAAATGAGTAAATATGTAACATCCCCTGTTTGACAAGTAAATCTTTAAGGCCCTAGCTGGGCAAATGGGCCTTTCTTTATTATCCACAGGTTGGAAAACATAATCATAATTATTGTTGAACTGTAAGGTTACCCCGTTCCTTCTCGCTAACGCTAAGGAGAACATAACAACAGACTTAAAGCTAATGCTCTCGACTGCAGCTTCACTCAAACGTTCATAAGCGAGTTTTGACAATACCCTAAGAATATACGAGAGATTCAATCTAGGCATTAGGGAGCTACATATATGTCTCTGAAACTCAAAATACCTGATAAGGTCAGATAGATGAGGGTTTGACAGAGTGCTGGAATCCCTGGAGACCAGTAGGGTATTAAAAGGGATTGCCTTATAGCGCTTGATAGTGGACACCGAATATTATCTTTCCACAGAAAGTTAAGGGAAGGTATTTAGGCAACAGCATGGAAAGGGGGACAGCAAAAATGAACGCATTTCATGCAGTATCAATCACTGAGGATTCTCCACTTTGAGGTAGGCTGCAACTTTGCTCGAAAACTGATCCTGGAGGATTGATTCATTGAGATCATTCAGCGAGAACCAACACCACCCTTGTCAGAGTGTCAACTCGTCCTCTTGCCCGGAATAGGGAGAACTCCGAGAGTAATCTACTTTGATAGACAGCTTTTGACTCACATAGAGAGGAGAAGCGTATGAACCCTCCAGAGTCCTGAAATATGCTACTACCGATGGATACTCTTAGGCGACCATAACTCAAAGATACCTATTGAGGGTGACACACCCTTGTAAGGCAAGTCAAACTACCTACATAGAAAACTTGTTTATATGAGAGGTCACTTCTTGCTCTGACCAAAAGCCCTTAAGGAATATTCCCCAACTCTAAGTGAACACCACTACCCGAACCTGATGCATCGGTGTGCATATAGCAGCGAGATTCCGAAGAACGAATTGTAACGTCGGTCAGAAGGACGTCCTGGTATGGTCTCCAGTGTAGGTGGTAATGAAATTCGGACCCCATAGGAATACGTGCGGATAGAAGAGCATTGTGTGGTCTCCAGTTTGTGCGGTCTCGCCGTCGACCAAAAGAAGGAAAGATCCTTCGAGAAAGAATATCTGAGGACGTTTTACAACAACCGGTAGTCAAATATTGATGGATGAGAATCTCCACCTACCTCAGATAGAATACAACTTACGTGTTCTTCACGAAGAACATGTCAAGAGCAGAGATGCCTATTGAGTTGTAACGGTCCGCCTTTTTCTGGTCGGTTTCAACCTCTCTTCACTGCGCCCTACCATATTTTGAGGCAGAATGAGCTATCACATCGCTTGACCAAACCCCATTGAGATAAGGTCAATACGACCTCCTAAAAGGACGCTGAAATCATAAAGACATCGAAGAAGTAGACTCCACCCTCTAGTCCTGACCGTTTCCCACCATGGAAAATGGGAGTCTGACAACATTCTGCCTTGGCCTCTCCAACCACTTTGTATAGCGAATGACGTACGAGATGGAGCTCTGAGCTGAGACTATTTGTGAGATTTTTGAGGCTGTGTCTGCTTACAGAACGTGAGATAAGGTCCTATAGAGCAACCAGGGGAGGAGAAGTTCTTAGCCTGTTTAGAAGGGTCTGGAATTGCACCTAGGAAACTCTGTTGTCAGTCGCTCAAATCCTGTCCGGAAAGCATCTCCTTCATTAAGAGGCAAATACTTTAAAAGGCTCTTAAAGTGGTCCAGAACGTCTTTTTGACCTCTCCAAAACGCAATCCGTTCTGAGGTAAAGAAGCTCTGCGAAGAATGTCATCGACACATGGATCGCATAACTCTACATTCTCTCTACAGCCTCCAGCTGAAATGCCGCTAACCACAACGATTTCTCCTTCATGCGACTAAAGGAGACCACGAAGAGGGGCCGGAAATCGAAGAGATCGCCACGAGAGTACGGGCCTTAATCTCCAAGTTTTAGCCAGTAGCTCCACTGTTAACGCCGCATGGTCCACGTGTGTTTTTGTGTGTGTGTGTGTGTGTGTGTATGTGTGTATGTGTGTGTGTGTGTGTGTGTGTGTGTTTGTGAGTGTGGAAGGAGAGACAGCATAAGAAGGCAAGGCAGTCGAGTGCACGCAATAGCTAGAGCCAGCGGCCGAAGCGCAGAAGGGATTTAACACTCCTCTGCTGACTGGCAAAGTGAATAAGCTATAGAAGGATTTCGCAAGATGATGTGACAAACACCTTCTCCAGAAGTTCTTACAGAGAAATATTCACTCAAAACGGAACTTCCGGAACAAAAAATGGTAGTCCATCAATGGATGCTAGCACCAGAACAAACAAGGTCGACACAATTTAAGCAATGTGCAAAACAAAACCTAAAATATACAAAAAGAATACGGATAAAATCTGATTTAAAACAAGAACTTTTGGGACAATTACTCATGGATACAAATATGAATGTAATATGCCAATGAGGTTAAAAGACGAGGACGATGAAAAATGTTGATGGTCTATATAGCAAACATATAACGCATACTTCGTCCAAGGAAAACAGAAGATGGTATTTTGCACGTTGACTGTAACCAAGGAATCAGTCTGGGATTATGTTCTTCTCAGTTCTGGGCCTCCAATACTACCTGGAGGTGGGAATAATTAGCTTGAATAATAGAAGCAGAAAAAGCACGGGAAAAAATGGCTTGGCTAAAGTTTTTGCTTAAACGTCAACAATAATTTACTTAAAATCACTATGAGTTTGAGAGAGAGAGAGAGAGAGAGAGAGAGAGAGAGAGAGAGAGAGAGAGAGAGAGAGAGAGATTACCTGGAGTCAATTTATCTTTGGAACTTTCCGGTATGTATTCATATCTTGCTTTAAATCCCAAATTCTGAGTATCTGCATACGATCGGAAGATCGCCTTCATTCCTTTTTTTGTCAGAATCGCTCCAGGAAACGCTATTCCGCAGTATGTTTTAATGGAATAATAGTCTCCTGGTTTTTCACCCTCGTCATAAATTTCCAGAGAGTCTGTCTTTAGGCACCTATAAAAGAAACATACTTTTTCAGTTATAATTACAGAGTTAATTAACAACCTATATTACAATTTTGGATAGTCATTTCTCTTGAGATCTGACTACTACCAGTGGTCTTTTATCTCAAGGATTATCACCCATATTCTTGTGTTTTGATATTTATTATTATTATCATTAATAATTTTATTATTATTATTATTATTATTTATATTATTATTATTATTATTATTATTAGTAGTAGTAGTAGTAGTAGTAGTATAGAACAACAGTATTTGTATGACTATGCTGTTGTTGTTGTGGGTTTAATGCCATTTCTCATGGCAATATAGGTGATACATGGCGGCATGTATAATTGGTGGAGAAATAAACCAGAAATAACATGGTAAGAACCACCGATCTACGGGAAGTTATTGGTAGCTTTCTTACATACCCACATTGGCCGAGCCTAGAACTCGACCACACGGCCATCCGGGGCCCCTTAAGGATTTATTATTATTATTATCATTATTATTATTATTATTAGTAGTAGTAGCAGTAGTAGTAGTAGTAGTAGTAGTAGTAGTAGTAGTATGTTCAATAGGCTGTAAAAATGTTGTCTAAAATGGAAGTTAAACGTGACTTCGGAAAACAAAACAAGAGTGGTTGTATTTCGCAGAGGTGCCTATCTCAGAAGTTACGAAAAGTTATTACTATGGCCACACCGAGGTCATGATTTAATCATATTATAAATACCTACGATGCATATTATCATCAAACAACTATCGGTACATGTGCCAGAAAACTCAGTCCTTGCAGGCACTGAAGGCTGTGCATATATTGAAACAAATACTTTCAAAATTTGGTCAATTACCCGTAACTGGATTGCTTCGTCTGTGCGACTCGAAGATAGCTCCAATCCTTAACGATGGGGCTGAAGTTTGGGGGTTTTACGATGCCAATGATATCGATAAAGCTCATTTGTCATTTTGTAAATGTATTCTTGGTACATCTGTGTGCCCTCCAAACATGCATTCGCATATACCGAATTAGGAAGAAATAATATGCAGATTATAAGATATAAAAGTATTTCTGAAATATTGAATAAGAATTCAAAAGATGCCAGAAGACAGATATCCTAAACAATGCTACGATTTACAGTTAAGATGGGGGGAAATGTGATTGCTAGGTTAACAATATTAAAATGGTTCTATTTACGTTTGGATTTGGCAATGTTTGGTGTACTCAGGGCGTAAATAATGAAAATACATTTCTTAGATTGTTCTGTCACAGATGTGAAGATATTGTTAGGCAAAAAATCACGATGAAATGAAGTCAATGGAAAGACTGCGTGTTTATAGGTCATTTGGAGTAGAATTCACTTGTCAAAGATATCTAGAATTGTTATGAAGTAGCGATTTGGGTTATATAATCACTATGCTTAGAGTTGGTAACTTGCCAATCAGAGGTAATATGGGAAGATATCAAAGTATATGTTACGAAGAAAGATTGTGTCAAATTTGTAACGTTAATATCGAAAATGAATTCCATTTTATTACTGCTTGTCAGCTATGTGGAGACATACGAAAAAGTATTTAACCAACTTTGTATATAAAAAAATCAAACTTTTATACTATATGATAATAGTAAAAATAGTATGACTAATTTAGCAAAGTTTACCATAAAATACTTAATGATTAGAGAAACCGTTTTATAATCGACTCCTCCTACATAAGATTATATATCATATCACAAAACTTGTTCCATATAACTCTATAACCGATGTGATTATATATATATATATATATATATATATATATATATATATATATATATATATATATATATATATATATATATATATATATATATATATATATATATATATGTATGTATGTATGTATGTATGTATGTATGTATGTATGTATGTATGTATATATATATATATATATATATATATATATATATATATATATATATATATATATATATATATATATATATATATATATATATATATATATATATATATATATATATATATATATATATATATATATATATATATATAACACGACTTGAAGACATACATACATACATCTATTCCTACATATATATCCCGACTAGAAGACTAGTGGCAAGTTTATCACTTACATTGGATCAATTCTGTGAGATTCGTTCCACAAAGAAAACGTATCAAATGAGATGAGAAGTCTCTCACGCTGATCTGGACGGAATATATATATACATTGGCTATTCTGGGGGTAGTGGTTTGGGTAGCGGGGAGAATTAAATGTTCCACTCTTCCGCTCCTTGCTATCAAACAGGTATTGACATTGTCCTTCAAATATAGACTTTCCACCAGTTATAGCAAAATCTGTAGAAAAAATAAAATAAGACCTCCATTACATGTTTAAAAGAATGACTACACGCTCAAAAGTTGTTCTACACAGAAAGACGTCAGACAGCTTTAGTAAGACTGCATTCGCAAATCAACACAATTAGGGTCTGCTTATGTTCTAAACGTTTTTTCAAATTTTATTATTCCCATTTGATATTGTTATGTTTGAATTCAATCTAGATTTAGCGATAGACAATTTTTTTATGATCCCGCAATGTCGATGCCAACAGCAATATATAACATGTATTAGAGTTTGATCCCGCGATATCTGTCTACATCAGCAACAACTTATTCAATGCATTAAATTGCTTATAATGTTTTGCATACCATCTTCCCGCTATGTCTATCTACATCAGCAACAACTTAGTCAATGCATTAAATTGCTTATAATGTTTCACATACCATCTTTCTTGTAACAAAATGGAAAATAGAAATCGCTCGGAAAAGATAAAGATACAAAGCATTATTGACAGATGGTTTTAGATCATTGTCATTGCCGATGTTTTCCTTTCTTTTTCCAATTCAACCTTTAAACTTAGACATCAAATATGCTGTTCTTTTACTGACTTTTTATGATTCATTCCCGTTTGATTTTAGCGGAGGTTGCCTCTATTGTCAAATATTAAGAAATACATTATTTTAATAATCATAACTTGATCGAGTTCACATCGATTGAACACTATTTTCTAATAGCGTACACGCTGTACTGTTTGATGCTCAAAATCATACACACGATAAAGGAAGAAAGAAAATGCACGATCTTCAATTTATATTGTATCCATTGACACTAAGGATAGAGAAGCAAGCAAAATACAAGCACGATATTGCTCATGCTACGTCACCATAGAGTTGGGTAACTGTAATATAGCAAACTGGAACAGGTTCAATAATTGTTATTACAGCTTATTGCTTATTACGGCAAAACAATCATTATTACGGCAAATGGTTTAATATGGCAAAAGAAAGTAATAATCACTAATCTTAAATAATTAATACGGCAAAAAATATACTTAATTCTTTCAGCTAAAATCATAAATACGGTGAATGGCTTAATGATATTTACAAACAAGTGTAAAACGAAAACTTTTTACAAGAAAAATACAGCTCCAATTCACGAACGCAGCCGAATCATTTCATTTTTGATCCAATCGGTAATAGAAACCAAAATATGTGAACAGAAAAAGTGCATTAAATTGGCAATGATCTCATTATCCATTATTAGCAACAAATCAGACAGATCATGGTTGCTTACACACCAGAGAAATTCATACGCATACGATCAAGAATATACGTGATTGTTTATTGTTTATAACTTTGAGAAAAATACTAAAAATATGGAGAACAATCTGAAAATTTCCCTAACGATAGCAGTCATTTATGGCTGCTTTACTTTACTTCTACCCTTGGCGGGGGCTTGACATTATTACATATTTGTTAGCAACAAATTCAAACAGTGGATGGTGCTAACTCATTTGAATCAATATCAAATGTGCGTGCACATTTTTGTGAATATGGTAATGCTAAGCTGGAAAAAGCTGGAAAAAAGAAATGCATATAGGCAAATAAAACCAATAATAATTTATCTTAGCTTCATACACTTTAAGTTTTGACATCGGTCGTTTTTATTTCACTAGACATTGGCAATAAATCCAACCTGGCAAGAACGAATAATAGGCAAAAAAGCCCCTTCCTCTGTATGCACCATGCGTGTCGAAGGTCAAGATCATCCGAGGATCGATGCTCGTAAGGTCAGGGGGCCATAGTTTTCCGCAGAACTTCTCGTCCTCATGGAAGGGGTCACGGTGTCCCCGAAGGTTGACAGACAGGTACCCGGCTGAACAACTCGAGAAAAGGAAATAAACGATTTTCAACTAAGTGCTCAGATTCAAATGAAATATAAAAAGAACCAGCATGTTTCATCCGAGTTTCACAAAAACTTACAAGCGATTCCACTGTTTCCAATTTATTTACTTTTGTCAAAATCCGTATTAACAATTATTTTTTAAAATAAATAACCAACAAATATCCATTTACACGGAGCACATTTATGATTTAAATAATTAGTAGAACACTGTGCATCAATCGTGTTATTAAAATAATAATGATTGAAATTTGATTACAAATTCTTGTTTAATTCAAGGATGTAGTATTGATAAAGTTTCGTGTTGCCTTCATTAATCAGTTATATCCAGATTATATAACACCACAGGAAAAAAAAAACGATCCATATCAGACGGATTAACTCCAAATCTATCATAATGTAATTGTGAAATACAAAATACAACATTTATTTTCAAGATGTTCCCAGTAAGTGGAAGCAAATATTTTGCTATCGATATTATAAGTACTTTTAATGTTTGCTTCTATCAATGTATTTTTCTTAACTTAGAGTCCCATTCTTACTTTTGAATTTTATGTGATCTTATATACCAAAAATCTAATTATAATAAACAGAAGGAATGTGTATGTATTTGAAATAATAATCGCCAATATCTTCTCGTAAACATTAGAATAAAATAAAAGTATAAATGTACAGAAAACGATTTTAAACTAGATGACTTTGTGCGTTTTAAACACCAGCTATTTTAATGATGTGTCGTTTGAAGTTTTATGATGTACTTTCACAGATTCATTTCTTTACTTCTACGCACATCATGACTACGCAAGTACAATGAACCACTGTAGAAAATGGATCGAACCAGAATAGTAGCAAACACGGAGGTACAGTGCGAATGCAACACCTTCCATCCATGTATGTCGAGTGCTAGCATCGTAATAATGTGTGTGTATCACGTTCCACTTCCCTAGACATTGCACCGAATAGTGGAATACTTATGTATCTGGTGTAAATGTCTGATGACCATCGATCAATGCCTTCAATCATTTGATCTTCCAGATGATCTGTAGATGCTGAAGTCGGAAGGAATGCCCACTATCATGGTAAGTGTCAGTTCCCAGTCTACGGAGGATAAGTGGCATGATAGTAAAAAAATAAACTTTCCTTGATAACGTTTAAACTGAATGGGTGGGGTAAATGATTGGCATGAAAATCGTTACGTAACTTTCAGAGCTTCATTGCAGTGTAATTGCATATATCCAGACATGTGGTATGTAGCCCAACAGACACATCCTTTCGGAAAAAGGTATGTTTAAGAAGACTTTGGAGTGAGAAAAACAGTTTATATGTGAAAATGTACAATTGAAACTATCTCTAATAACATATCCTCAACGTCGCAGAAAGCAGTAAAAGCTACAATGTAGACGTTTAATAACGACAACTCTGTGTCAAACTCAAATGCTCCATCTCTCAGACTTGCACACGTGCTTGCAGAAAGTTTATATTGAATAGGCGGCGTAATCATGTACACGAACCATGGATTTTTGGATGGCGAGAAGAGGCAAATTATTTAAGAAAAGTGATTGTATGCCGGCCTTATGAACAACGCCAGGACGGCACATTCTTATTTTTATGGCTTAACTTTAAAATTCTATTGCAGTGCGCAAGGAAGTAAATTTAGATGACCGGTGTAACAGATGGTAAATGCAGCATATTAGAGGTTAAGCTACATATGAGCAGGAAACTACTGAAAACATTGAATTTAGTGTTGTAGGCGGTGGAAGGACTTAAACCTTGGTTTCATAAAATGTTTATTTCTTTCTCCATTTCCATTGGAACTCAGACTGAGGAAAAGGAGAATTTATAGAGCCGTAAATTAACCTCAGGAAACAGCGTACGGATTTCTGAAACTGAAGGCCGGGTATTACTTTATCTCTATTTTGTATTTACAGCAGTGTGTTCGGCAGAAAAAGAATTAATGTTGCAAGAAGCTGTACACCTGGTCAGTTTACATATAAACATTCATTATTCATCATTTTGATTTCCCCTAATGTGGCCATATTATCACACAGGAATGATATGTATGTTCTTGTCTTTTCTTTACTCAAATAATCACAGTAACCACAACAGGACACACATTCCTGAATGCAAAAGAAACGTCATTATCCACTGCGAAGATATCTTTCATTTCAAACACTTCACACATGCAGCTGCAAACCTCACCCCATATCCCTCTGTGGATGAAGCATCCTTGAATAATTTTAGCTCACCAAGTGTTAAGAAGCATTGGTCATGAAAATAGAAATTCCCATTCCAGTAACCCGAAATTAATGCCACATGTATCATTCCTTTCAAACGTTTGCATCTAAATGCATATAATGATAGAGTTCGCTGACTTGAGTATATAGTCGGATGTGATTAGACACAAAAGAACTCCATGATAGAATATGTTATTCTGACATAGCCTGGTACTGGGGCACTTCGATTTCTGACAAATCGTTAAGGAATTATTTATGCAGTCCGCAAGTACGTTTAACTTTATCATGGATTAAAACGGGCTTGCATTTTTTCAGAGTCTTGAATCGACTGAAAACTCTAATCAACAGACCCATAGTTTTTTTTACCACATGCAAAAAGAGTGTCTATTATCTGAATGTGATCCAAATCGAAGTCGTACACAAACATAATAATGTCCTTTCCGTTTCGGATAAAAAAATGTCATTGTGCAGTGTATTATAAATCCGTTTTTAAAAGCGTCTGAAATATATGTTTTACACACTATAACTCTCCTACCATACTTTTAAATAATGTGGATGACATTGTCAATCTTTTCGAAAGTTAGAAGCATCTGTCATTGTCAAGAACTCGATTTATTCGTTGATATACCTCATCACCATGGGCAGATGACTGGTCTGTAACGGGCTTCTTATCCTTCTATACTCACCTTCTGCCACACCTATAGGGACAACACAGTAGTTTGGTATGATGGAGAGGGCAAAGGAACAAGTATGAGGCCTTACTAACATTTTCTTTCAAATAACTGATCAACAACGGACACTTGTTGGGAAGCAAAGAACACGTTAGGCCATTCACGTTTAGATAAATGAATTTGATTTACCATAATATCGCAACTATACCTGTGCATAAACAGCAAACAAAGGTTTGATCACGAAGATGAATGAGTCCAACATGCAATCGTGGTATGTTAATAAAAATTAATCAATTGGCAAGAAATTCGGTCAAAATTCGTTCAGTCTTCTCGGCTACTGTCGTTTGAGTTTATTAACATTGCGAGTTGTTCTGTAATTATTGTCGATTTGGTACGTTGGACAGGTAGCTGACCCACGTGTTTCGGACCTGTACTGCTTGTAGGTTTGTATGCATAGGCAAGTAGTACCGGTGCAACCTCGAGTGGCATTCAAATTGTTACATAGTTCTTTTCCATCAAGCATCTATCAAGAAAGGTCATAATAATGCACATCCGTTTGTCGTCTTTGGCAATCATAAATAGATGTCACCTTACTAGGCATTTGGCAACTTTTGTTATATCAACCTCAATGAAACACTGTTCGTGGCGTTTAAACTTTCCGGAAGTCGTTATAAACTCACTGTGATTGAGATGATTATTATATCCGGGAACATTCTTTTCAGCCTTGTCATCTTGACTTTATGGATCTGTTTCTTAAAATATCGAAAGAGTGATAAGATTGGCTTTATTTACCACATGCCATTAGCGTACGCAGATTCTCGTATACGACGTCAATTACGGCTAGTATTTCCAATGAAACTCCAGGGGTCTGCATTAGATGACACACGTTGAGCTACTGGTGCTTATGAAATATATACTGCGTTGGAGACGAATAAATTCGGTGAAGTAGTTTGTTGTTGAATAATGGTATTACTGCTAGACTGATTCAGGTCGATGCTTGAAGGCTGAATGAAGTGGCCATATTGGAAGTAGATCCGACTTAAGATTAGTGCCCTGCAAATCTGCTGCTACATAACGGTATTTTGATTGTAGTCAATCCCTATCGCGTAACCTCATCTACAATTGTCGCACTAGCTCCTGGTCGACTTTGCGCGAATATGAAATGTCGAAGGACTATCTCCTTCTTGTTTGCATCTGAGCTGCAAGGTCTAGTTATTTTCTCGATGTACCATAATTAGGAAATGAATTTGCTGATTAGAGATCAGCGAATCAAAGTGGTCACAAGGCAGCAATCACATTCATGCACATGGATTCAGTCAGACAGGAATTATATCTGTCTTGGTGACGACGAGATCGTTACAAATAAAGGCAGTCTTTATGGTCCAGTTATAGACCTTAGAAATGTGCATGCGTCACGAAAGAAACAACACAGGCACGCAATTTATCTAAATGCGAAAGTTCACGTTACTAAGCAAAAAATGTTGCGAATAGAGAAGCTCATAAACTGAAACATGTAGTGCCAGAAAAAGATTTCAAAATTTTGAGCTCTTTGAACTAAAGCATTATACATCTGTTGAAAATATACCTCCTAAAATTCTTAAATTATGCTTACCAACTTTATGCTCAGAAATTAGCATAGTCTTTAAATATTTTACTGACGATGAGAAATTTTCAGATCGTCTTAAAAAGCACCAGAAACACCAATCTGCAAAACGTCTGATCATATAAGTAAGAGCAAATACAGACCTGCCAACATTTCACCTTGCATTACAACTGCTCCGGTGGAATAACTAGTTAGAAATCCGCCTCGGATGTGGTTCGAGCCCCGACCGAGTCACACCAAAGACTTGTAAACAAAAATAGCACCAACAGCTACATTGCTTGTCGCTCAGCATTAAGAGGTTATTGTTGGGGATGGTCGGCTGTGTGTCAGAATATTGTTACTGGGTGGGACGGATGATACATGTATGTGGGCATGTGCTAGACATCACTATAAACTGCCACACTGCAAATATCGTAGCGATACATTGTTAAAGTTATGTTAAAAGTCCATATCTCTCACACACAAACACACACATACACTCACACACAAACACACACATACACTCACACACAAACACACACATACACTCACACACAAACACACACATACACTCACACACTTTCCACTACCATGTCATCATGCCCAGTTCCATTTTGATAATACTTTTCATACCTTTTCTTTTTATTGGAAAAGGTATCGATGTCAGTCTACACTAATGAAACTTGTGAAAGACTGGAGGGGTGCCCCAGACAATGGGTTCGATATGGGTTCACTGCTTATATACATATTCAGACCTATATTATATACCCATTCAAACCTATATTATATACCTATTCAGACCTATATTATATACCTATTCAGACCTATATTATATACATATTCAGACCTATATGATATACCTATTCAGACCTATATTATATACCTATTCAGACCTATATTATATACATATTCAGACCTATATGATATACATATTCAGACCTATATTGTATACATATTCAGACCTATATTATATACATATTCGGACCTATATTATATACCTATTCAGACCTATATTATATACATATTCAGAGCTTTGGCACAGCGACATCATCGATAATATTAAACCCTATTGATCAGAACTCAAAGATCGTGTTAATCTGAGATCCTCATAGAATAACTGGGACAGTGCCCCATAAAGTAACACAAGGTCCAATACTGTTACCTCCATATTCAATATCGTAATAAATGAATTTGTTCTACCTAACTAAATCAATACGTATAATTCCGCTGAAGATGACACTATATCTTTCATTCATAAAGATTGAAATAATGTTATCTGTTCCACAAATAAGAGCATGACAGTGACAAGGCTGCATCCAATGGTATGGAAGCAAATCCCCAAGACAATGAAAGCCATTGTTCTTAGCAAAAAATGCGCAAAAACATGCCAGTTTCACAATAGAAAACCATGAAATATACCCTGTATGACACTCCTTGCAGTAGATAATAAACATTAAACTAAAGTTTGGCAAACACATATCAAAGATGTGCCAACAAACATCTTTTAACGTCTCAACCAATATTTGTCCCTTAATACTAAGATGCTGATATACATATGCTTTATTACGTCAAATTAATGCCACCTTATTTCGTATTTCTGCAGAAAACCAAATTCGGTCACAATAATCAGTAAAATTGATAATTGATGACATTAGTAGATTAAGATATATGTCAAGTGAAGTATAAGAGTCTTCATAAAAAGCACTCAATTATTTGAGCACTCTGTCACATTACAAACACTGCAACTATAATCTTAGACAACAAAATTTTAATATAATACCAGTAGTAAAAACCACAAGGTATGGTAAGCTCTCTTTAGATTTGACGCCCCCAGAGTCTCGAACATCCTGCCCAGTGAATGGTGGACAATCTTCGATCCTAACGAATTAGCATGCTTATTTAGGTTTGGTGAGTATCTCATTGTGACTGTGCTTTTATGTCGTTCCACTTATCAGTCAGCTTTAAGGTTTCCAATATCACTGAGTTTAACTTCTTTATGTCCTGCTCTAGTAGTGCTTTTTTCAATTACGTACATGTAGGTTAGTTTTGACGTTTATCACCATCATTTTCTGATGTCTTGATTAATAAATCTGGCCTTCGTGCACGCTTTTAACAATAAAACTGTTATATTTCTCTTATTTTTATTTTTGGATCAGTTACATGCCATTCTGTAACATGGTGCATACGATCATACTTTGAAAGTTATATATATATATATATATATATATATATATATATATATATATATATATATATATATATATATATATATATATATATATATATATATATATATATATATATATATATATATATATATATATATATATATATATATATATATATATTAATTTGATAATTAATAATAATTATTATTATTATTATTATGTTCTAAAATACGGTCAGTCTTAAAAATTCTTAACAGTGACAAATTCGTAAAAGAAAGTTTCGTGTTAGTTTTGAAGAATGAAACAAGAAACTCTAAAGGTAATTACCATTTAAAGAATGATTTGAGAAACAAAATATTTACATATTTATGAAATTATAAACTGCTCAATATATATATATCGACCGAATAAGGCTACTTTTATAATTTTTGCCGAATTCGATGAAAGGTTTGGTAATTATAATTTGATCTGTTTAAAGTTTAAAGTTTAGGATCATCAGTTAATACGAGCAAGAACAAGTGTCGTCATCAGCATCGTTTACGACCATACAAATCCCGATCATATTATAAAAAATGAATACTCGATATAACATTTCTTATAATAACCATAACATATAACTTTAAAAAAAAATCATAAAATTTTCATTTATTTATTTAGATATACGTCTTTATTTACATTGTAGATTCTTGTATATTAGTCACATAAATCTATTCGAACGTATTTCGTCTCGAGAAGCTATTATTGTGGTACAATATCCTTCTTGGTAGGGAAAAGATCTCCGAAGGAAAGACAGAGAAGTATCAGAAAGGTTTATAAAAGATTTGTTTGATCGGCTGTCCAGTGGAGCTAACTATCGGACTCATAGAAAGTAACTGACAGAACACAATAACGACTAACTTACTTCGGCATTGTTCCAGGTATCTCAAAATCGTGAAATGTGACTTTAATTTTTTCTAACTCCGTTGTGCTCATTCTACCATCCAAAAAGAATCTGCAAGTTCTCTCTAAAGGAAATGTAGTTCGGTACCCCGGCGACTCAAATGTACCGTTGCTTCTTCCTCTGCTACCTATTCTTACATCGCATTCTGAAGAAGAAAGAAAAGTCGTTACAATGTTGATTCTATGCAGGATATGTATGTGTGAAATCTATTGGTAACAGAAGTTGCTTTTTTATGTCTCGTTATTTTCCTACAGGATATTTAAGTGTGCATCATATTGGCAATGTGTGCCAGCTGTTGGCAATAGAAACTTGGTTGATGTCACGTTAATCGTCTAAAGGAGATGAATGAGTGCCAACTGTTTGGCAATATAAACTTGGTTGATGTCACGTTATTTGTCTGAAGGAGATGAATGAGTGCCAACTGTTTGGCAATATAAACTTGGTTGATGTCACGTTATTTGTCTGAAGGAGATGAATGAGTGCCAATTGTTGGCAACATAAACTTGCTTGATGTCACGTTATTTTTCTGACGGAGAATAATGTGAGCACATTAAGGACATGATACCATATTTCTCATTTCACTTGGAGAGCAGAAAAATACGTGCGCAACAGAAATACCAGTAAACAAATATTTAATCGTCAATTATGACTGATCGTATTAATTAATTGAAAATATCTCTTTGGACACAAATTTAGATTAAGCTCCAATGTAACTACGTGTGCATGCCTTATGTCACGTTGTGGGAAAATTTGCTAATGCAACATGTATACATACCTTCTTATAGTTAATTTTTAGTTAAGAGCATCAGCGCCTGACTTGGATATACATTATGTAAGAGTACGTCTATACACCCGATTCTGGACACAAAGAAAGTGTGTGTGTGTGTGTGTGTGTGTGTGGTTTAACCATTTATTCAACGACTCGTCGCCGGTAAATTTGTAGGGGATTCTACTACCAGGACGACGGGGCAGATACTCCGATGTTTGTTTTGCAAACTTTCAGTGATTGCATGACCGTTCAGCCTTTGGGAAAATGGGAACCAGAGAGTGACAAGTAAGAGTTAAACTTACTGATTAATTTAATGCAGTTTCCAAAGAGATTAGACCGTACCCAATCAAACCTGAAATATTTAAATCTAGGGTTGAGTCCAAACAAGCAACCGCTTATGTTCGAACTAAATCCATTTTTTCAATCAGTACATGTGTGAACCTCGCCAGGGGTGGATCACAGAGAAGTTGAGAGTCATTAGACTGTACTCCTAAGTTTCACACTGGTTAAAGGCGGGTAGGAAATTCTAGTTGGATATCTAGGCTTTGGATTTGCGAACAAGGCTTCTTGAGGTAACATATCTTCGCCCGAATAGTTGTATTACTTTCGTAAATAGGTGTTGCAAGATTGATACATTATTACCTATAGATAGTTTATCAGAACTGCAATCTTCCTCTTATAGCTGATTTGTCAACATATCGTAACCTAGCTTATAGCGAATTATTAACTTGCAAGATTAACGTAGGATATTTTTTGCTGGACTGGAATCGAAGTGCATTGTGTAATTTACTACTATGTTACATCAAAATGTATAACTGAATTTAGTAGCAAATTGTGTTAAAACTTGAACTTGCTTTATCAATATATAAATATATGGATTGTGAAATATACCGAGTTAGTTATTGTTGAACGTATCCACGCATAATTAGATATGTGTACATTTGTAAGGGTCTTTTATAATTTGTAGGGTAGGAAATGCATATGATTGCTGTTGATAATGACAATTACTACATCGAGAAGTTATCAGTTAGGGATGTGTATGCATGTATTAGAAACAGATCATAATAATAATATTATTATTATTATAGCACAAGTATCACAGAACAAAGCGTCTATGGAATATTTTAGATGTGAGTACATGTGTTGATCTAATAATTAATTCGCCATTATATTGATAAAAGGTCAGTGAGAGTGTGGTGAATTTTTCTAAGATTAGAGTGAGGAGACAAGAATGTTAAGTCCCTTCTAATTTTACAGGAAGCTTTCCGGGTGGGTGTTTGAGTTAGACACCCTAGGCGTTAATACGGACGTCATCAGATTGTTTGGATTTGCAGTGCAGGAAAGCCCATGTGATAGAGACCACCGGAAGTGTCTGAGGAACGGATCCGGAAAGCACGTTGTCAAGGGTACCGGATGTAACAAAGAGAAAAAAGAGGCAGATAGTGATTGACAGACGAGTAAGAGAGACAACACTGAAAGGAAACGCTCTCACTTAAGACCTTTAAGTTCATGTGATGAAATAGTAATTGGCAACTGTTAATAGGTAATTGCTTGTATTTGTTCGAAAGAAATTGCGATTGAGAAATTTATCGATACAATTATTGAATAAATTACTATATTTTATTAAACTGTTATAGTTTGCATTCTGCGTTATTTATATACCTAGACCGTCGACATTGCTGACTGGGGGCTGGAAGCTATTTGAAGTGTAATTGTCCACATTTCTCCGGTATTAGAAATAATACCGTATGAAGCATGTGACACTCTAACATCATTCAAATGGAGGCTAACAAACCATCTGATTTAGGATAATTCTAATATGACTCAAAAGAAAGACCGAAAGACTACCTGATTTAGGATACACAATAATCAGTATTGTCTTGTAGAAAAGCGATAAATATAAAGAATGATCAGGTTATAGACACGAGATCAACAAACATGTTCATTCTACTCCCGGAAGTGATGGAGGGAGAATATTATGCATGGGGTTATGCTAAAAGTCAATATGGCATATACGATCCAAAACTCAACATTGAAAATGCACATGCATACTTATTTACCTAATGCATTTTGTCAATAATTAGTGTCGGCAAACCTACGTGTTCATTTACATTGGTGTCGGCAAACCTACCTGTTCATTTACATTAGTGTCGGCAAACCTACCTGTTCCAAGAATATGTTCTTGATACTGCTCCTTCTGAATAAAATCTGAAATTGAGATCGAATGACTAACAGAAAGCAAACTGATTGAATGACTAAGTCAAAAGAAAGAAAATGCGGTGGAATAAATATGTCAACAGAAAGAAAATTGAGATGGAATGACGAAATCAACAGAAAGCAGACGGAGATAGAATGCAACATCCACAATAATAAAACCTTCCTGAAGTCATATTTATGTTCACACTGCCACATGTGAAAAGGTAGATCGCACACGAGATCAAAGTTCAAAAACGAAACAAAATAAAAATTATTTAAATGGCTTATCAAACAAATGCAATACGTGGATAATGATTTCTAATATACATGTCATAAAATAGTGCTATAACATCACAACTGAATCTGTGAAATTAGTTGTAAAATATACCGATTTTTAGAAAGGAGGAGCAGAAAAAAGATAGAAGGGAATTTTGTGCTACATTTCGTTTCGATTTGTCTTTAATTTCAGTTATAAATATCCACACCCTTATATTTTTTCATTATTATAAAACATAAGTTCAGAAATTTAATACGGAAGGCAATAATAATGATTATGTATGCAATATTGGACTTCTGATAGTATATTCTTAAAAAAATATTTATATTTAACCTGGAGCAAATGAATCACTTAACTTCAACGAAGCTCACAAATGAATATTCTCATTGTTAAAGACTGTAAACTGCATATTCAGACATTCGGCCAAATTAAACCAAAGGTATAGGAGTCATTTCACTTCATTTGTGTTGAGAATATCCGATAGAACCCAAATCCATTCCAATCCAAAGCCATATACTAAACCAGTTTATTCTAGGAGAGGCCTTGGATTAGTTAATCCGTGTCCAAGCCCATTTTGCTTTAATAAAGCAACATTGTCAAATGTTCAAGCGGAGAAACCAAAACTGTCAAAAAGCAGATTATTTTTTATATTGGATTTGGATTGCAACGATAGCCACGTTTCACAAAATTAAAATAAATAACAAAGTAAATAAAGAAGCAGTGAAGGACTTACCTAAACTAACAAAATAACTGCTAAATGTATATGATATGTTAAATCCCGTTCTTTCAAATGCAAAGTCTGCCATGTTTGTATAAGAATTTGTGTCAAAACTGACTCTTCCACTACGAGTCACAAATTCGATATATAAACAATTTGTAGAAGAATATAACGTCACATTTTCATATTGTCCACAGAATGTTCCTATTGACTGAGACTGTGGTTTGCAACCATCTCTGACTTCAACGTAGTCGAACGGGCAACTGAAATTTTATACAAAATGGAATTAATTATTTCTCAATAAATCCGAGGTGATTTTTTTTTCGTTACTGATTTATTTAATTGTTTAGTATTAGCTTAATGATATTACGTTTTGTTAAATGCTATAGAAATAATCTTTTGATGCGATCAAGATCTTACAAAATTTTTCCTTTCAAATGAAAAACTGAAACTGATTTTCTTGAATGCATACCTTTTAACGTATAATCATCGTGTTTTTTTTAGTAAATCTTAAATCCAAAAGAGTATGACTCTCTTACTGTACACACATGACACTTGGTAAAAAGTGAAAACATATACTCACTAGTCACCTCCGTGGAAGAGAGAAAAATGACTAAACACCAATTTAATCCGCTCCAAACTCTCACCCTGCAGCAGATAATAGCACCGGAAATTATCGGGGTAAACTCCAGGGTATGTTGGAGACATGATGTAGCCTGTTCTTATTACACCTTTGCTATTGATTGTATAACCACATTCGTGACTTGAATCATGTATTCCAATATTGTATGGATCTAAAAACAATAGAACAGGTTTGAGGTTAACGCACTTTTATGCACGATTGTACAGACGCTATTTTAATAATAAATGATTAATGCAGCAAATAACCTCGAGTAAGTTTCAGAGTTTTAAACATCTGTAGCAAATGATGGTTACAGAATCCAGTAGATTTTCATCTGGTATTTACTGCTCGAAAATTGTATACATTCACACCATATCATCATCATCACCATCACCACTACCACCAACTTCATTATTATCATCATCATTGCTATCAGGTCGGAGCAAGGAAAAGGCATGACTCCTCTATTATGCTGCATTGAATGAGCTGCGACGTTTATTTGTGAGCTCAATTCATACAAATGAACAATCCTTATATTACGAACTATATATAGGAGAATAGTACTTAATAACCATGACATTTGTTTAGGGAGGGGGTGGGGTGGGGTAAATTACAGAAAGCGTATAAGTGCATAATGATTTTTGCTCTGTGAAGAAACCGTTAATATTGTATAGTTTTAGCTTGTCGTTTAATGCCGGAATTATGGTAATTTAAAGCATTGATAGATTATGTTAATAAAAACATTAAAAAAATGCAGGAAGTAATGCAGGAAGTAATGCACGAGAAACGAAGCGTACATATTTGGCTGACTCTAAAAAGCATACACACAAGTATATATTTTACTTTCATTACCTGCGCTAATGAATTCAAATTCGCCTTGAAACCCCTTATCTGATTTAGATGCATCAGAAAAGAAGACAATGGTGATGATATTGTAAACGGAGATAAGTAGTTTCGGAAGCTCCTCCAACGATTCGCCACAGAACCTTCCCAAAACCGGACCGTCCAGAAGATTGTCAACGGTGCTTTCCTTAAGCTGAATATAGATGTCAACGTAGTCATATCGACATCTGAAATATGGTTATAGAATCATCTGAAATATGTTACTATGACCATATTATATGACCATAAGCATGACTATATGACCATAGTCATGATGATTATATGACTATACTGATTATTTTAATACCCTAGTGATGATTATATGACAATAGTGGTGATTATATGACCATAGTCAGGATGATTATATGACTATAGTGATGATTATATGACAATAGTGGTGATTATATGACCATAGTCAGGATGATTATATGACTATAGTGATGATTATATGACAAAAGTGGTGATTATTTGACCATAGTCAGGATGATTATATCACTATAGTGATGATTTTAAGACCATATTGATGATTATATGACCATAGTAATGATTATATTACAGTAGTGATCATTATATCACCATATTCATGATCATATGACATAGTAATGATTATATGACCATTGTGATGATTATATGACCATAGTAATGATTATATGACCATAGTGATGATTATATGACTATATCCATGGTCATATTACCATACCAGTCCTAATACTAACCTCTTAATGCTGAAGGAAAAGGCATGACTCCTCTATTATGCTGCAACGTTTATTTGTGAGCTCAATTCATACAAATGAACAATCCTTATATTACGAAATATATAGAAGAATAGTACTTAATAACCATGACATTTGTTTAGGGAGGGGGTGGGGTGGGGTAAATTACAGAAAGCGTATAAGTACATAATGATTTTTGCTCTGTGAAGAAACCGTACCATTTTTGTAAGTCTTTGTTTTGACCGGGCCGGGGATCGATCCCACGACCTCCCTCACCGAGGCGGACGCTCTAACCACTAGACCACTGGAACGGTCCACACAAGTTTATTCAGAACTTTATCCATTAGGACGTGTGTTGCTTATTCTAGGATTATTTGGGATTTAATTAGCAATATCGTAATGTTTTTACATTTTCACTTAGTATTCTAGGGAACAAAATATTTGCTGAATTTTACAAAGCTTGTTGCTTCTCTTTCTTTTCTCTGACTTATGTTAGGACCATAGAGTCGTGAGATATGTTTATATATATATTTTGAATATGGTTAAAGAATCGTATCTAATATGTTAATGGAATTTACAGAAATAGTGTCACAAATCATCTAAGAACAGGTCATATGATCATCACTATGATGATATAATCATCACTATGGTCATATAATCATGACTATGGTCATATAATCATCACTATGGCCATATGATCATGACTAAGGTCATAAAATCATCATTATTGTCATATAATCATCACTAATGTCATATTATCATATCCATAGTCATATAATCATCACTATTGACATATGATTATCACTATGGTCTTAAAATCATCACTATGGTCATATCATCATCATGACTATAGTCATATAATGATCACTATTATCATATATTTATCACTATTGTTATATAATCATCATGACTATGGTCATGTAATCATCATCACTATGTTCTTATAATATGGACAAATAATCATGAATATGGTCATACTATCATCACTATGGTCATAAAATCATCATCACTATAGTCTTATAATATGGTCATATACTCATCACTACGGGCATATAATGACCATGACTATGGTCACATAATCATCACTATGGTCATATAATCACCATGACTATGGTTATATAATTAATCCCTATGGTCATATAATCATTACTATTGTCATATAATCATCACTACTGTCATATGATCATCATGATTATGGTCGTATAATCATCATGGCTATTGTCGTATAATATGGTCATATAATCATGACTATGGTCATATCATCATAACTATTGTCATATAATCATCATGACAATGGTGGTATAATCATCATGACTATTGTCTTATAATGTGGCCATATAATTATGACAATGGTCATATAATCATCACTATTGTCATATAATAATCATGACTATGATCATATAATCATCATCACTATGGTCATATAGTATGGTCATATAACTATGATCATATCATCGTCATGACTATGGTCATATAGTCATCACATTGGTGATATAATCATCACTATCGTCATATAATCATCACTATGGTCATGTAATCATCATGACTATGATCATAGTCATCACTATCGTCATATAATCATCATGGCTATGGTCATATTATCACGACTATTGTTATAGAATCACAGTGTGGTCATATAATCATCACTGGTTATATAATCATGTGTAAATATTGGCAATGAATTATCAGAAATAGGGCAACAAATCATTGGAAATATTGTCAAATAAACATTGAAATATGGATATAGAGTCACCTGAAATACAGCCATACGAAGATCTGAAATATGGTAATCTTTGCTTCAGAACCTCCATGTATAACTCTACCGAGGTATAATTTCTGACATCGCCACGATTTGTTCAGGTCCTTTGATCACTACTTAGAATTAGGACAAAACATTATGGCTCGAAAAGTGATGGACACATGAAACTGCTCTTCTATTATTTCCAGACAACGTTGTATAGTTATATCTCTTGCTGTAAATTGCCCCTACTATTCTAACATGTAGGAATCCAGAATGTTCCGTAGATTTTGTGTTTTGTGTTTGTTTTGTATATGTAAGTTGTTTAATATTCCCCTCATGAAGATCATGTTTAGTCCAAAACATACATACATACATACATACATACATACATACCGCTCTGATGGTGTAAGTGGTTAGATGCGGCACCCGGCCGATTCATACCTAAGCCTCATCAAATAATACTAACAGCTGCTTTACCTGGCGCTCAGCATTAGGAGGTTACTGTTACGACGGGTCGGCCTGGTGTTAGGATAATGTGACTGGGTGGACATGACACTACATGTATGCAGTGTGATGCCCCATTGCTAGACAGCACGATAAACTGCCACACTGCAAACATCGTTGCGATATAATAAAATTGTTAAAGCTACGTTAAAAATCTAAACATACACACACACACATATAAATACATACATAAACAGACACGCACACACACACACACACTATATACATATATATATATACATATATATATATATATATATATATATATATATATATATATATATATATATATATATATATATATATATATATATATATATATATATATATATATATATATATATATATATATATATATGTGTGTGTGTGTGTATGTGTGTGTGTGTGTGTGTGTGTGTGTTTTATCAGTCCATAAATTTGCTATGTGTGAGAAATCTTGATTGTCCTAACAAAAAAGGATTTTAAATAAGAAAATGATGCAAACTTGAATTAAGTTTGCTTTTCAGCAGCGCCTTAGCAAAGATCCGAAAATGCAGTAAACGCTATTTTCTTGTGGAAACTCTCAATGGCGTAAAAATTAGCAGGAAAATATGTCTGGATAACACTCATGATGGTAAGAAGAATTTAAGTTTTAAAAGGACGCACCATGGCCATTTGAGTCATCTCGTTTGTGTACATATGTTAGGCAATGTTTCACTTAAAAGATAACAAAACTGAATACTTTTGTAAGATCTGTATTTCGTTCCTAACCATTAGGAATGTCTTGTCTTCTATAGCATAGAATTATTGTTCCCATAAGACTATAAAATCAATTGCCTTGTAATATTAGACGATGCATTAGTTCCCACGATGACTTATTTTATCTCATGTTGCAAAGCCTTAAATATAACAGTGTAACGATCGTCGAACAACTTCCTAATATATCTTAGAAAAATGGTTGAAAGAGAGTATTTATATTTTTTGAATACATGTGTCTCTGGGTAGTGATATAATAAAATATACCTTTGTTGTGAAATACATGTGTTTAAAAGCAATGGTTGAAGAGTATTTACTTACTGGGATACGTGCGTCAAAACAAAATGAACACACACACATACACACACACACACACACACACACACACACACACACACACATATATATATATATATATATATATATATATATATATATATATATATATATATATATATATATATATATATATATATATAATTTATACTTATCGAGTTTGTCAACACTTAAGTATTACGTAATGCTTTATATAAATTTATTTTCAAAATCAGAGATTAGGTTCATCATAGCCTATGTTATATCTAGCAAAATATCACACCAATGTTATAAATTAACTTCCGAACCTGACACGTGCAAAATGAAAAACACGATCTTCCCTGAGTCTTAATTATTTTCAAGACAAAGAAGAGAAAAGAAACACAAAATAACGAACGGTACATAACACTGGCATCCGAACATTCCTTTGTAAATTTGTAAATTTTCAATTTCAATTTAGATCTCGTTAAAAAAAAAGAACCTTTTCAAATTCGTGATAGTGATATTGCACGAAACTTGATTGATCTGTGATTCTCTACAAACCGGATGAAATGCCGCTCGTGTGACACTTTAATTTGTTGATGATAGCTAGTGTAACACGAAAAAGACCTCTCACCAGAAAAAGGTCATTAAACCGCATGAAATAACGTTATCAATCAAGAAATACCTAATGAGAGGCTTAATGGAAATAAGAGCAGCTGTCCGAAATTAACTTCCGAGAAAAGAGTTTCCATGAGTAAAGTCACGAAGTTGTCCTCGACGTTCAAACATCGCCAGGGAAACTTCACAAACCTCCATACTTCCTTTACTTAGTATCAGCCTATGGATGCTTGGATGCTAGCCAGTCTTCGACGGCTGTGTATGAGTTATTATGTTGTAACTATACCTGGATGCTGGGATAGCTCTTTGGCAGAGTAGTAAATAGAAGGTTTGATACATAGATATCACTGTACAATACGTACAAATTAAAATTTATATTACTTAGCTAAGCTTTATCTGATACTCGCAAGATTCATTCATGGACTAAATATTATTCTCTCACTACAAGGTAACATTTTAAGGTGGTAATTTTATGAAATGACAACCAGTAAGCGTGGTTTTTACGATTCTGGCAATTATTCAGATGCGAGAATTAAATATTTTCTTTGTCCTGTTGATTTAATTGGGTTTGTTCCATTGACTTAGCTAACTTTCATATGTACCGGGCGGATAGGTTTAGATATATATATTTTGTTGTCAAATTATATGCAATAACTTTTTGGTATAAAACTTGTCACAACTGATACTGTTCTCACTTTATGCATGGTGTACAAAATAAAAAGCTATAAATCATGACAGCACATAGTAAGCATAGCAAACTAAACAAAATTCAAATCACTCACCCTCATAAAATGATTGTGTACGAACGAATAAGTACCTGCTGTAAATGCTGCCTGTCTGAGGAGAATGATTGCTTTACGCGCCTTACAGGAATGAACTGATGTTTCGCTTGGGACATTAACACACCAAAATTTACAGAAATCATTACCGACTGTTTATAATGTTAATGTCTGAGTTATTGCTCACTACCCTTTTCTTTGGAAAAGTGTTAACTTCTGAAGGAATATAAAGATATAACTATTTGTCGGAATTGAAACTGGAGTAGACTATATTGTCTGTTAGGCATAAATGGGACAGATATGAAATAGGAGTAGTCAATAATATTAGTTAGACATACAATTTTATGTCTAATAGATAAAGTAGGCTATTCCTTTTCCATTTCTGTCCAATTTATGTCTAGTAGATAACGTTAGCCATTCCTATATAATTTATGTCTAATGTATGTCTAACAGATACAAAAGGCCATTCCTATTTGATTTCCATCCAATTTATGTCTAGCAGATGCAATAGGACATTCCTATTTCATTTCTGTTCAGTTGCTGTCTAATAGATACAACAGACCGTTCCTATTTTTTGAAAATTGCGTTCTTGTATACATGACATTAATTTAGTGGACAGAAATTTTGGTGAAAATAACATTTTCTTTTCCTTATAAGTATTGAAAGAAGATTGTATATTTCGAATAGCAAATTGAATACCTTCCTTTAAACGCTTGCACCCGTTCACACGAAGCACTTTTGCTGGAATCCAGGTCATGTAAATGACAGTAAGGTTCGTCACAAGACTTTGAGCATTACGCAATGATTTGTTTGTAATATTCCTTTAAGCGAGCGCAGCAAAGCCTATGCCGTGTAACGAATTCTGTCTTGTAGTATTAATATTACACAATGACAAATAGCAACAAAGTTTTAATCTGTTTTGAATTCTACAAATTCAAAAGAATATTGATACCAATAACATGTAGTAGCAATGTTGGGGCTACAAACCATTAACATCAGTGACCAATTTAGTCTGATTAAATGACGAGCTTTGCGTCAATAAATTCGTATACGTTTACTCTCATGGTGTGTGTGTGTGTGTGTGTGTGTGTGTGTGTGTGTGTGTGTGATTATGATTTTTAACATAGCTTTAACAATTCAGTCATATCGCTACGATGTCTGCAAGTGTGAGAGTTTATAGTGCTGTCTAGCAGTGGGGCGTCTTGCCTCAGACATGTAGCATGATGTTCCACTTAGTCATATTACCCTGACACAAGGCCGACCAGTCCTAAAAATAACCTCTTAATGTTGAGCGCCTAGCTTTTTGTAAGTCTTTGGAATAACTTGGCTTGGGTTCGAACCCACGACCTCCCACTTCCGAGGCGGACGCTCTAACCACTGGGCCACCGGAACGGTCGTACTCTCCTGGTAGATTAATAACTTTTAAATGCTTTGAACTTTCTAAATATTTATTTTCTCGACAATAGCTCGCGTTCTCGGGCTATCCAGTATGGCAACCACATGATATATAACACATCACATTATTCTGGAATATTTATCCAGCCCCATGCCTAATTATTCTTCCATCATGCAGGGCATATTCAACCTGCTCAGTATCATGCAGGCCTCTTGTTAAGTGGTATATTTCTCCAGCACGGTACCAATTATTCTGACTTCCTGATATCTTTTATTTAGGGATGTACAATTCATCAAAACCTTTTCGGTACATATTTGGTACATGTTCTGAATGTCTATGATATGTCGTGAAATAATGATTCTTGGTTGAAGCAGCGTTGTAACATTTCTGAAAATTAACTTCTACTAACCCCTTGCAGTGACCCAGCGCTATGAAGTCGACTTCCCTGTTGTCCAACTTTGATAACAAAACAAAGCTGCCGGTGTTTCTTCTGATTTGCTGGGGGGAAGGCATCTAACTACAATTGCGTCGGTAAATTTAATACCACTTCTTGTTGCGTAACAGACTGAAAAATTCGAATGTCTTGTTCATGTTGTTGCAGTCGATTTTAATGATATCAAATAGGATCCCGGAGTTATCTTTTCCATCGAGACCTTCTATATGTAGTATTGCATCTAAGTTGGATATCTGAAACGTCGAGGTTGTGTCGGTTGTGTCAGTAATGTTTGCGGACTGGACCCTATCAAAATCAGTATGCGCCTGATATTTTGCGCCGGATTCAGCTTGTAGATAACAACTTTATCATAGTTAACCCTGTCATTACCAATAAGCATAGCAAGTCGGGCCAGTTATCTTGTAATGACAATCTGGAAACAGCAAAAGAAAAAAAAAGTATATATAAAAAAAATGCCGTGGAACCGCTGTGTTCTGTGAAGCAAAATTGAGCACGTTCCTGCCGGTATTTAACTCAGCATCAACGTGTCAACATTCAGCTGAGCTGAGTCAACAATCGGCATGTTGAGTCAACTACTGTTTTATCCACGCAGTCATATATCATGTTGTATACAGCTTTCTTGACAATAATCGACGCTGGTGAGGCTGATGGAACACACGGCCCTGATATTTCTCAGCCAGCTGTCGAAAGAACTTGTTTGAGAAGAAAGTAAAGTTGCAGACAAGCTGGTGTTGCCATCGGGCTAAATAACAGGATCACAATGATCTATCTCTTCCGGACGACAAAATAATAAAGCCATCTGGATCGATCGACAACGCAGCGTAACCGAAATCAAATTATATTGCAGTCACCTGAGGGCATACGGATAGATAACTCGACAAATTGTATCCCATTTTTGAATACAAATGGATGTTTTCTCTCGACAAGAAACTATGCCAAGAAATATGCTGAATCGTTTGATCACTAGTTACCTGCAATCGGCAAATGAATATTCGATTATCTGGGGTAGACTATAGCGTTATGGTTACCTCTAGCAGGTGGAACCATGACTGGATCTATCGCCATGAGCAAGACGGCTGTGATCAGCGGACAACGACAAGGCGAGTTACAGACAAAAGAAACTGTATGCTATTAACAAAATCGGAGATATGATGGAACGTAACCTAACTGTACCGAAAGGAAATACTTCACCATATAAGACCCACATAACCACAACCTACTTTGCCGTCAACACGTCCTATGCAAGTGCAGGATACACAAAAAAGTGTCGACCTGTTGCCTATACTCACCAGTGATTTATCGCATCCGCATCATCGGGTTACTCGGTAATTTACCAGCCATAGTGCGCATTCGCAAATGATCTAGTCCCTACTAATGATGGAAATGAGCGTGAGACTGATTGGGTCTGTACCGGCGTCTGAATCCAAATACAATGCCATTTTGTGTTTAATATTTCGGAAATTTCATCCACTTGGCTGGACTTCCGTAACATAGCAGAAATTGCGATGGCAAACTTCGCGGACAGAATGTTGATATATTAGCTTGGTCTACTCTGTACCATAACGATAAACCGACTGGGGGCGACGCTGCTGAAATTGATTGTTCGGGATCCTAATACGATTAAACATACAATCATTCGGCTCACTCGTTATACATCTGAGATAATTCCGGGCTGACGTACATTCGGATTTTCGCTCTTGACGATCTTCTGTAGATTCTTGTCATCAACTATATGGATGTCAGCATCATCTTATCAGCAAAGCTACCACTAGGTTTTATCTGCAAGGTTTGATCAAAGTAGTTGCCATCAGGTTTCTATATGCGGAATTACACCAGGATTTTACGTGCGGAGATACCTTTAGAAATTTATCTATTAAGTTATATATTATATCTGATGTTGCAAGAAAAATTCGAGAACTAAATGGGTTTCTTTTCAAGAGCATACATTGCGACGTACTGGATAAACAAGAAGCTAAGGATCATTACTTGATGACTCCAGTACTAAAAGAGAAACGATATCTTCTCAACAAAAATCCTAGTAAAGAAAATGAAAACCATCTGATGAGTAAAGTAACCCAAAATTAAAAATCTGAAGAAAGAGATAAGGCAAACCCAACACGAGACTGATCCGGAAAAACTCGTGATAGTTGCAGATCAGCAGAAATGGTGAAACATCTCGAGATAGCAGGAAAAAGGATCATCCAAGAGCTTCATCCCGATATTTTAACATCGGTTCTTGACTAATGAAGAAAATAAGGCGAATACTAGAAGAAACTTCAGCTGATAATCATTAAAAGAATCACGAAATGTAAGGACTTGATTGTGGCCAAGAAGAATTTGTAAAACAGCAAGGCACCTCAGGTGTAGATAATCACAAATTCTTCGTAGATATCGTTATCCAATACGAAAATGTAAACATCATAGTGAAAGTAATATTAATGCTAGATCAAACACTATAAGGTATGTGCAGTTTCTGAAAAACGACTATGAACCACCTCCTTAGCCACAGCAACCACCTACCGCAGCCTCAGCCAGAGCCACCGCGAGCTGAATTAGATATCGGTAAACTCGCATAAGCTTACTAACGGATGAAAACCTTCCCTGGTGGCACTAAAAAAGGACACAGCTGGATCTATTTGTATACTGCACTAGCCAACGTGTGGTCATTTACAACTGAACGAGTAGAAACTGTGAAAGAGTCTTTCAGAGTTAAATCGGTTAAGGTAGGACATTTTGATAATGCATCAGTAGTTGCTGATACTACCATACACAGTGATATCTGTAAAAGGATGGTGGACGAAAAGAGCTCAATTATATCGTGACAAGTATGTCAAAATTATACAGGCTGATTAGTACTCTTTCATAGCAACCACCGACACCACAGCTGCTACCACAGCCACAACACACACATCAGTCTTCTCAGCTACAAAATGCATAAGGTAGATATCGCGAATTTATAATCGCCTAAGTATATGGATTAGTTGATATAACTACCAGGAGGATGAAGCAACAGTTGATAAAACTATTGCTTTAGTAAAATCTGTAAATATTTTTACACCGTATATCGGAACTGCAAAACATAGCTCGAAGCCCCGACTAAAGTAAATAAATGATATTTTGATGACGCACAATCAAATGGACTAAATAGTGAATATTACCTACCAAACCTCAAAAGAATGAGAGTCAGCGAACTTAAAACTATCAATAGCATGGTTACTTTCAACAGCGTACTGTTTATATATATATATATATATATATATATATATATATATATATATATATATATATATATATATATATATATATATATATATATATATATATATATATATATATATATATATATATATATATATATATATAAAGACTGATTCAACACCACATGCTCTGAAGTTCGTGAAAGCATATTACTTAGTATCGTATTATACGAAAACACCCAGTGAATCTTCTACGGACAGACACGCTCAGATGATCCCATTTCTTCACTCATTTAGTTGTGAGTTCACGGATGTGAAAGACTTCGCCAATAAACATGTAATAGAAATCACTCTTCTCCGTACTAGTTATTTTCCTAAGTCACCATCATCAGATCCAGCATTCAAGAAATAGATCACACAGGACACATATCACGCGTAAAACAACATATCTTGATCACAGCTTTGATTCCCAAAACCCACAAACTAATCCGTCAAATACTACTGAATGAATATGTGGTACCTATCCGAATCGAATTCGCGAAAGACTTGCAGAGGCCTACTATCACGTGATCAAGTATGCTGCTGCAGGAACTGCGACGTCGACATAGTATCATCTGCTGTTTTCTTTATCAACTTGATCTTCCCTTTCACACTACTCGAAGAAGTATAGTTAGTCATAAACTTGGGAAAATTTGAAGCTATACCAGACAGCATATGTGCTGTAGAACGCCGAGTTTGCCACGCCATTGCAGGAAAAGTAAGCTTACCAGACGATTGATATCATGAGCCAAGACAGCCATAACCGCCTCCAGATTCGTGATGCGATTGTCATCACAAAATACTATTCACGTGATCAACTACTATTCCAGTTGGAATCAACCAGTGAAAACACGCAAGAACAAATCGAAGCGCTGAAATATTTGTCATCGGTATGTTGTTTCTGGAAATCATTACTCTGATGTAACTTCGATTGTTCGATCTTTTGAAATCCGTTTTTTTTATACGGTGACGGACGCTGCCTTTCTCGTCCGCCTCGTATCGACATAAACTGGAAGATTTAAATGCCATAAGAGAGCTCACTTTTTGTATTGTCGTGACATGGCGTTGATAATGATATCACAACGTTCCGGCTCCCGGATTATGTCGTAAATTGACACACGAAACAGCGTCCACAGAGCAACAGCTAACAAACTTTTATCTGGTGATGAATCGGCTATTATTGTCAATATGAATTCAGACAATAGTGGCCAATCATATGTATGTCTAATGACGTGGTTCCCTTCGGTCCACAGTCATTGATCGAGCAACTGAGACAACTTGACATCTGATGATGAACCAAAATCGGTAAAATAATTGATACCTCCAAAAATATCGATCGCGATTGGGTCATTGTTGTATTTTCCAAAAACATGTTGTGGAATCGTATCATATTCCGGACAAATTCTAAGTTGATCCAGCGAACATTTCCTGAAGAATGCATCTAACAGAAGTCCCCGTGTGGCAAACGGCGAAACCTCTTATCGATTTTGTACTTGGGGCAAATATTAATCGACCAAATTATCAATCTTTCGAACAAAGGGGCACATGACTTCATGCAAGATTATTCCTCCATCATGAATCATATACGCATTCGGGTTGTGTCCGTTCCTGAGATATCTCCGATGCAAGTGTTGTTGCCAACTACGTTGGTGCTGTCATCGATCTCTACACATCATCTGATTAGTGATTCAAACAGTGACCCCTCGGCATGCCAGTGTGAAAACGTGTGATTGTGTCTTCACTTTCCTTTATCAGATGTAGGCAGAAGGGCAGCAGCCGATCACAGTAGCTCATTCAGATCCATCTAGGGTCATATCCAGGGTGCTGTACCATTTCACTGATTTTTCCTGGATCTTATTCGATGATACAAACTTTATCTCGTACAAATTCTAGATCAATGCTTATCAAACCATGTTTTATATGATCATTTTTCCAAATGACCAATTGCGCTTATATCACTGATGTTATCCTTCCTAAGCCTGCTACTTAGGAAGATGTGGCTATAACCTATCGGAACAGTCGAAATAGAACTGATCGTGACTAAATCAGTTAGTATCAGAAAGTATCAGGGACATACTGACATCTGAACAACAATGACAACTATCTGCTGATTGATCTATCAAATATGATAACGATAATATATTGTGACACGGCATGAGCTGCATGTCGCGGACACATATTGAATCTGGTTAGGGTGACAAAATAATTTTTTTCTAAAATAAGCGAAAACACCGTTTTCCGGTCTTAAATTTTGTTTTATCTTAATACTTTCTTGATGACATTCGATCGCTCTCGACAGTCTTAGCACAGCTTGGACCCCTGAGGGATGGGTTAATTAAAATATTTCGTTTAACGAAATCATGTTTGCGCTCGGATCGGCGTTTTTCGTTACCACTCCCAGTGTCCACATGGCCTTACACAAATTTCGATTCAATAAACCCGCAATTGATCAACAATTTAATTTTCGGTGGTGGATGAGGCTGTGATTTTGCCCCGATCCAGGATATTTGTTTTGTTCATTAATGGGAAGATGATTTATTTTTGCTACTAATATAATGGCTATTTATTTTATAAATCAGAGCAAGAATATTTATTTCGAGCTATAATAGGTCCCGATATTTTTGTTTTCTTCAACAAATCCCAGGCACCCCTTCCCTCCCGAAAATGAAATGGTCGGTCCCTAAGAGTATGATTCTAATTAATTTATCTAGGGACCTATACGAAACCAAACGGCAAAAAGAAAATAGATTATTAATGTAAGGAAATAGTCCGAAATTGTAGACTTTGTTCCATTACGTTCTGATTGTATATTCCGCTTAGATGTCTGGACACATTAAAGATAAAAGTAAATCATACCGATGGGAAATTCGTCATGTTTCTTGTGTTCCTTTATTTATTTACGACAATACAAGGTCATGGTAAAAATCGATCGACTCTTAACTGACAGTTGCGACGACCACTCAAAGAAATACTTGACGAACGTAATTGTGTAGCTACAGAGGTAATATTATAGTCAATGAATTTAGAACGGCAAATCCTACAAGATATTTGGAAGGAGAGAAATGAAAATGCTATGTGAATCTTTTGTAACCTCTAATTCTCAAAGAAACCATGAGATATATTAAAAGTGTATTTTGTTAAATGTATATTTTGTACATATAGAGCATAGTGTATATCGAGGTAGATTTACATACATGTATGCATAGATGATTCATATTTAGCAAAATATTTTGTTTTGGTGACTATTTCGGTCTTCTACGTAACCTATATGAATTCTATTTTTCCTTTTGTTTTTAAATTTTTATTTTGTTATCTAATGTTTTGGTATTTCATGCGGCTACGCATTTACATTCACATTCAGTATATTGTCATTGGTACAAACCCATGTGAAAATATATCTGCAATGTTCTGTTCTTCAAAAGGTAAATTATGTAAAGAGAACTGTTTAATGTGATTTGTCTGTGATATAGCGTGTAATTGACATAACTAATCCATATCATATAGTGTATAACAGTCGTAACTAGTCCATATCATATAGTGTATATCAGTCGTAACTAGACCATATATAGTGTATAACAGTCGTAACTAGACCATATAATGTACTGTATAACAGTCGTAACTAGTCCATATCATGTAGTGTATAACAGTCGTAACTAGACCATATCATGTAGTGTATAACACTCGTAACTAGTCCATATCATAGTATATGTCAGTCGTAACTAGACCATGTCATATAGTGTATAACAGTCGTAACAAGACCACATCATGTTGTATATAACAGACATAATTGCACCGTAATATGTAGTATACAACAGAAATAACAATGCCATATCATATAGCGTATAATACATACATACATACATACATACATACATACATACATACATACATAAATACATACATACTACGAAACATCGTTCTGATTAACAGAAAGCATTAATTATTACCAACTACGTAAAGTTATACAAATGAAGTGAGCTAAAGCCAGCACAAATCATTTAAGATAATAATGGATGCAAATTCAAACGCATGCGCAAAACCAGGAATAAATAAATCTGCATGCGTTAAGGACACTATTGTTTATGACCTGTTACAACGCTCATAATTTTGTATGGCAAGAAATATCAAAGTGTTTGCATCAGACCACGTGGGTCACATCGGCCTGGTCTGGGCAGGGTTTGAACCTGTACAATTGCTGTTTCAAGCTCGGCATTTTAACCACTGAACCAACGCAGCTTCCCTATTAAAAGTGCTAGCTGATGTGGAGGAATCAACGAAATAAAAGCAGTAATTAGTGTTAAGAATTTCTTATGAACAACAAATGCTACTTCGTATATATTGTTTGAACGGAGTCTTTGAGATACTACATAATGATCGCGATATTCAATGATCAGTGATTATCAGAGTGGGATAATTGCACCATATATTTGGAGTGATTGAGCAAACTTAATTAATGACGACAGGTCTTTTCACTTCTGGTATCATTCCAATACATTTTTTTCCCAAATCAGTCTCATGATTACATCACAGGAACACATATATTCAAATCATTCTCTTGTTTTACGTCACAGGATCAAAGATATTCAAATACATTTCTTGCACTACTTAACAGGGACAAAGTTATTCAAATCAAACTTGCACTACATTACATCACAGAATCAAAGATATTCTAATCATTCTCTTGCATTACGTCACAGGATCAAGTATATTCAAATGATTATCTTGCATTACATCAAAGGGTCAAAGATATTCAAATAAGTCTCTTGCATTACATCATAGAGACAAAGTTATTCCAATCAGTCTCTTGCATTACATCACAGGAAAAATATATTCAAATCATTGTCTTGCATTATATCACAGGGACAAATATATTCCAATAAGTCTCTTATGTTACGTCACAGGATCAAACATATTCAAATCTTTCTCTTTCATTACGTCACAGGATCAGATATATTCAAATCATTATCTTGCTTTACTTCATAGGATCAAAGATATTCAAATCTTTCTCTTGCATTACGTCACAGGATCAAATATATTCAAATCATTATCTTGCTTTACTTCATAGGATCAAAGATATTCAAATCTTTCTCTTTCATTACGTCACAGGATCAGATATATTCAAATCATTATCTTGCTTTACTTCATAGGATCAAAGATATTCAAATCTTTCTCTTGCATTACGTCACAGGATCAAATATATTCAAATCATTATCTTGCTTTACTTCATAGGATCAAAGATATTCAAATCTTTCTCTTGCATTGCATCTTGAGATCAAAGATATTTAAATCATTCTCTTGCATTACGTCACAGGATCAAAGATATTCAAGCCAGTCTCTTGCAATAAATCACATGAACACATAAATTCAAACCAGGCTCATGCATTACGTCACAGGATCAAAGATATTCAAGCCAGTCTCTTGCAATAAATCACATGAACAAATAAATTCAAACCAGGCTCTTGCATTACGTCACAGGATCAAAGATATTCAAGCCAGTCTCTTGCAATAAATCACATGAACAAATAAATTCAAACCAGGCTCTTGCATTACGTCACAGGGTCAAAGATATTCAAATCATTATCTTGCATTACATCATTGAGATTGGGACAAAGATATTAAAATTAGTCTCTAGCATTACATCGTTGCTGAAAAGATATTCAAATCACTCTCTTGCGCCATATCATAGGGACAAAGATATTCTAATCAGTCTCTTGCATTACATAATAGGGACATAGGTATTCAAATCAGTCTTTTGTAGTACAGTATAAGGACAAATATATTCAAATGAGTCTCTTGCGTCACATAATAGGGACAAAGATATTCAAATCAGTCTCTTGCATTACATAATAGGGACATAGGTATTCCAATCAGTCTCGTGCATTACATAATAGGGACAAAGGTATTCAAATCGGTCTCTTGCATTACATAATAGGGAGATAGGTATTGAAGTGAGGCAACCGTTCAAAGGAATTTGACTTAGGTTAGACTTAAGTTTGTAACATGGAAAGTGAAAGCAAGAAATAAAAAGTCAGAAACTGTTGAATACTATAAAATAAATCCAGATCCGGAGGTAACCATCAGTCTGTATATCTAGAGTTAGATATTACATAATTCGAACAAAAATAAAAAAGAAACATGTGACAATATACTTAATTGATGTGTTATACTCACGTAGGAGGCATTCCTTGAATTCTGAAAGCAGTGAAACGAAGTTTGACTTTTTCGTTTTTCTGTCCGATAAACTTGTACATACAGCGTTTATTGTCCGGATAGTCGTTCGGTCTATTGGGTGATGCGAACGTTCCGTACTTGGTAACAGCTTGAGGCCCACTAGAGAACGTCTGATCACAGTCTGTCAACAATAAACATAACAACATAATAAATAAATAAATAAATAAGTAAATAAAAAATAAATAAACAGTTTCGTTGATGTTTTGAAGCTGCAGTTACTTTACAAAATTCAACAAATATAAATGTCAGTTAAAGAGTGTCTCTAACTCTGAAGCTGAATATGTTCAGGAAATATCACAACCATTTAAGCATTAGTATTATTTATGTGTTCAAATTTTGTCTCAAATAAATTTATTGAATGGGGAGATAAAAGTAGTGTATTGGAAAAAATTGAACCAAAAACCTAAACATAATACAACGTTAAATATATTTACATTTAAACGAAGGTGTGTGACATTAGATATTCAGTACGCAATTGTAAAATAAAACGCAACTGAAAATAAATATTCTTGGTTCTTTTATTCTGCTGTTAAAAGTTTCAGTTGTAAGAAGTAGTTGTAGGGTTTTAACCATCTTTCAGCACAAGATAGGCTATACATAGCGGCCAGTGTTAATGGTGGAGGAAGAACCCGGGACAACCCCGAAAAGATCCACCGACCCATGAGAAGCTACTGGCAAGCTTTCTCACATACCAACATAGGCCGAACCCGCGACTCGAACCCACGCAGACAGAGATGAGATGGCAGTGATCCGTAACGGTGAGCGCTTTAGACCACTCGGCCACTCGGGGCCCCTAAAAGTTTCAGAAACAATGATCAAATAACATTGGCTGGTAGATAACACTCCCTAGGCGACCATAACTTATCTTTTTTCGTTGTTATGGGATTAATTTTTTTTGCACAATAAAGTATAAGGTTTGATTTAAAATGATCCAATTTATGGTTTAATGACTAATGGATTCTCGAGTGAATATCATGCAAGTCAATGATTGTTTGTTGCACCAACTTAAATAATTTCGTACTTCAAAAAATTGAAAATATCAACATATAAAGACGCCAAAGCACTTAACGCCAAAATCGGAACGTTGGCTTTAGTGGTATGGTCCGTGAAGTTACCGAAATGTAAAGGATTCCTGATCCCAAAAATGCTAACGCTATTCTTATGACTTAATATTAATGACAACATACCAAGAAACATTACTGTTATATTTTTCAACCATAATCTTCTTTCGTTTTGTTTTTAAATGTATTTTATAGGACTGGAAACAAGCTAACAAGCTCATTTAGGTCCTTTCTTATACTGTAAAAATATTCTCCATGTACAAAAACTTGAAATTATTTTAAAACTAAGTTCAAATTACATTTATCAAAGACATACGACATTTCAAAGCAAAGCAAAGCAAAACAAACCCGCATACATTTATTATTTGGCAATCAAGAATTAGAAAGTAGAGAGAGAGAGAGAGAGAGAGAGAGAGAGAGAGAGAGAGAGAGAGAGATTTATTAAAAGCAATCTTGGATGTTTAAAAGTAGCAAGATATGTGCATGATAAATGATGTAAGGGAAATATTTTTTAAAGTATGTCATTTCTGAGTTCTGATATACATGTTTTCAGTTATAACATATGTTGTGTTTATGTGCATTCGAATATTGAGTAATGAGATAAATATGTGAATCCTGAAGTACTGAGATAAATAGGTTAATATTGAAGTACTTATATAAATATGTGAATCCTGAAGTACTGAAATAAATAGGTTAATATTGAAGTACTTATATAAATATGTGAATCCTGAAGTACTGAGATAAATAGGTTAATATTGAAGTACTTATATAAATATGTGAATCCTGAAGTACTGAGATAAATAGGTTAATATTGAAGTACTTATATAAATATGTGAATCCTGAAGTACTGAGATAAATAGGTTAATATTGAAGTACTTATATAAATATGTGAATCCTGAAGTACTGAGATAAATAGACGAATACTGAAGTAATGAGATAAAGGAATATTGAAGTACTGAGATAAAAAGGTGAATCTTGAAGTACTTAGGTATATAAATGAATCATGAAGTACTAAAATAAATAGGTAAATACCCAAGTAAAGAGATAAATATGTTAATATTGAGGTATTAAGATGAAAAGGTGCATACTGAAGTTGTGAGATAAAAGGAAAGTGAATATTGAGTAGAGATAACTAGGTGAATATTGACGTAATGAGATAAATTGATGAATACTGAAGTACTGAAATAAACAGGTTTATATTGAAGTACTGAGATAAATCGGTGAATATGAAAGTACTGAGAGAGATAGGTGAATACTGAAGTAGTGAGATAAAAAGTTGAATATTTAAGTACCAAGATCAATAGGTGAATATCAAAATTCTGAGATAAATAGGTGAACATTGAAGTTCTAAGTTAAATATATGGATACTAAAGTTCTGAAATAAATATATGAATACTGAAATTTTGAGATAAATAGGTGGTAGTTTGGTTAAACTTCAATGAAAATACAATTGCAAATAGCCCAAAACTGCTGATCATGCATAGCGTATTAGCATGGTAATATTTCTTTGACCAGATGTATAGAAACGATTCCTGCAAATATCAGCATTTTGTAACAAATAATTTGTATTTAAAACGCCATGGAAATATTCACCGACGTTACAAAGACCGTTAAACTTGTGATATGCCGGAAGTTTTATAACAATAAAATTATACATTCCACGGTGAGATATTGAACTATACCAGTGGGAGAAAAATGATATCGCCACAGTTTTGGAACTATTTCTTTCCATTTTGGAAATATAGCTACCCTTTTGTGTTTTATTCAAACCCTTATTTTCAATGTCAGGCCTATTTAATTTGTCTTCGTCCTCTCTCTCTCTCTCTCTCTCTCTCTCTCTCTCTCTCTCCATCCACAGCGGAGAGTACAGATCTTTAAATGTAGCAGCTTTAGACCTTCCAGTGCTCAGTTAAGCAGTGAGATGTCATCAAGAAATGCGTAAAATATCCAACTCCAAACAGCAAAAAGTAGACGTCATGTATTACTTTTTAATAATTACTTTTCTAAATGGACCATGGAAACTGTCAGTGACTGAACTGTGTCACCCATAAAATAGTGTATAACTAATGCTCTACGACAAACATTTAACAATTTACAGCAGAAACAAATCGTGATTAAATAAAGAGATACAAAAATGTAGTATCAAGTTTAAGTCCCATCACATTTCTTTCGAAAACGATGGATTAATCAGGTGCTGATTTGTATTGATTGTAAACAAAAAATTAGGTGACAATCTAACTTTGGATACAGCGCCCTCTACCGAGCTAAACTGTAAGATTAACAATGTTACTCAAATATTTAGCTTGTATTTTCGTACAAATACAATCATTACTGAGACAGAATACACACTGTTGAAGCATGACATTTACAATATAAATATGTAAAACGTCGGTGTCCCAAAACTATTGCAACATTTAAGAACTTAAAGTACTCGATGTAGTTAATCGCATTGTTAAAAATTGGAAAAAAAAAACTCGTGCAAATCAACAGTCGTTGCCCTTAAAAGTATATGATACAAAGACAATCTACCTGTTTTAAAGTAGATGAACGGAAATATTTCACTGGAAACATTTTGTATTGTCACTCATAGCTTCGCCACCAGTGACAACAAGGTTTTCGCTTCTTTCGTGAACTATTTCTGTACATCTACTCAAAAAACATCGATATCATCTATGTATTAAAGATTTCGCGAATAAGGATGATACATCTTTTATTTTACTTATATTTAGTAGTTATTATATCTATTATTTAAACATGTAACATAAATATATAATAATGCATGTTGCGGTTTACAAATAGTACTTCACAATTAGCACCATATTTGACAGCATAATGCGTAATCTTATATGAAGGACCATCTTAAACAGAGATTTATGTTACAGAGAAACACTTTAAACCTATATCAGAATGCTGACGGAAACTTTGGATTTTACTGTTGTTCTATGGAGCAATAAAAATAATATGTGCTTTTGAAACATCAATGTCTTACCATAGTACATAAATGCCAAGGTGAAACAGACGGACTGACGAACAGCGGTAACCCTATATGCCGTACTACTGTCGCAGTTCGCCATATAATGTAAATTATTTCCCAATAATAACCGGAGCTTTCTTATCCAGTGGTTTGAAATTTGGACGCAAAAACAGAAAATGTAATACCTCTCCTGCAAGAAACCATAAAAAGTGTTCAGCACCTAATCTTATTTTGTACTGAATCCTAAATGTTCCTATTTGTTTTACACAAATCAAAGTCTAAATAGCATAGACCTTTGCAAGACGTCTTCATCAAAAATTATTTCCGATACAGTTGTATATTCCTTTATTTAGTCCAGTAAATATATTTTGGGAGGAAGTTAAAAATTTGGAATAGACATGTTCACATGTACCATTCAGTAGAATTAAGTGAGCGATGTTAAATATTTATAATATATGGGTAGAGTGATTGATTCAGTCATTGCAGAACTCACATTTATTTAATTTCCGATGCAATTAACATCCTAAAATATCAAAGGAAATTGATAATGTCGCATTTTGCAAAAATAATTTGTAGTGATATGTGGTATTGATTGATATTCACCTGTGTAAGAAAAGATATATAAGTTTGCAGTTCTTTTAGCATTGAGCTAGATTAAACAAATCAAGTAAAGATAAAACGTAGTTCTAAGTAGAATGAGTAATGCTTGCACACGGGTCACATTATGTATCTCCTAAACAATGTAACATCAGCACTCAATACACAATATAGTATTGTCATTGTAACTTCAGTATCAAGAGCACAATTTTACTGTCAATGTAACATCAACACGAAGTGCACAATATCACTTTATCAATATAACATCAGCACACAATGCAAAACATCTCCTTATCAATGTAACATCAACACGAAGTGCACAATATCTCCTTATTAATGTAACTTCCAAACGAAGTGCACAATATCTCCTCATCAATGTAACGTCAACAATCAGAACACAATATCTCTTTATCACTGTAATATCAACACGAAGTGCATAATATCTCCACATCAATTTAACATCAGCACTTAGTACAAAATATATCCTTATCAATGTAACATCTGCACTCAGTACAAAAATATCTCTTTATCAATGTAACATCAACACGAAGTGCACAATATCACTTTATCAATATAACATCAGCACTCAGTACAAAATATCTCCTCATCAGTGTAACATCAACAAGAAGTGCACAATATCTCCTTATCAATGTAACACCAACACGAATTGCACAATATCTCCTTATAAAAGTAACATCAACCCGAAGTGCACAATATCTCCTTGTCAACGTAACACCAACACGAAGTACACACTATCTCCTTATCAATGTCATATCAACACGAAGTGCACAATATCTCCTTATTAATGTAACATCAGCACTCAGTACAAAATATTTCCTCATCAATGTAACATCAGCACTAAATGCAAAATATCTCCTTATCGATGTAACATCAACACGAAGTGCACAATATCTCCTTATCGATGTAACATCAACACGAAGTGCACAATATCTCGTTATCGATGTAATATCAACACGAAGTACACAATATCTCCTTATCGATGTAACATCAGCACTCAGTACAAAATATTTCCTATTCAATGTAATATCAGCACTAAGTGCAAAATATCTCCTTATCGATGTAACATCAACACGAAGTGCACAATATCTCGTTATCGATGTAATATCAACACGAAGTACACAATATCTCGTTATCGATGTAACATCAACACGAAGTACACAATATCTCGTTATCGATGTAACATCAACAAGAAGTACACAATATCTCCTTATCAATGTAACATCAGCACTCATTACAAAATATTTCCTCATCAATGTAACATCAGCACTAAGTGCAAAATATCTCCTCAGCAATGTAACATCAACACGAAGTGCACAGTATCTCCTTATCGATGTAACATCAGCACTCAGTACAAAATATTTCCTTATCAATGTAACATCAGCACTCAGTACAAAATATTTCCTCATCAATGTAACATCAGCAGTAAGTGCAAAATATCTCCTTATCGATGTAACCTCCACACGAAGTGCACAATATCTCCTCATCAACGTAACATCAACACTCAATACACAATGTCTTATTATCAACGTAAGATCATTACACAGTACAAAATATCTCACTATTAATGTAACATCAGCACTCCTTACATACTAACTGTCAACATAACATCAGCACTAAGTCCACAATACCTTATTTTCCTAGATGACGGCTTTGCTGGTTTCTAAAATAAAGTTATATTGAGGTAGATCTTTACTATAACAGTTTACATTATTTGGTTGATAACCCCTAAAATATACACAATACTCCTACCTTTCCATAACTCATTTAGTATATTTCTTGTTTCCACAAAGCAATATAAACATGTATTGGGTAGATATAGGTAGATAATGTTGGTAAAATATTATGGTTCAAGATAATAAGTAGACATGATTGGTGATAAGTACAAATATTTCCAGCTATCATTATTTTCTCGAATAATGTAATAAAATTCGTTATAATGTTAGTTAACTATGTGTTAGAAACAGCAAGTTTAGAATATTAAAACAATACTAAATATATTATATTCATGGCAAGGTAATGTTAGTTGTAAGACCTCTTTACTAAAAGCGATAATATTTGCCAATGATGATGCAAAGCCACTAACTTAATAAAAGGTTTCACTTCACAATAAGCAATAATCCAATGGAAATATTATGCCTTCATGGAAATAATTAACATAAGCAGTTCAAAATGGGGAATGTGGGAATGTAATATTTTTAAAATTTGTCTCAATTTTATTATTTTTTAAATATGTTTTATGGTGCTAGAATGAAGGAAACAGCCAACAATACCAATTATATTTCTGTAAAGCATGACTAGAATCTAATTGTTGTGTCCTGTTTTGGAATTTGTTTGCACATAACGCTCAATATTTGTTTCAAAGAACCATTAACGTACCTATGATAGGGAATCGATAAAGGTTCCTTTGATGATACCCAGTGATCCGTTAATCATAGTCATTCTATACTTTGTAAAGTCGCTGGAGGAAACACATTGCTAAAACCTTCCTTCCTTCATGCAAACATATGTTAGGTTACATACTAACTACACATCTGTCTCCTGACATGCGCGAATCAATAACTAGTACTGGAGAAAGCCTTAGCTGTATTTGACCATTACATCGAGAACGAATCCTTTCTAGAAAATCGACTTCCTGGAAGCTAGTGTTATCATTATCAGACAGGACAATATAATCCACCCTATCAATAGTGAAACTTCTTTTAGGGTATAGGTCTGTTGCCACTGCTACACAATCTATCCCAATTATGGTAGTAATGCCATCAAATAATGTCTGGCTCTAAACGGTAACCCATTTATCAAACTGGACCTTAATTAACTTCAGAACGTTTGACTGGCAATACACATATTAACTTAGAGTGAACAGCACAAAGATATGAAAACAAGTGAAGTATATTATTAATTTATACTGCAATTACATGAAATGTATCCCAAATTTTGAAACACTCATTTAATTATCCCTGTCCACGATCTTCAATCAGTAATGTAGGTTGTTTGTGTTAGTTTAATTAACTTTTTTTAAAAAAAAACCATCTTATTACCGAAAAACAGATCGAGAAATAAACGACGCCTAAATGGCGAAGAAATAATAGATCAAGCTTTCTTTTCATGACTTCGCTATTGTTTTAAATTTGAATTTCCATTTTGCTTCAATTATACAGTCTGGACAAGTTTCATATAACCGAAATGTCTCTGAGAAGATGTCATTAGGTGAGTGACAATTTATCAACGTTTTACAGTGATTTTATGTGTGCCGGAAACAAATTACTAGCTGGAGCAGATTGATTTCGGACACAGGAGCTCACAAGAGGAAAGACCGACATTAAGCTCAACTTTGGATCGAATTATGGGTTGTAATATGCAACGAAACGCGATGTAACGATATGTTTGATCTGGCCGTTAGCATCAAGATCATGTGATTCGCAAACTTTATACACTTTGTGGAAAGAAAACTACCAAGCCAAACAATTATCCAGGTCAGTAAACCAAAAGGACAAACTATTCTATAATTTATTGAAATCGCATCAAAGAGAGAGAGAGAGAGAGAGAGAGAGAGAGTTAAAACAGGGCTGTGTTTATAACAACTTGTTTATAGTTACAACCTTAAGATTTGTGAACACAATTTTATCCACTTATATACAAATTATCATACTATCACCATCAAATCAGCGACATACATCATAATACTCGAGAAACAGACTTGTGAGACCGATCTGAGGATACTTATTTCTTTCTTCAGTTAATTGATTGCCAAACGGCATGAATCGAGTCTCACGTAGTTATTACATAAACACGTTATCATAAACGGCGTCTGTGTGTGCTACACTGTCCTAGAATAACGACGCTTTGAATGAAATCGTCCTGGTAGTTCATCGTTAGAGACGAGTACCGTTTATTTCCAAACACACACGTGTTAAAGAAATCTCACAAGTCGTAGCAATTAACTCCTACTGCCCATAACAAGTGATGACAGATATTAAAATAATAACTGAGGCTATCTTATAGCCTGACAGTTGGCTAATTAATGATACGTTCAAATATTGCGATTGCAATGTAACAGCTAAACTAAAATATAAATATTTATTCCTTATATGTCAAAACTTCCTTTAAATAGTATATTAATGAGCACGTCTTTTGTATGGGTAAATGCGAGACTTTCCTTGACATTGCCTACAAGATGGAAATGACACATACAATAGGTGAAAGACACCGTAGCCAGGTATGCAGAAGACGAATGCACAACACATAAGAGCTAAAAAAAGTCTTGATATAAGTATTGTGGCTATATCACAGGTATACAATTTGCAGAACATAAATCATGTGGAGCTGAACACGATTCCTTTTCGTCAAATTCGCTCGCGCCGAGTTACTGAATTGTTTATCCAGACACCAACGTTCATTAAAATTTATTGTGTTTTGTATCCCTCTCTCCATTTTGTGAAGCTTGCCCAATGACTAGGTCCATGCAAATATCATGCTGCCCGAACCGAACTTTAACTTGTCCTAGCAGTCTGGCAAGTGAAGAGACCACGTGATCTCTGAGCATACGGAGATGATACGTACCACGGTATACCGCAGTTATATTAAGGACCAAAACTCTAATGTTCCGGGCTAGGAGCCTCGGATACCAACACCAGGGCAATATGTTTATCAGAGAGGACCTGTAAACATAGAGCACACTCACTCAAGAAAATATTTAATGTTAATGGGAAATTACGCAAATTTCAAACAGTGAACAACTTCTCCACTCAAAATCTTATGATGAATCGCAGCAGTCCAGGGAATACGTGTACACATTGATAATTGCTAATCACTAATTTAATAACAAAAGATGATTTATTTTTCATGCCGACATTTTTCCAAACGCTGGATTTGCCTAGATATCTTTCACAACATCTCATTTGGCCACAACATAACACGTGTGAAATATATGACTGATTAAAGGATCCTACCAATAATTATGTCTGTAATATTTCGAATAACGTTGTGACAAATTTAACTATCTTGTAAAAGAAAATAAGCTCTTGAATTATATTGCCCTGAAAACATGCTGTTAATATCATTATATTCCTAAAATGATTGCTGAAGAATTTCCGAACATTACATTCAGACTGACAGTACCAAAGTAGTTGTACATTGCAAAAGTACTCTGGTACATATCACGAGACAAAATACCGCGGTACCAGGCAATACTACAACAGTTGATTTCTTCCTCATAGTTCCTTCTACACTAGATAATGTCTTCATTACAGTTCCTACTATTTCTTCATTAAAGTTCTTTTTGATATGACACCAAAACTATCCAACTTGTGTTAAGCAATAGTTTCGAAACATCATTAAACATTCAGCAAAGGCTAAGTGGCATTTTCTGGAAATAGTTAAATTTAACTAAAACTAAAAGAATTCTTAGTGCCTGCTTACAAAACGGACATGATAAAAATTCTTTGTGCAGATTGCCAAAACGTAAATGACAATAATTCTTTGTGCAGGTTACCGAAATGGAAATGACACGAATTCTTAGTGCAGGTTACCAAAACGGAAATGATAATAATTTTTTGTACAGGTCACCAAAACGGAAACGACACGAATTCTTTGCGCATGTTACCAAAACGGAACAGGCGAAACTACACCAGCCATATTTATCATCCTGTGTAAAAGTCAAAAGACTGAATACAACACACATTAGATTTACGTTTAGTCTTTGATTGTACTTTCCATTCAGTGCAAAATATCTTCTCACTGGTCAGCAGATATCTTTGGACGAATCCAAAGAAAGACTATTCATTATTTACTGTAGGATTTCAATTTGCTCAAATTAATGTTGTTGGCTCAGTAAGACAATTAATATATTATATTACTATGGGCCCCCGAGTCTACTTAATTATATTATCACGTCACTTTCCTTTCGTTCTATATAACATTAATGCTAATCTTACTGTAACGTCATTAAGACCTTCCGAGGCTTCTTCCACATCGAGAAGATATAAAAGAGCAAACACGCTTATCCATGAGATAATAAAGCAAAAACCTCATAGATTTGATCTTCGCTCGTAAACGATGTTTTCATTTTAAAAAGCTATTCAAAAATGTTCCTTAAGTTTGCGTTGATAGTTTAATTAGGAACTCTTAAGCTGATCCAAATCTAGCACCTGCGGATGAATACATTTGATCAAGACAAGAAGATAGGGATTAAACTAAGAAACTTGTGAAGATAAAAATATTTGCTTTAATTCTCTTTTGCATGGCCAATTTTCGTCGATTATATTTTCGCTTCACAAGTAAGTATCGTCTTCAGTCGAAATTAAAGTGGCAATTATATATTATTAAACCAAACTTACGGAGGACCGTATAAGCGCTTAATGATAATGAATTGGGCAGGACTCGACACGCAATGGCTATGAATGGATTGAATAAGACTTTGCACGCGTTGTACTATAATGAAATTACATTGACAGTGATTGTGAAAGAACTTTATACACGCTGGATTATAATGAATCGAAAAGAGAGTATACACTCTGCATGATATTAACTGAAATAGAATTGTGTACAGTCTGCACAATAATGAATCGTAATAAAGTGTATGCACTCTAGATAATAATGAAACAAAAAGAGAGAGTGTATTCGCTTTTTGGTGATAATGAAAGAAATATAATTGTGTACTTTCTGAACGATAATGAATCGAGGATGATTTAGCAAGTCGTGATGTAACACAATGGTATAATTCTGAATTTCCTTGAATGAATTCACAATAATCCCAATATAGTGTTTTAGTCCAAAAATTCTAACAACACGTTGTAATTCTAATGAATGTTTTAAATAAATGGTTCATCTCAAAATATATTTTTACACAACTAAAAGTGATCCCAGACTTATATTAAAATAGGAATGGATAATTTTATACAAAAACCTCAGACACATAAAATTACTAAAATGTCGGTCACACTTTCGCTTCCAGAACATTCAAAGTTTGTAAAAATAAGGCTAGGCTTTGAACCCAGATATCAGTAAACAACAATAATTTCGAAATATAACAAACACGAGAATAACCCGGAAGGCCAAACCTCTACCATCAATTACAAGCAAAGGTTAATCACACAATTCGGATTTAATATGTATATAACAACTTCCCTCATAAAGAAAGAGATAGATTTATACAACAATGCATTCTCATACAAATTAGTCAAATACACACATAATACTATAATAATTAAAACTACACAGACAGGAATATGTCTTATGAACGAGACAAAGTATACAAAACATAAATCATGATAGCACTTCTATAGACGTTAAAGTGCATCTGTAATCAGATTATTTTTCCCTTTCACATGCCGCCTAATATCAAGGTTCTATCCTAAAATATCGAACTCACCCTCTACAATCGCTGAATTTCGTTATTCCTTATGTTTAATGAAAGTAGTGGGGGTTGTGATCACTAAATACAATATTCGGGGAAGGAACTGGACTCATATACACCTAATTGTGCTGCAACGCCAGTATCGAAACCATACATTCGTTTTCAATAGTGAATAATTAATTTATCTAGTGATTGTTTGTTTATGTTTGTTTCGAAAAATAGCACACTGGATTATTCACTCCGTTTTAGGCGTCTTGGATCAATATTTTCACAACCCTTACATCAGTTGTGTCTAAAGTCATTTTAAATAATTAACAGAAATTTGGAGCTGAACGAACTGATGCAAAAGCCTCCAGACATTTGTCAAAACCAATGAAAATTGCATCTCTTATCCAACAAACTGGTCAGTTGTTCAGCAATTACAGCAAACGTTGAGCAAATTTTCAATAGCATCTAGTCATACCCAAACATTGCATCAGTTGCTTTTTGCTTTCAGACTGCCTTGACAATAGCTTCTACAGATTTAAACTTTACAGTCTCCCATAATATGTCCTATTTCGGTACCAAATGCACGGCAACAATCATTTTTATCTAAATTAATTGACAGTTTTGCATCAATGACTCGATCAAAGACTTTCCGAATGGTTTCCAAAGGATCGTTCCAGAAATCACCGATGTACACTCAAATTACCAAACCGCATCATCTTGGAGTGTTAAAGTCACTCTGAGCAACACGTGCAGAAATTTCTTTTGCTCTTTGCACGAGTGATATTTTCCAGAATTTATTTGAAAGGTCAAACGTGCTGACATATTTTGCATTTCCAATCTTATCAATGCAGTCATCGATTTGTGGCATTCGAAGTAAATCCATTTCGGTGACACTGTTCGACTTTCTATAGCTAGGATACGCAGAATGTATCATCTGGTTTAGGCACAATACACGATGAACTCCAGTTACTTTCACTAGCTCCTATGAAATCATTCTCCAAAAATATTATCATCATTTTTTAAACATTCCTGCTTGAGAGTATTCATCCTGTAAGAACGTACTGATTTCCTGGGACTGACTCTACAATTGCCACGTCACAGTATATTTTATATGTTTGTTTGAAAACATCAAGCAACAAGTGCTCATTTTCACATATTAACTGTTTTAGTTCACTATATTTTTATGGATATATATGTGAAAGTGTCTGGTGTGGATTTTTTAAAATACTTTTGAATTCCCAAGACCGAGTAAACCAAAGTCATAACATTCTAATTGCATTTCATCGTTTACACCCTCAGTCCGTGTGGCAGATTCTGTTATGTATATCTGTACGGAGTCTTTGGACATATGGTATATGACTATAGATTCTATTTTTATATCGCATAAATAGTTGTTTACTAGTTTTGAACAACTCGACCTTACTAATTACTATATTTACAAGTTTGGGGGTAATGTTTAATTGGGTGGTTGAGTAATGCGACACAGGTCAGAATGCTAGTATCTCCATATAGGTCATGTATTGTGAAACAAGTCACACGGATGAATTGCGACATGAAGTCGTTGAGATGTACATAAAGAGAGAGTTTAGCAACTCTTACTCCCGTTTCTTAGTCTTGGTCTTGTTTTAATATCAGTCTGCATATATATTTCAAGCTGTATTTATATTTAATTTGAGAGAAATTATTTATTTAACTTAGATTAATCATCTAATTACTGTTTGAACTAAATACAATTCTGAGATTATTGTGAATTCAATCCAAGGAGCTCTGGAAATGTCATTGTGAGACACGAACACTGTTGGCACTTCATCACATTCAAGACCTGGCATACATTCGGAACACTCTATTTGCTTAGACTAGTGTTAGGTAGGCCGAACCTCTACCCACAATTACAAAGGTCAGGCACACAATACAAATTAAATACACAAAACACCATATAGACTCGGCATGATTATGAATCGAAAAGGACACACATAAACTCTGAACGATTATGAATGCAATTTAACTGTATATACTCTGGATGAAAATGAATGGAGTAAATTAGATAATGTTCCGTATAATAATGAATAGAATAGGATTGAATACGATCTGGATATTGATGAATTAATCGGATTGACTATGTACGCTCTGGAAAATAAAAAATAAATCTAAGCCAAGGACAAATTAGCTGAGCCTGTTTTCCTTAAGTGGTTTAGAATCGGTATTCATAAATAATTCGTGATAGTGCATTTTATTGTTATTTTATGATGAACCTATTATAGTAGTCTAGAAGTTATTGATATAATTCTTTACTTATTTATTGTACCCACCGGGATAAACATTTACCAAAGTACCATCAGCAGAAAATGATTCCCCTATTCGCTTGTAATATTTATATTACTTATCAAATGAATTAATGCACATTTAAGGACATGTTCTTGAACAATTGGGATAGTTCATAGTGGATGGCAATTGATTGTGAAAGAAAGAAAGCAACATCAATTAAATTACAAGAACTCTGCTCATACGACAATTTTCAATACATCATACTGTGGGAGCGAAATCTAACCGATCCTGTTGTAGGAGCCAAAGCCATTACTAAAGTCGATGAATCGTTTTTACCCTTTGCGATTCGAATATGACAATCAATACCTGAATCGAGGAAAAGAAACCACTCCATGCTGTTATTACATTGGTGATCGTTACGTCATTAGTAATGCATGCTAGGCTAAGAACGATGTATTGTAGTTGCTAATACGATCTATGTTTAAATCAAGTATCTAACATTACGTATTGTTCGTGTGATTTAACAGAGGCGACAAAACACTTTCTTTCGATTGTAAAAACATATTCTGTTTTCAGAGGTCACATTTTATACACGCTTCCTTTTGATCTAAAAACTGAAACTATATTATCGGCCCCAATATGCTCTATATAGGAAATAACATGCAAATATTCTTGTCTATTCAAATATCATTCGCTGAAATCGAAACTAATATATATATATATATATATATATATATATATATATATATATATATATATATATATATATATATATATATATATATATATATGTATATATATATATATATATATATAAAGAATACAGATCATATGGCGAATAACAGTCCTTTCAAGTGCACTGGATCTAGCAAGGGTTCACGTTTGTCAGGGATTGATTAAGATAAATGTAATAAACTGACTACCAACAGTGCAAAACTAGTATCTAGTTAGCCCAAGCGGTTTCAACTCTTAGTGGGTCTTTTTCAAAGGCAAACACAAAACATAGACAAGACAAACAGATAATATAGACAAACCGTTTTCTTTGAAAAACTGTACATGACTATGATTTGTTGCTGATACTGAAAGATATTTTTATATTGACCTAGAAATTGATGAGTCATAGCGTCATCTGTTATTTTATGTAAATTTATGTACGCGCAAACTATATCCCGGATATTTCATTGTGATAGTTGCAATTGTAGGTTATTGGGTGACTAGTAGGCAAATTTAGAGAATCATTGAAAAGAAAACATGCCGGCTGCAAAAAGGTAATTTTATTTGTGAATGGCTGTCTTTTTTCTAGTCCATTCCTTTTCTTTCCCCCTGGTTTCGGAACCCCATTTCAGGTTGTGCGCAATTGCTATAAGTGTTATATCACTGAAATTGTGGCCATGGGAGGAGAAGTGTTCTGCGACTGGGCTTCTGTAAAGCTTCTTTGTCATCCAATCAGATCCCAAACGGAGTTGCGAGACCAGGAAAGAAAAGGAATCTCACTGGATACGCCGCCTTAGAACATTGAAACCAAGCGGTTTAAACCAAGAAGACTAGAAAAAGACAGCCATTCACAAATAAAATTACCTTTTTGCACCACAATCTTAAGTAAACTATTTTACTCGCTCGGCTGTAGTTAAAACATGAGTAAAGTCATAACCGTAAGTAAGATATATTATTTGGCTAGGCTGTAGTCAAAGATATGAGTAGGGTCACAAGTTGGCTACAGTCAAGCATAAGAGTAGGACCACAACTGTAAGTAAGATATTCAAGATTTTAGGCTGTAATCAAGTATAAGAGTAGAACCACAACCATTAGTACGATATTTTAGATGTTAGGCTGTAATCATGCAAAAGAGAAGGACCACAAACATAAGTACGATATTTTAGATGTTAGGCTGTAATCAATCATAAGAGTAGGACCACAAACATAAGTACGATATTTTAGATGTTAGGCTGTAATCAATCATAAGAGTAGGACCACAACCATTAGTACGATATTTTAGATGTTAGGCTGTAATCATGCAAAAGAGTAGGACCACAACCATAAGTACGATATTTTAGATGTTAGGCTGTAATCAATCATAAGAGTAGGACCACAAACATAAGTACGATATTTTAGTGGTTAGACTGTAATCAAGCATAAGAGTAGGACTACAACCATAAGTACGATATTTAAGATATTAGGCTGTAATCAAGCACACTAGTAGGATCACAACCTTACGATATTTATTTCCAAGGAAGTATGCAAAGAAAGGCTATAGTCACATATTTTAGCAATATATTTTACTAGCTATAAAGAATGCAAAGAAATGGGTAGAGCCACACATTTCAACAATATATTGTACTGCTTGGAGAGTAAACAAAGAAACGGCTAGAACCACAAATCTCAGCAATATCTTTAAATGTCTAAGAGGTATGCAAAGAAATGGTTAGAATCACCAGTTTCAGCAATACATTTTACTGTCAAGGAGTATGCAAAGAAATAGTTAGAGCAAACAATTTCAGCAATATATTTTAGTGGCTACCCACAAAATCACTTGAGTAAAGTCACATTCTAAGTACATTGGTAGCTACGCAGTTGCAAATGCAAAATGGAACACAACTTTAATTGAAATGTTTTAGGCAGAAGTCAAACACATGAATGGGGCCATAGTTAGGACGGAGTCAAACACTTGAGTAAGGCCACATGCCTTAGCAAGGTATCGTACTGGTTAGCATGTAGTCGAACAAATAAGTATGTTCATTGTTAGGCTGTAGTCGAATACATACGTATGTCCATTGTTATGTTTTAGTCGAACATATAAGTATGTCCATTGTTAGGCTGTAGTCTAACACATATGTATGTCCATTGTTAGGCTGTAGTCGAACATATAAGTATGTCCATTTTTAGGCTGTAGTCAAACACACACTATGTCAATTGTTAGGCTGTAGTCGAACATAAGTATGTCCATTGCTAGACTGTAGTCGAACAAATAAGTATGTCCATTGTTAGGCTGTAGTCTAACACATACGTATAACCACTGTTAGCATGTAGTGAAACACGTGGATAAGGCTCACACAGTTCAAATTGTTGCTTCACTTATAACGTTTTTGTAAGATATTATTTCATGACAAAGAGAAACTCACATTTCGAATTATTTGCCAATGATGGATTTGGTTTTTCAATAGTCGATTGGCATATGCCAGTGGCTAATCGCTCAGTTTAACAGCTGAAGTATAAATGATAACTGCAGTACTTTCGGCCCATTTGCTGAAGACTTGGCTTCATAATTACAGCTGACATTTAATATTACAGGCAAGAAAGCATTACAGTTTCCATTAATAAATGTATTCTTAAATCAACTGGCTTTACGTAGTTCGATGAAAATTAGGCGTTAATGTGCTGCCTGACATTGTGAAGCTGTCACATAATTGCATTATTATCGTGGGATCAGTACTAAATTTGCATCATTTTGTCTTTATTGACCTGGTAGATTAATAACGACGAAATAACCAATGAAGTTGTGATGGAACAGATGATTTATTTGCTGTCATACAAAAAACCGATAAATCTCTGTAATGCCCAAACATGCATGTTCTAAGACAATACAATTTCACAGTGTTACCTTGCGTATTATATAGATCCAGTCCAAATGGGAATGGTAAATATTTCCAACAAAAGTTTATATACGTACTTATACCTATCACTAAATATTATATGAAGTTATTGAAGTAAAGAAAGAAACAATATATAGTAAACCCTAGAACTCATCTCTAATTTTGTTCCCACCAAAGTACTCGGCAAAAATGCACGAAGAACTTCATTCAATTAGAACGAAGCCTTGGTACAACACTGACCTTGTGGAACTCGATATTAATTCTAAATCACAGCTGTCTGATTTGACAGAGAGAAACTGTCTAGCTACTAAGCTCTATACAGATGAAAATGTCTAGAAGATGGGAGTCTCTCGGAATGAATCTTCAAATTATGCAAGAAATATGGCATAAAAGTATCGTTATATGCTCCTCTTCAATCATCAATTGAACTTTAAAGATATATTATGTTCATTATATTGACAATATATTTACGAATATTTGAGCATCAAAGAAATTGATTCGTATCTACATGAAACAGTCGAATGTCTGAAGTTTGCCGGAAGCTGTTAAACAGTACCAACTCATGAGGATATTTTTAACTATAACTGTACGTCGAATGAGCAAGACACGACAAAGGCGTCTGCATAACATCCCCACTCGATGATAGTCATCTGCTATGCTTTTACTTTAACTTCGTTTTGCTCGAATATGTTCCGATAAAATTGTCCTGTCATGACGGTGTAACGCTGAGCGTTTATCTCAACATTTCTCTCAGTACACGATTTGTCTTGCAAATTATCAGGAAGCAAATTACCGGTAAGTACTCAATGCCGCCAATCGCATATTCTTGGCGATGAAGAAAATTACTGAAGTTAAGGAATACTTGCACGCAAACATGGTGGCCATGTATAGCGATATGACCAGCTATTTATTCGTGTCGATAACATACACGGCGTACACGCTGAAAGAGATGAAAACAATATACGTTTGTCACAGTGCAGACATTCCTCAGAAAATAAATTAGAAATGGGTATATATGTACTGTATATACAACGAATCTTTTCTTTTCCTTTTATCACACTAAGCTTTAGATAATTTTGTCAAGCTAAAGTTCAAAAATGTGTTCGTGTTCGTAGAATACTGGACACCTATTTACTACTGCTCAATCCTGTTTCATGTGTTTTTACAAAGAGCAAGGTGACGCATAAGATCGTTTATGAACATATATTGTGTTATGTATATCAATATTATGTACTTAATATTTTGTCAGTAAATTAGGGTTCCTCCCTGCCTGACCTTTGTTATCATTGTAAGAAGTAAGCCAGATGTTTACATAAATCTAAGCTCAAGGCCTGACCATGGTTACGAGATAGTGGGCTTTTCTGTTGGAAATCCATTGCATCGTAGGTCATTCATGTATTAGTGTATAAAGAGAGGGTGGGTAAACAATAGTTCATTCCTTTTTTTTATCTCAGTCTTTGCGATTCTATGATCAGAGTTTGTAATTATGTTCAGATATAATTCTAGAAGATTTTTTTTATTTAACATATTAATTGACATTACAAAGTGCTCATTGATATTTTGGTATATCATGGTATTCACGACATTCAAAAACTATTGGTACATCAGGGCATTCAAGACTATTGGAATTCGTTTGGAACAGTTATACGTTAAGAATTCTGATAGGACATTATGATTATTTGGAATTTAATTCATAATAATGTCAAATTCTATTACAGTTTTAAGTATGTCACTCAGAGGAATAAATTATTTGCTTATTTAACTAATCTCGGTGGTTTGATTGTTTTTACTCCATAGATGAAGACATGAAGTTGTAACAATGGTAACAGCACAAAATGTTTCTTAGGGAAAGCAAATACGTATTATCTTGTAAGGAGAAACAATGAGAGCTGGCTTCTCGTTCTGAGCGTTTCTCTGGTCTATGTATTTTTGACTTCCATTCGCCTGTGTATGTTTGCCCATGTTTTATTGTTACATCTTGTAGACAGCTTTGTAATGCCGTTATTTTCTAAGACTCAAATGTGATTATCTATTCACTGCATAGAGCCTTTAATGCATTGCCTCACATCGTCTTTACCTATTACTTCTGATACATAACTCAGTGTAATGTATTTGTTAGTTACACTTTGATGTGTTACATATCAAATTTGATAATCAAAATATATTAGATAATACGAAGTCTACCTGTCTTTTGTGTTAAAAGGTATAATATTACTCTTCTTCATTTACCTTGTAAGTGGACCTTTTCGCCTGTGTATGAGGGTGTGATATTTCCAGCATATGAGACTGGTGGGTTGGGCCCACAAAGTTCACCATCTCCCTTAGTGTGAGTATTGTACCAAATCCATAACACCCACCTCCCACCTTGTCCCATTGGCAATACTCCATTCAGCCCTGCCTTAGGTGAGCCGAGATACTCTATCTAAAGTTACAAAAGTATGTTACTGAAGCATTTTAGGTTAGAGATTACATATCAGATAAATGTACATTCGTACGTGCCTATCGTTATTTTTTATTAAAACTATTGCATAACGCTACCGATATCTCTTTTATGAGCCAAGTCGAAAATACAACACTGGATAAAATAGGTGATCCTTGTTCTTCCCGCTTTTCTTTTTGTGAGTGCAGGACCTGCATCTAGCACCCACCCCCCTTGCCAGTCCTCAATGAAAATGTATGTTTGAGGACTGCATTCCCTCTCTCGGAGATAGTTTTGGTTATTTCGAATCGGTATTGTGCTTATCACAGTATCTTGTTGTGTATTTCAAATACAGCTAAGACGTCATTCGACATAAATTACTTACTCGTAATATATAATATATTATATAGTATATGGTTGACTTCATATTTTCCATCTTCCTTTATTAATTTGTCGTTAATTGCTTTCTTTACTGTTGCTGTTTCGTCACGTTAAGTTATAATATGTTCGTTTGTATAATAGCAAGAAATACATAATTGTTATGGTGGAACATAGTTTCACGTATGACTCTCTAATTCTAATCGCCTCGGTCGTTAATACATCATACAAGTAGGTAACTATCATTACGTGCTTATACCTGTGTTATTCTAGCCCACATGTCTTCAATAGTGCTTCCATTTCAAGTTTATATTTCCGTGATCTACTCAATTTCTAGATGTTTGCTTTCACATTCTCTAATTAGGTAGTATATAGTTTCATTTTCATTTATATTCCAGTATTTATCCCCACCTCTATGCCAAAAAGCGATTTGTTTACGTTCAAATTTTCTAAGCATTTCGAGTATTTTTACGCAATATTGCTCCTATACAATTTCAAGTGTTATCCTAAGCGTAAATCTGAACCAGTATATATATATATATATATATATATATATATATATATATATATATATATATATATATATATATATATATATATATAACTCTGTATAATTGAACTTATTCTCTGGAAGTCTTTTAATAGAGTATACTTTCTCTTCTAGCGATTTATATTCATACAATATATGTGTTTCCTACCTAATTGACTTGATCGAATTTATTTGCCAGCAAAGTTTACTGTACGCATAACGTACCAGATTCATCAAACCAAAATGCAAAACGCGAATTTTAACCTGCTGTCCCAATGTAATAACAAAGTTAGCCTTATATAATTCCCGCTAAATTGGGAAACAAGATCCTCAAGTGGGCCTGATATCGCTCATCTGGCTGACATAACCGATTAGTTGTGAATTTCAAACAACAGGTATGTGTATTACTGTAAGAATATAGCCTATGAAATATATCTCCCAACATTTATAACATATTGGTGTATCTTATTTTGTCTTAGTCTGATATTTGTTTCCAAAGATAAAGACATAATTAGTATGCATAGCACCTTGATCACAATTAAGTCTTCCATGATGTCTGAAAATTATGTTAACAAGACTTAAGTTTTGGTCTAGATAGTCTTATGATTTTCACATTAATCAAAATTATAATTCAATGTTTGTTTTTAATTGAAGCACATGAATTTCATTACCATCGGTAATTAAATTTCAAAGAGTATTACAGTATTTCTTTTTCATAAATTAACTACAAGTACAAAACAAAACGTTCAATTAATTTTTGGTAATATCCTTGAATATATGAAATGCCCTAAAATGATGTCCAATACACGAGATAGCACACATATGAAAAATGAGTCAGGCTCATTACCAGGGGAAATGTCAATCTCTGTTTCATCAAACATATCAAACATGCTTTCACGTACTCTGCAATTCCAAACGTTTTCTAATACGATTATCTACAAAAGCATATAATATACAGATGCATTAAACTATAAATCTTGGACCTGGATCGGAAATATATTCATATTGGAGCAAAATAAATATTATATAAAGCCTAAATAATTGCAAATAAACATTTCTCAAGAGTGTTACTTGTTATATTTCTATTTTTCTCTATAGCTTCAGTCATAAAATAGAAATTGTTCACTTTAATACCTTAGCTTAATTATTTTCCTATTTTTAAATAATTTTTAAAATTAAATTGTATGCATATTTCATTTTACAGATTTTTAGAACAATCTGGTCAGAATAAAGCGTAGTGTAACAAAAACACCTCCCCCCCCATGTAATTTTCAATACAAATGATCAATGGTATCTTCTCTTGTTTTGTTTAAAATGAAAAGGAGGTATTTTTAAATTGAAAAAGAACTGATTACAGCATAATAATTCAGAACTGTTTCTAAATATGCTGTTTCATGAATGTGCCCTGATCTGACTCATAATAAAGTTCACTAGATCGATTGCTGATATAAGCCTTGAAATGATTAAAAGCTGACCAGAAATAGTCACTAACGGGCTAAGATCAATCAATCCCATTCAAAATCACCTCATGAATAGGCATAATTGTGCCCTTCTAAGGTCGTGGCGATTTAAGTCCGATTTTACTTAAAATCAGACCGGAAACCTAAGTGTCTAGAGTTGTAGCACGTTCAACTAATTAGATGCACGATAACTTTATTAACATGGATGCACCTCGCTGATTGTCGAACTCATGGGTAGTCTTGGCGGTATAAGCCTGCATTCCAAGTTTGATCAATCCGATTAGAAATATAGTCTCCAGCATAGAACTCGGGACATCCAATCAGATGCACAATCACTTTATTAAAATTAATCGCGCTCACTGATAGCTTCAGGATAGAAACCCATATTCCATGTTTGTTACAAATCATATTAGGAATATGGACTCCAGGGTGGTATCAAGAAATTGTGGACAGATAGACGACACACGACGCACGAAGGACGCAGCTCTATGTCATAAGCTGACTTGTTTTTACGACCAGATGAGCTAAAGACACGGGACTATTTCACTGTTATAACGCAATTCTTTCCAAGCGCATATTAATCTGTAAACGCTATATCACATAACAATCATAACAAAATTAACAACATTAACACAAGCGTAGCTCAGATGCTTCTTTTTTATACTACCGTTATCTTGACAATCCTTTCTGTTGGACGGATGTGCTGAGCCACTTACATCTGACAATAAATACGATTTAATTTTTTTTGCAATATACTATTAATGCATCCAAAGTAACTGAGACATCAAACCTGTTTTTGATACATGATTGAATATGTCCAAAAGGAGCTAATAGAAATGTAAAAAAAAAATCATATAAAGAGCATTGTTATGCAGAGTGTTAAACAAAAGAGCATTAAAGAAAAATTATATGCAGACAGATCGTACGAATAAAGAACTGAAGAATTCCTATGAGTCTGTTAATTAAAAGTGTCGGGAAAACTGCTATCTGCGATTATTTCAACACCAAGAGGCCGTGCTAAACAGACATGTCTCGCAATAACTAATTAGTTTGACTTCAGTTGACAGGTTTCTAATAAAATATTACAAAATATATCATGTCTGATGTCATCAACGTATTATGCGATTACAGTCGATTTTATTGTGTTTTAAAAATACCTTTGCAAACCCTAGTGCAAGATTTGCGGACTATTGAGAAATATTAATATATACAACTTTAAAAGAATTGTCAGGACTTCAACATAAAGAAAGATATTTTTTAAGCCATTGAATATCCGTAACCATGCGTAAGCACAAGAGCACTTTTTTCCAATTTAACGGCACTTTGAAAACATGATTTTCTCTCCATCGTACCTTTAAATATTCATCAAAATTGATAAGGTAAATAGCTAGATGTATGTTTAAACCTTGATTTAAATTTTACAAATCTCAGTTTAAGAATTCAGTACGTGTTTTCAATTTTTAAATACGAAAGGTAGATAAAGATTCATGTAGCAGGCTTGTTAAAATAGATTTATTGAATAGGTAAGGAACGTAAAGACTGAAGTACGTCATTCTGTGTAAATGGACACGGACAGAATTAAGCACGTGCCATTACCACATAAACTAATAAGATCTAACCGTTCATTATGTTTCATTACAATGCCTGTGTGTATTGGCATTCTTCAGAGATCCAGATATGAACTTGCTAAATATTTACTACAAATTTCAGTGTTAATGTGTTAAGTATTTATCTGACAATATAATATGATACAATTATTGACTTAGATCAGGGTGAATATATATTAAAACTTACGAACCAGTCAATACCATATTTACCTAAGCGAAACGGAGATCAATAGGAAGTTTCATCGATCATCGTCTTCGTTGAAAAAGGTCTTCGATTGCTTTAATATATAAAACAGATGACAACATTGGAATTTAATTTTGCACTTAGAATTGTTCAAATGCTACCATAACTGCATGACGATGAGAACCTGACGCCATCATTTCATCTAAAAGTCAACGACAACGCGAAATGAAGAATGGTCATGCGATATAGCACATCACGTAACGTTGTGCAAATTGAATATCAAACTGTCTCTCACGGGAATAATTTCGTATAATAAGTTATTAAGATTTGGTTACAAATTCATAATACTAATTATGAACTAACTAACTAACTAACTAACTAACTAACTAACTAACTATATATATATATATATATATATATATATATATATATATATATATATATATATATATATATATATATATATATAGAGAGAGAGAGAGAGAGAGAGAGAGAGAGAGAGAGAGAGAGACAGAGACACAGAGACAGACAGACAGACAGAGATAGACAGACCGACAAATATACAGACAGATAGTGACAAAATTAATAATATTTCTCCAGTTAACTTCATGCAATGGAATACATAATTTCAGTCCCATAATTTGTTACTCGTCAAACACATTTAATGACAAATTACGATGAGAGAAGATTTAAATACATATTCAGCAAGCTAATGTTCGGTCTCTCATGTCATGCAACTTAGATCAAATCATGAAATGACAAAGTAGTCAAGAAATGTCATCGTATGGATTTCCTTAAAAAGGTTCAACTGTAATCATGTTCCAAAAGACATGGAAATGACAGTGACTCATATGATCAACTTCAGAAATGTGGAAGCAGTCATCGATGGGATAAAGTAGAGCCCACGACAAGCTTTATTTTTTCATATTAATATGTGATTCCTGTGGACCAACGAATCTATAAAATGATAAACTCAACTATTTCTTTGAACAAAACGTCGAATATATCGGACCTTTATATTACGTCAGAAATTATGCATGATACAACATACATAATTTTAACTTATAGTCTGAATAATATTTATTTATAAAATTATTTCTTGTCTATTACTGAACAATTTCCAACTTTTATACTGCAGAGTAAAAATTTAACTGCTTCCTGACAACACATAAAGTATTTGTTATTGTAGTTGTTTTGGGTTTAACGCCATTTTTCAGCGTAAAATATGATATAGATGGCGGCCAGTACAACAGGCGGAGAAAGAACCACGGGAAGCCCTAGTAAGAACCACCAACCCATGGGAAGCTACTGGCAGCTTTCTTACATGCCCACATTGACCTTGCGCGAGAATCCAGCCCGCACAGAAATAGGTGATATGGCAGTGATCGGTAAAGACGAGCGCTTTAGACCACTCCGTCACCCATGACTCCAACATAAAATATAAAATTCCTGTTGCAATTTTAGCAATGAACATACATGAATCATATGCACTTTATTACAGAATTTCCAAAAATAGCAATGCAATGATTTTACACATGATAATGGTGCATAAAAAGACATGCAGATTAGATTATGCGCCTTAGTCTGTACCTTAATAGCAAAAGCAATTATTTTTATATTTAAAAGTGACACTTTTGACTGCATTGTGTAAGAAAAACGCGGGCACTTAACCATTGCGGCAAAGCTATATGTCCCAAGTCTTTGTAACATCATCATCCAAATAATGTCATTTGAGCCCTGTTCGACAGATATATAGAGTTTTCGTCTTATTCCATTTCAAATCATACTCACACTTTCAACTATCCTCCTTAAAATAAATGCAGAAAATCTCCTTAAAATAAATGCGGAAAACCTTCTTAAAATAAATGCAGAAAATGTTAATACACTTCTAAACACGTGGGGTTTGAAAACACGCGTGCAGGATGAACGGATTCAAAATAACTTGATGTCTATAAGCAACTGTATCACTTATAATAAGACTTTCCTGTGTAATTCTTTATCAAATGCGAAAAATGGGGACTATGAGTATTATGTTATCTGATCTAATAAAGCTTAATTAAAAGTCGCTTGAGAAATTAGCATCTTAGCTTGGTCGCACAATGTATAGAAGTCGCCGTTTCATATTTTGTAAAGCATCGGACTCGCAATCGCAGGTTCGATATAGATCTAGCACAGCTCGCGTCAGCTGCTTCAGCGTGTCCTTGGAAAAGGCACTTAACTACCATTTCTTCAGCATGAAACGGACACTGCTGTGTTTAAAGTTCCGTTAAAATTTACAATATTTCATAATAAGCTGTAGCAAATGTCTGTAATACAATATCTAATATCAGGTTTTAAAGAAATCGAGCATTAAAACACCATAAAACCTACCAGAAAATCATAAAGATAAGGCCAAAAACAGATCGTACTATAAAAAACACAAAACTGACATTATGAATATCCAGGACGTACATTTTAAGGGGGCATAAAGTGAAAACAGCGAGTACGGTACCTAAAATATGTCATACGTGATCAGTACTGAAATGTAATTAAAGTGTTGGAAAGAAATATTATGTTTTGACATTGGCACTTTTAGATCCAATCATTTTAGAGTAGATTTGGGGTTAAGAAAGAACAACTTTGCCAGTAGTTAAGTGGGATAGGATAGCGACAATGGGAATTAGCATTACAGGACCCCTTGGGAACATATAGCGACAATGGAAATTTAACATGGAGAAAAATCGTGGGAACATATAGCGACAAGGGAAATTTAACATGGAGAAAAATCGTGGGAACATATAGCGACAAGGGAAATTAACATGGAGAAAAATCGTGGGACTGTTGAGCGACAAGGGGATTTGAACATGGAGAAAAATCGTGGGAACATATAGCGACAAAGGAAATCAACATGGGATTTTTTTTTTAAAAAAATAAAAAATAAAAAAAGGGGTAGGCAATTCAAAGACTATCTCTTTTCGAGAAATATGGCTGGCCCTGAAAAGGGCCTTTGGGTTTTCTTCTTCTAATTTCTTCTTTTCCTCCACCAAGTTCTTATTTTATCTCCTACACTCTTCTTTTTTTTATTCTCCTCCTCTTCTTTCTTCTTCTCTTCCTCCTCTTCTTTCTTCCTCTTTTCATTTTCTTCTTCTTTTTCAATTTTTTCGTTCCATTTGCGTATTCTTATTCTTTCCTCTTCATCCTCCTTTTCCTCCTTTATTTCTTTCAACAGATCACTGATGATTACCTTCATTTTTCGTAAATTGTTTATCTCCATCTTCACTCTATGGGGACTATATGAGTAGTGATCCTCGTTTAGGTTAACCAACATTTGCTCAAACATTCCTAAATTGTCCATTACGTTTTGCAATTTTTCCATTTTGTTAAGGTGGTTTGAAGCCATCTTCTTTTTTTATTCTTTGCAGAATGGTTTGAACCACGAATACTGTGGGTTCTTATACAAAAAGCGCGGACGTGATGGAAAACATCCCCCTAAAAACATAAAATTGATCTTACCTAGATCATGACCAAACAACGTGCGGACGTGAAGGAAAACATCCCCACTTTTTTCATTTCATATAATATAACCCCAACTATACTCTTCACATACGCTAAGAAACCCATAATCTACTATTCACACAAACATACCTGAGCTCTTACAAACACAAACACACAATCACACAAACACATACCCTCACATTTTTTTAAAAAAGAGTTAGTGTTTATTTTCACACTACTCTACCTACACACTTTGGCAAATCGATCGTTATTTCTTTTCTAGAGTATTGGGTAGCCCTGAAAAGGGCTGTTTTGTTTGGAACTTCATGGACAGGTGGTTAATGGTGGCACCTTCCAGGCCTGGCGCCACATACGCATCTTATCCCCCAGTTACTTTTTACCTTTTGGGGGGAGAGAGCAGAGGCAGGATATTTCGCTTCAGAATCCCAATTTTCGCTCTCTGGGATTTTGAAATTTCTTCTCTCCTTTTCCTCCTCCTCTTCTTTGTTTCTTCTTTCCTCTTTGTATCTTCTTTCTTCTTCTTCTTCTTTATATCTTCTCTCCTCCTCTTCTTTGTTTCTTCTTTCCTCCTCTCTTATCCTTCCCTCCTCGACAATGGCTTCCGCGGCCAGTTCATTTAATATGCGCCTGGCATATTCCAGATGCACATGAAGCTCCAACAGTTTCTCAAGTCTCGTGTTCATTTTTTGGTGTTGATCAATCAACAAGGGTAGCTGGACTGCCGAACGAGTTTCAATTTATAGTGAAAGCGCGGACGTGATGGAAAACATCCCCTAAAAAACATAAAATGGATCTTACCTAGATCGTGACCAAAATCAACAACAACGCGCGGACCTAAAAGAAACACTCACTCACTATTCTAAAATTTTTTATAAATCACTTCAATAGACTATCCACATACGCAAAGCAATCCAATCTAACCCCAAATATACACCTCAAACACTAAGAAAAGATATCATTTTAATCTACTATCCATACCAAGTTACGTGAGCACTTACTAACACACCAACACATACACTTCCACTATTCATAAAGAGTTAGTGTTTATTTTCACACTACTCTACCTACACACATTGGCAAATCGATCGTTATTTCTTTTCTAGAGTATTGGGTAGCCCTGAAAAGGGCTGTTTTTTGTTTTGCTATGGCATTCTTTTTTTAGTTTCTAAGAATGCGATGTCCTCTGATTATAGACTTTCTGGCAATAGGTCTGCTTCTTCGGAAAGAGAAGAAGAACTCTTTGGTGTCGATACGGCAATCGACAAAGCCTCTGTCAGGTTCAGGTTGCTGCTGCTGCTGTTGTTGTTGCTGTTGCTGCTGTTTTTGAAGTCTGTACTTCTCTGTCCATTCTTCTTTCTCCCTGTTCACTTCTTCTCTGAAGAGCTCTTCTATCAGGTCTTCAGTGATTTTTAACATTCTCACATTCTCTATTTCTTCTGGCTTCGGTATCAGACTGTGTCTGACCCTATGCAAATTTACGTAGGCTTCGTTGAGCTTAGCTAGTTTGGAGCACATCTTCGTAGGAGGATGAGTCGACAATGGATGGTTAGACTGGAAACAACCCCGGTTCTTAAAGTGAAAGCGCGGACGTGAAGGAAAACATCCCCCACACGGTTTTCGAGCCGCAACGTTCAGTGAGTGTCATGAGAGGGATAGTAAGAAATGAAAGAGCATCAATCCAACATTCTTTATAGCTAAACAAACCACAAAGGCATTTTTTTTCAAAACACAACATTTTTTATTCAAAAATCACTTAACACTAAACAACAACTCTAACATTTTTAACACTATAACACTATAACATCAAACAATTTTTTTCAAATCACAAACATTTTTTTCTTCAAATACAATCTACTTTAAACAAGGCTGACAACGTTGTGAATGAAATTGTGATTTCCACTGTTGGAAATCATTAGGCCATTGATGGACACTACGTTTCCTAGCTTGAGACAAAAGATAAGCATAATGGTCACAAAACCATCGATCTACTTTCACATCGTTTCTAGCAGAAGAACGAGGATCGAAATGAGTCACTAAATGTTCTAAGGAATAGCCCAGGCTGCGATGATGCAGAAAATACACACAGTACTGTCCACACACCAAGGAATCTGTGCCTTGTAATTTCACATTATTGAATCGGGTGGTTTGAGCATTTCTTCTCATAAAGTCGATGATATCGTCTTCCAAAGGGGGCAATCCGTACGAATCGAAATATTCCACACATCCTTCTTGAGGAAAGTAGACGGCTACCCAGTGGGTTCCTGGGAGATGACTGTCGTCCGTGTTGATCACGTAAGCTTGATGGTCTTTAGGTTTGCGATGAGGGAGTTCATCTTTAGCACAGACGACAGGATTCCAAGAAGCCGTATACGAACTGTGGTTCAGAAGGTAATAAAGTTCCCAGGTATCCATCTGTGTTGTTTTTTTCTTCTTCACAGGTAATAATAAGTCGTCAATTCGATTCTGACTTTTTGCTTGAAAATGTCTGACGAATAAACGGTTATTCGTTCTGTTTCCTCACTCTGATTCAGGAGAGCTTCGATACGATGGATCTCTTGAGTGGTTAATGGTGGACAAGAATGTTCACGCAAGTCTTTATACCACTGGTGCAACACGTCTTTGTTCGAGATGAGGCTCCAAGCTTCGTCCAGATACTCGTCCAATTTTTCTTCTTGACTCAACATCAGGCATTTATCGTGTTGAATTTGACTGGGATGATCGTTTTGACATCCATAGCAATTTTTCTTGATCAATTCCGTCATTTTGTCAACCAAGTGTTTGGCAAAACAGGAGACTAAATGGGCTTCTTGTTCTGGCCATCTCGACTTCATCATGACAATTTCTTCGTCTTGGGATTCTCCTTCCACGGTCTCCTCACATTTCATGTCCAAAGTTTCTTCACTTTGTAAAGAGGGATAACAGTCTTCCATGGCTTCTAATAATCTAGAATGACTTCTCTCAAACTGTTGATTTCTATGGTATTATCGAATTCTGCATACAGGATGACGTTCACTGTCTCTGGCAGAGGATTTGCAAACTGAAGTTCCACACGAATCTGGCCGGATTTTATAGGGTGGAAATGTCCCTCGTCGCTGCCTTGGTCTGGAGTGAAATCAAACGCCCACAAAGCATAGCCTCCTGCATAATCTTCGTACGTAATACCGTGACTGGTGTTGGTTCCTAACTGACCGGTGGCTTCGTACAAGGACAAGTACGATCTCAAGTAATTCTTCTCTTTAAAGTCAGGTTCAAAAGGTCGGGTACACAAGGTCTTACCATCGCGACTGACTTCGATCTTAGACACGCCAAAGTGTTCAAAGTTGAAAGGATTTTTATCGGCAGCTCCGTTGAAGGCTGTATTCTCGACCATACCAACGATCAAACGTTTGGGTAACTGTCCTTGAAACAGATGATCTTCGATCATGGATCGTTGTCCCTTGGGAATGGTGAAGGTTTTCACTTCCACGCGTCGGATCGGATACTTAGCGGTCGTTCTGCTCAACGTCTGACTGATGTCGTTTCCCACTTTAGGTAACACTTCCACACGGCGTACGTAGAGTCTGGCTTCTAGGATTTTGGTTTTGTACTCGTCAGCATTACCCAATAAATGGAAAGCGGTACTGCTCCGATTCAGTCTCAGGCGAACATTCACTCCGTTTAGCAAATATTTCTCTTGCAACCACATGTCCAAATGCAAACGGTCCATCAGTTCTAAACTCTGTCCATCTTTGATTCTGTCTCTTCGTTCTATAAATCCCGCATTGTTTGGTGTTTTTTTTACATCAATTTCGAATGTTTCAAACTCGTCTGCTTCGTCAGCTTCCCATACCACACAGGAATTGAGATGAGTGTTCTTGGCATCTATTCCGTACGTCAAGAGATTTTCCAGGTAGGCACGATAAGGGTAAGTATCCATGCTGCTACTGACCAGTTTGTTATTCAAGTACAAGTCCACTCCACTGAACAAGGAATGCATGAAATTGTTGACGGGAGCTACTGCTTCAGTGTCTATAGGACCTCCAGTCTTATCTAGAATTTTGACTTTCAGGTACAAGTAACTGCTATTCAGATCGATGTAATCTTCGGGCTGTCCTTTGATTTCAAACTCGATGGGAGCGGAATCGGTCAATGAGGAGACGGGGTGAAATTCCACCCACTGAGATTCTTGCATGGTCATCATGGTGGGGGGCATGGCAAACAGATCCAGTTCCGTCTTGGAACAAGCGCAAGACTCTCGGTGCATCATTTTTTTGTTCTGTGTCTCAATAATCGAAAACGTCTAAGTCTCGAACGGTTCTTCTTTTCTTGGCCTTTCTCGCTTGAAGTCTGGTGAAAGGGTGTTTTCTTCTTCGTCGTCTCTTTCTGCCTTGTCCTTGCTGAATGCCTGACTCGGTAGCGTGCAGGGCATTTATAGGTGTGTCTCGTCGGCCCAAAATGTCTTTTCCCGTTTGCAGCAAGACATTTTTGCCTGCCCTCATGAAGGCTTCTTTAGGGTTTTGTTTGTCGATGATGACATTTTGGAGAAATTCTTTGCCTTGCGTCAGTGCCGCATCTTTCAAGGCGTGCAATCCTCGTGTCACCATCGGTTTCAACACTGGGGCCACCGAACGAAAGGCCGATTTTAACATGTCTCCTAAACCGTGTCCTCGCTGTCGAGCCACCCCTTGGTACACTGGATACATGACTTGCTTACGAGTCGTGAGAGAACCGTTTTCGAAAATGGAGTTTCACCGTGACTTTTCCTTTGGTGAATGGAATATTTTGTCCCAGATCTCCTTTTATAGTAATGTTGACCGTGTCCAAATACGACTTGCTGACCGGTAAATAGTGAGGATGGACAAATTCGCGGTGGACGTGGTAAGTGTTTCCACCTTCCTCGTCAACGTTCGTGGTAGAATCCACTTTGAAAGGAATGACACGCAGTAATGGCACAGAGGTGTGTCCCACCACGTTATACTCCACCACATCGGAGTACACGAACATTAAATTCATTCCTTGGTTCAGTTCTACCGGTTTTCCAAAAGCTTTGTAAAAATCCATATTACTGTTGATCTTGGGGCTCCAATTGTTTGTGACCATTGTTGAATGTCCACCCAAAATTTCAAACAAACTACCATTGAACCTGAAGGACAATGTGTCCGTATCTGGAAATTTCATCAGTAAGCGACGAGCCACTTTATGGTACTCCAGGGTGACACTTTTTTTGACTCTGATCAGGGCTTTGCCAAAGGTGAACTCGAACCTGTCCGCAATAGTGTCCACCAAATGTTGACCACTAAAATAAAACCCTGCTGGAATTTTCACGGTGTAGATACTGAAGGCTGGTTTGCTGGCTGGTCTTGTGATCCCTGAAAACCCGATGTCAGTCATGGCTTCTTGTAATTGTTGGTTCAGGATTTCCACCTCAAAAAAGTTTTGTTTTTCGGTGATGTTTTGGATTTGTGTAGGGTGAATCATTTCTACTAAAGCCACTTCCCAATGGGCTTCGTGATCTAAGGGGATGGCTTGAGGTAATTTGGCCGTGTAACAGCACAACGTGTTGTGGGGAAACACCTCCATGGAACTGTCACTGGGTAAAGTTAAGTAAAATTGGTTTTGGTGACTCATAATTCCAGAGTTCTGTGGCTGTCCGAGGGGATATTACTGGACGTCAGAGGTGTGTCTCCGCCCAAAATGGGGTTCTGGTTGTGGTTGTTGGAGTGGTGACTGGCACTGGCACTGGACACAACGTTCCCGTTCGAGGAGAATTTCAGGGAGGGATTGGGAAGCAGGTAACCGATGCAACTGCTCAATAAAATGGTCCACAATTGTTTGTCTCCTTGTTGCAAACTCAAATTGGCGATGGCTGCCCCGATGACACAATACACCACGAAGATTTGGCAGAAAAAGACGATTTGCGTTTTAGGCACACGTTCTCCACACCACACCCACAAGGGTTGTTTTTGTAAATCTTGCACAGAAGAACTAGGTGAAGGAGGATTGGTCGACGTAGCTGCGTCTGCTGTGTGAAAGGGCATGATGGTCACTTCTTTTTATAGTCGATGACTTGCGAAGCGTCGATCCAAGAATCAAAACTGGGTGGATATCCTTTCCAACGTACTTTGACTTCTTTGACACGTCGTTTGCCCACTTTACGGGTTCTGCGTTCGAGAATGCTTTCGATGTCGTACACGTCGTCTTCTTTTTTGGTGACACGTTGTAACTCGGGCAAATAAAACGTTCCTTTGAGCACTTCTCCGTTCATGTCTTCCAATTTATAGACGGCAGGATGACGGCCATGCACTCGTCCAGTGACGCGAAACAATTCGGTCGTCCAGTTAGGTAAGTAACCTTTGTCGAAAGTGCGTTTGGTTTTGCCAATGCGCACCCAATCTCCTACGGTCAACTCTCCACTTTTCTTGGGGACAGCCCTCGTCGGGGACGTACCGAACAGACGCTCGAACACCAGCACTTCGTTGTCGGGAGTCACGTCTTGCGGGGCACGTCCGATGCTTCGATGGTAAGATTGGTTGTACGCTTGCACCAGATGCGGTAAGATGTCGATGTACTTCAGAGTGTGGTGATGCGTAAAATATTTCCACATGCGTTCTTTCAAAGTGCGTTGAAAACGCTCCACGATGCTGGCTTTGGTTTCGGGATTCTCGGTGGTAAAAAAATGAATGTCACGTTTCTTTAATTCTTTTTGGAAAGCTTGGTTCAGAAATTCGGTGCCTTTGTCCGTTTGCCATCGAAGAGGGTGACGGCCGCTTTGTTTCAACACTCGTTGCAGGGCTTGCACTAACTCGCTGCTGGATTTGGAAGTCAAGGGCACGACCCAGGCAAATTTGGAAAAGACGTCGATGACACAAAACAGATATTTGTAGCCACGATTGTAGCTGGCCAAATGAGAGACATCGGCTAAATCGGCTTGCCATTGATGATCGATGCCTTCCACTTGGGTGCGACTTCTGGCAAACTTGCGTCGAATGGGTTTGTGTAAAGTGTAGGTAGCTTGTTCTTGTAACCATCGTTGCACTTGAGGTAAACGGAGACTTTTCAGTCGCGTTTTGGCAGCACGATACAATTTTTGAACTCCTGCGTAACCTGCAGGATGCGAGGGATCGTAGTAAATGCTAGCTAAGACTTTTTCCATTTTTTTGTGTTGATTGGTGTGTTAATAAGGCACCCACTCTTGGAAGAGGCTACTCTTTTTCTCTTGGGGTATTTTCTTGGATTGCAAGGCTTTGCGTGTGCGACCGGCAATAGGTGTTGAAGAGGAGGATGTCTGAGCGGGGGATATCGGTTCTTGTTTCACTTCTGTCTTCACTTTCTTTTTCTCTTGTGATGAAGAAGGGGTGGCCATCATCTTTTTAATCCATCCAATTCTGGAGGTAGGTGGTGTTGTTAACTTGCGTACTTTTTCTGGTGGAGTTTGAAACCCTTCTTCTTCTTCTTCTTTTCCTTTTTCTGTCTTGGTCACGGGTAGTGGTGGAACTGGTACTGGTACTGGTGATGGTGCTGGACTTTTCATCAAGGTCTTAAAATCTTTCAAAGTGGGTAAAGCTGTTTCGTCTAAAGCTTTCTGGTGAAAGAGTTGCAGTCGTTGCAAGAGTTGACCGTACTTTTGCGATTTTTCTGTTTCGGACAAATCTTGGCGATCCATCAAGGATTGCAATTCGTGTTGTAACTGGGACATCTCGCTCAAATTGGGATTGGGAGGTAAATGCGGGGTGCGTTGTTCTTGCCACCGATGGTATTCCATCCATCGTTTGTAAGGCACTAAAGCTAGTTTTCGTCCTTCCATGGGGTTGTCAGGGGTCGATTCTGAGATCTTGGAACTTCCGAGGGCCTTTTTATCTTGCTCCCACCAGTCCTCCCAACATGGTTCCCAAGACTCCTTTCAGTATGGGGCCTAACAAGAGAGGTAAAATGCCTCCACGTTGGACCAACATCTTCTTTTTTTGACGAATGGGAATTTTCTTTTGAACCATTTGGCGAAGAACGTGACGATGTTTGCCTAAGCATTGTTTCTGGTGTTTGGACAAAGGGATCGTGCCTTTCAAAACGTTCAAACAACATTCGCACACGGTATCGATGACCTCTTTGGAGGCCGTTTGAATGAGTTTTTTTGGTAGGGGTGAAGAAGCTTTGGACAGGACAGATAACAGGTCCCCATGTTTAGCTAAACGTGGTGGCAGTCCTTTCCTTTTCTTTCCTTGGGGTTTTCTGGAGGGTGACATTTTTTGCTTGTGGTTCCGGGACATTCACCGAACAGACACTAACGTCGATGACTTAACGCACACCCTTTTATCTTTTTTTTGGGACTATCGCTTTGTCATAAAGGTGACAATGTTTTTCCCAAAATCACCAAGGAATCCTCCCCTTTGTTGACGCCTCTTTTTCTTGGAACGACTGTGTCTTTTCTTAGGGTAATGTCGATGCTTGGCTAAGCGCTTTGTCGGATGACGCGTCTGCCTTTGTCTCTTTCTTTTGTGGCTTCTTGGAGGTGACATCTTTTTTACAAGTTCACTGATACCCCGACTTGGTCACAGGCTCTTTTTATACTGGAACGCGTCGCCACTGATTGTCTTTACGTTTTATCAGTTTGAGGACAGGCATGACACGTCGTGCAGGGGTACGCAACGGACTAAATCGAGCCAGTTCTTGCTTGGACAAATCCAGTAAACTTTGTAACATGCCCGATCTTTCTTGGACTTTGATTTTGGGAGAAGGTACTTTGTGAGCAGCAGCCACTGCCGCTAAATGGGAGGGTCCTGCCACTGGGGAAGTTCTTTTGGGGGTCATCAACGGAGATGTTCTTGGTGTGATCAACGTCTCCAAGTACTCTTCAGTTCTGGGTGTCATCAACGGAGAAGTGGATGAACGTGAGGATGCCGGAGACGCAGTCACTGCCGTGGCAGGTCGTGGTTTGCGAGTGTAAGGTTGCGTCCTGGCCGAAGTGCCTCTCTTGCGACTAGTTTTCTTCTGTGGACTTTTCTTTTTCTGGGGACTTTTTCTCTGTTTCTTTTTCTGGGGGCTTCTTTTCTTTTTCCGGGGTGGTGGTGTCTGGTAAGAGGAGGGTCCTGCCACTGGAGAAGTTATTCTTCTTGGGGACCTGGTCTTTTTCTTTTTCTTCTTGGGGCTTCGTTGGACTTTTGTCTTGGGGATAACTTTGGGGGCATTAGGATCCCATCTTAAGAGTGAGCGAATGATGACCCCTCCTAGAGTACCGCTCCCTCCAGGTTTCAAAATGATTTGTTTTTTGGTTTGAGTGTCGATGCGGGGATCGGCCAGTTGGACCAAAGCGACTTTGTTTCGATCGAAAAAGCGTTGGGTTTGATGAGGAATCTGAATGATTCCTTGGAGTAATTGACGTGCCGTCACCGTGAACCATCGTAAGACTTCTTTGAGACTAGCTTCTAAGACACGGGCTCGTGTTTGTGGATTTTTTTCTCGACTGATGCCATACAAGGCACGAATCAATTTGACGGGAAGATGCGACTGAAGGGACGTCATGTTCACACTGTGTGAGACCGACGAAAAAGGGTCTGAGGTTTTTATAGATTTTTTGATGGGGAGTGAAATGAAGTCGAGGACGGAGACGTGTACAGGACAAGCCCTCCGTCTTGGCACCAGTGGTGAAACAAGTGGGTACGAAATCGCAAATCCTCGGGGGTCGTAGGTTTCAAATCGACGAGTAAATAGGCGTGTGGCGTTTGAGTGGCATCGTCGTACGCCTGAGTCAGCCAAGGCGTTCCTAACTGTTTGGCTAAGACTTGCACTTGCGATTTATCTCGAGGGCTTTTAAACAAGACCACGTAATGCGCATTGAGACTGATGGTGCGATGGGCTTTACTTTGTTGAAACAAATTTTGGGTGATGTAAACGACACTGGCATTACGGTGATGCCCTTTGCGCGTGAACCACAATTTAATTTCTTCTTCGTCTTCTCCTAACATGTCGTCGAAAATGACCAAATGGGTTAGACGGGAGTCAGAGACGATGCCGTCGTCTTCTTTAGGAATGCCTTCCACAAACACGATGGAATCGCCTTGACTTTCTCGCAAGAGGCTGTACGCCGATTGCCACTCTTTGTAACACCACACGATCCGTTGAGGGGGCCGATCGATCAAATGATGTTTATGTTCGATCAAACGTTTGACGAATTCGGTTTTGCCTGAACCGCTAGGTCCAGCAATGAGCATGTTAAAGGGATGGCGAAGATACAAAGCCTCCCAACTGGCACGATCTAAGTGTTCGTCGATGACTTTGACAGTAGAGGAAGAGGGAGCAGAGACAGCAGAGGTAGCCATGGTGTGAGAAATGTCACTTGTGACACGAAAACAAACAAGACAAGAGTTTATATACTTTTTCAGAACACGTTTATTGAATGTTTTTTTATCAAACATGAATACGAAAGACAAAAATACATAAAAGCCAAAGGCTTAAGTACAAGGATAAAAGGCACATGATAACGATGAACGTGGAATAAACACAAGTGTCTGTACAACAATCACATCTTTTGGGTAATGTTCTAACCAGTTCAACAGGGGGTAAGGTCACACAAGTGTCCTCCCGAAAGGGTCTTTCAGGTCTGTCCACGACAGTCCTGTCCTGGGTGACGGGTTCTTCTGGCACCGTCACTAACACGGGTTGAAAAGTAACTTTTTTCCTTGAACAACTCTCGTGCATACTGGGCCACTTCTTGGGTCCAAGCCTCAAAATCCCATTCTTTCCAGGCACGGACATCTGTCCAATGGGGATGTAAGTCACAAGCTACACACACATCGTCATACACGTCTTGGGTAGCTAAAAGTTGACGAATCTTTTTTTCCCGTAGAGGTCGAGAAGTATCCAGATGAAAACGCAAGGCTTTGAGCAAAAGGAGTTTTTCGTGACCATTTAAGGCCATGGAGGTGGTAAGTACTGATCGTAAAGAGTCCACAAAGAATCGGCTGGTAAACGAAATCCCAAAAAACAAGTCACTAAGACACACACCACTTGTCGTCCCAAATTGAATGGATACAGTTCTTGTAATAATCGATGGTAATGATCCACGGTTTGAATATGGTCATTGAGTTCCTTCCACGGAATCTGTTGGATGACATGTGACATAAGTCGTGGCATGGCAGCCTGTTTTTATAGTCTCTTTGTTTCGGAAACAATACACGTACTTTCTAGCCAGAGATCTTCGTTCTCCAGTAGGGAATCTAAATCTTGCATACTGTAACCGAAACTTCAGAGTTCGTTTAGAAGTTTCCTCTTCCTCTAAGTGGATTCCACGTAAAATATGTTGATAATCCTTTAACTTGTCTTCCTCAATGTATTGCTGTAGGTGAATCTCGAAGTAACCAAAATCATGAACATTTCGATCATTCACTAACTCAAAGTGTTGAACAAGGTCTGACCACTGAAACAGTTTCTGACGAATCAGTTCTCTTATACCATTCAGGTACCAGTGGTTAAAGATCTGGTGACGTAACGGATGCAATTGTTCTTTACGTTTGACTTGTATTTTCACCAGCTCTCGGTAAATGCGTTCTCTCAACTCCACAGGCAAAGCACGAATGTTCTCTTGTAAAGTATCCATGAATAGGTCATACTAAATCCTCTTTGGTCTGACACAAGAAATGTACTCTTTGCACAAACATGGTTTCACTTCAGTGTCGAATTTAAATCGTTGAGTCACTAATCTACACATGACAATTCGTTCAGAAGTTTCCTCTTTCACCAAGTTGACATTGTGTTCAAAAAGTTTGTAATTCGTTAACTCTTCCTCTGGAATTCGATGCAGTACGTTTACAATGTAGTAACTACAATCGTCCATACCAAACCAATCCTTTTTATAACCAGAAGGTCGTTGATCAATGTCTGTCCGATGGAACACTTTCAATTGAATCAGTCCTTGTATAGCCTTCAGGTACCAGTGGTTCAAACACCGGTGACGTATCGGATGCAATTGTTCTTTACGTTTCACTTGTATTTTGACCAGTTCTCGGTAAATGCGTTCTCTCAACTCCACAGGCAAAGCACGAATGTTCTCTTGTAAAGTATCCATGAACAGATTATTATTATGGTAAGAAGTTACTTCAATGTCTCGGCCCCACTAAAGGTAAGTAATGACAATTCGGTGACCATCGAGCATGTTCTACGTAGGCTGAATCTTGCGGTTCCCAGTGGTGAAGTGACACACCGCAACTGAAGCACTTGACTTTATCTCCTTCGCCCAAGTAGAAAAATCCGGCTCTGGCTAATTCTTCGGGGGTCGGTCCTCCCAGATACTTTGGCCATTTTCCTTTCAACGATTGAAGACGATTTTCAAAGTCGCAGTATTCCGACGAACGCACAGGAAACGAATATTCGTTTTTCACAGGTTCGTTTCGATGAGGGTTGAGTGACATGGGTAGGAGTTTGCTCAGGGCTGGATGACATCCGTAGGGAGGTAAACGTGAAGGTCGACATTCCCCTTTAAAACGAAACCCAGTAAAATGTCCAAGAGGACGAGCAGCATCGCTTTCGCATCCCACAGGTTTGACACGCACAGCATCACTTTCCATGACAGGGGTAGGGGTACTAAAGTTCCCATGATGCTTTACGGCATCGCTGAGGTCACAAGGTACAGCATCGGTCCCATCGCAAGGCTCACAATCGCACTCGTCTGCAAACTCCGTTACGCAATTACAATGGTAACCACATGGACAATCGCAGTTTCCTTCCGGACATTTTCCGTCGCAATGCATGGGTCTTATCCATCCAATATTAGTCACACTAGAGGAAGATACAACTTTTTTACAATCCCCAAACTGGAACGATGTCTTTTTCAAAGTATTCATCTTGTTCGCTCGGTCTTGGTAGTCACAATGAACTATCGATCTTGACCATAGCCCCCTTTTTATACTAGTCTCAATGCAGTCTCCAGCTTGTACATCTTTCCTTTTTTACGTTTTTTATGTCTTGTTTCGGAAGGTACCGTCTCTAAGGTACCGTCAACATTGTACCGTAGTGTGATGGGTGGAAAGGCCATAGAAAGGTAAGGGCAGTGCGGAGACCATCGAGTATGTTCCAGAATAGCTGAATCTTTATAGATACATAGATCCATTCGTAACTTCAGTCCGCAAGCGAAACACTGTACCTCGTATCCCAATCCTGACTCAGGTTCCAAGTAGACAAATCCTGTTCTAGCTAAAACATGCGAAGAAGGTAATCCTTCCCTATCCGTAGGCCATTTCTGAAACGTGTCCAATCGACGGGCACAATCACAATAGTCAGGTAAGAAGACTGGAAAATGGTAGGGTTTGAACTTGGAGTTCTCATCGGGTTTCTCACTCGATTCTTGCTGTGGCGAAGTCATCTTTCTGGTGGGTGGCTATCCTCTTACAACCAATGTTTTATACCAACGTGTCCATACGGTAAGGTGAAATGATTGGGAAGTCGAACTCGCTTCTGGTATACAATTTGATAGACTTTTTCCAAGGGTCGACTGACGATGTGGTGAGTGGGTAAACGTACAATCTTGTTCGGTTGATAGGTGGTCACTTTAAAGTTTCCATCCTCTCCCGATTGCAAGGCTTCTTTCAATACCCCAAAGTTGACCACTCGACTGGTACGATGATTCAGAGTCAGTCCTTTCACTTTGCACGTCGTGTGCACTTCTCCTTGTTTGTCCCGGTATTCGTAGCCGTAATTTTTGGGACCACCACTAACGAAATTTAGAATCTTGTCGTCGGGATGCTCGTCTGTCCAGGCTCCTAAACGGTCTCCTTCGATGTCAGGGTGCTGTTGAATCGGGTGATGGATGTAAATGCAACTGTCCGTGTCAAAGTACAGGACGCGTTCTTCTAACAGTTCTAAAGCTTCGTACAATTTTAAGCGAGCATGAGCTGTCACGTAAGCCGCAATGATGACATTTCCAAAAGGGTCGTCTTGTACAAAGTCCAGATCTTCTTCGTAATTGACCAAGATCAAATCCTCTCGAACGACGTCCACGTGTTTCATGTATTTGGTTTTGTCGTGAATCATCTGGAAGTAGCGGGAAGGTTCTGTCAAATATTCCGTCTTGGGTAAACACGGTCGTTGTGCCATTTTACCCCACAAGCAATTTAACATCACTTTGGCAAACGATCGCCTGCCTTCGTTTTTCTCGATGTGGTCTAAAGTGATGCCTTCTTGTTCGTAGTATTTCTCTTTGAATTGTATTTGGTCTTCGGGAGTGTGACACCAGGAAGGATAGCCGCTGGCTTCTTGCTTCAGTTTCAAAAAGGCATCCACGTAGTCGGCGAAAATGCCTTTCTGACTGGGATCACCCTTGTGGTATTGTTGTGTCTTGGGAAAGTGACAAATTTCGTACACTTCTAACAGTTGGTATCCCATGTCCAAAGCTTTGAACAATTCTACGCTGACCCAGGTTCCCGTCAAGGCCCGTTCTTCCTGGCTGTGATGACAAGGCTGGTCTTGGTTGCACGTTTCGGCACAAGTACGGCACAAGGGAAACATCAGTTTGCCTTGACAATGGTGAGGTAAGACGGGATGGTATAGGTTCGTGGGAGGCAAAACTTTGCACTTGATCAAGCCTTCGTATTGTCGAATGTTTTTCAGGTCGATGTGTTCCGTGAACAATTGTGGGTGCCCTACAGGAAAGCGACAATATTTGCACACGTAGGGATACAGCGAACACACGTCCAAGTATTTGATTTCTTCTCCTTTCTCTTCGTCGGCTTGGTACAGCAAACAGGTGGCATTGGTCCTTCCTCCGTACAAACTATCCCTCGGGTTCAGCGAGTCCATGAACTGGTAACTTTCCACGAGGCGTTTAAACTCGGGATCGGTTTTCATACGGTGATCGTACTCGTGTTCCCACATTTCCACCACTTGGTATCCTTGCTGTTCTAACTTTAGGCGTCGCTGACAAGTGTCCTGGTACAAGTCTTCCATGGTTCGTTGCAAAAACTGATTTTTAGTGCCACGGTCAGGGTAACAAACAGGACATCCGTGAAATAAGCAACCGTTAAACTCGTACACGATCTTGGGGTTTTCTAAGTCCCAGCCATCGACCGAATACGTTCCGATGGTCTTTTCGCCCCCTCCGTTGCGGGCATGCTGAATCCACTTGTCTTCCTTGTCGCACAAGTAATGTAACCAACGTAGGGCTTTGACCGAGTATTGACGTTTGACAAAGTGGGTCGTTTGAGGGCTGATGACAGCCACGGTGTTTTCAGGCATGAATCGTTGTCGATACACTAGGGAACACGCTTTGGCAATGGTGCAAGCTTCTTTCAAAGGATCCACCCCTCCGTGTTCCATGAACAGTTCTCGAAATTTTCCACAGCAACGCCGTAAAATGTCCACGTCGGAACGACAATACTTTAGCATTTCTTCCTGAAAGTCGAAAGGGTCCGAGGCGTGAGCCTGGTACCAAGCGTAGAAAGCTTCTCGTTGTTCGGTACGCATGTTGTCGGGGTCGTAATAGTGAGCCTCAGGTAAATGGGGTAGAACGGCGTGTTGATTGGCTTCCGTATTGAAAAAGTGTGGAAAGTACCCTTTAGCCATTTCTGTCATTCCAAACGTTTTAGGCATTCGGCTCAAAGGCATGGCCAAATAGCTCATCGAATCTTTAAACTGTACTTGTCCCACTTGCATGAAAATGATTTTGGCTCCGTTCAAAGTCACTTTAGGACGCTCGGTGCCTTGTTCCGTATAGTATCTGAGAAGAAACTGTCCATCGTATCCGGAAAAATTGTGAGCCATCACTGTGGCATGACGATGACAATCTCGGTAACGTTCGATGTCCTCTTGGCTCCACGTCTTGTCGACGGGGTCTAAGACCCATTGGGCAAAATCGGCTAACGTGTTCGGTCCTCGAAAGATTTTTTCACGTCCTCCAGGAATCTTGCTGCAGTGAGGGCAATGACTGAAGATAGGTTCTTGAATGCACTTCTCGCACGCTCGATGAGCCACGCAGAAATTAGGGATGTGAATGCCAGTCTCTTGCATGCATTCGAAATCGAAAAAGATGAAATTGCCTTTCTTCTTGTGACCGTCCTCTTTCTCTGGTGGGGGTTGGTATTTTTGCACGTAACATTGGTGTTCCAAGTCCACGATGTGGTGACAAATGTGACATTTTTTCTTTCCTCGACATACGTGTGCCTTGGCATTGTTGGTAAGTATGCCTTGTCCACACGTAGAGCACAATCTCAGGAGTTGACAAGCACATTTCTTCTGTGAACCTCGTGTTTTCAAATGTTGTTGGTAACAGGTAGGGCTGACAAACGTGCGCAGACAAGTTGAACAAGGCACTGGTTCTTCGCTCAGACAGGGTGGAGAGGCCAAACATCCTGGGCATTTCGATCCACAATGCTTGTGTTGCTCTCGATTGTTATAACCATAATCACATTTCTCACAATAATAACCGTATCCTAGGAATCCAGTGATACTGGTAATGGTATCGAAATGGTCATCGTGATGATAAACGTGAATGTATTTTCCGTCCTTAAAATCTTGCCCTCGAAACAACAAAGACCCGCGCACTTCTTGAGGGTACACTTTCAAGGTGTATCGTGGAGCTAGGGCATCTTGCAATTTTTGCATCTCAGGTATGCCACAGGGTGTGTCTTTGGACATGCCAGCTTGTCGTAACAGGAGTTCTGCTTCACTTCGTTGTTTGGCTCGATCGGATCGTTGAATAGTTTTCCAGGTTCTTTTCCATTCTACCGTGTCGTTCTTGTTGGCATAGGTTCGTCCCACCACGATGGCACGGGCTAAACACATCTGGTCATGAGGATTGTGAATTTGGACAAGGCTACGCTTAATGCTGCGAAGGTCATTCACCAATAACATCTTTTTGCGTCCGGTTCCTTGAGGAGGAGAGACGTGGGTCATGTCCAATGTGGCTTTTCCATCGGTGACGTCAAACTGGTCATTAGATTGTTGCACGTGTTGAATCTTGTCCATGACTTTGGAAGCGGTCAATTCTGCCGGGGTGCTAAACTCGATCCAAACAGGGGATTTCAAACCGTCGTGTTGTATGGAAAGTCTCAAGCGATCGTCTTCTTTGGGTTGACATTGTTGCTTGAGTGCAGTGAGCAGAGAATCCCACACTCCGGTGATGAACCCTTCTGCTTTCTCTAACGGTACTTCGGACTTGAAATCTTTAAACTTCACCGTGTATTTGTAAGCCGTGGTTCTAAATTTTCTAGAGGAGCGCTTTTCCGTCTCTCGAATGGAATAGTATTTTTCAGGGTTGACTAAGGGTGGTGAACTTGGTTTAGAGGTTTCAAATTCTGGTTCACTCATGTCCTCTTCAAAATCACTGGCATGAATTTGTGCCAAGATTTCAGCCCTGGTTCGAGGCGATAGATCACGTTTCTGCCTCTTACTTTCTTCTTTCTTCTCGAATGAATGGGATCGTTTCATCTTGAAAGCAAAAAGTCAAATGACTCAAGTTCAAACACCATAAACTACTTTATAGTCATAGCAGACCAGCGTATATAAAAGGGTGTGTGTCTTGTCCTTTCACTATTCATTTCACTCTCAAGCCGAGCACAACGATGGAAGAGACTAACCAGATGGAACGTTTCGTCAGAGCTTTGCGAGGGGTCATTAGAAAATTCTCTTCAGACCAGCCTACGGACTACTCTCCTTCCTTTCGAGATAAAAGTCAAGATACTTGCTATATCTGTCAGAAGAAAGGGCATTGGTCTTCAGAGTGTCCAGACCGTCAAAAAACAGGAGCTAAAAAAGACAAAAGTCAAGATACCTGTTATTATTGTAAAGAAAAAGGACATTGGTCTCCAGATTGCCCAAAAAAGAAACAAGAGGAGTCAGAAGAAAAGAAGGATTCTTCAGAAGAAGAGAGGGATTCTTCAGAGGAAGAAAGCAGACAGGTGAAGAAAAAGAAACAGGAGAAGAAAAGAAGAAGGGAAGAAAGTGAGGAGGAAGAAGAGGAAAAGAGTGTGACGGTGAAGAAATTCAAAAAACAGAGAGACTAAACAAGGAGAAAGAAGAAGTCAATGAACTTTTTATTAAAGTGTTGTGTTGTGAATTGTGAATTGGATTGTAAAAAATGGAGAAAAGAATAAATGAATGATATAAGGTAAGAGTCTTTGAGTTATGATTTTAAAATAAGAAGCTACACTCACGCACTCATACACAGGGTAAAATGGGTGGGTTATTTTTTTTTGAGTTATTGGCAAATTGAAATTGTATTTCTTTTCGAGATATGTGGGTGGCCCTGAAAAGGGCCTTTTTTACGATGTAGGGGTGAGTTTAAGCAATCAACTTTAACTGTCTTATGCCTTTGCCACGGCCAAGGCCTACTTCTGGACTGCGTAATGTTGATGATGATGATAATGATTGGGTTGAAATCACTAAGGGTGGTACGGTAGGCTTAGTCACAGGGTTGACGTGTTTAGCTCGGGAAGGTCGTATTCTCTTCGGTCGTGATAAAGAAGTCTGATACATTTGTTTCAGACTTCTTAACTCCGCTAAAATATCCAACAGTACCGTGACCGTTTGATTTTCACCCTCTTGTTTCTTTGCTGCTACTTCTTCTTGCTGTTGTTTTTTTCTTACCTCTTCTTCTTGTTGCTGTTGCTGTAAGAGAAAAGCCTGTTCCGCTTCCTTTTGTCGTTGCATAAATTTCTCCAATTCTTCTTTCTGTCTCTGTCTAAAATTCTCCACTTGCGGTAATGAAGAAGGTAACGAAGGTTCCGGAACAAATTCTTGCGAGGAGAGAAAATCGACAAAATCCCAATTCACCTCTTCTGAAAGTAAGTCCGGGTTCCCTTGGGCGGTCTCCGCTGCTGGTGCACCCCATTGGATCGTTTTCTGAGTTTCCGTCATGTTGAATCACTGTCGCATAGATTGACTGCACACAAGCGCTAACAGATCTATATTGACTACGTGACGTCACAGACTGCTCTCTTCGGATTGGATGCGGGCTGACTGAATTCTGTAACGCGTGTTCGGATTGGTGAATGAACTCAATCCGTTTCAATCCTACCTGTCCCTATAAATAAGCGCAGTTCAGTGCATTGATTCACCTATTGTAGGAGCCTCAACATGTGGACCGACGTTGAATCTTCAACCCTTGTGTCAACAATGATGTTCAGGACGGACATACTCATGTATGTCCGATCCAAGTGGACCGTTGTCCACAGGACCAGCAGCAGCCTGTGGATAAGAAGAGTCTATATAGAGAGACAAGGTTGCCTCAAGAGGACTCTGATGTATGGCCCTGCTGTAAGACGAAGTTTGAGGACAAGAAGATGTCGCAAATGCCCTTTATGTTAAGGGCATATTAACATAAACCAAAGGCCCTTTTCAGGGCCAGCCATATTTCTCGAAAAGAGATAGTCTTTGAATTGCCTACCCCTTTTTTTATTTTTTATTTTTTTAAAAAAAAAATCCCATGTTAATTTCCTTTGTCGCTATATGTTCCCACGATTTTTCTCCATGTTAAATTTCCCTTGTCGCTATATGTTCCCACGATTTTTCTCCATGTTAAATTTCCATTGTCGCTATATGTTCCCAAGGGGTCCTGTAATGCTAATTCCCATTGTCGCTATCCTATCCCACTTAACTACTTTTGCCATCTTTAATATATTTCCAATTTTAAATACTATTTATATTTTTATAATGGATGAATTATTCCAAGAGCTCCCCTAAGACAATCCTAGACGAATTCCACTTTCCACAAGCTCATTCCACTAATCGCATATCCTCCATAAATGAAACTTGTATTGATTTTAATGGTATTAAAAGATGCAACACGACCTCGCTGGCAATTAAGACGGTCTTCCCTAAAAAATATACTTAGAACATAGAAAGGAGAGCATCACTGTAGTATCAAAAAATTCTCACCGGACAATATCAAATCCGTTGCTAAAAATAAAAATATATTTATAATAAAACAAAGAAACTGTATTTTTACGGGTCATTTCTACGTTATTGCGCGTTCTACGTAATCTACGTCATTCCTAATTTATTCACGTGACTCTTATGTCAACAGAACAAATTACGAAAACTATTGTCATGGAGAATTGTTATATTTCAGGCATAGTTTTATATCTTTTATATGCATATGTTGTCTTCAAGCAAATCCTTTTCAATAGAAAATGAATGCCAGAAGATGTACAGTTCACATATTAGATTAGATAATTATAATATGTTTTCATTGCAGCCAAATATCAAGGATCTTAATTATGTATGAACATTCTGGACAATAATACTAAATTAAATGAACTAGAAGTAAAATAATCCCAAATTAGCAGCTGTTTTCTTCCTAAGGGACTAATATTTTATGTGCTGAGAAATCGATAGTTATCTCCTATTTAAGAGTCACATAATCATGCCTGCCATTTTACGAAGCCCCCAGCAGGCGTTCCGACTCTACAAATGATAGGATGTCCGACACTTTGCCTTGTAATATAGCGTAATTTGATTTCTGTGTGATGTCGTTAAGAAGATCTAGATACAAGCTGTTTTCGTTTTCGGCCAATGACCGCCATAACTGATGACCAAATGATTAAAGTCCGTATATTTTGGTGTTGTTTGTTTATTTATTTATTTATTTTTTTATTTTATTAATTATTATTTTTTTTGGTAGTAGAACAACCATTTAGAAGAACTAGCATGATATAGTTTTGATGCTGTTTTCTTTTAGATGGTGTTTAGAAGACAGAATCCTTTCTCTGGCCGGAATGTGCACCACCAAATAAATCAGTACAATTCTACAAAATAATGATGTTGACTCTTCCTTCAAAAAATCAATTCCAGGAAGAGAACCAGTGTGAGACCTAAGCTTATGGCCTCTGAGCAAGAATCACCGGACGCTCTTAGACTGGGGTTTGAGATAGCTACACATATTTCGCTATATGGCCTGCTTGGATTCAACACCTTTTTATATAACAAGTTACAAATTCCATTTCCAAACAAGCAACAGGTACTAGGCCAAAGAGGTTATGTAGCCTGACAAGCTTAAGTGTTCTTTGTGACACGGTTACGTAAACAGAGCCACATGCAGCTTTCTTATCAAAGGATGGTACTTACATAAAAAACACATCAATATCCGTCTTAATTAGCACAAAGATTATTCCCTCTTTTAAAACGCACCTGGTCTTCTCTTATCATTTTTTACAATTAGAACCAATACAGAATAACAACAGTTCAAAACGTGGTATTAGTCTGTAGATTAGATACACTAAGCCCATTAGAAAAAAATACCTGCACCAAAACGTCGATATTTGCTCAATGAAAATCCAGTTAGGTCGAATGATATTTTATTCTACCATCGGTTTTATATATCAAGCTGTGCATTAATTCCTAGAATGAAACATACATCATTCTTTATCTGAGCAAATAAATTGTTTCCATATGTGAAACATACTTGGTTGAGCTAAGAAAAGCTTAAATCACGTGACTTGAGGTATACGATGAAGACAACTATGACAGGAATGAGGTTCTGCTATCTTGGCTTTAGAGAAAAGGTTCCCAGGTTTTGTGTGTCTCGAAAAAAAATGTGTACATTAGTATTACACTTTTCCTTTGTTCCAGAAACTCTTTCACACATCTTAACGTTAAGTCATTACATCTTTCTTGAGTATAATATCAGTTTTAATTGAACTGACCACAATTGTTTAACGGCCTGATTGAAGCACACGTTCCGCTGATTTGAGGATCTAAAATCGGATTCCATGCGTCTCCATGTCCTAGGTTTAATGGTAACTATATAAGTCCAGACAAACAATAACGCCTTTGATAAGGGAGAAGTTGGAAACCTGACGGATCTTCTTTAATCGTCACCCATGTAGGCGTTATTGTAGTAAAACTGCCAGAAGAAGCTACGTAATTTTAATCAGCAGTATGACGGTATGGTAAAAAAGGCATTTATATCCACTGGCTCAAAATGGTTTTCCTTTCTTTACAGTGTAAAGCAATTATTTATTACAGAGTTTGCAGAAGTATAAAAACTCCCAGTACTTTGTTTATTCCTGACGCTCAGCATTAAGAGGTTAGTGTTAGGATTTGTCGGCCTGGTGTCAGGATAATGTGAATGGGTGGGATATGATGCAAAATGTCTGCGACATGATGTCGCAGTGTTAAACATCACTATAAACTGCCACACTGCGGACATCGTAGCAATATGACTGAACAGTTTTAAAGCTACTTTAAAAATACACACACGCGAGCGCGCGCACGCACACACATACACACACATCTTTCAATTTGACAAACCAAGGTTCTGACACTCAGGGCACGTGTTTTTTTAAAGTTCTGTTGCATTTAAGGCATTGAAAGATTCCCGTTCATTACAAATTATTGCGAAAAAAGACACCTTACAACTCTTGTTACTATAAATAGCTTCTTGCCATACTATCAAGACACGTATAACAATATACCTCAAACATGTAGCACAAATTTGACAAAATTCCAGACATCACTAATGACAACTACCCAAGAAAGATTTTTCATGTAATTGTATACCTTTTTCTCATGCAATTACTGGTAACAAATGCGCCATTTGTTTCTATCTTGTAGTAACTGTTACATATACTTAGAGTCTCAACTCGAATGACACGGAAAAGTTGTGACCATTTAAAACAATATTTGTCAATAGTGGATAAATCATTTCTCATGTAAAACATGTATGTATGTATGTATGTATGTATGTATGTATGTATGTATGTATACGTTATTTAAGATATGTTGGAGATGGGTAAGAAGATGATGACATTATTATAATAATCAATATATAAAAGCAGGTTTCCAGCTTATAATAATGTCATCATCTTTGTTCCCATCTCCAACATGTCTCAAATAATGTGCATTTTTCTCCCGAATATGTTGAAAAGGTTAGCTACATGATGATACCTTCAAGTATCTTTGGTTTCAAAAATCGTCGAAGAAGCAACTTTATTTATATCCATACTGATACTTATATTATTTCTTAACGCAGTAGAAACAAGGAGTCAACAACACTGACCAATGGAACACAACAGGAAATGAAAAGGACAAAACTACATTTTACAATTAAAATTACGAATAGCAGACAATGGATGATATTACAGTGTGTGACCATACATGAAGAGGAATAAATATGGATATTTTTTAACAAGGCAGTCCCTAAAGATAAGGACAAGCATTTATGTTACGAGTCATATCTTCCGTGTTTAGGTTACAACAAATATAATTCTGTATTTAGGTAAAAAAAAGACCTATATGTCTGTATATACGTTACAAGACCTTTATTTCCGTATTTCGGTGACAAGACATATTTTCTGTAAACAGATACACACCAAGGAAACGTGTCATAGAAACAGCAATCATGAAGAAAATAAAATGATCAACTTAATGTTTAATGTGTAAGGTTTCTTTAAGAAAACTGCAGTATTTCAAAGTAGTTATGACTGCTTTTTTATGTATGTAGTCGTGAATCAGGACGCAGTCAACTATACACTAAATATCGCGATCTTGCAATTTTCTCACAGACAGCCTTTCAACACATCTGCCTTCACGGACGTGCTTTTTAACAAGAGGACAGTAAGTTCGACAATCCAGATTTTGGAAAAGTAGTAATTTGGGTCATTATACATATCTACTTACACGAAAACAACGTATTTGAGTGATCAATAGCCTTTGTCATTTATCTTATTTGTCTGCCCATGCAAGAAACTTCAAAGCTGTTCGTACATGTAAATATCTTATATATTGATTTCAAACTCTTCCCGATTTAACGTATAAGCGTGACATTCGAAAGAACGTAAGGCACCCGCAAGGGTTTGGGGGTGGGGGAGTTGTGCAGTTCATATGTGTGTATATGTTTAGTTATTCTGGCATGTACCCCCTCCCTTTTGGAAAACTTTTCATCCAATACTCATGGATGGAAACCCAATTTTATCTTTGCACTTGTATGATTTTGTGTGTTGCAAGAAGACGTACAGTGTACCATGTTAACAAGTAGATGATAAAATAAAAGCAACATTTATTGTCGTTAGGGCTACATCCCATTGCACATACTAATACAAAACAAAACATTCATTGTCGTTAGGGCTATAGCCCATTGCACATACTAATACAAAACAAATCATGTATTGTCGTTAGGGCTACAGCCCACTGAACATACTGATACAAAACAAATCATGTATTGTCGTTAGGGCTATAGCCCATTGAACATACTAATACAAAACAAATAATTTATTGTCGTTAGGGCTACAGCCCATTGAACATACTAATACAAAACAAATCATTTATTGTCGTTAGGGCTACAGCCCATTGAACATACTAATACAAAACAAAAGCATTCATTCCATTATAGCAGTGAAAATAATCTCTACATGGAATGTATAGTACAAATGAAAATAGGAATTATATTAATACACGTGTAACATATAAAAAGAAATATCACCCTGACGCTACAATTATTATTTTGACTACAGAATACAATTTAAGTCTATAAATGAAGCGTATGGAATTATGGGACAAAATAATGGAACAGATGGCTAATCATACCATAAGTGATGATTATATTTGTTAAAAAAATACTATTATTTAGAAGAATGTACAATACACCAAGAAATGCAAGTCATACTAGACCGCTCCGGTGGCCTAGTGGTTAGAACGTCCGCCTCGGATGCGGGAGGTCGTGGGTTCAATCCCCGGCCGAGTCATACCAGAGACTTACAAAAATGGTACTAATAGCTGCCTTGCTTGGCGTTCAGCATTAAGAGGTTAGTGTTAGGACTGGTCGGCCTGGTGTCAGGATAATGTGACTGGGTGGGACATCATGCTACATGTCTGCAGCATGATGCCCCAGTGCTAGACATCACTATAAACTGCCACATTGCAGACATCGTAGCAACATGACTGAAAAATTGTTAAAGCTACGTTAAAAATCAAAATCACACATACATACACGCACACACGTCATACTAGAATAAAATGTACAATATAATATTTTTACTTTCCAGAGTCCTCACATTTAGAACACATTTGTTTTTGAAAATTCTCCACTTATGCAAACCACGATAAGATATGTCGTTCTGTAACATTGGTACTTTCAAGAAGGAAAGCAAAAGTCAAGCAATAAGAATGAAACCCAATTTTTTATGGCGTGTTAGAAAAGCACTGATTTTTACGTTCAAATGACAACATTTTCTGCTTAGAAGCGGAGTGATTTTGTCCACTATAGTTACATTAGTTTGTCCACTATAGTTGCATTAGTTTGTCCACTATAGTTACATTAATTTGTCCACTATAGTTACATTAGTTTGTCCACTGTAGTTACATTAGTTTGTCCACTATAGTTACATTAGTTTGTCCACTATAGTTACATTAGTTTGTCCACTGTAGTTACATTAGTTTGTCCACTATAGTTACATTAGTTTGTCCACTATAGTTACATTAGTTTGTCCACTGTAGTTACATTAGTTTGTCCACTATAGTTACATTAGTTTGTCCACTATAGTTACATTAGTTTGTCCACTATAGTTACATTACCATTTGACCATTTAATCTGATTTCCAAGAACTTAGTTAACATTTTCCCAAAAAACGGAGTGAATATTCACTTATGTGTAAGTATCCTGGAAACCGTTTGGGATAATAAACAATGTAATTTTAAGATGTTACTAACAGTGGCAAGGGAGGTAATACAGTATACCCTGAAAACCGTGTGCTACGAAAAGATCTATAGAATCTAGTGAAATGTGTATTCCATAGAAATAAATATGATGTTATTAAATGCCAGGAAACGGACGATACGTAATTATTACATATCAATGAATAATTTTTGCATGTGAGACACTTTGCATACCAATGAGTCATCGAATGAATTTTTTATGAAACCTCCCATCTCATTTTCTCCAGACCGAGTTCTAAATGCATGACCCAATTAAAATACCAGTCATAATTCAGAAGCACAGTTTCCTGTAAATTGTTAAAAATGCATATATTTAGTAGCCAAGACTTCCGGCGATTTAAAATCGCTTAAATTAATTTAATTATTTCTTCATAAACCCAAATCAACTCACCCCAAACCCGCCCCACCCTAGATAAAAGAGAAAACACATACTCTATAAGAAACTTTAAAATTAAAAAAAAAAAAACAAATAGAGACAAAAACACATAATATATGCAACAGTATTACCCGGCTTATGTCTCTGATTTTCTTGCCGGTATACCCTGCACTCTTCCCATATGTGCGTTTGTTTGTTTTGCAAAGCTTTCTCGATAAAAACGAAAATATTTGCGTGTATCGTCCTGGCAGATATATAGTGTATTTTGAAAATGTTTCCTTCCTCTAACTTCGTATGAATCGATCTTAAATGTCTGAAAACACCTCAGAAAATTGAAGTACAAATAACTCGATGTGAATATAGGCATCCTTCTCTGCTGAAGAGACTAGTGATTTCTATGAGGATGAATGAATGGCGTAATTTAATTATTACCATCAACTGATGTGGGCCATTATACCAATTTCCGCTTTACTAATAAAATGTCAGACAAATGCCGTACTGAAATCCAATTAAAGTGTAATCTTATCAGTAGAAATATATATTCAATTTGTCCACAACATTAGCAAAGTATTTATTTCTCTTGATGACAGAAGAAAAAAAATTCTTCAAACAAATTGTATTGCAAGACTCGTGTGCAAAAGTTTATTTACGCCATATACACACACACACACACACACACACACACACACATATATATATATATATATATATATATATATATATATATATATATATATATATATATATATATATATATATATATATATATATATATATATATATATATGCGTCAATAGTGCAAAATAAATGACTTTCTGAGTGTTCTCAGCAAAAGTCTGGTCCATCAAATAACTGTTAAGAATCCACTAAAATGGGGAAAGAAAATTCTCTTTTAATAAATTACTCATGTGCGACAGGTTATTAGTTTTAATTTCCTCCAGTTATGTTTTATGAATTATAAAACGAATACGATTTGAATTTAAGGTGTTACATGTCGGTTATGGTTTTCTTTTTATGCAATCAAATACGCACAGACGATGATATGAGCAGAAAGCTTTTACGAATATTTTAAATATATATTTTTATTTTCTTCAACTCCAATTCTGGATCAAGTGAAGCGTGGCTAATAAACATTGGGGAAATAAGCAGAATTATTGAACCTACCTAACAAAAATGAATCAATAGGACCTTCGTTAACCTTTTGGTCAAGAGCCCTATTAATGGCAACACTAATTTATACAGAACGCAATCATTATTCCGCCTAAAATTTATGTCTGAAGGAAAATGTAATTTTTAACAAGCAGTATATAATAAACAGGATTCAACAGTTAAATGTCATTTAGTAAGCATAATACCGTATTCGTTCTTCAACAGCTAAACGTCAGTCAGTAAGCATAATACCGTATTCGCCCTTCAACAGCTAAACGTCAGTCAGTAAGCATAATACCGTATTCGTTCTTCAACAGCTAGACGTCAGTCAGTAAGCATAATACCGTATTCGTTCTTCAACAGCTAAACATCAGTCAGTAAGCATAATACCGTATTCGTCCTTTAACAGTTAAACGTCAGTCAGTAAGCATAATACCGTATTCGTTCTTCAACAGCTAAACGTCAGTCAGTAAGCATAATACCGTATTCGTCCTTCAACAGCTAAACGTCAGTCAGTAAGCATAATACCGTATTCGTTCTTCAACAGCTAAACGTCAGTCAGTAAGCATAATACCGTATTCGTCCTTCAACAGCTAAACGTCAGTCAGTAAGCATAATACCGTATTCGTTCTTCAACAGCTAAACGTCAGTCAGTAAGCATAATACCGTATTCGTCCTTCAACAGCTAAAGATCAGTCAGTAAGCATAATACCGTATTCGTCCTTCAACAGCTAAACGTCAGTCAGTAAGCATAATATCGTATTCGTCCTTCAACAGCTAAACGTCAGTCAGTAAGCATAATACCGTATTCGTTCTTCAACAGCTAAACATCAGTCAGTAAGCATAATACCGTATTCGTCCTTTAACAGTTAAACGTCAGTCAGTAAGCATAATACCGTATTCGTTCTTCAACAGCTAAACGTCAGTCAGTAAGCATAATACCGTATTCGTTCTTCAACAGCTAAACGTCAGTCAGTAAGCATAATACAGTATTCGTCCTTCAACAGCTAAACGTCAATCAGTAAGTATTACACCGTATTCGTCCTTCAACAGCTAAACGTCAGTCAGTAAGCATAATACCGTATTCGTTCTTCAACATCTAAACGTCAGTCAGTAAACATAATACCGTATTCGTTCTTCAACAGCTAAACGTCAGTCAGTAAGCATAATACCGTATTCGTCCTTCAACAGCTAAACGTCAGTCAATAAGCATAATACCGTACTCGTCCTTTAACAGCTAAACGTCAGTCAGTAAGCATAATACCGTATTCGTCCTTCAACAGCTAAACGTCAATCAGTAAGCATTACACCGTATTCGTCCTTTGACAGCTAAACGTCAGTCAGTAAGCATAATACCGTATTCGTTCTTCAACAGCTAAACGTCAGTCAGTAAGCATAATACCGTATTCGTCCTTCAACAGCTAAACGTCAGTCAGTAAGCATAATACCGTATTCGTTCTTAAAAAGCTCAACGTCAGTCAATAGGCATAATACCGCATTTATTCGTCCAATCTATTACTAACGTTTCTTTTCCTGGCCCATAAAGTTCGTCAACAAAATTATATATGTCCCTTGCAATTTGCAAAATTGCATTAATATATTCTCATCTGAATCCCTAATTGTTTCTGTAGTAGGTCCCCACAAACGTATTTGAATTAAATTAAGAAATGAAAATGTTTATAAGCCCTTTGAAAGAAGCAACACATGCAGTCGCTTGAACATTTGGCTTACACTAAACAGAAATAGCCACATGTGTTTGGAATGATACTCACTTCTAATACCGCGGAATTGTGTCATATCCCGTATTAATTCCAGAGGTTAGCGTAAATCACAATTAAACCAAATTATTTAACTGTTTCCATCTGTACAAACGCCCATTTGAGCGTCAGAGCAACTATATATAAAACGTTATTAACTTCTCCTTAGACATCAACTGCTCAAACACATGTTATACCGATGTTATACCGATGAAAGGTTTTGATGCCGTGCCACATATTAACTGTAGTTAAGGTGTTACATTATTCTTAGGTTCACAAATCTTTATATTTAGTACTGACTTACCAAGTTTGTCTTAAAAATGTTTACTTGAAACCATCATATACTACTACAACTATTACTACTACTACTACTACTACTACTACTACTACTACTACTCTCTCTCTCTCTCTCTCTCTCTCTCTCTCTCTCTCTCTCAAATTGTGTCACTGTGCCATAAGACAACACAGAAAACCGTACACATACTCCCTGTCCGTTGTGGTGCATCTGCTATGAAGTTTTCCTTTTTTATGTACAATTTTCATTACTGTCGCTAAAAGTATAAAGAGAGTGTAGCAAACCATTATTAAATTAAGTTAATTCCTGGTCTCATACTCCGTAATTTGTGTTCCCACGTGTTTATGTGTAATATAAATACTTCATAAAGTTTGAAAGTAGGATATACTATTTTCTCAGTCGAAAGCCTTATTCATGTTAACATCTTTCTTAGACTTGTGCACGATGTTCTGTCTGTGACATCTAGTTTTATCTCCTTTGTTTTTAAATTGAGTCACTCTGTGTACCCTGACAATCATTCAAGAAACTCCACTGGAAAACCTATAGAAATAAGTATTTATTTACATCTAGCGGCTTAACCTTTAGTGTCAAGACAAGGACAATCTAACACTCTTTTAACTTTCCAAAATATAAATTTATTTAAATCAAATATTAACTCAAACAAAGTGAAAGAATGAAAATTAGCTTACAGTGTTCGAATTCATAGAATATTATCCAAAACTGCATCATCAATTTTTCACAAATCCGGAAACTGTCCAAAGTTATTCCGAATGAGGTTTGTAATGTGTTTATGTGCTAAAGCCCTAACCCCAATGAAGAATCGCAGTTCTAAATCCAAATGTTTTTACTTCTATGTAATTGCGTCAACTTAGAACATCACTGAAGTCCTTGAAAAATTCACATAATCCAATTGAATTATTTAAATAATCAAGTCTTTGAATAAATGCACATTATTCGATAAGAAATGACTGTTAAATTAAAGATTTTCCACTCTGCTAAATCCATAGAACAAATCTTAATACATTACTATTTCTTCTCAAAGGCTCTTAACAACAGGCATAAAATGAAGAATGGAATACGTGGTGCGTGTGTTTTAGTATATAATCTCTCTATATATATATGCATAAAAATCAACCGAATCTGATTCACTTAAAAATTCTGGAAAAATTAAATCGTATAATTTCAAAATAATTCAAAGAGTCATGTGCTGACCTTCTCAGACATTTGAACCAATAGACAATTGGAGCATGCATGATAGCTCTAGAGGGCAAATGTTCTCCTACTTTCACTTGACGTTTATGCGACCTCCTTTCAAAATTAATGCATGGCGTATTTGACCTAAATAGTTGTTGTCTTTACCATACAGACCGGGTCTGGTTCATGGACGAATCTTGTACCCGCGCTGTAGGTGTACTTTACTATAGAACTAAACAACCACTGAATGTAAAGAATTAAAAAATAAACGTCATAAACCCAAATGACTTAAAATAAAACCATGTTATAAATTAAATAGATGATACGTATATCCGTAACAGTAATAGAAAATGCATTAATTGATTAAAGGTCAAGGTCAGGAGATATTGTAGATTTTATAGAGCAATCTGTATGTTCCGATAATACAAATCCCTTTCTGCACTTTTAGCCTGAGCAAATCCCAGAATTGATAAATCCTATAATATTTACGTTGGGTCCTGTTTCATTAACAAATTAGGATTATTTGAATATTCTAATAAAATACGTTCCAAATACAAAAGGGTCATGATAGGATGGGGACTTAGTTTCTGACACGTGCTCCAATCTGTATTTTATATCTGCTGTAAAAAGGACGTATCATACACCAGCTATAGGCAGAGTTCTATTTAATATGTACCACTGAGCAAACATGTCACCTTGCACCATTTGATTAAAAAAAATGCCTTTTTCTACATAGGTACAAACGTCATATATACCAGTGTACTTGAAACAATACTGCATCATCAAATTTTTGCGTGACATCAAAATCACAATAAAATAACTGAACATTCTCAAAATATGATAATGTATAAGGATATATATTTAATAATGAAATCGACAACGGCACAGAAGGTAACTCATTGTCTAACCTGTCCATGAAAAATATGTAAGGCATTTCATATGTTTTCTGAGTGATTTTATTTCAACGTATCGCTTCATGCAATGATTAATGTAGCTATTACACTGGGAAATTAGTTGTATTGCATGTACATACTAATACTTGCTCTATAGCACAAGCTATACGTTCAACAACATTTATAATTTTCACGGAAAATAGAAATTTGGCAGGGACAGCGACCTTTTGTAAAATAAAATCGTTCGTACAATATATAAAAAGTAACCTTCTAGGGTAAGGTCTTGCCAAGTTTGTTATCTTGGACGCTTTCATGGCATGCTCCTTAAAAATGTACCATTATTATGAAACCGTGCACGTCTTTGATCGTCTTTCCGCGCACAGCACATTCACTCCGATATGCATTTATATGGTTGAATACTTGCTACAAGCTAAAGGCACCTTCAGGGCTATATTCATCACAGTTGATAAAAGTGTACGCAAGGTTCAATCATAACTCACTCTTGTTATCCCAAAAAAGCACAACTAAACCGCGTAGGTTTCAACAGAAACAGTAGGGAACTGGTTTATTAGGGTTCATGTATCATATTGTACAAGATTTATGTCTGCATTTGCTTGACTGAGATTGATTTTTCTCGTGCTATACTTTACTACTCTTTCATGTGGCAGCTGTTACATTCAAATATAAACTTATATGGATTACTTTGCTTAGATAACGGTATTTCTTCTTTGTTATTGGTGATATTCTATACTTACATATTTTTTTCTTTGTTATTGGTGATATTCTATACCTACGTATTTCTGTTTTGTTATTGGTGATATTCTATACCTACGTATTTCTGTTTTGTTATTGGTGATATTCTATACCTACGTATTTCTGTTTTGTTATTGGTGATATTCTATACCTACGTATTTCTGTTTTGTTATTGGTGATATTCTATACCTACGTATTTTTTCTTTGTTATTGGTGATATTCTATACCTACGTATTTCTGTTTTGTTATTGGTGATATTCTATACCTACGTATTTTTTCTTTATTATTGGTGATATTCTATACCTACGTATTTCTGTTTTGTTATTGGTGATATTCTATACCTACGTATTTCTGTTTTGTTATTGGTGATATTCTATACCTACGTATTTCTGTTTTGTTATTGGTGATATTCTATACCTACGTATTTCTGTTTTGTTATTGGTGATATTCTATACCTACGTATTTCTGTTTTGTTATTGGTGATATTCTATACCTACGTATTTCTGTTTTGTTATTGGTGATATTCTATACCTACGTATTTCTGTTTTGTTATTGGTGATATTCTATACATACGTATTTTTTTTCTTTGTTATTGGTGATATTCTATGTATACGCGCCATTTCCTCAAATACAGTCTGCATTAAAAAGCATCAGTTAACTTGGATGGAATATCATTTGGGAATGCTCGTCCGCACATTTAAGGCTACACGTAAAGGCTACAATGAAGTACATAGTTAGTCAAAGACCGATGGACTTATTACCAGTATTGTCATGTTAGAGAGATAGGTATATAATGGGTCAGAGAAGTGGAGAGTTTTAGAAATACGAATTTTTGATGGGTCAGAAGATTGTTAGATGGGTAGCTACGAAGTTAAAATAACTAAGAGATGATAGTAATGTTTTTCTTATTCTATAATAAATGACCACATTTTTAGCATTCATACCTGGGGTTGATGTTGTTGGTATTATTTGTATGTTTGCGACTCGTTTGCGCTGCCTTGTGTAGCTTGATTATTGAAAAAGAGGTGACTGCAGCAACGTTAAAAAATGTATCAATTACACACAGGTTATTTTAGTGGAGAAAAAAATAAAATTGTACATTGACAAAACCTAGATCACTGGACATTTTCCACAGCACTGGGTTCTATGAAAATGACTGCGATGGAAAAACTACCCAGATCATATCGTTATTAGGTTTCCAGTGTATTAAATGACATGCATGAACAACGAAGTGATACATACAAAACCTTAGACACTATATCATTAAAATAAAGCTAGGATCACAGAACCGTCAGAGGTTTCTCAACCTGCGTCAAGCTGCTTGATTGGACGTTTTCCATGACGTAGGAGCAGCCTAGTTTTGCCACTCAAAAGCCCGATTTCCATGACATATCTACGACATAGCCTTGCCGTTAGACTGCCAGGTTTTCATGACATATCTACACAACAGCCTTGATATTAGACTACTATATTACTATGAATATCTGTACTACAGACTTGATATTGGACTGCCAGACTTTCATAACATACCTACACCACAGCATTACTTTAAGACTGTTAGATTGTCACGACATATCTACAGCACAGCCTTGCTAATTAGACTGACAGATTTCCATGACATATCTACACCACAGTCTGGCTTTAAGACTGTCAGATATCCATGATACATCTACACGACAGCCTTGATATTAGACTCCAAGATTTCCATGAATATATACACCACAGCCTTGATATTAGAATTCCAGATATCCATGACATATCTACACCACAGCTTTGATATTAGACTGCTAGATTTACATGACATATCTACACAATAGCCTTGATATTGGACGGATAGATTTCCATGACATATCTAAACCACAGCCTTGTGTTAAGAATGCTATATTTCCATGACATATCTACACCTCAGCCTTGCTAATTAGACTGCCAAATTTCCATGACATGTCTCCACCACAGCCTTGATATTAGACTGCTAGGTTTCCACGACGTGTCTATACCTCAGCCTTGCTAATTAGACTTAGTTTTCCATGATATATCAACACAACAGCCTTGTTTTAAGATTGTCAGATATTCATGACATATCTACACCACCGCCTTAATATTAGACTGCTAGATTTTCATGAATATCTACACCACAGCCTTGATGTAAGACTGTTAGTTTTCCATGATATATCAACACAACAGCCTTGCTTTAGGACTGCCAGATAGCCATGATATACCTAAACCACAGCCTTGATATAAGACTGATAGATTTCTATGACATATCTACACCACAGCCTTAATATTAGATTTCCAGATTTCCAAGACATATCTACACCAAAGCCTTGATATCAGACTGCCAGATAGCCATGACATATCTACACCACAGCTTTGCTAATTATACTGCCAGACTTCCATAAAGTATCTACGCAACAATCTTGATTTTAGACTGCCAGATTTCCATGACATATCTACACCAAAGCCTTGATATCAGACTGCCAGATAGCCATGACATATCTACACCACAGCTTTGTTAATTATACTGCCAGACTTCCATAAAGTATCTACGCAACAATCTTGATTTTAGACTGCCAGATTTCCATGACATATCTACACCAAAGCCTTGATATCAGACTGCCAGATAGCCATGACATATCTACACCACAGCTTTGCTAATTATACTGCCAGACTTCCATAAAGTATCTACGCAACAATCTTGATTTTAGACTGCCAGATTTCCATGACATATCTACACCAAAGCCTTGATATCAGACTGCCAGATTTCCATGACATATGTGCTCCATAGCATAGTCTTTGTGGTGTATATGCATCTTAATAACCAGGTTTCTATGACATATGTGCATTCTAACCGTTTGTAACTGAATGCCAGATATTCATGACATATGTGCACCCTAGTCCTACTATCAGACTATTGGATGTGCATGACATATTTGCACCCGAGTCTCTTTATTTGACTGACAGATTTGCATGACATATGTACACTCTAGTGTCAGACCTACATATGTCAATGCTACATGTACAAACTGTCAGATGCTTTTGATATTTGTTCATCCTAGTAATGATGTTAGACTCCGATTTCCATGGAGATGTACACCCTATTCTTGTTAATAGACTGTCAGATTTCCATTACATATACGTACCTAGTGTTGAAGTGCCCCTAGTCTTGCCGTTAGACTGTCAGATTTCCATTACATATATATACCTAGTCTTGAAGTGTCCCTAGTCTTGCCGTTAAACTGTCAAATTTCAATTACACACACACACACACACACATAAATATATATATATATATATATATATATATATATATATATATATATATATATATATATATATATATATATATATATATATATATATATATACCTAGTCTTGAAGTGCCCCTAGACTTGTTGTTAGACTATCAGATTTCCAAGATATATGTGCACCTAATCCTGCTGTAAAACTGGCAGATTTCCATGACATATGTGCCCCTAGTCTTGCTGTTAGACTGTCAGTTTCCATGGCATATGTGCCCCTAGTCTTGCTGTTAGACTGTCAGATTTCCATGACATATATGCATGTTAACTCTTATACCGTCACATGTATATGAAAATTATGTTTTGGGGGAAGGGTGCATAATCTCTTGCCACGCCTCTGAAATCGTGCTAAGTATCATCCAATGAAATCTCGTCATTGTTTCTTAGTTCTATTCATTGGACGATTATTCAATTACAGATGCTTCTGTTCAACACGTTTCCTTGGTAACAAGCAAGTTAACTCGTCAATTTCCGTTTAAAGGGGTGTGAGATTTGTGCATTTTGCTCAGTCCACCAGGTATTGCAAAAATATTTAGCATTAGTAGGACTCAGAAGATAATTAACTGATTGAGTGACATTCCATCTTTTAATGCTTCTCTAATTATATTTTCATTTAGGAAGTAGGTCTATCACCTTTTGCAGTCAACATTGTTTATATGTGGGTATTTAGTGCACATGTATATTACAAAAGATTGTCATATTTGTAGTGCATTTACATAAGCAACTAAATTCTGCTTCCATTCAAAGGAGAATTAAGAGGATACAATGCTGGTAGTCTACAAAGTCTCTTTTTTATATTCAATTCAATATAAGCGGGACATTATTCAACGAGTTTCGTAACTATAATATTTAATCTTTACCCATTTGAGTTCTTTTTATCACATAACTTTTATTTCAGTGGAAATTATTAGATGGAAAGAAGAATTAATAATTTTGTTTATTCTAACAGACGCTGTACCTTTCATTTGTTGTGCATACAATATAGTCCCAAACAAAATTGATCTACTAAAGGTAGATTGTAATTTTTACAAACTATAAATCAAAGAACAAGCGTCCATCCAAATAAACAGAACATTTTATAACGGCAAGTTCATTTTGAAAACAGAATGATGAATACGTGTGATGCCATATTGTGTGATAGGTACACAATAGGATTAGAGTACATGTTTATCCTAAAATGTCACTTTCACAACTAAACATTGCTTTCCTGCTATTTTCATGTGGAAATAGGATTACTGGATTCAGAAATTCCCAAATTTGCTTAATGCATTTGTGACCTGATATTTGCAGCATTCGATTTGGAAAGGTAAACTGTACAGAAGTCGTAAACAAATTTCTTTTTGAGTCGGATTTGCATCACATATTTACTGCGTAAATATGCTGTGATTAAATAAATTTCTGTCAATTCGTAGACCAGTTTATGTCCACATACTTCAGTGAACAGGGGTGATTTTATTTACTTATGTAAGTTAGCATTTAAACCATGCTGGCTTATGGTGTGGTATCGTTGCTACAAATATACTACCCCCTCTCTCCAACCCACCCGCTATTAAATGACTAATATCCATAGTTTTACTTCTTGTTGTTGTTCTTGTTTTGGAGTTTTACGCCAATTGTCTTATGATAATATTTTTTTTACATGACATATGATAACCCTGTCGGGGTAAATTGTACATAATCAAACAGCCGAGAAAATTTTTCCTCAGTTTCCTTTCGCGAGTCGAGTGTTCATTGAAAACAAAACATTCCAGAAGGCGAGGTTAAAAATGTTTTCCCCATGATCGAAGCAAATCAGTAAAGAGAGTGTTGCACAATAATTTCATGGGCTTATTTGGACCAATCAGAATCACATAAAGTGATATGTTCATATGTTATATAATGAAAAATATTAAACTGCGCAAACTATAGGTAAAGTGTATTGATTATGTGATAAATATATATGAACAATTATTTCTTACAATATAAATATAATGTTTGACATTTGAAAGACTTTCCCACTTGTGGTTGTTGTTGTTGTTGTTGTAGGGTTTAACGCCATTTTTCAGCACACGATAGGCTATAGATGGCGGCCAGTATTAATGATGGAGGAAGAATCCGGGAAAACCCCGGAAAGAACCACGGACCCACGAGAAGCTACTGGCAAGCTTTCTCACATACGCACATTGGCTGAATCCGAGACTCGAACCCACGCAGACAGATGTGAGATGGCAGTGATCTGTAACGGACAGCGCTTTAGACCATTCGGCCACTCGGGGCCCCTTCACACTTGTGGCCACATTTACCAAATGTATAGGATTTCCAAGTTTGAAATAATATTGACTTTTAATTGGGCTACTGGTCACTGGTAAAATGATACAGTATATGTTACAAAAATCACAAACATCGAACAAAAGTGCAAACGTGTTGATGAAACAAAATTGATGCAAAACATACGTGCCAAAATTGACTATATAAATAAATAAATAAATAAAATTTATTTATAAAATAAAATAAAATAAAATAAAATAAAATAAATAAATAACTCAATGAAGGCATTTACCTTGTCCAGAAAGATATCCGCATGAAAGACACAACAATGCCAGCATCCATGATGTAATCTTCCACTCAATGCTTTGCATTTTCTGAAATGAAATAGGAGATATCCTAATAAATTCATAATACTTGCCATATCGAAACATTGCCTGCCATATTCAAATAAAATGATACTGTTTGCTATATGCAAATAAAATGATACTGCCATTTGATAATAAAATCATCCTGTCTGCCATATAATACAATCACACTGCCTGCCATAAATTAATAAAATCATCCTGCTTTCCATATACCAATAAACTCATGCCACCTGCCACATCATAATAACATCATACTTCCATATAAAAATAAACTCATGCCACCTGCCACATCATAATAACATCATACTGATTTCCATATACCAATAAACTCATACCACCTGCCACATCATAATAACATCATACTGATTTCCCTGCCACATCATAATAACATCATACTGCTTTCCATGTACCAATAAACTCATGCCACCTGCCACATCATAATAACATCATACTGATTTCCCTGCCACATCATAATAACATCATACTGCTTTCCATATACCAATAAACTCATGCCACCTGCCACATCATAATAACATCATACTGATTTCCCTGCCACATCATAATAACATCATACTGATTTCCATGTACCAATAAACTCATGCCACCTGCCACATCATAATAACATCATACTGCTTTCCATATACCAATAAACTCATACCACCTGCCACATCATAATAACATCGTTCTGCTTTCCATATAACAATAAACTCATGCCACCTGCCACATCATAATAACATCATACTGCTTTCCATATACCAATAAACTCATACCACCTGCCACATCATAATAACACCGTTCTGCTTTCCATATACCAATAAACTCACACCACCTGCCATATCATAATATCATACTGCTTTTCAGTTTCTAATACAATCATACTGCCTGCCGTACTTTATATAGAACATATATGCCGTTCATATCCAAATAAAAGTATAATGCCTGCCATATTCTATTTATTTTCATACTGCATGTAATATCTATAAAAAAAATCATACTGTCATATTCCAATAAATTAAAACTGCCTTTCTTATTATACTTAATTCGATAATGCCGGCCATATTCTAAAAAAATCATTCTGCCTGTCATATTTAATACAAGCACACTGCCTGTCATATTTCATTTTAATCATACTGCCTCTCATGTTCTAAAAGAATCATTCTGCCTGCCATAATCAAATTAAATAATAATGTCTGAACACATGCTAATTAAATAATAATGCCTGTACATATACTAATTCAATAATAATGTCTGTACATATACTAATTAAATAATGATGCCTGTACATATACTAATTAAATAATAACGCCTGTACATACACTAATTAAATGTAATCTAGATCTTTTTATCGTAGCTTTAACAATTTTTTAGCCATATCGCTACGATGTCTGCAATGTGACAGTTTATAGTGATGTCTAGCACTGGAGCATCATGCCGCAGACATGTAGCATGATGTCCCACCCAGTCACATTATCCTGACACCAGGTCGACCAGTCCTAACACTAATAATAAGAATGATAATAATAATAATAATAATAATAATAATAATAATAATAATAATAATAATAATAATAATGAGGACTTTGTATAGCGCCTAATCTTTAGATGCTCTAAGCGCTTTACAACATTAGACAACCACCTGTAAGATAAAAAACACATAATTATATGATTACAAAAACAAACACCATGAAATTAGAGAACATTAAAAAACATGGTGAGAATAGGAATCATTATTGGGTCTATAAGTTTGTTCTTGCAGTCGAAATAAGTGAGTTTTGAAAGCCCTCTTGAATGTGATCACTGTGTCTTTGTGTCTAAGTTCAGTGGGCAATCAATGCTTAATGCTGAGCGCCAAGCGAGGCAGCTGTTAGTACCATTCTTGTAAGTCTTGACTCGGTCGGGGAATGAACCCACGACCTCCCGCATCCGAGGCGGACACTCTAACCAGTAGAGCGGTCTACTAATTAATTAATATTGCCTGTACATATACCAATTAAATAATAATGCCTGTACATATACTAATTAAATAATAACGCCTGTACATATACGAATTAAATAATAATGCCTGTACATATACTAATTAAATAATAATGCCTGTACATATACTAAACTTACAAATAGTATTACACTCGCAAATGAAGAGCATGAAACGATCAAATAAAGAATGTTTGTTTCCATACCCTAGCTGATTGCGCAATGATGCCAAACTGAATACATCACAATGCGTCTTTACATTGTAGAAGATACATTCCAAGACTGGTTAAACTAGAAGATAAATGCCTAGACTGGTTAACAAATAAGATAAATGTCAAAACAGGTTAACATTTCAGCATCAATTTTCGAAAACAGTGCTTCCATGAGATCTTATTTTTGCTTGCAGATATGATGGGATTATATTAAATTATTATATATAGCAGTATGGGATTATATTAAATTATTTTATGTAGTAGTATGGCATTATATTAAATTATTTCCTCTAGCATTGTCATATTCAGATCCAAGACAAGTTAATGGACAAAGATCAATTGTACAATCACGTGACATTAAGGAACTCTGTGAATGATCAGAGACATCCTTTCAAAAAGGGAGACAATCATCATGTGTAACATAATCATCAGCTGCATTTTCTTTTTCAGTTTGCATACAACTATTCGACTGTTTTTCCGAATCGACTATTTGAAATATAATTAGGCGCTTCAATGGCTTTCATCAAATGCATGTGGCGCCATATTAAATTGTATCATTTGACAGTAATGGAAGCTTAGTATGTGCTTGAAGACGCTGCGTAATTTGTAGAAGACACAAATTTGAAATCTGCGTATAATTGTTCATACTAATTTCATTTCATTAAGATACCAGTTGGTAATTAAAGGCAGATCTACAGCCAGTTAAATTTCATTTCCAGCAGAGAATCTCCACATTGCTTTCTAGGGTGCCATGATACATTTCATGATACGGTCCATGCAGGCACGCTTCCTTCCTCTAATTAACTGATTAAATGTTGAATAAACTAGATAAAAGTTTATTTTTTTACTTCGAAACTTTGAAATCTTCCAGAACCGACCGTTAAATACAAATTTTAAAGAACGCAGAATGGACTTAGAGTGGGTAATTTTATGTGGAAGCTTGTACACTACAATATACTGTTGATATATAATCTAAAATATACTATTTATTGATATTTGCTTAATTTAATTTCTTGTTATCAGTGGTTGTTCATGAATATTTATTAAAAGGTTACAAAATCTACAATATGTTTCTTTCCTTTTTATGTAAATAATCTGATATATTTGTTTTAATTTTAGGAAAGGTTATCAAAATCATTTTCATGGTGAAATTGCATTCATGATGATGCCACATACTTGAGAATTGTAAAAATGGGTATAGGTAGACGTTTTACATATACATCCATTGGATATGTGGTGATTTAGCACGTGAAAATGATACTTAGTGGTACTCAGTTAAAGAAATTTATAATTAATGTTATATACTTAGAGGGAAGATAATCCCGAGAGACTACCTGAATTGTTAAAGATGCATTGAGATAAATTCTGTATATAACTCGAGGAAATAAAAATTATTTACGTATGAATAAATGGGCAAAATGTTAGTTTTAATTTTATTTCTTTAATTTGAACTTTAGATTAACAAAATTTTAAATCATGTTTATTTCCAGATAGATCAGAAATTTTATTTGCACATTATACAGAGTTCTCTAGGCTGACAAGGAAAGCTGTTTTCTGAATAAAACAGGTTATGAATGTTCCAGTACTGTGTCCCATCTCCTTAAACAATATATCTTTATGCATTTTTTTAAATATATTCCAGAGACTGATATTGAAAGTGAAATCGATTAGAAGAATGCTTTAATTAAATAAAGTAAATCAAGAAAATGACTAGATATTTAAGTCATGTGACCATAAACGATGTAAAACGCTGACAGTATAAAATGTGGAAAGGCTTTTAATCTGAAACAGCATTTCGGTTCTAAGGATCACTTATCTTCAACAAAAAAAAACTTTTTGCACACGTGTACCTTCCTTAAATTACTTCAAATACGTGTTTACCTTCCTAAATCGTCTTAAAGCAATGTGGTTTTAAGTATTAAATAAAAGAGAGAATGTTGTACAGTGAGGCTGAATCTGTCTTGTATCTCTGCCAGGTGTTACTTCGTTAATCCTTAATTACTTACACCAGTATAAAACAGTAAAGTCTGGATCCAAGATCTTTGTAATTTCATTTTTCTATTAAGACCAGATCTTTTAGACACACGATACTTTAAAACAAATTTTGTTATACTGTAGGCTGAATGTAATCGAAAATGAAGTGTGACAAAAATGGATTCTGAAGTAGATCGTGACTATGTTGTCAAATTTTACAAGAATTATATCTGTATAGCTATATAGCTATTTGTTGTTGTCATTTACAAGTACTTTACCTATGTCATTATACGCTTACGGGTACCTTACCTCAGTCATTGTACGGTTAGAGGCACCATCCATCAGTCATTGTACGCTTACCTGAGTAGAAATCACCCTGTTTATCATGGCTTACAAATCACCCTGTTATCCGAGTTACAAATCATCATGTTATCCTGGGTTACAAATCACTGTTATCCTGGGTAACAAATCACCCTGTTCTCCTGCGTAACAAATTACCCTGTTCTCCTGAGTTACACTCTTTAGCCAGAGTAAAAAATCTGATTAAATTTTAATTCAGATGCTTAGTTATATTTTATCTAAAACTTGATAGTAAATTGTAAATAATAGTTTCGAATCAATTTTGTATTTGCTACCTCTTCACAGAGTCAACACGAAATGTGCATATCTAAGACGACACAGAGGGTCTTCTATCTAGGACAACGGAAAGAGTCTTCCATTGAAGGAAGGTACAATACTCATGGTCTTAAAATAGCACGGAAATAAACATACCAGACATTTAAAAAATAAATCTTACTTCATTTTGTCTTCCCCTGTTACGCTGACTAAATGCAACATCAGGTTGTTGTTGTGGGGTTTAACGCCATTTTTCAGCACAAGATAGGCTATGCATGGCGGCCAGTATTAATGGTGGAGGAAGAACCCGGAAAACCCCCGGGAAGAAGCACCGACCCACGAGAAGCTACTGGCAAGCTTTCTCACATACCCACATTGGCCGATTCCTGGACTCGAACCCAGGCAGACAGAGGTGAGATGGCAGTGATCCGTAACGGAGAGCGCTTTAGACCACTCGGCCACTCGGGGCCCCTTGCAAGATCAGGTAATCACTAAATAGGATAAACAGTATGCATTGGGCGACATTTACCAGACTCTAGGCAGAAACATGCGTTGTGAAAATAATATGAAGTTATTTAAGGTTACGAAACTTTTCATATCTGCAAGCAAAATTAAATAATGTTTGATTTCATATCTGCAAAATGCAAAATATTTGATTTTCAAGTAGAATACAATTTAGCAATGTAAATGATTTTATGAAGTTTTCTAAAAATATATGATAAATACAAATGACAAAAGAAAATTAGAATTTTACGGTAAAATATAAAGATATATTCAAAATTTAAGAGAAACTAGTTGGGCCTCTTGATAATCTAGTTTTGATTATTCAAAGAATGTACTTTATTTATCGTGCATGTTTTAAATAAATCTCGAGACTAAAATACATTATACACGTTGAGTATAAATCTAGTGTGATTTGTGTGTGTGTGTGTGTGTGTGTGTGTGTGTGTGTGTGTGTGTACGTGATTTGGATTTTTAACAGCTTTTTTCACAATGTTTCAGTCATATCACTACGATGTCTGCAGTGTGGCAGTTTATAGTGATGTCTAACACTGGGGCATCATGCCGCTGACAAGTAGCACGATGTCCAACCCAGTCACATTATCATGACAACAGGAAGATCAGTACTAACAATAACCTCTTAATGCTGAGCGCCAAGCGAGAAAGCTTTTAGTACCTTTTTTATAAGTCTTTGGTATGAGTCAGCCGGGGTTCGAGTCCGCGACCTCCCTCTTTGCAGGAGGACATTCTAACCACTAGGCCACTGCAGCGGTCATAAATCTCGTAACTAAAAACCACTTTTACACGTTGAGAATAAATCTCGTAAATAAAAACACTTTCTACACGCTGAAAATAAATCTCAAGACCAGAACTACACATTCTACAAGCTTAGCATAAATATTGTGACCAAAGAAGCATTCAACACGTTTTGTGAAAATCTCGTGACCAAAGAATATGTCTACACGTTCCGTATACAACTAAATACAAAGACTGATCCTTAAAATTCTAAGAAAAATGCAGACTGGTTTCTCTTATCTTTTTCTTTCGTTTTTTTTTTTATTATCCTCAAAATGCACACTCTCACCAAACGTACTTACAGTGAAAAAGGCAATTCAGTCTCCCCCCTTCCCCCGAATTTGCATGTGCTGTAAAATTGATGCAGCCTAAATACGAAAATTTTCAAGCCCGTCAAGTGTTGCCCCCACCCCCGAAAAAAGTTGAAATGACGTCCCTGATACAAGCCGCCAGGTTTCTTTTCTTATCTCTGATCCTAATATTCTTGTTGTACGCTGTGGGTGGTAAAGCTTACCTGCCCTAATTAAAATTCCTGCGTTAAAGAGATGTGTTCAGATTAGGGAATATCTAACATGAAAAACAGCTTTTACATTCTTTTCTTCTAACTAGGTATGTAGGAAGATACAACAAATTCATTCCACTTGCAAGCATATGTGCGCAACAATCTGTGTAAAGAAAGCAACAGGCTTGCGTAATCCGGTAATATTACTGAATAAATTTTTCTGCTGATTTTATCATTTTCGAGAATATCCAATTTTTTTCCTTCAAATTATGTATAGTACAGGAAGCAGAACACGCTATTTTTAACAATACTTATAAGTAAGCAGGAGATGGGTGGATGGTGGAGACGAAAGGTATGATTATATTTTGGAAACATGTGAAGCTCAAGGAAAGAAACACATTCCGTACCAAAACAGGACATTTGTATGATCTTTGTTATGAAAAGGGGGCGCATGAGTGTTTAAAGTAGCGATGTCATTACAGTCGAAAAATATTTTCTAATCTATCACACATAATTTGCAGCAAGTTGATATTATCTGAGTTATAATTAAATCCAAAATTCACGCATTCCTGCCATTATCATTTGAATTTAAATTCCCAATGAGTGGAAGCAGATTATTTTCTGTGTCACCGCATTCATTCCATCTAAATAGTTTTTACGGAACAACCGCTACGAAACTTCACAAAAATACATGTTGAATTTACTTAAATTAACTATGACGAGTGTTTCAGTTATGAAAATGAACATAAAGGTGACCACGCGTGTATCAGTGATGAACATGAACATACCGGTGATCACGTGTATCAAATTATGAAAATGAACACACCGGTAATCACGTGTGTATCAAATTATGAAAATGAACACACCGGTGTGCACGTGTGTATTTAATTACAAAAATTAACAAACCGGTGAGTACGTGTCTCAATAATGAAAATGAACACATCGATGAACATTTATGTATCTGTAATGACGGTGATCATACCGGTGAACATGTGTGTATCAATAATGAAAATGAACACAAACATTCTCAGCGAAAATGTTATACAGAGAAGTAAATACTTTATTACGAAAACTGGACATGACTTGTTTGTTTAATTTCTCAAAGACTCCAAAAGCGTGATCTTTGTAAACAGTAAAAGTCAATATATGAGCACAATTGTTTCAAGAAATAAAAGTTTCTTTGATTATAAGACAACACACAAAATATCTTCGATGAAAGAAGTCTTTCGTGCGAATTTCTAGTTGGTGGATTCGTGTTCAGCCTAAAGGTCAATAATTGAAGGAAATGAATTTCTTTATTACTTAAGACAGAAAACAAATAATGAACTGTCATATTTATTTACTTATTTCTTTATTTATCTGAAATTGAGACTGTTCAGATACAAGAGCTAAAATGAGATATATTTCATTTTCTTCATAAGAGACATCATCGCTAGCCAAGACTTCGATATGATAACTCCATCTACACCAAGGCGTATCGAGCAAATATTCAAGTGCTTCGGTTCTGCACCGCATCCAATCAAAATTAAGTGTCTCAAATTTTAAAACTGTTCCCACATGATCGAGACACGGGGAGCACACAACCTGAATGGACTGATAAATAGGCACTTTTCCACTGCCAGTCTCCGTTGGTACAAATCACATTCAAGAGGGCTCTCAAAACTCACTTATTTCGGCAGCAAGAACAAACTTAAAGACCTAATAATGTTTCCTACCTGAAATATTCTCAGCATGTTTTTTATTTTTTTAATGTTTTTCTAATTTCATGTTGTTTGTTTTTGTAATAATATTATTATGTTTCTTATCTTATAGGTGTTGTCTAATGTTGTAAAGCGCTTAGAGCTTCTAAAGATTAGGCGCTATACAAAGTCCTCATTATTATTATTATTATTATTATTATTATTATTATTATTATTGTTATTATTATTATTATTATTATTATTATCATCATTATTATTATTATTATTATTATTATTATTATTATTATTATTATTATTATTATTAAATAACGTTCAGTCAAATACACCTAGAATGTCATCCGTCTGGTACGTAGACATACATTTGATGTAAAACTTAAAAAGTATCCTTTTGAAGTAAATTGCATCCACCATTTCCGGCAGATGTACAATCCACCGCTGTTACACGCAGTTGGTTAGTCGACATTACATACTAAGGGAGGTAACTCATGAAATCCAATAGATGTCGCTAAGGCGAAGCACTAAAATATATGTTCAATTCACCAAGGTGTAGATAGGGTTATCATATCAAAACCTTTGCTAGCGAAGATGGATAATAGAAGGAAACAAGTTACAACACATCTATATGCGGTATGGTATATTTTCTTTGTAGAAGGTGGAAACATTCGAGTACATTCAGAAAAATATCGACCAGTTTGAAAAGATTAATGTACAATGTGATAATCACGTATCATCAAAGGTTGCATTATCATATACTGGTCATGTATCAACAGTTAATATAGAATGTAATATATAAGTATCAAAAATTACAATGCAATATAATATATAAGTATCAAAGGCTACAATGCGATGTAATGTATAAGTATCAGTGGTTACCACGCAATTTATTAGTTACCTATCGAACATTATTCACTTGTAATAGTTAAGTTTCAAAAATTACTATACAATGCAATAGTTAAGCAGGAAAGAAACAAATTGTACTGAGTTGTGGACTACGCATTTGCAAAGTGTTTTGTTTTTCTCCTTATATTTAGGAATAAAGTCTAACATAGCTAAGTTTTTCTCTATATTTTTCTGAGTTTAAAATCAGTATTGTTATTATTAATAGAAGAGTTATATATATATATATATATATATATATATATATATATATATATATATATATATATATATATATATATATATATGTATATGTATATATATATATATATATATATATATATATATATATATATATATATATATATATATATATATATATATGTATATATATATATATATATATATATATATATGTATATATATATATATATATATATATATATATATATATATATATATATATATATATATATATATATATATATATATATATATATATATATATATATATATATATATATATATATATATATATATATATATATATATATATATATATATATATATATATATTCACAAGTCAAACTATTATAGCAATTTTATTATCACCGATATATATTCATGTATTTTCAAACTATAACATTTTTGTATGCAATCGTTCCGCGAATTCCGCAAACGTTATGTTAGCAATATTAATGAATTACAATAAAAGATTAAAATTAGAAGCAAGATGACATGTCACTTTTGATGTCTATAAATGGTTGAATTATTCATGCTAAATGATGATTCGTATACTTCACGAGCAGGATTTCTCTACGGATAAAGATCTAGGGAAGCAGCCGGCATCAGCAATTTTAAACGTGGCATTTCATTATTTGCTGTATGTTATTTTTTATTACATTTTTTGTGGTTTTGGTGGCTGTTCACAAGATTTACTCCAAAGAGTTTTTGTATTAGTTGGCCAGGTACCGAGATAATGAATCTGAAAGACGTTTGAAGCGGAAGAACATGCCATTAACGAACGCTTTCTCAGTTCCTTTGTTATTTTGCTTACCATTTCTCATGTGTTACTCTCAAGTTAAAAAGTTTCAATAATCATTACCTTTTGGTTTTCTTTTACAGTACAGCCTACATGAACTGAAAATTTCAACCTGCATAGGAAGGACCTAATTACAAGACGCAATGTGTAGCTCTGAAATTAATATCTTTTCAACGCAAAAAAAAAAAAAATTCTTTCTGCGGTAACCATTGTAAACAAATACTGGATAATTAGAAAGTCTTTCTAGGAACTTAATGGGGATGAGTATATTCTAGCTTTTGTTCCAAATAATTATAGAGTTAATCTGACACTTGGTACAAGATACAACTTGGTTTTATAACATTCTGAATTCTTATTAGCTTTCTTAAATATTTTGAAAAATAGACAAATTATAACTAGTTTAAATTTTACTTCCTTCTTTATGAAAACATATCCAAAATGTATTAATATGATCTGAACTTTTCAATATACATCACTGGTTGAAGAAGACATTGCGTTAATATTATTGAGAGTAACTACAAGTATTGGCGTTTCGTGAATACTTGGATATGTAATAAAAACGACTTTGACAACTCATGTACCGAAAAATATGATAAAAATCGTACAAATAGTAGTTGTATTTATATTTTATTTCAAACACATTTTATTAGCCATGACTCTTTAACTAACTTGTCTCCTAATGTTTTGTTTCGTTTGTTTTGTACAAACTTCACATACTATGCCTGATATCTGCCCAGCGGTAAATGTTTCGGCGTAGTCCTACCTTTTTTCTCATAACTTTTTTCTACGATACGTATTTGTGAAATTAAAATAATCTCCTAACATGTAGTACCTTGGCTTCATTCAACTTTTGTATGTGCCAGCTTTTGTTCATTTATAATCGGGGATTGTTGAGTGTTATAAGAATCGTCATTTGCTGGCCTATATTGATGTAATAAAGTGTACATATTTCCCAGAACTGGGATTATATTATATTTATATATTCTATATGGGACCATTAAGAGCACTGAAAGAATAATATTCAAAAAAGTAAATATTGCGAGAAAGCCTTAACAATTTGTGGAAATTCTGGAAATTCAAGCAAAATTTTGAAATTTGAACTTGAACTATAAATACAAGAGAATAAAATAACAAATATCTTGAAATTTCGAGGAAATTCTGACAATATCGAGAAAGCTATAATTATCAAGAGAAAAAAAAGGTAATTTCCACTAAAATAAGCTTTTCTAAAAAAATTCGATATTTGCTCCCAAATTTTGGGATTTGGCTCGAACTATATTATTATTATTATTACTGTGTGTCCTTTATAGTCTTCCGTATATTCTTCAGCTGCCATTATATACAATTCATAGATTTAAGGTCGAAATGTATTTACGCTTCTTCAAGTGTGATTTAAAATCAGAATAAGATCATTCATTTTGTAATACATATCACTTTGTAACACACATCAGTAAGATCGATCACCTTGTAATAAACATCAATACGATAAATCACTTTGTAATACATATAATTCTATCACTTTGTAATAAACACCCAAAAGATCAATCATTTTGTAACCCACATCAATAAGATCTAACCACTTTGTAACACACATCAATACGATATAGCACTTTGTAAAACACATGAATAACTTTAAGACAAGACTATGTTTAAAATAAGATATATCACTTTGTAATACACATGAATGCATTTAACATAAGAGCTATCACTTTCTAATACACATGAATAAGTTTAACATAAGAATTGTCATTTTGCAATACACATGAATAATTTAAAATAAGATCTATCACATGAATAAGTTTGAAAAAGATCTATTACTCTGTGTGTGTGTGTGTGTGTGTGTGTGTGTGATTGGGAGTTTTAACCTAGCTTTAACAATTTTTCAGTCATATCGCTACGATGTCTGCAGTGTGACAGTTCATAGTGATGTCTAGCACTTGGGCATCATGACACAGACATGTAGCATGATGTCCCACCCAGTCACATTATCCTGACACCAGGCCAACCAGTCCTAACACTGACCTCTTAATGCTGAGCGCCAAGCGATGCAGCTGTTAGTACCATTTTTGAAGTCTTTGGTATGACTCGGTCGGTTATAGAACCTACGACCTCCAGCATCCGAGACGGACGCTCTAACCACTAGGCCACATGAGCGGTCCTATCACTTTGTAATACACATGCATACGTACAACAACATAATGATTCCTGAAGTCAATATCGTGATCACTCAACAACAGAATGTTTCCAACAGAAAGAAGTTGCTGAGGTATTCTTTCATGAGACTGCGTCAAATACAATCATGTTAAAATATTTCAAGTCTGATCCAAATAACGACTGATACATGCATTATTTATTTCTTGCTCTGGTTCTATTTTGGTTTATTTAATTTCTTGTGTCTTTCTCAAGAATGCAGGCGTTTAATTAATCAGCCAGCTTCGAAAGACGAATTTTGGTCTGGATATCTTTGTTGCAGACATAGCAAGATTCCAGCTTATATCGCTGATTTCGGAGTCATATTTAGTATGGGTTTCGTAGGGTACCCAATTAGTATTCCAGATTCAAGGAGATCTTCTTCGATTAGGGAATATCTGGCACGAAAGAGGAGTTTGACATGGTTCAGTCACTTGAAGTATAAGGAGATACAGCCGGACCATTCAACAAGTAAACACCCGTACAGAGCAATCTGAGGAACGAAATTATGAAGTCTGAATAGTTTTCACTTTATCTTTCTGGACTGAATGCAAGAAATTCTATATTTTTTTTTCTTCTTCTACTGCTTCTAGTTCCTCTTCTGGCAAGATCTTGAGCATTTCACTTTGCCAAATGCCAGTGGGTATTATTAACATAGTGTTCATTTCAAATGGAAAGGTATGGACACATGTATTTTGCGTGAACTATGTGATGCTTTTAGAGTTGCCAAGCAAAAATACTATTACAATATCAATATTTTGCTGATTCAATGACGAAAACGACAATTATATAGCTGGATTTCACTGTGACCATAAAGATGGTTATGTCATTTGTGTTTAGACAATGGTAAATATTTAATTGAATTTACTTTGAAAGTATAATACCAACGTACTACTTATAAGATCTACAGCATGCAATTTAAATTTTACAGTCTTGTATACAAGTTGAAGGTATACTAGTACGCACCTATGTATTGATTCTCTCTCATTTATTGATATGGATCAGAAAACTTAGTGAAAGCTCGCCAATGAAAATCTAACCAATAATAATAATAACAATAAAATTCTGTTTCGATTTATCGGTAACGGTTATATTTGAGACAGGTATTCCCTTCTGCAGAATGCTAACTATATCTGAAGCACAGACAGCCCAACATAATGCAAAACAATTAAGTGTCAGACGGTTTTGCACTTCAGTTTTTTTTTTTTTTTGCTTTTTTTTGTCCGTAAGCAATATGGCAGTGCACATGGGTAAATTCTATTGATTGCAAAAAGGCGAACTCGTTTCCTCCCCATGGCACAGGTCTGCACGGCAGTGAGTTGTCACCACAATATTCACACCCCAAAATAAAAATAGTAAACTTTTATCACCTTTGCTGTCCCCACCCTCTACTTCAATCACAGAGGAGCTGATGTAGCGTGCACACGTTTTCAGCATAGTCATTCCGCTCAGACAGCGTTTATTGTGATTGCTTGTATATGCACACCGAATGGATGACGGACGCATATCAACAGTCATACTCTATTGCAGATTGCCATCTGCCGACCAGGTCACCGATACTTGCCCTTCATGACTCAGAGTACTAACGACAAGGAAGAATGGGAACCAGTCTAGAAATGGGTGCACATAAAATAAGTCTTTCCTGATTTGGCTAGCATAATTGGTTGATAATTAAAAGCAAAATTAAATTGAAAATAATTTAGAGTGTATCCTAGTTGTAACTGAAAAAACCCAACCTTTTATTGATGGAATTTCAGTCGTTTTACAGACTTGAGTCTGGAAAACTTATTACTGATATTAGCACCTGAACGCTGGTTCGGAATTGAAAACACGTGTTTCAAACACATGTAGATCAAACAAGAAAATGCCGCGGATCAATGCTATATTTACACTGATAATTATAGGTTTGACCATGAGCATTTAGAATTTTAATATAATTGAATTTTTAATATCATTCTGTTTGCATAGGTTTACCATGGAAGTTGATTAGTACCTTGAGTCCTTCACAGATGTGAACATGAAACACCAAGGCAATGCGCATCGATGTAGACAGCTGGGAAGTACATGCCAAGGAGCGCGTCGCTGGAGACATGGGCTCAACCAATGATTTTAGAAATACTAGCTACAACAGTCGCAATTAGAAGCGAAGAGAAAAGCACGCTGAAATGACACTATACGTCACATGTGTGGTAACCCATATGACCACCTTCAAGTGCGTCGGATGCAACAAAAAGATTTTCACCCACTGTGCGGATCTCTTCAGTCACAACAATTTATGATCATCAATTGACTGGCATCCTCAGAACGCAGATGCTTGGTCGTTTGAGACTGAAGGAAGCAGAGGAATTATAATATCGGCTCTTGATTAAGCTCTCGAATAGAGAAGACAAAAATAGCATGAGTACTATGCACTAGCTCTATTTTTTTAAAAAACTTGCTTAATAAGCGGATGATAGGGTTCATACATGTATGTGGATGGCGTTGTTTAAATGCTTTTTGACAAAGTATTATTTTAATATTCGGTTTCCTACCTGTTTTATACGAATACTTTGCCGGAGTCCAACCTTGCAATACCACGAAAGGTATACTGCCCCTCAACATATATGCTGATATTTTAAAATGTTTTATCGGATAATATTTTTTGTGTGTATCGCCAAAACGAGTTCACATTTGTTAGATAATTGTTTGCATTTTTATACCATAATATTAATTTTAGTCTAAGCAATAAAAAAAAATCAAATGTCATTAAAAGTTATACATTCTGATCTGTCTCTTATGTCTAACTAATCCATGCGTCCTATACATTACCAACAAAACGGATCAGAAATGTGTTCCAACTTCCAGTGAATAAGTGTCTAAGAAAATAAAACATTTTTCCCCTCTAAAACAGGATAAAAGTAATTCTCATGGTGTTCAAAATTTATATCGAATATGAATTTCAGCATGATGCTACCAATAATTTACAAAATATTCAAACACTTGGTGGTACTTGAAATTGTTTGTAATTATATCACAAGAATAATAGCTCATTTTAGAAATATTAACAAATATATAATTAGCTGTCTGCATGACGTATCTATATACAGTCACGTGCAGTTAAATATATTCCTGATTGAAACAAAATCATCAAGTGAAGAAACCTTCAGGCAGATTTCATTTACCGTGATTGCGATTACATAAAATGTATGTGGCAGCCATGACATATTATTTGTGTTTCACAAGTTTAAGTGGTAAAGACTGTAATTTCTTATCACTGATCTCGTTTACTTCATTGATTTCCGAGAAAATGTATCGGAATGTTACGCTAACTCTTTCCAAATAAATGTCTCAGAAAAGTAAACAAGATTTTCTACTGAAAATTAATGTCGCTATAACTCAATGATAACATGAGATCTTTTTCCGGCTGCAGTTATGCTCTTGATACTTAGCGAACTGAAACATTTTGCAATGGATTGTAATTTAAGTCGGTGCAAGCCTTGCATAGACTATGATAGACCTATTCAAGCAAAATATTGGGTCCTATGATACATTAGAAGACGCAAAGTATCACAAATAATTAGATAATACATATGATAACAGCATTTAATACTTGACATGCCCACGTCTCATGATTATCTTGTAGAATATCGTGGAACATCCACTTTGAAGTTACTTAACGAAATATAAGGACTAAAAGGTGTTTCAAATAGAGACGTACCGTGTAAACTGAATGTTTTCTGAATAGGAAATACCCAAGATACTACAACAATGATTACAATATCCAACATGTGGATAATCCTTGGATTAGTTCGCTTAAAATATTCTGCAGCTGAACGACGTTCATATAAAAACCACCCACTGAAAGAATCCGAAGGAAGCGAGTCTGTGAATAGTATAAAACGTGAGTGATACTCATGGCACATAAATTGCCTTTCTCTGCAGCCGAAATGGCAATTTTCAGACAAATTCGGTTGTCAAAATAAATTAAACCCACTATAAAATATTTGGAAGTGATGTATATTACTTTCAACGAGTTTATAACTTGAATTCATTAGTTTGAACTGTGCTAAATTATTGAAGTTTATTATAAGTATTTCGTCTTAAAATACAACCCGGATATAAATCTTTGTACAAATTGTGTTGTAAGAGGTCGTGTCTATTGTATTGTAGGTTTCAAGGTCAACACTTCCTGTTCAAATAGTAACTCTCTACTGTCAGAACGGAGACCTTTACCGTGTGCCAAATAAAAATGAAAACTCGATCATCCCACTTTAATGATAGGTTTAGATTATGTTATGTATATTTGATTTAATTATATCTGATTTAATATATATTTATTTCAATTTAATTGTTTGTTTGCCAATTTTAAATTGTATTTATTTTTTATTGCATGCTACTATAATGTAAATTTATTCACTGTAGATTATACTTTTTCCAGAAAATAGTTTGACCTTGACTGTTCGTTTTGTATACAGCAGGTGTTGATCTAAATCATGACTTTGATTCAAAATTAGTAGCCACCACATAAATAAGTTTTAGTTTTATTTTACAATGACTGGTTGTTGTCGAGGTCATGATGGGACTACTGATTTAAGATGTAAACAATTTTTGGGGGTATTTATTAGAGTAAAATGAATGGTTTGTGTCAGGGCCACACTGGGTGTACGTAATCTTTAACAAGTACATCATTTCGACGAGGCGCTGGAACGTGATCACGTGATCCCCTTTTTGCGTTTTAGAATACGATATAACCTTTGTTTTGGAGATATAGTCTCAGTATTAGTTGGGCACATACGCTAGAAGTTGTAAGTTGTGCTGTTTGGAGGTATTTCAGATTATTTGAATTCAAAAGGATGAATTCTTTTTTCCTGAAAAATAAGTGTGCTCATGTGAAATTGTTGAATAAGGATAGTTTTGTTTAATAAAAATTTATTCAGATTTCCGAAACCGGATTGATATTTATTGTTTCTACAAGGAACTGTAGACCTCAACACTACAGATTACAGCATACGTCATCGTCTTCCATCGTGGATTCTTATTCGAGATTCGAAATTGAAATCATTAGAACATGTGATTATTAGGACCCATAACATGTTATTCGTGGATTATTCTTGGATTATTTTTGGACTTTCATACTTTTTTTTTCATTTTTCCAGAATGTTTCCAGGGAAATAAATTATTATATTTTTCAAAGCTTGGTGTATTCACTCTTTCTAGTGTTACTGTTTATTCTAGTCTAAACACGTAACATAAGAATTACAAAATATACATCAATTGCCATTAATATAGCAAATTCATCTACTATAAAGTACTAAACAGTCAACTTTTCGGGGGTGCGTGGGTGGAGTTGCTTCGATTTCATTTTTCGGTATGGATATTGTATTTTCTTATACCTGAAGATCACTTTTGCAACAAAAAACAAATAATAAAATATATATAATTTTGAGTTAATTTGATATAAATAGAAGCAAGATATTTCTTCGTCCATTGACAAATATAAATGTTAAAAAGATAGGTCAGATCCCCTCCAAAGACATTAATATTTTTGGTCCATAATATAATGTACTGTGGCTGTGAAGTGTCAAATTTTGAATCGCAGTGAACCTTAAAGTTGAATGCATTGAGCATTACAATTTTATCGCATTTAAGCCAGAAAAGTCTTTGTGAAGGGTCACTTCGACCTTTCTTCGTTCATCTTCCCCCCCCCCCATCTCAGTTATATTTCAAAGGGGCATCATTCCAACTCATTGAAATTGACCGGGTATTTTAACACGGTCCTTAGAAAGTAAACATTTGAGCTACCAACCCTAACCGCTTGGTAGGAACCTATGTCCACTTATCATTTTTTCAAAGGGAAATTGTTACGCACTACCTTGCACAGATTCCGAGTTGTCTAAACCTGATGAAAGGAATTATTTCTTTGGGAAATAATAGGGACCGCTTCCTACGATTGGTCAGAATAAATTAAGGAGTACACTTTAGAAGCAATCAGACTTTAAAATGACGACCTTAGTCGAACTTCTTTAGCCTGAAATTTCCTGAAGGAGCAAGTGTAGTCAACTCCGGGGAGACCTAAATAGAATAGTGTTTATCTCGTTAAACAAGAAAGGGACCAGGTGGCCATCTTGTAAAACGACAGGTTTAAGTACTAGGACGCACAAGTTCTGAAAGAAAACAGCAATGAGGTACAAAATTTTAGTTTCACGTAATATTTTATTATTTGATTGTTTGTTTTATGCAAATTTGCTTGCTATGACTAGGTTTCCATATTATGTATTGTTTATTCAATTTCATGGCAATGTGTTGATGCTAGAGTTCTTGTGCAATTTATTTTATTCAATTTCATGGAAAGTGTTGATGCTATAACTGTTATGCAATTTACCTTTTAATTATACAGTTATTAGTTCACTGGTAGAATTGATTGCATGCGATCCAAATGTCATATGTGTATGACTTCATATGGTCATATGAAATAATTTCCTTTGTTTGTTAGGACGATACAGATCTTCGTGAGTTAACGATACTTAACTCATTATATCTGATTTTGTAATGTTTGAATAATCTTGTAGGTTAAGGATTGTGAGTTACAATTTGTGAATTTCATGCAATAGAAATCGAACATGTAGTAGCATATGTAAAATAATACGGTAATACTCGATAGACGCTCACGTGGTAATTTAAGACCTGCCACTGGAAGCGAGGTCAATATTCTACCGTAGTCAGAATTTACGCAGTGTGTGGATAGCCAACATGCTCTGAGTAACGTGAGGGAATTTTATGAACGTCTAGAGAGTTTGGATACAGAAATTTAAGGGTAATTAGGTCCATTTAAGAAACGGCTTTCTACGAGAGAGACGTGACAGTCTGAAGACAGAAGTCTGAGGAAAAGAATAACGAGGTCAGAATAAAAGGCCCAGGAAGTCCACGAAGGGGCAAGACATAGAGCTTAGGAAGGATGAACTAGGATATACGGTCAAAAGAGAGGAAGGTGATGCAAGTCAGTCGTGGAAATTGCGCTCTTTTCACCTCTCGTTATGATGATGAAATACATCCAAATTGGACACACCTGTTAAATTATATTGATATAATCTAACTTGAATTGGAATTGTCGTTATTAATTTGTTGTGATAAAATTTATTATTTTCTTATCAAAAGGGCTCGTATTGCTTTATTTCTTCCCAGTATTCTCGCTCAGTTCTCTTTTGAAATTATATTCTTCTTTTACTCCCGCCGGGCTATAATATCCAGGGAGGTCATCCTCTAGATAACGCCAGCCAAATCCAATTAAACACCCCTCTTACTAAGAAGGCGACGTTACAGTGGCACGTATCGCAGCATGTTCATGAATACCGCGGTATACCGCTACACAAAATGGATCGTGGTACCCAGCTCTAGTATTTACATTGCTATTGTTCCACACATTCTGTTTTAACGATCTATCCCAATGTACCGTTTAAAAGCACAACGGGATGTCTTGTTCAGGCAAACACTATGTAAATAATAAGGCTCTTGACATGCAACTTTGTGTATTTCTCGGTCATTTAATAAGGGGGATTTTCGTACCAAATAACCAGTCGACATGTGTAGACTTATTTTATAAGAAAAAAGAGACCGATGTTTCAATAGGAACATGAAAAGCTTCCATGTAAGCTCACATATTCTTGCAGTCCTCGTTATAGAACTCGTACAAACATCAACACTAGAATCGCATTCGTTTTCCTTACGTCATCACAAAATAGATGAAATCGTTGGGAATTTGAGCCTGAATGTCCAATCACGTGATCATTCAACTAAACTAATGCGACGAAAGCTACGTGATAATGATGTTTTATCTTGGAGTGAAATTCATGGAATGAAACTGGGAAATAGTTTATGACGCTTCCAAAATTCATTTAAGGGTAAAATAGCAACTATAATTTGAAAACGTTTTACTAAATATCTGGCAATTAAAGGTCATTAAACAAATTCCACAGTCCAATATACCAATTCTTTGGACACTACGTTGAATACTAGCAAGATGACTAATATTATTGTTTTCAATAAAGGGCTCTTTATTAATGTCCACAGCGTCAACGTCTTCATGAGTGGTGTATATCTCTTTAATAACGTCCACATTGTACACGTCTTCAGGAATAGCGCATCTCTTTTATTAATGTCCACATTTTCAACGTCTTTAAGAGTAGCGTATATCTCTTTATTAGCGTCCAGATTGTCAACATTTTCAGGAGTAGCGCATATTTTTTTATTAACGTCACACTGTCAACGTCTTCATGAGTAGCGTATATCTCTTTGTTAACGTCTACGGTCCAGGAGCAGCGTATCAATATCGTTATTAACGCCCACAATGTAAAAGACTCAAGTCGTAGCTTACCTATATCTCTATTAACATCAATCGTGTAAAAGACTCTAGGAGCAGCGTACAAAGATCTCTATTGACGTCAATAACGTATAAAACTCCGGGAGTAGTATATCAATATCTCTCTTAACATCCACAGTGTAAAAGACTCCAGGAGTAGCGTATCAATATCACTGCAAACATCCAGAGTATAAGACTCCATGAGTTGCGTATCAATATTTCTATTAACATCCACAATGTCAGTGATTCCATGAGTAGTATCGATATCTTGAGGATGCAAAAACTTAAGAACAATAGTGTATTTATTGATCATAGAAAAGCATGTCCGATTCCCATGTTTTCTTTCTTTCTCTTCTTTTTTATTCTTCCTCTGTCTCCATATGGAACCAAGCTCCCACCCATTCAACAGTCATTTCGGTCAGGATAGAAATATGGATTAAAGTCTGCCAGTGTTATGACGTGATCGCTGATTGCTTGGTCGAATTTAATCTGTACTGCGATGGTAGCAAATAACCAATTAGCATACCGAATTCAACAGATCAAATAATATTAAGGGATTACCGACACACACGATTGTTTTGGACATTGCGTGTATACTTAATACAGAAAGAGAAGTGGATCAGTCAGAAAGTAAACATACGCTCACAGAGTATTAAGCAATGTAAATAACAGATTAGCGCGATTTCTGATCAGCTATTTTAGCTGAATTCAACAGAATCAAGAAAGTCCCGTATTAAATGGAATTTGTCTTGCAACCACACGTGGAAAGTGGAACAATTATATAAACCAATTATGAACTTGAAGACTACTGTTAAATACGAAACATACATTGTGCGTCCAAACGTTTTCTTTATGTAATGGAATGCAAACCTTCGAACACAAACACACACAAAATAAAAAAAATAAACATAAGCAAATAAGTGACAATTACTTTGATAAAAATCATACTGGAACAACATCCCTACCCTCGAAACAAACAAACAACAAACAAAGCAAATAAACAAACTGTATAAAAGATCAAGTAGATAAGTGACAAATACTTTGGTACAATATTTACATTCCATCCTTAAAATGTATCGTACTGCTATATTTCAAGTGTCACAGCAGTAAACATTACGCACAATATATACATTAATGTCACCGCTCCGGTGGTCTAGTGGTTACAGCGTCCGCCTCCAATGCGGGAGGTCGCAGTTTCAAACCCCGGCCGAGTCATACCAAAAACTTATAAAAGTGGTACTAACAGCTGCCTCGCTAGGCGCTCAGCATTCAGAGGTTAGTGTTAGGACCGATCGGCCTGGTGTCAGGATAATGTGACTTGGTTTACATGTTGCCTCAGTGCTAGATATCACTAAAAACTAGCACACTGCAGGAATCGTAGCGATATGACTGAAAAAAATTGTTAAAGCGACGTTAAGAATCCAAATCACACACTCAAATACATTAATTGCCATAAAACTGAAATATAACCTTGTTGACAAAAGAATTTACCATAAATCTTGCAGTATCACATGAGATTTATGTTACGATATATAAGGCTAGAGTTGATGATTCTTACAAAAAAGACGGTGTGCAAGTCCGATCCAGCTACAGACTACATACAGCATAGACCCTAGAATGTAGTCGCATAATACTCACTCAGATCAGGGTATGTGTTGTTTCTTTTGTCTGTTAATTCTAAAAAAAATGGCATAGAACCAGATCTTCGTCTATGAAGTTTGCAAGTAATTGTACTTATGAGCGTGTATATACGGCACTTTTGTGTAATTTCGACGGATCTATGGACATCAACAGAATTAGGTTATACGTCTTAAACGGTTAATTTGTTAAAATCAATTATTTTTGGACGAACTGCACAATCGAAACTCTGTAGCTTTTGTATCTGATATGTTTACTCTAGTACAGAGATAACAAACTGTTTTATTAAGAAAACCTATCACAGTTAAGATTAAAACTGTCAGGTGCGTGCATCCACGCATGACTCTGAATTGAACACGGTTTTATCTGTAGCTTTATGTTTGTTACGAAAATCTTGACATGAAGTGTTTATCTGCACTTCCAATATCTCAATAAGTAGAATCTGTAGAAACATTAAAGTAGACAATGTACATTAATTAATCCTAGGGAATTCTTTTTATCGACCAGGTCTAACACAGAAAGCGGCCGAATGCGTGGATAACGCGTATTCCTCGTGCAAGTGCTTTTGTATTTCAATTATGTAGGGCTATATGGTGAAGTATTTGAAGAACGAATTGCATTGTACCTTATGACACATATCCGATAATGAAAATGTTTTATCTATTTACATCGGAAATTAAACCTGTTTGAACAACAAAGTCCCAATATACGAAGTAAACTCTACTGAAAAGTCGGAAACACTATATAGCGTAAGGAATTGTGCTTGTATTATAGGAAACGCAGATAATTGTTAAACGTACAGTAAATACTGAACAAACAACATAGACACTGCTTTGCAAGAGCATTATGCTACTGGAGATAACTCTCTTTGTTGTTTGCAATTTGACTCAACTTACAAGCGAGTATATACGGTTATAGTCGCCCATAATTGAGTAAAAAGTGATTGGCACTTTCTGCGGATTTCTAGATTTGTTTTTACTTCAACCAGTGTCATCTTGATAAATTACAATTGCTTTCCCATGCCAAAATGCATAAGTAGTATAATTGTTAAAACTATGGACGTACCATAAAATGTAAATAATTTCTGGTTTTAACATGTTAACAAACTAAGGCCTGAAACACATTGTCAAAAGAAAGTTTAATCAGCTTAAAATATAAGCTGGACAGAACCATACATATACTAATAAAATAAATCAACCCCCAAACCTACACTGATACTGACAGACGGTCTATGGACTGATCAAACCAATTCATTCAATCGTGCAATTGGTGCAGACAAACTTATCCGCAATAGATTGGGGGTACATTTATGATACATACACGTATTTCTTGCGGATCTGCAGTTACAATGGGCTGAAGGATCATTTTGGTGATATGAACAGAAGAATAACACACTCCTACCTCTCATGGTCACTTAGAATTTCGTGGCAATGTACGGCTGTTCCATTAGATATAGCAACCAATTTGATGAGGATATCGCTCATTCGATCTTTTGGAATGTTTTGGTTTTTTTCGTCATCTGACTCGACTTGAGTGTCCGTTGATTTTGTCAGGTGACACACGTGACGCAAGTAAGCTTGAATCTATACATGATAGGTATAAATATTTTGAATTACACACAATGGTTGCGCTCTACATTTTTGTAATTTTCAATGTTAGATTTGTAAAGAAAAAGGATTTGCCAAAGTGTTCCTCGCTGGTTTCCCCGCTATTTAAAAAAGCAACAAAAACACCACAAATATTACACCCAAAATAAAAACCAGACAAAAACTATTGTACACATATGGTATTGTCAAAAGAACATTTGTTACGATCAGTTGGTCTTAAACTCAGTCACAAAAAGAAGCAAAACCAACAAGTGTTTTAAGACTTAACAAATTATTTAATTATCTAAGTTATATAATGAACATTTCTAAGGATCTTACAGTATCGCAAACTAAGTCCTTTATAATCCCAAAAGTTCTATTACGATTCTAAAAGAATAGAGTATTCCGAATGAACTCCAGGTCTTAAATGTGATGCTGTGCTGATAACCTTAAATGTGCTGATGTGCTCAATATAATGCTGTGTCAGAATTATGTAATCCAGAATGAATTCGCAATAATTCCAAATAGTGTTTGTCCATACAGTCGCATGAGCGCTTTGTAATTCCAAGAGATAATTTAAATAAATGAGTCCTCTCAGATTATATCTAAACACAGTATTAAATACGTCTACACACTGAACATAAAACAAGAACAGTAACAGGAATGGGAATAAAAACAATTTCACATTTTGCTCCTGTTATAGTCGCAATGCCTCTCCACCAGATTTATGTCGCAATACTCAATCCTATCAATTGAACATTACCCCCGACAGTAAACATGTTATCAAGGCTGGATTTAGAATTAATTTCAAAATAAACAACATATGTATAGCTTGAATGATCTTAAAATATAATACATAATCATGAACACAAAGTAACTATGCAGTATGTTGTTTACAAATGATCAATGCAATCTACAATCACGGACAAAAATTAAACACCCAATATAGATATACATTACTCTTGTAATTCCGTTTACTTTGGTACATATTTAATGGGTGTGATTAGGGTTATAGAGTATACAGATTGGCTTTAACTTAGATGTGCATATATAAACTACCAGCTCAGTTTTTGGTCAGTTTTACTTCCTACACTTCAACGGTAAATTGTAAACATTTAGCCGATAAACTCTATTTACTATTTTATATTTTGTCATTCATTCATAGCGCTTTCAGAATCTGATATTACCTACTCTGACAAAATTCCTTTTGTCTATCTTAAAACCTGCTCGTGTGCTTTTGACTAGTTCAGGCTCATTTTTTTGAACACATGGGATGAGCCATTTTATATACTGTCTACTTTAGATAGCGAATAATTTGGAATAATTACCAGAAGTAAAGAAATTTCAGCGACAGTACATGTAAGTAAATGTAAGCAGTATTTCGATAAGCCAACATTCTCTCCACGGTGCATGCTTCACAACAAACGCAACTTCATCTTATAGTGATCTCTATCTCAGGAGTACAAAACAGATGTGGAGTGCTACCATAAAGTCCTGCTGTATTATTGTATGATTTAAGTGTGGTTAATCTTGGTTGTATAGCTGAAATATCTAGATCGCACTGGAAGAATTTGAGAGACCCGGAGAGAGAGAGAGAGAGAGAGAGAGAGAGAGAGAGAGAGAGAGAGAGAGAGAAGAAGAAGAAGAAGAAGAAGAAGAAGAAGAAGAAATATGGCAACGGCAACAGTGCTTTGCAAAGGGCCGGACGCAACCAGAATATGGTGATATGCCGGCAGTATAAGTTCAATCATTCACTCGATTCTATGAAGAAATTTGTTTTATCGAAATAAACAGAACGACGAATGTCATTTTCTGCAAATTTTGTAATTCCATTTCTAAGAGAAAGTGTATCATTGAAATGACATGCTCAATTTCATTTTGTTTATGTAATTAAACAAATTGTTATATTTTACATACGGGGGCTCGTGTAGTTCTATTGATCTATTCTATATCTTTGCTCAGATACCTGTTCTTTCAGTTATTAATTTCATATTTTTTATTGTATTCATTGCTCGATCCAAGCAATAAGGCCGTGTTCGATCATCTCCTAGATATCGACAGCCAAGGTACTATAACAGTGGGTGGGGGTCACATATATCACCCACCCTCACAAGATTATACAGCGTGGTCTTACTTCCAATGTGCACCTTTAAACCCACCCACCCACCCCCACAAACAAAAACAAAACCAACAACCTCGCAGCTCCCATCAGAACAGCCTGGGTCAGCTACCGTGGTATATTCTTGATCAATACATTTTGCTTCAATTACATCGGTACCAAAGAAACAAAATTCGTTTACCCTATTTTAGTAACTGCTAACGTTGGTTTACTTTGTACTAGTTCCGGTACATTTTTGGAGCACATGGGTACAACCGTTTTTTTAACAGTAGTCTGCTCTGTTTATTGCATAAACTTGCATAATTACCACATGCAAATGCATTTTAGTCACAATACAAGAAAGCTGCATACCGGTATGCCAACATTCTCAATACTGAACGTATCGAAATAGGTGCCAATGCAAACAACTTCATCTTGGAGCTATCAGACGTATATAATATATGTCGAGCGCTTGGTCGAATCACTTCACTTCACTAGTGATTCCACACACACACACACACACACACACACACACACACACACCATCAACACCACCACCACCAACAACAATTTTAAAAGTGATGGATAATATTTCTTCACTTTCTAGAAATGACCTCTAGTATTATTCTCAGACAATTGTAAAATTTTGAGGACTTCTTCCGTCAGTCCCAATCACGTGACAATATCCAAGGACGCTCAAGCATTATCGCACGATCAAATCAAAGATTATATGGTATGCGACTCATTAACATTTAATTACAGTGGAATTATGCAATCAGGTGTTATCTATTTTTTAAATCGTGTAATAGGCGTAAATAAAGTACCAGCAATAAAATATCGTACATTTTAGATACTTACCAGTTTGATTAGCCGCTGATTTATCTGACGTTACAGATATATTTCGGTGTCATATATAATCACATTCCAGATTTACATGGGCATTACAGCCTACGGAGAATTAGTAAGGTTATGTCAGATTATTTTACGAAAATATAAACAAAGTTATGCAGGGAAAGACGCTTCTCTAAATGTACACAGTGTATTTGAATGCCAAACGCTTGACCGAAGCCAAATGTGGCGATGATGAAGATATGAGGTACATAATCCGACTGGAATATAATTGAAGGAAGTCAAAGAAGCTACACGTAATCTCGAAACTGGATTCGTATATCATGATGTAGCCAATGAACTGGTGTTATATTTGCCTTTACTCTTGAAGGCAGAATTTCTGTCGCACATCGTATTAACTGCCGTTGAGCGACGTCATTCCAAATATCACCAAGTCAGAGACTGTCTCGTTGCTATGTTAGGATGCAAACTTGTGAATGTAAATGCACAAAAAGGTACAAACGGATGAATTAGTGAATTCATTCGACAAGGAGCATCAAACTAGCAGAATAATAATGAATCGTGTCAGCTGCAAGAGAAATTAGGACGTGTAAAGACAAACAGAAGATATGAAGTAAATAAGTATCGATATGAAGTAACTAAGTATCGAAATGAAGTAAATAAGTATCGATATGAAGTAACTAAGTATCAATATGAAGTAAATAAGTATCGATATGAAGTAACTAAGTATCGATATGAAGTAAATAAGTATCGATATGAAGTAAATAAATATCGATATGAAGTAAATAAGTATCGATATGAAGTAACTAAGTATGGATATGAAGTAAATAAGTATCGATGCAGGTGAAAATCAAAATGGATCGGTCTTATCTGAAGGCTGCAATTTGTATTCTTTTTAAACTCATGCAAAACAATTGAAAGATATATACAGATCACTAACCCAGACCCATACAAATACTTTCTTGAAAGTAAACTTTGAATGGTAAGTCATGTATTTTATGATAATAAAATACCATGGTAACAGTTTATTGACGTGCTTCACTAGTTTAATGAAACACTGGCCAACACGAATGATCACGTGTCGTTAAATAGTGAATATCTTTTCAAAACTATGACGTGTTTCGCAAAATCACCATCTCATCTCAATCCATGGCCTCCAGCATCTGTTTTATTCTAGTACAAATAATACGTGTACACAGATGTTCCTAAAACGATTTTAGGGGACATTTTGAATAATCGATTTGGCTTAAAGATATTGATCATCAATTCTGTCAGAAAGTACTGGGCAACAATAAGAGCTTCTTTGGCAGTACGCGACCTTGCCTGCCTAATACAGTCAACGTTCGATGGTTAACAGATACACAAAAAGTCTAACTCTTAGCACAAAAGCTGGTACAATCTACAACTATTCAAGGTCCTCTGGTCCGTATCATTGTTAAATGCCACCAATTTACTATACCCAATCACACAAAATATAAAAAGGTATACTTTTCTATAAAAAAATAAACATTTATCCCTTGAGACAACGTATGATAAAAGCTTCATTAGTCCGAGGTTGATCTTCAACTTTACATCAGACCATAGGCCTTTGAAATTTTATCACAGTAGTAAGAAAAGTTCAATATCTTAGGAAAAGAAGAAGAAAAACAACGGAAAAACCAGAAATGAAATAAAAACGAAACATTATAATCCTCTACAAAGCTATGCAACGAAGGAAAATTTGGCAATCAGTTTCTTAGGTGGGGAGCAGTGAAGAAGAAAACTTTTATCTTCAAAATATACATTTTTTTAAAAAATCCTACTTTACCTAGCAGAATGGATGCCGACCATCAGGCCGCCATGGCAGCATGACTGTATAGACGGTAGTTTCAACTTAATCCTTAAGAAATCAATGTGAATCGAACAAAAGAAACTTTAGGGTACGACCGTTACAAGATCAAGATTCCGTGTGTACGCTGCGATGTAATCACTTTAAACTAGTCTAAGGTTTTCAGTCTTTGCAAGTCATCATGAGCGGTACAAAATTATACGACTGCATTTGGACAAAACGGGAAACAAGTTCACATCAATACAAGAGGACAAATGAAAAACAGTTTTCATTTTATTCTGAGTGAAGAATATAAAGACTTGCAAATAAAGAAAACCTGAACTGCTTATTTTGCATTGCATATAACGCTATTTTGCACTGCATATAAGGCTATTTTGCACAGCAAATAACGCTATTTTGCACTACATATAACGCTATTTTAACTGCATACAACGTTATTTTGATTGAATATAAATATGATTGCAGTGTATATAATGATAAATGAACTGCATATAATGACAATTGCACTGCATATAATGACAATTGCACTGCATATAATGACAACTGCACTGCATATAATGACAATTGCACTGCATATAACGGCTTTTGGACTGCATAGAGTGGCAAATGAACTGTATATACTTAAAATTAACAACATGAGACAATCATGGAGTTCAATAGGTGCATCTGCTCGATATGATCGGTTGCTCGAAACGGGTGTTCAGTCTGTATTTCCAAAGCGCACACGCACATTTGAACTTTTTATGTGTATTCACTGGGATCCGTGAGCTCATATTGCTTGATCCACCGAATCGAACTCTTTCATTAATATCGGTTTGCTTTGGTGGCGCTCTACAGTTTCATATTTTGCATTCCTAGAATTGTAAAGAAAAATAATTTTCCCTGGTTTCCTCACTAGTTAAACTGGTTATTTAAAAAAAGACCTTGTATATCTTAGGTATTGTTCAAAGAATCTTTAATTCCTTTTATTTTGGTGTATGATTGATAGGTGTAATATAAGTTATAGAGTATACAGATTGGACTTGCTCAAGATGTTCACCTTTCCAAAAAGTGCAAACTCTACTAGGTCATTTTCACTTCCTAAACTTCAGAGGTAAATTGTAAATAAAAGAGCTGATAACTGCTAATGAAAGTGTACTTTATACAAGTTCATACTGATTTTTTGAGCACAAGGGAACAGTCATTAAAGTTAGCAGAGTGCTTAGATCATGTATAATTTCCAAAAGATCTATCCAAAGAAATGTCAGCCACATTATATCAAAATAGCATAGAGGTATGCCAACATTCTCTCCACTGTGCATGTTTTAAATGCAAACAGATTCACCTTACATACATCACTCTCTCAAAAGTAGAAAATAACTGGTGAGCGCTCCCGTACAGAGCACATCGGTATTATTATTGTATGATTTAATTTTGATTGTATGGCTGAAACATTTAAGTCGAAAGCGTCAAAACAGTCCTTTTGAATAATGTTTCTGTAGCTCCCCCCACATAACAGTATTTATTAGTGTCAGAGTCTCAAACAAGACCAGCCCCTCCCCCACCCCCACCCCGTGATAAACAGAGAGCTATTTTATAAATGTACATTGCGTCAACATAACAACCAACGTTATGCTGAGACACAGGAACATGAAACTAGCCAGAATTATTTCTGAGATGTCAACAATAAATTTTACAGTTTGGAAATGGATGGATCAGATGATGTTCATAAAGGTCAAATGTCAGAGGGTAAAATTGTTTAATATGGAAGAAAGCGAATTTGCTTTGTCATCAATAATTTTTTAATTTCATTGCAAGTAAACAAAAAGAAACAGTTTCCCTATATATTGCGTTTACTTAATGCAACAGTTTTAAATTTAAGTTGACTCTATTCCTATATTTTAAGACTTCTAATTCCCCCATAATTAAGGTCACTACTCACACAAGACTGTCTGAAGGCATATTATGTAAGCATGAGCAAAATAAGCATAATTAGCTTATTTTCATGACTAACATCAATATGAATGTACCATTTTGTTCAGAACATCACACATAACGATATGAAAACAAGAAAACTAATTGCTTACATTTTTATATTTGTTTTAAGGTGGCGCTATACAGCTTCGTATTTTGCACAGGGCAAGAATTTCAAAGAAAAAGAATTTGCACGGGTTTCCTCATAGGTTATACTGGTTATTTAAAAACAACCTTGTATATCTTTGGATATTGTACTTTTAGAAATTGGACATGATCTAAGAACACTGCTAACAAAAAGATCTGCTCCGCTGTGAATTAAAAAAAATCAGCCTGAATTAATCAAAAGTACCCTATCCTTAGCAGATATTAAAAAAGGATAAATGAATAAATGGTAAATCCCCAGCCAAAATTATATTTGATATTTCATATACAACTCATGCAAAATTTGTCAATCCTGTAGTGCCCGTGAATTTACCAATACTCTGCAGTCCATTTTAATCGGACCAATTCATACACGCAACAGGGTACGTTACATTGTTTGTGACGAAGAAGACCAGTTAACGATATTATAGGCTATGCCAGTAGATTTCAATTGTATTTAAGGATCTTAAAAAATCGATATATATATATATATATATATATATATATATATATATATATATATATATATATATATATATATATATATATATATATATATATATATATATATATATGTAGGTAGGTAGGTAGGTCGGTAGGTTGGTAGGTAGGTAGGTATGTATGTAACGTCGCCCTCTGAGTAAGAGGGGTGGTTAATTGGATTTGGCTGGCGTTATCTAGCGGATGACCTCCTTCGATATTATAGCCCGGCGGGAGTGAAAGAAGAATGGAATTTCAACAGAGAACTGAGCGAGAATAATGGGAAGAAATAAAGCAATACGAGCCACGATTGACAATAAAAAAACAAATTTAATTAGAACAAATTAATAACGGCAATTTAATTCAAGTTAGATTGTATCAATAGAATTTTAGTAGGTGTGTCCAATTTGGATTTATTTCATCATCATCATAACGAGCGGTGAAAAGGCACAATGTCCACGACTGATTTGCATCACCTTCCTGTCTGGACCGTATATCAACGTCTCCTAGTTCATCCTTCCTAAGCTCTGTGCTTTGCCCCTTCATGGACTTCCTGGTCCTTTTATTCTGACCTCGTCCTTTTTTCCCCCCTGACTTGTCTTGAGACTGTCTCGTCTTTCTCTGACAAAGATGTTCCTTATTGCTGATCTCTTTCAGAATGTGTGCATCCTAGCACTAAAACATGTCTTTCTTTTTACAAGACGACCACCTGGTCCCTTTCTTGTTTCACGAGGAAAGCACTAATTTATGTATGCTTTCCACAGAGTCGAGACTAAGATTCCTCTTCTAGGAAATTTTCAGATTAAAGAATTTCGACTAAGGTCGTCACTTTAAAGTTTGATTGCTCTAACCTGTACGTCCTAATTTATTCTGCCCAATCGCCGGCAGCGGTCCCTAATTTTGCCTAAACAAATAGTTCCTTTCATCAGGTTTAGACAGATCGGAATCTGTGAATGACAGTGCGTAACAGTTTCCCTTTGAAAAAATGATAAGTGGACATAGATTCCTACCAAGCGGCTAGGGTTGGTAGCTCAAATGTTTACTTTCTAAGGACCGTGTTAAGATACCCCAGTCAATTTCACAGAGCTGGAATCCTGCCCCTTTGAAATTTACACTGACATGGGGGGGGGGGGGCGATGAACGAAGAAAGGTCGAAGTGATCCTTCACAACTACGTTTCTGGTTTAAATGCGATATAATTTAAATGCTCAATAAATCCAATATTAAAGTTCGCTGCAATTCAAAATTCGACACTTCACTATATATATATGCGTTCAATCCCCGGTCGAATCATACCAAAAACTTATAAAAATGGTACTAACAGCTGCCTCGCATGGCGCTCAGCATTAAGAGGTTAGTGTTAGGACTGGTCGGCCTGGAGTCAGGATAATGTGACTGGGTGGGACGTCATGCTACATGTCTGCGCTATGATGTCCCACTGCTAGACATCACTATGAACAGCCACACTGCTGACATCGTAGCGAAATGTCTGAATTTTTTTAAATCTACGTAAAAAATCCAAATCACACAGACACACAGACACACAGACACAGACACACAGACAGACACACACACACACACATATATATATATATATATATATATATATATATATATATATATATATATATATATATATATATATATATATATATATATATATATATATAGAGAGAGAGAGAGAGAGAGAGAGAGAGAGAGAGAGAGAGAGAGAGAGAGAGAGTGCAGGGGATTCTGCCAGTCAAAACAAAACATAAAACCTCTTGCTAATTATGTCGTATTGAAAGTTAGGTACAATTGAGAAATGACAAGTGAAAAATATTTTGCTATGCTATAGCCATTTATCTGATGATCTGGAACATTTTTTAAGCGAACCCTATATTCATTTCGTGTACTGCATTTTGGCAGGAAACCTGTGACGACTGGTATAACTTGGCACATGCTCACGAAGCTAAACATCATTAAATCCGAATAATGGAGAGAGCATATCTTATGCTTATGGTAATCGTCGCCATAAGAACAGATATATAGATATTACAAATTCAATCAAACATAAAATTCCAGAGATTAGTTTCAATAATCCAACGTATATAAATAGCAGGAAGAAGACAAACAAGCTAATATATAGTAGATTTAAAACGACATTAAAACTTTCATTGTTTTAACAGAGTTGATAGTGTACCAGCTGCTGAAACATTAAGACTGCTATAAGTCATGCAGAATGTCCCCTCCACGTGGCCTTTCTCAGACGAGCACGAAACTACTTAATTACCAGTTATTGGGCAACATGATCTTCTATTGTGATGTATACTGATGTAAAGCAGAATTTATGGTAAATATGGCTTCTGTTGCACTTAGTTGTCAAAGACACACGTCAAGGGGAAAAAACAAATCAGCTATTATATATATATATATATACATATATATATATATATATATATATATATATATATATATATATATATATATATATATATATATATATATATATATATATATATATATATATATATATATATATATATATAGACTGAAAAACATGCCAACCAGTTGTCTTGCTTGCATTCTTTCCTATCTGCATGTTCGTTATGCCACCCCGTCTTGACATTCATTCATACATACCTGCATACAAATGCATAAACATGCAAAACATGCATATCTAAAGTGTTACCAACGTTCCTTTCTACCTACCTGCTCCCCACGCTCTGTAGCCACCACCACCTCTTCCACACACATGCATACATAAACGCATTGAGCTAGACCAAAGTCGTCGTAGTGAATGATAGATAAGAGGAATGTAAACAACGAGAAAGCCTTGAAACTAAATAGGAATAAAATGTAATGTTTACATTAGTTTAATATCAATCCGTATTTGACATCTGATGTTGGCGTTCTTTGCAAAACACTTTTTGACTTCGAGAACACCGTATAAGCTTAAAGGAAAACAAATTATCATACACGTCGCTTTAAAATGGTTAGTGAAGTAAACTTCGAATGTGTAGGTAAATCCGCTGTTTTGCATTTGCTCCTACGTGTATCGAATCACTGAGTTTGAACAGTGAAAGTACATGTTAGAAAATCCGACCAAATGGTCTTTATATATCAGTTCTTAAAGCGAACGCCCATACTGGAAAATCCAACAAAATGAGATACAGATTTCATTTCTTACAGCTAACTACCATATTAGAAAATACAACATAATGATTTACATATTTCAGTTTTAACAACGAAAGCTAATACTAGGAGATCCGACAAAATAATGTTCAGATTTCATTTCTTACAGCTAACTACCATATTAGAAAATACAACATAATGATTTACATATTTCAGTTTTAACAACGAAAGCTAATACTAGGAGATCCGACAAAATAATGTTCAGATTTCATTTCTTACAGCTAACTACCATATTAGAAAATACAACATAATGATTTACATATTTCAGTTTTAACAACGAAAGCTAATACTAGGAGATCCGACAAAATAATGTTCAGATTTCATTTCTTACAGCTAACTACCATATTAGAAAATACAAGATAATGATTTACATATTTCAGTTTTAACAACGAAAGCTAATACTAGGAGATCAGACAAAATAATGTTCAGATTTCATTTCTTACAGCTAACTACCATATTAGAAAATACAACATAATGATTTACATATTTCAGTTTTAACAACGAAAGCTAATACTAGGAGATCCGACAAAATAATGTTCAGATTTCATTTCTTACAGCTAACTACCATATTAGAAAATACAACATAATGATTTACATATTTCAGTTTTAACAACGAAAGCTAATACTAGGAGATCCGACAAAATAATGTTCAGATTTCATTTCTTACAGCTAACTACCATATTAGAAAATACAACATAATGATTTACATATTTCAGTTTTAACAACGAAAGCTAATACTAGGAGATCCGACAAAATAATGTTCAGATTTCATTTCTTACAGCTAACTACCATATTAGAAAATACAACATAATGATTTACATATTTCAGTTTTAACAACGAAAGCTAATACTAGGAGATCCGACAAAATAATGTTCAGATTTCATTTCTTACAGCTAACTACCATATTAGAAAATACAACATAATGATTTACATATTTCAGTTTTAACAACGAAAGCTAATACTAGGAGATCCGACAAAATAATGTTCAGATTTCATTTCTTACAGCTAACTACCATATTAGAAAATACAACATAATGATTTACATATTTCAGTTTTAACAACGAAAGTTAATACTAGGAGATCCGACAAAATAATGTTCAGATTTCATTTCTTACAGCTAACTACCATATTAGAAAATACAACATAATGATTTACATATTTCAGTTTTAACAACGAAAGCTAATACTAGGAGATCCGACAAAATAATGTTCAGATTTCATTTCTTACAGCGAACGCTCACGCTAGAAAGTACCAAGATGTCCGTTCTTAACAGGAACGTAAATATTAGAAATGGGTCCAAATGATTTCTTATTTCAGCTTCTACAACAAACGTCCATACCAGAAAATTTAACAAAACGATGTACATATTTCAGTTCTAAAAGCGAACGCCTATACTAGGAAGTCCGACAAAATGATGTACATATATCGGTTCTTACGGCGAACACTTTTATAATAAAATCTGACCAAATGATATGCTTATTTCAGTTCTGACAACGAACGCACTTACACTAAAATATGACAAAATGATGTACATATTTCAGTTCTTACAGCAAACACCAATACTAGAAACTCCAACAAAACGGTGTACATAATTCAGTTTCTACAAGAAAAGCACATGTTAGAAAATCCGACATAATGTACATATTTTAATTCTTACAACGAACGCACACACTAGAAAATCCGACATGATATACATGTCCCAGTTCTTACAGCGAACGCATATACTAGAAAATCCGACATGATGTACATATTTCAGATTTTAAAACTATACTAGAAAATCCGACATGATGTACATATTTCAGTTTTTAAAACTAGCGCATATTACTAGAGAATCCGACATGATGTACATATGTCAGATTTTAAAACTATACTAGAAAATCCGACATGATGTACATATTTCAATTTTTAAAACTAGCGCACATAATAGAAAATCCGACATGATGTACATAGTTCAGTGTATACAACTATACTAGAAAATCCGACATGATGTACATATTTCAGATTGATGAATAGTGAAGAGATAAAGATGTTTCTCATTTATATATTCTTTTTTTCTTTTCATTATCACCTTTATAATAAATCCAAGAGTCTGAATGTTCTAAATTTATACTTTATGAACCAACCAAGCTCCCTAGAATTCCAGACAACTTGAAAATGCAGAAATACAATAGTAAATTTAAACATCAGTAAAAGGTGTCAATTTTAATAAAAAGATTGATTTTGTGATGGAATGTTAATTATAACTCGTTTATGATAAGATACATAGGTTTGCCTTCACCTTTAGGAGAAGTTGTGTTGTACTGCACATATACCGGTTGTACTGTGTTGTACTGCACATATACCAGTTGTACTGTGTTGTACTGCACATATACCGGCTGTACTGTGCTGTACTGCACATATACCGGTTATACTGTGTTGTACTGCACATATACCGGTTATACTGTGTTGTACTGCACATATACCGGTTGTACTGTGTTGTACTGCACATATACCAGTTGTACTGTGTTGTACTGCACATATACCGGTTGTAATGTATTGCACATATACCGGTTCCGCGGTTTGCATCTAAACCATCACTTACACTCAAATTACTTCTTCATTTCCAAATAATTTGTGAAACACTATTAAAACTAGCAAACGTTTATGAAGTGTGTATTTACATGTCGACAATAATAAATTCGGCCTACACTGTCGTTCAAACCAACACTTTAACACATTATTTTCAAATCAATCAAAAATCCTACAATCCACAAGTTCTCCAATATGTTGCATTCATACATATATAACCTTTAAAATAGTCTCAAACTTTCCCAAATGCTCAAACTTTCTCGTGTTATGTTATGACGATCGTTGGCTAATTAGAACTCAGTATTTTCACCACCGCTTTCCTAGTAGACTGAACGTAATATTTGTAACCAAATGGGAAGTTAGAGCGAGTTTTCCTTAATTAGAAATTGCAAAACAGGTAATAGCTTTTCAATTACTCGGATAGTTCATGCAAGATGATAATAGTTGTAAAATCTCAATAATGTGAACCATCCTACAATTTACGTCTTCCGCTGTAATCCACCTTAAAACCGTTATTGAAACTAATTGCGTGTCAAGGTCTGTAAGAACCAAACATTACTCTTCGGGATATATTATTTCTTTTGACATAAAAACCACTTAGCTGCTTCTGAATACACGGTACGATTGATTAGCACAATCAGTTGTTATTGGCTCAGTTTTAGAAGGTGTTGATCTTTTTCACGTCCGCATAAAAGGATTAAATTATTAATTTTGTTGTAGCTATACATTTTGGAATTAAACTCCTAAATTACTACCTTCGATCGCCAAGGTAAAGATAAATTGTACGATTAGGCTTTTGTCCACGATAGAACATGGAGATTTTTTTTTTCTGAAGAAAGATTTGATTCAAACTCTGCTACAGTACAGTGTTTCCCATTCATTTTAAAGGAAGTCCTGTACATATGACACCAAATTAATAATAATAAGATATAGGAAACTAATTAATGGTGCACATACAGTAGCGCAAAGTATTTGATTCAGATTTTCAATAGAGGTTTACAAGGTTGCAGACATAAATGTATTTTTGTTTTTTTCATCACCAGTGGATACGTTCGAATGATGTCGTGTATTCGAGTAATTGGAGTGACTCGTTCGAATTATGTAGTATTCGAGTAATTGATCTCCGAAGTTTTCAAACTTTTATTGTTGACATAAGTTTTTAATTTTGTTGCCAGAACGGCTTTTCGTGGTTTTCTACCTTCTTTAAATATCATTTCAGTTTCTGACATTGAACAGTTTGTTCATCTAAGTAATACACGGATTGTTGTCTTCGGAATCGTATAATCTCAGTGCTGTTTAATTTCACATGTAAGTGGGAGATGCATGTAAAAATATTATACATTTTGACCAAAGCTTTGTAACAGATATTTACAATTGTTAACATCACACCATTTGATGCAGAAAAACTAGAAGTTCTCAGTTCATAACACCAAAAAGGAACTAATGACGTTTTACGCACCTTTTATCTATGTTTTTGCTAACCACAGTTCAAATATAGTTATTTATTTCTTGAGATTCCGTATTATTTTAATATTTTAATGTCAGTAATTCGAAGAATCGAACTTTCTGTTCTACAGGATTCATGAGTCATGAAAAATGAGAATTGGTTACAAGCTATTTGTGATAGGTCTTCACTTCCCTACAGCGGTTCGTGCATAGTGTGTAATCGATTTTCACGGTTACACGCTATTTGTGAAAAGCCTTCACTTCCCTACAGCGGTTCGTGCATAGTGTGTAATCGATTTTCATGGCTATACAGTATTTGTGAAAGGCCTTTACTTCTCTATATCGGATTCATGCATAGCATGTAATCAATTTGCATGGCTACATTATTTGTGAAAGGTATTCACTTCCTTACAACGGATTCATGCATAGTATGTAATAAATTTGCATGGCCATAGTATTTGTGAAATGCCTTTACTTTCCTACAGCGGTTTATGCATAGAATGTAATCGATTTTAATCAGTACACGCTATTTGTGAAAGGCCTTCACTTCCCTACAGTCGTTCATGCATGGTGTGTAAGTTTTATCACTTGATAATTCCTGTAAAATATCCAGTTCGATTCGTAATTACAATGAAAAGGACATATTGATTACAAATGTACATCAAACAGACATCAGTGTGATGATGAATCGTTAAATTCACACGTCGATCAATTTTACTTGCAAGTTGGACTTAAAAAGACAATGTTTCTTCAGAGAAAAGACAGTAAACCGGTCACGTGGCCCATTAAAATACAAAGGTTCAGAGCACTACGAACAGTTCCGTCTTACGTTGGTTCCAAGGCACTAAATATCCATTCTGGATCGCTGCAGTTTGTTTGATGTAATCAGTACAACAAGCAATATAGACCCTGATCTACCAGCACATTTTGTAATGGCAGATCTAGGTCTATGTTGTTTTCAGTTGGACCCTACTTGTAAGCGAGTATATACGGTATTTGAATCCTCGTATCTGATGCTGTATCGGTTTTCGTGCATATTTTCGAACTAAAAGAAAAGGCAAAAGTTGTAAAAGTATCCATGATACCAGGGATAAAGGTAAACAAAGATGTAGTATATTGGGATTGTGGTATTTTCCCTGTCATATGAAGCAATATTTCAGATATGGTTCTGGCCTTCTATTTTGCAATTAGATGACCATTTCGTGTGTAAGTTATTAATAAGCTAGCAGAAGACGTTTTAACAGTTTTGGAAAGAACGTTGTTTCTGGTAAAGCATAGAAATGATTATTTCTTAATATCGATTTTGGCTCGAATGCAATTTCATATGATAGATACATTTTTCGTAAATTGAAAATCAAAATTAATTTTAGGCACTGTCTTCTCAGCGCAACTTTTTTTAACAAGACAACGAAAAATATAAAACAACGATGGTCTCTCAAAAAGATCATATATTCTATATATAGTAAACCTCACAAAGTTTTCATTCCTTGTCTTCTAAGAAAAAGAAAGAGTGGAGTATAAACATTTTTGCAAGAAAACCATCAACAATTATGACTTTCTATAGAAGTCTGCAATCCTTTGATCCATCTGTGCGGAATGAACGCATAACTGTAAATATAATTTCACAAACGTGAAATACTACACACCTTTTCGGGGCTAATAAAGGGTTAAATTTATCTGGAAGCAAATAATTTACAATTATTGAGTAGATGATGGGGTGTACAATAAGATGCAAATAAAACGTAAAATAAAGACAATTTTGTCCTACGCACACACAATTTTAAATAGAACGAGTCCTTACAAAAATACGCGATGTTAGGGATATAAGGGACTCATCAAATAAACTAAATATACAACAACAACAACAACAACAACAACAAAACACACTATTTTAGTCTGATTATAGCTAGCAACACATTAAAAGGTATGTCTGACTAATGATCGAATTATTGACAGATATGACCATTCCATTATCCGTGGGAATGACGGACTGTAGGTATTGAATTTAAAATATTCTTGTAAAGTCAAACGGTATCTTTGATCATCCACTGTGGCTGAGAACTTCATAAGACTGAACTTGCCACCTAAAAAATTATTAATCCTTAGCCGATACGTATGTCTAATTTAAAGAAATCTTTCCAGTTTTAAAAAAATCTATTTCTACTGAGTTAAAATACGCAAGAATCAGAGAATGATCAATGCGAATTCAGAGGAAGTGATATTTATCTACGAACTGTATTAAAACGGAAAAATCATCAATATCCGAACCTTAATTGTGATATTCTACCTATGTTGGGAACTAACTTGGACACATCATATTAAATACCCAGCATATGTTACGCTGCATTTTCTGGAAATAGCTGATTTGAATAAAATAACTTTTTGACATTGTAAACCACTCAAAACACAATATACTTAACTAAATCAGCATTCAATTTCTTTAGAGCTGCGTTCTATTATATTACAATTAACACTCATCCTAGGTCAGAATATCTGTAGGAAACAAATTAATTGCTTTTTAGGGACGATAACAGAATCCACACTCAGCAGATTAACATAATTAACGTATTCACACCTGGACATATTTAATTAATATATTGATACAGCTGGACTTTTTTAGTTAATGTATTGATACAGCTGGACCTTTCTAATTAATGTATTGATACAGTTGGACCTATTTAATTAATGTATTGATACAGCTGGACCTATTTAATTAATGTATTGATACAGCTGGACCTATTTAATTAATGTATTGATACAGCTGGACCTATTTAATTAATGTACTGATACAGCTAGACCAATTTAAATAATGTATTAATACAGCTGGACCTTTTTAATTAATGTATTGATGCAGCTGTACCTATGCAATTAATGTATTGATAAAGCTGGACCTGTTTATTTAATGTATTGATACAGCTGGACCTATTTAATTAATGTATTGATACAGCTGGACCTATTTAATTAACGTACTGGTACAGTTTGACCTATTTTAATTACGTAATGGTACAGCTGGACCTATTTAATTAATGTATTGATACAGCTGGACCTATGTAATTAATGTATTGATACAGCTGGACCTATTTAATTAATGTATTGATACAGCTGGACCTTAATTAACATACTGGTACAGTTGGACCTATTTTAATTACGTAATGGTACAGTTGGACCTAATTAATTAATGTATTGACACAGTTTGACCTAATTAATTTATCTGTTGACTCAGTTAGACCTATTCAATTAACGTATTGATACAGCTGGACCTTTTTAAGTAATGTATTGATACAGCTGGACCTTTTTAATTAACGTACTGATACAGCTGGACCTATTTAATTAATGTATTGATACAGCTGGACCTATTTAATTAATGTATTGATACAGCTGGACCTATTTAATTAATGTATTTATACAGGTGGACCTATTTAATTAATGTATTGATACAGCTGGACCTATTTAATTAACGTATTGACACAGCTGGACCTATTTAATTAATGTATTGATACAGCTGGACAAATTTAATTAATAAATTGAGACAGCTGGACCTATTTAAGTAACGTACTGGTACAGTTGGACCTATTTAAATTACGTAATGGTACAGTTGGACCTAATTAATTAATGTATTGACACAGTTGGACCTAATTAATTTATCTATTGACACAGTTAGACCTATTTAATTAATGTATTGATACAGCTGGACCTATTTCATTAACTTATTAATACAGTTGGACCTCGTTAATTAATTATTGACACACTTGGACCTATTTAATTAATATCTTACACAGTTAGACCTATTTAATTAATGTATTGACCCAGTTGAACCTATTTAATTAATGTATTGAAGCAAGTGGACCTATACAATTAATCTATTGACACAGTTGGTCCTATTTGATTAATGTATTGGTACAGTTGGACCTATTTCATTAATTTATTGGTACAGTTGGAAATATTTAATTAATGTATTGGTACAATTGGACCGATTCAATTAATGTATTGATACTGTTGGACCTATGTAATTAGTGTATTGATACTGTTGGACCTATTTAATTTAATTAATGCATTGGTAGAGTTGGACCTATTTAATTAATGTACTGGTACAGATGGACCTATGATGTGCATCATTGATTCAACCAAACAATGTGTACATCATGGATTCATCCAAATAATGTGTGCAAGATGGATTCATCCAAACAACGTGTACATCATGAATTGATCCAAATAATGTGTTCATCATGGATTCATTCAAATAATGTGTACATCATGGATTTATAATAAAAAAAACGTGTACATCATGGATTCATTCAAATAACGTGTATATCATGGATTCATCCAAACAACGTGTACATCATGGATTCATTCAAATAACGTGTACATCATGGATTTATCCAAAAACGTGTACAACATGGACTCATTGAAATAACGTGTATATCATGGATTCATCCAAATAATCTCCACATCATGGATTCATCCAAATAATATCTACATCATGGATTCATCCAAATAATGGGTTCATCGTGGATTCATCCAAATAATGTCTACATCATGGACTCATCCAAATAATGTCTATATCATGGATTCATCCAAAAAATGGGTTCATCATGGATTCATCCAAATAATGTCTATATCATGGATTCATCCAAATAATGTCGACATCATGGATTCATCCAAATAATGTCTACATTATGGATTCATCCAAATAATGTCTACATCATGGATTCATCCAAATAATATCTACATCATGGAATCATCCAAATAATGTCTACATCATGGATTCATCCAAATAATGTGTACATCATGGACTCATCCAAATAATGTCTACATCATGGACTCATCCAAATAATCTCCACATCGTGGATTCATCCAAATAATATCTACTTTATGGATTCATCCAAATAATATCTACATTATGGATTCATCCAAATAATGTCTACATCATGGACTCATCCAAATAATGTCTACATCATGGACTCATCCAAATAATGTCTACATCATGGACTTATCCAAATAATCTCCACATCATGGATTCATCCAAATAATATCTACATCATAGATTCATCCAAATAATGGGTTCATCGTGGATTCATCCAAATAATGTCTACATCATGGACTCATCCAAATAATGTCTACATCATGGACTCATCCAAATAATGTCTACATCATGGATTCATCCAAAAAATGGGTTCATCATGGATTCATCCAAATAATGTCTATATCATGGATTCATCCAAATAATGTCTACATCATGGATTCATCCAAATAATGTCTACATTATGGATTCATCCAAATAATGTCTACATCATGGATTCATCCAAATAATATCTACATCATGGAATCATCCAAATAATGTGTACATCATGCATTCATCCAAATAATATCTACAATTTGGATTCATCCAAATAATGGGTTCATCATGGAATCATCCCAAAAATCGGTCCATCATGGATGTACTTGTTTCGCTATTCAAGGCATCGCAGCGCTAATTTTGTTACTTATAGGTTTTCGTAATTTTCCACATTTATGGCGAAATACAATGCATTCGTCCTAAGTTCATATGCACCTAGACTAACTTAGACCTTATTAGTACACGACATCTATGAATTCAGCATAAATCTTTCATTTGTCAAACTACCTCTGAATGAGAAGACTTGAAATTTTAGTTCAAGTAACCTTTCCAGAACCAGCCGAATCACAGCTCTTTGCTTTGTCATCCTAAACAAAAGCCAAGAGGATGAAATAAATAAACATCTTTATTTATGTTCAGGCTTTACTGCTGTTTTCTTTTCAATGCAAGTAACATTCTTCAATGGTCACACAATCTTATGTAATAAATACACAACATAATTATTAACGAATTTGAACGACTACAATATGAAAAAATAACTGGAGATTGGCTCAGATACTGTAGTGATAACTGAAAATGAGATTTCGTTAAAAATGGCAAACCAAGAGAAACAATTTAAAATGTGCCTTCTCTATTTCTGTTCAGTTACATTCTTTAACTAGCTGTCTGTCTGTCACTATAACGGAAGCTGGTTACTTTTTCCTTGAATCTATATTAGGCTGTCGTCAAGGAAACTTGTTCTTATTACTTTAAACGACAGCTGGATACTCTTTCCTTCAATCTACATTCAACTGTTGTCGAGGAAACTTGTTCTTATCGCGGTCTGTTTAGCTTTGAGACGTTTTAAACTATTTGATTGACAGATGAAGTGTAAAACATATATGACTATCTGTCAATAGTAACTGGCTATTGAGGAAGGCAAATTATAGTGGTATTTAGTATAACATACCATCGACAAATATGTTAGGTAACTCATTTAATATCTATACACAAAAAGTCATAATTCATATCCAAAATTTGCTACCTCTCACATAACAGAAACTGACCAGTTCCTAAACTTGGCATTTGATATGTCACATCCAATCCACGGTGTATATTTGGTCTATGGGCAAAACTAAAAGTATGCCTCAATCCAGGAAAGGCTTGCAGTTTAACATATGGACCAAACCATATTCCAGTGTCATGATTTTATCTATACTTATCAATATCGATTCTCTTATTTCGCAAGCCTGGGAAATGTGACAAATGGCCATTTTAAACAATATCACGTGTCATACCTAATTGAACATATAAAATGCAGGTGAAGTGCCCCATTACTCAGTGGCGTCACTAGGAGGGTGCGGGGGTGCGGACCGCATCGGGTGACACCATCAGAGGGGGTGACGCCAAAACAACATTACAAAGGATTATGTGAGGTATGTTACGGAAGGAGGTCCATGGGGATGACACCATGAGTTGCTGCACTAGGTGGCACCAACCCTAGTGACGCCACTGCCATTACGATAATATAGTCATGCGAATCTCTTTATAAATTAAAGATTAAGGACACCATATACAATATCCAACTTGAGCTTTTTCCAGTCAGTTCCAGCACTTCCAGGTAACCGGTGAAAGAAACATTTTTTTGTACGTTCAGACCATAAAGACGTTTCGTGGTCTCTGATTGTTTCAATCCGGTAAAATGAGCATTTAGTCCAAATAGGATTTTCTATATATAAAGGCGAATGGCCCAGACAAATTGGAACAGTTATCGAATTTTCTGAAATATAATCTAAGAAAAATAAGCTGCCAGTTCTGTATTCAAGTACCTTTTCAGTTCACTAATAGGATATAGGATATTGCACGCAATCTGAGCATAACATAAAATCAGAATAATATCTATCTCATACTTAATTACCGACGATAGCGTCTGATTTCTGATATTGACGGACGACATAACGGAACGTAACTATTGTTTTACTAATTAATGCAGAAAAACCAAAATAGCTAATTCCATGGTAACTAATGTACAGGATAAATACAAACCCAAGATGCAAAATGCCAAAGATATTTCAAATCCAAGAAAATTAATCCCCGAAATAACGCAAACCCAATCTAGCTAATGCCAAGGTAGCTCAAACCTAAGATAGCTTGAACATTGAATAATTCACATCATCGAATGATATGCTCAATTTCGTGTTCCGGTGGCCGTGACCTTGCAAAATAGCGAAATCAAATCTTGGAGCAAAATTTTAAGGAACTGTAGCACGTCGAATTTTGAAACTCTACTGCATGAACAGTATTGGACTAAAATATTACTCTGAGAAGCAAATGTCCTTCCTAAATGGAATTTACCCCGTGTGAAACAAAATCAGCCGTTGTTAGGTCGACATTCAGTAGACTAAATTAATTTTATCTCAACAATATAAGTGTTATTTAACAAGCTTAAATCAATAAAGTCTACTTATCTTTTAAAAACGAGGGCATGAATTATTTCTAATAACGCTATATTTTATGTCTTGACAAAACCCAAAGAAGTGATTTCCCCTTTACCGTAGGTTTACAAAATCGCTCTCCCCTGTTCCTAATTTAATAAGGGTTCCTTGTCTATTCTCAGTCCTTTTGAAATATTCTGCCATTTATGTCATACTTTGCATATATAGCCGTATATTTATGCTTACTCCGAATTCCAAAGTTATTTATCCTACAGATTGAGTTTTCTAGATAATGAAAAAGTGACGATCAATACAGAACCATCTGTAGCCTACTGCTTCTGCGTAGTAAATCGACTAGTTTCGTTTGGGTGTTTCTCTCTATTGAATTCAAAACAATATAATCCGAAGGCAAACCGTATCGGTCGATCTATAATATGTCATTTTGTTCAGAGACTCCCCAGTATGTGTCTAAATTAAAACGTCATTTTTTAGTTTTACAAACGCTTGTTTCCGATGCTGTGACATTTATACATTGAAAATTATATTGCCTTTTCTCATGTACTGTTGTTTATTTTAGTTGTCCTTTATTATGTACCGCAGCGCATTACATTAAACTAACAGCTGATCGCCTACTAGGCCGATAATTCAGCCCCTTACGCATGATGATATGGATTGGCGGCTAAGGGGCTGATATCGCCTATTCTTTAAAATATGTATAAAAAAAAAATCAGCAGACAATTTTAACTGCACGCTTTAGTGTACAATTTTAAATACTCACCGGTATTTCTCGAGGCTGCGGGGTTACCGTCGGCTGGTGGGTTCTTTTGGTGACATATACATTATATTTCCGGAGCAAATCCTGTGTTTGGTGACTCGTGAATCCACGTGGAATAGCACAATCATTTGTCCTGTGACCATATTGAATTTCGCGATAGATATTGCTGTTACCAATCACCGGTATGTATCTAAAGTGTACGCAGGTTTGTTCCGAAAGATTTGCATTCAGCGAAATTACAAATATTAATGAACAGGTGACGTCAGACCCACATATCGCCCATCAGCATCAACACATATTGTCTGACGAATCGTCTACGTTAGCATTTTTCAATTCGAATGAAAGTAATTACTCTCTCCTGGTGTTTAATTTTAAGCACCAACTGAATGGGAGATTTTCTGAAAATTATTTATTAATAAAATCTTTTCCTTCGTGTAATTTATGAAAAATTCATATTTTTTTGTATTACACAATTTACACCTTTCAATTCAAACAAATATGGAATTTTTCAAATTCTTTTTCATCTAAGCAATCATAGATCTAATTTGGAAAAATTAATTTTCACGAAGTTTAGGCGCTAAACAATTTTTAGTATTAAAGCTAATTTATCCTTTCAAGTTAATTAGGTCCAACTATTTACTTGCAGAAATATCAATTTATTTCCTTTTCTATTTGCAAAAAGTAAAACACCCACAACAAATGTCCTCCCTTGAGTGATTATGGCTTGTGGTAATTACACAGAATCACTAGTTAGAGCTGACATGAAATGGATCAAGGATGAAAGAAATACCCTTAGAGGTCCATAATACACTGATACTTGTAGTTACACTATTCAGTTGGCAAGTACAAAGTTCTAGCTCATTAAATATTAATAGGAACAGCCGCAGACCATGCGTCTGTGCTCTGAGAACTGAACGTCGACATGGAAAAGGAGACGAAATTGTCCAATAGCGTAATATTATATGTTGAAATTCGACTAGGCACCACCTTGCACTTTATTTCAAAATGGAATTACGCCCCAAGGCTAAATACGTTAATTAGATATCAGCACGTGTAAATACAGACGCAGTATACGGTAAATAGTCAATATAATTCAAACTAAATGTAACTTGACAATATCGTTCCAACAGGTGGACATTCGCCACCTTTTAATGACACGTTAAGGAAGAAGACACTGGGAAGCTAGCCTAACACACGACTGACATAAACGCTCTCAAGAAAACAAAACAAGGATATATAGGAAAACAGTGTTTTAGAAAACGTACAATCCTTTGTGTGATATCTTAGATATACTTCTGTCTATAAATCTAACATGATGTTCCGGTCATGCGTGATCAAAGAATACACACAGATGACCAGTGACTAACCTGGTAAGGTTCATCGTTAAGGACAGACATATTTTCCTGTTGACGTTTGTAATTAAAACACTGGTGACAAATATATACAAGGTGAAATTGCAGCAATGGTCCGTCTGTAACAATATATTCGAATTAAATATTTTTTCATAATTAACATAGACTATTTTCCCCTCTTACCTGCAGTTTGTTCGAGGCATGAACCGCCACAATTGCAAACGATGATCACCTACAGCCTAAAACACAAGAGTCATCTACAGGACCCTATTTCTGACAAGGAATATTTTTTTATCACATTCCTTTTGCAGCGTGGACCACCAGTACAGGATAGCGCTAGCCTACCTGACACGTGACCTTTGTCCTGACTCAAGACTATTTTTCACCTTCTATTGCGAGCACAGTGCACACAAAGTCGCGAAAACCTCCCCATTAACATTAACTGCGACACATTTACGTGCTAAAAATAACAGTTGTTGAAGTTAAGTGTCCCGCAAACAGGCTGTTTCGGACTGATCGACCTAGCTGTATCTACGGCTTCGTTAGTCCAATTACCAGTATATATATATATATATATATATATATATATATATATATATATATATATATATATATATATATATATATATATATATATATATATATATATATATATATATATATATATATATATATATATATATATATATACATATTCGTATTATTACTTCCCAAGAGTAAATCAATTATAGATCAAAGTGGAATCGATGAATATTTAATACTTTTTTGTCTGTCTCGATCAGTATTAAAGACAAGAATGGATTTTGATACTTAGCACGATATCATTTGTATCATGCACTCGCTATGTATAGAATACATTTCTGACGCGGTGTATTGCCATTATTATAACTGTTAACGTGTTTAAACGTCATTTATAGTTTACACTGTATATTTCACTGCAAACAAAACTTTTTACGCTAGATCCAAAAGTAACATTATTTTACATGGGTATTTTTCTGTTTGAAAGTTACATCAGTACTTAAAAGATGTTTCGACTTCGACCCTCGTTTTTCATTCAGAAATGAGAGACAAAGATTCCATCACTATGCTTTAGTATTGAGTAGATACATTTCACACTAGGGATAAAAATTTCAAGTACTCGGCATCGGATGTAATTTTCCAATACTAAAACAAAACTCTGTCTATCAGGCGGAATTCTCTAATCGTCGGGTCGAATTCTCGTATCATATATCAATGCATATTAATAATGTTTAGTCCGAACAGAACCTAATCGAAGATGTTTGACATCAAAAATATATTCAAAGAAATAAATGAATTTCTATAAAAAAAAAAAATATACGGTAGGTAATTGTAGGTTACTGCATTTGTATCGGAATATTTGAACGAGTTTTTCGGATGGAAATACTGCACGACATTGGGAGTGCAGTATATCCATCCGGCAAAACGAGTTCACATTTTCCCAAACAAATGCAATGACCTTTTTAGTATATGCTCTTTTTCTTATTCTACATAAGGCTTAATTATATAAACAAAAATACACTACAAGAAACAAGGTAACTGAATATATGCCGTATTCCAAAAACACTAAATACACAAGCGCAGATTCATCATTACACAACAACAACATTATTAATGCGCACATAACTCCGCCCAGATAAATCTGAAATTAGTCGCGCGCTACACATAACTCACGAAAGAAAATGGCTTTTTGGGCTACTTAAAATAGAAATTTGGAGTCATATTGTGAATGAATGCGCATTGCAACAAATTTTCCGTTTGATCTGGAATGAATAGATTTTGGTATTTTTGTCGATTTTACGAAATTTTGTAATTATGGACTTGATTTATATGCGACAATTCCATATGAAATACATCGGTTTGAAGCAGCCAGGGAGAAGCGTGTTGACATCTGCAATTATGTTTCTGTTCTGTCACTGAATGTTTGAAAAAGTCTTTCAATTGCAATAATCAAAAAGACGCTATGGAATATAATGTTTATTTCATTTTGTGTGCAGTAAGGAGGATGAAATTGCACTTGGAATATAGTCGAAATTGCAGTACAATTTGTAAATGTGTAATCAAGCTTGAGAACCCATGACATGGCTCATGTGATTCGGATTTGCAGAACTAAAAAAGTACATTTTGAGGAAATTCAGGATGTAAAACTGTTAATATATTTTTTCCATTCTTATTACCAGTTAAAGAAGACATTTTATGCCTTGTCACTAGCATGTTATTTGTCAGGACACTGTCTGACGTCTATAGCTAGCCTAAATCCGAAACATTGTATCAAAAAAGTTAACGCGGAATGTGCCAAAGCAGCTGGTATGTGGCAGTCCACGAAACATCTGCTTTAGTTTATTCATAAACAAATTTAATCTGACAAAAACGTAAAGCGTCTACTACGAGAGTACACATGATTTGTTTACAAAGTAGTTCCTAATACACTATTGGGCACACGTGAGTTCAATATGAAGTTGCACGTGGGTTCCATATCGTAAAATATTGCACGATTCTGACAATGTAAAGTTAACGGAGAAAACTAATGAGCATACAGTAATAGACTAAATTTGCTTTGGCACATGCGTCATATGGAATGCAAATCATATTTCAAGAGACTGGGCTATTACTAAGAATCACATCCGCTACTCCCGTACAGATATAATGTAATTTTGAACAGTTATAACTTCATTGCTTGTGGGTGATCAGGGGCTGACGGGGAGGAGGGGGCAGAGTGGGCCCCAAGTTACTCACACTAAAAAAATTGCGGGAAGAATCTAAACGTTTTCTATAGCAGATTTCCATTACATTTTGATAATTAATATTATGCCATGAAAACGCTTGATATCCAGGAGTTTATAGGTCCCCACTAGGGGGTACCATCACACATATACATTGCTAAGTTGTTTACGCACACCCTCAACGATATTTCTGGATCGGTCCTTGATTGCAAGTAAATGCTTTCGTTTCAAAATAGAAAGCATTTATCTAAGCCTAATTGGGAGTTTATGGATCGTGCAAGCATCATTCTCACCGCACAGTCTGTGCAATCTTTATAATTGCTTCCTACTCTAAAATCACCAGCACCAAGTTATCAAGTTTTAAACAATAAATCCCTTATTGCAATCGGAATTCTTAAGATTATAGAAGACTTTGTGAAGAAGAAAAAAATGAACCACTACACTTCATGACGCATTGCCACATCAGTATCAATAGCATGGGGTTGGTGTAACTCATGACTCAGCTAAGTTAATTACCATATATGTCAGTGTATAAGTCGAAACGAACTGCACATATTATATACCCAGATATGCCGTCGCTTAATGTATTGGCAGACCATGGTATATGGTGTTTGTTTGGACTAAGCAATAGAACAAACAATATAGAACGAGACTACAGGCTAATTGTGAGACTGCAGATCATGGTGTTGGTAGTTGGTAGTTGGATCCGACTTATAGGTAGGTGAGTACGGTACATCATATTATACATAAATGCGCTACAATGAATGTTCTATGGGGCTTTTATAAGCGTTATAATGATGACGTTGTAATATATCTGGATTTAATAAGGCGACTCCAACCAATACTCACTGTTAAGAACTCAGCTGCAAGGAATAACCTGATTTTAATCCAGAAAGAAGTAATATTTAACGGAGCTCAACTCTAAATAACAAATGTTTAAGACTACGGCGAAGAACTAATGCTTGGCAGAGAAAGGTCGGTTTTCTACTCTGGGTGCGATTCATTTATGGAAAGAACTCGGGAAGAATGCAATATCAGGAACAATCAGAACATGGTCAATACCAACAACTATGAATATTTTCCACAGAGGCATTGTCTGTTTTGATTAATAAGACTTACTTTCTGTATGGCATTTGATTTGGAATTAATTTAAAAAATTGTGATAACGAAGTAATATGTTAGATTTATTTCAGGCGTGCAACTATTCAGCCACTGCATTATTATCTTGAGGGAATCTGGTAAAAATATTGAATTATAATTACTTTTCATATCTTCATTAAATATATACGTGTAGTAGTAGTAGCAGCAGTAGTAGTAGTAGCAGCAGCAACAACAGCAGCAGCAGTAGTAGTAGTAGTAGTAGTAGTAAGGGAATTGTCAGCGTCATTATCGTTGTCATACGTACTACTGGTGGCGTTGTTGGTGATGATAATAAGAAGACAGTTAACTCAGTTTGCTCTGCATAACAATAACCTTTAGTACAAGGACCACACTTGATAAATGAAAGGTCTCAGTAGTAATGAGTTGATATATGAAAGCTGTCAGTAGTAATGAGTTAATACCTAAAATGAGTCAACATAAATTGAGTTGATATATTAAAGGTGTCAGCTGTATCGAGTTGACATATGACCTGTGTCAGTGGTACTGAGCTGATACACGAACTGTGTCAGTTGCATGACGCCGATACATGAACTGTGTCAGTAACATCGAGTTCATACATGATCAGTGTCAGTAGCATCGAGTTCATACATGATCTGTGTCAGTAGCATCGAGTTGATACATGATCTGTGTCAGTAGCATCGAGTTGATACATGAACTGGGTCAGTAGCATCGAGTTCATACATGAACTGGGTGAGTTAGCAAAATACGTTTCAGAGGATTCCACCACATATATCAACGATACGTGCAGTTCATTTCGTCTGGTGATAGATTTTAAATAATTGATTAATGGCTCGCGTATTAGATTTTATACGGAGCAATATTTTGTTTTTTATGTATCGAATTCCTACAGACGAATGACAAAGGAGGAATTGACACAATTCATTCTACTGAGAACCTTGCGATGTTTAAGAACCGACTGATTGTGTTTCCAAGATGGCTAAATGGCATTTCCAATATGGTTAAACGATATTTCCAATATGGCTAAACATGTAAATAACAAAAACATTGCATAAAAATATCGTGTACCATAAGTTGTGACTATATTCTTTAACAAATTATATGAAGTAATTCGCACTAATCTAAGTACCACTCGGATCATGATAACTAAGGATGTATTAATAATAATAGTTCACCATAGTTAGCGATCAAAAACAAAATGCAAATGAAACTTTCAATCAAACATCTGCTTCTATGACGGAGTTATCTTCTTGTGTTGACGTCATTGCCGCTATTGTTCTTGCATCATCTTCTGTGAATAATTATTCCTTTTCTTTGATGTATAATAAAAATCGAAATGATTTGACAGTTGATTCAGTGTTATGACGAAACTCATTCATCATTCACGTTTATTTTTTTTGTGTACAAATTTTAGTTATGGATACAGTTTTATTTTTTGTCTTCCCAAAAGAAATGAGACACATTACACCTGCTGCTGACACCGATGCGTTTTAGAAACTAGAAGAATAACAAATTAGCAGTGCTTAGATGGTACTTTCCAATTTATAAAATAAGTTGGCAAAATATTCATCCTCGCTATTCTTCATTGGACGTGACTGGTTTTATAACTGCTGTAATTACACTTACATGCAATTATGTACATTTGAGGGACTTATAAACGTTATTGCTACGGCAGTTTCTGTCGCTTAGAACTTAGAAAATTAATTACTACGACAGTATATGTCGCTTAGGTTGCGCTCTACAGTTTCGTATTTTGCATAGGGAAGAATTTGAAAGAAAAAGAATTTCTCTGGCTTTCCTCATTGGTTATAATGGCTATTTAAAACAGAAGACAGTGTGTATCTTAGGTATACTTCAAAGAACATTTAATTCCCTTTATTTTGGTGTATGATTGATGGGTGTAATATGGGTTGTAGAGTATACAGCTTGACATTACTCCAGATGTGCACCTTTCGAAATTGTGCTAGCTCCACTTGGTCATTTTCACTTCCTGAACTTCAGAGGTAAATTGTATAAAAAAAGAGCCGATAACTTTTTTTTACATTTGATATATTTGGTAATTCATTCATTGCACTTTCCGAAGCTTGTATTGTCTAGTCTGGCAAAATTCATTTTTCATATTTTAATCGCTGCTATAGATAGTGTACTTTACACTAATTCCGGCTGATTTTTAGCACAAGGGAGAGGTCATTTTAGTTAGCAGTGTGTTTAAATCTTGTACAATTTCCAAAAGTACAATATCCAAAGAAATATCATCCAAATTACTTTAATGTAGCATAGAGGTATGCCAACATTCTCTCCATTGTGCATGTTTTAAATGCAAACAACTTCACCTTACATACGTCACTCTCTCAAAAGTACATAATAACTTAAAGAGAATATAGGTATTATTATTGTATGATTTAATTATGATTTTATGGCTGAAACATTTAAGTCGCAAGCATCAAAACAATCCTTTTAATTAATTCTCCTGCATTTCGCCCCACAGAACAGTATTTATGAGTGTCAGAGTCTCTAACAAGTCCAGCCCTCCTATGATAAAAAGTGAGCTATTTTAAGAATGCACATTACATTTTGTAAACAAAGCTATCAATGTTATGCTGAATGGCAGGAACATAAAACTAGCAAGAATTATTTCTGATATATCAACAATGAATTTTACAGTTTGAAAAGGGAGGGAACATATCAGGTTCATAAAGGTCAAACGTCAAAGTGTACAATATTTGCGTATTGTTTAATATGGAAGAAGTGAATTCGCTTTCTCATCATTTATTTTTTTTTATTTCATTGCAAACAAATGAAAAGAACCATTTCCACTATATATTTCTTTTACTTATTACAACAGTTTTTAAGTTAAGTTGACTTTATTCTTACATTTTATATATTTGGTAATTCATTCATGTCACTTTTAGAAGCTGGTATTGTCTAGTCTGGCAAATTCATTTTCTCTATTTTAATAGCTGCTATGGATAGTGTACTTTAGGCTAATTCAGGCTGATTTTTTAGCACAAGGGAGCAGTTATTTTAGTTAGCAGTGAGCTTAGATCATGTACAATTTCCAAAAGTACAATATCCAAAGAAATGTCAGCCACAGTATATCAAAGTAGCATTGGTATGCCAACATTCTCTCCATTGTGCATGTTTTACCTTACATACGCCACTCTCTCAAAAGTACATAATGACTGGTGAGCGACCCCTTAGAACATAGACAATTCATTACTATGGCAGTATCTGTCGCTTAGAACTTAGAAAATTAATTACTACGGCAGTATCTGTCGCTTAGAACGTCTTAATATTCTAACCGAATGTAAATCTGATAAAGACACTCTCCTACTCCAAACAATTTCAGATCTGATGGCGAGATAAATGTGCTGAGCTTTTCCCAGCCATGGTATTCGTTTAAATTACAACATCAAATGAAGTACTTCGGTACATCACTTGCAAAACGTTTTTGCTGAGCATCTACTTTGATAGAACAACGATGTATGAAAGAGAAGAATATCATACCATCATTAAGATAACTGTAAATTTGCACAGAAGAGGAAGCACACCTATTGAGAATTAATGGGCATGTATCTGACATAGAGGGGGCTCTACAAATATTACGTACTTCTGAGAGACTGACAGGTGTAAGGTGAAGTTGTTTGCAATTGGAACGTGCACACTGGATAAAACGTTGGGATACATCTATGTTACTTTCATGTACTGAGGCTGACATTTCGTTAGATTTCCTACTTATGGCAATGGTACATTATCTAAATTCACAGCTAACCAAAATGACTGATTCCATGCGTTCAAAGTATCAGCACGAATTCGTCTGAAGTTCACTTATTAAAATAGGTAAAATTGATTTTGCAAGACTAGACAATACCAACTTCAGAAAGGGGATTTAAATGAATTACCAAATGTATAATATATATATTTTTTTCTTTAAAAATCTAACCCTATGCAAAATACAAAACCGTAAAGAGCCACCTAACAACAAACATGAAAATATGCGCAGTTATTGTTTTATTTTCATACCATCAAGAATCTTGTTCTCAACAAAGCGATACATAATCATTGATGTTACTCATACAACTAAGATAATTATGCTTATTTTTCTCTTATTTACACAATATGCCTTGTGGCTGTATTGCATATGCAATGACCTTAATCATGGAGAAATTAGAAGTCTTAGAACGCAAGAGTGAAGTCAACTTAAATATAAAACTGTTGTATTAAGTGAAGAAAATATATAATGACATTGATTATTTTCGTTCATTTGTAATGAAATTAAGATATAATGAAGACGAGGCAAATTCGCTTTCTTCCATATTGTAATGTTAGAAGAATAAGCAAATATTTTAATCTTGGACCTTTAACATCCATGAAACTCATCCGTTTTATCCCTTTTCAAACTGTAAAAGTTATGAGTGACATCTCATGAATAACTAGCAGGTTTCATGTTCCTTTTTTCCAGCACAATATTGGCTATTGTGTAGAGATAATGCAACGTGCATTTTTAAAAAAAGCTTACTTTTCGGGGGGGGGGATGTCCCTTTGATACTAATGCATACTGGTCTAAGGGGGAAAACATAAAAATTATTCAAAAGGACAGTTTTGATACTTGAGACTTGAATGTTGCAGCTATGGAACCAAAACTATTTCATACAACAATAGTACTTATGTGGTATGTATGGGGGCGCTCTGCAAATAGTATGAACTTCTGAGAGAGTGACAGGTGTAAGGTACAAGTGTTTGCATTTGCAACATGCACAGTGGAGTGAATACTGTCATACATCTATGTTACTTTCATTTCATGTGGCTGAATTTTTTTGGGCTGTTGCGCTTGTGGAAATTGTACACGATCTTAGTAAAGAGCTAACGAAAATGACTGCTCCTACGTACTCAAACAATCAACCTAAATTAGTATGAAGTACACTATAAAAATAAGGAAAACGAATTTTGCCCGATTTTTGAAAGTGCAATGAATGAATTACCAAATATATAAAATGCAAACAAATTATATGCTGTTGTTTTTACAACTTACCTCTAAAATCAAGGATATGAAAATAACCAAGTGGAGCAATCAGATTTTTTTAAAGGTGCATACATGAAGTAAGGCCAAGCTCTTTACTCTGCAACTCATATTACACCCATCAATCATTCACCAAAACAAAAGGAATTAAATGTACTTTAACATTACCTAAGAGGCCCAAAATATTTTTAAATAACCAGTACAATGAGTGAGGAAAACAAGGGAAATACTTCTTCATTAAAATCTAACCGTATGCAAAGTACGAAACTGTAGAGAGCCACCTTAAAACAAACATGAAAATCTGTGCAATAATTTTTTGTCATTTTTATATCATCATGTATAATGTTCTCAACAACAAAAACATATTACACCCATCAATCATACATCAAAAACATAAAGGGAATTAGAAATTATTTTGCCAATACCTAAGATATACTAGACGTTCTTAAAACGTAAGTATAACCAGTGAGGAAAACCGGAAAAGGATTTTTTTTCTTTAAACATATAACCCAATGCAGAATACAAAACTGTAGAGTGACACCATAACTGACCTGGACGTGGTACAGCACTTGCTTCGTTGCTACAAAAATAACGTTATGTTTAAAACACGTTTCTGATTAACTTATATTGGAAACATAGTCTGAATCAATCTCACAGTTATACGATTACCAGATCTGATTTGTAACCCAACAGTATAGGTTCGTCAGTAACAGAACACTTTGCGGCTTTATTATATAACTCGTGTCTTCACGAACAATTAACTACTCTAAATTCTGGAAACATTGATTTATCATATGTACTGCTACAAAGTATGACACAAACTTGTACGAATGTTTTGTGAAGAAAAAGGTAACATACGCCATCCTAACTAAAAGTATTAAATAATGCATAAACAGCAATGTGTCATCGTGTATGGACAATAAATGACATCAAACACTTTTACGTCAATTGACAAACCGTACGTTAAGCTAAACTAACCCTGTCGATTTTCTCGAGAAGGCAGCAGTTCAAATGTAAGACAATTGTCTGAAATTACTGGTTCCATAGTGTGCTGAAAGAGTTAGTAATAATTCAGTAGAAAATATTATTTGAAATTTTGACTTGGTCTATTCATTCTTTAAAAGACAGATAAAGGCCAAAAATAACATTTAATTCTGCTGCAATCCCAAAACGTTTATAGCAGTAAATATAACATTTTGAACGGTATTTATTTATTTAGCGGGTTATGCCTGAGGTAAATCTTAACTCCGTTCAAAGGGCTAATATATATATTTGTATGTGACATAAATAAAATATATGTATAGTATCTACGCTGTATCAATGATGTACCACTCGTTGTACATACTGTTAATTAAAAAGAAACTCGGTAAGTCTCGTTTCCTTTTAATGACATATTTATACTTCTCATGGCATGTTATCGATGCAGCGTACATACTATATATGTGTGTGTGTGTGTGTGTATGTGTGTGTGTCTGTGTGTCTGTGTGTGTGTGTGTGTGTCTACAATACATAATTTTAATGGTGAGAGTGTTATGGTGGGTGAACTTATTGCCGTTGCCTGTTGTAATAACTGTCTACCGAAATTGACTATGTCTCAAATACGCATCTGAAAAATAACTCTCTGGTAATAAAAGTACAAGGAAGTCGTTAAGTAATTTACACTACAGTGATAATACAGCTTTAGGGCGGTCGATAAGTACTAACTTCACACTATAGTGATGATTAATACAGATTTAAGGATGTCGGTAAATACTTAATTTGCACAAGAGTGAACGATTAATACAGTTTTAGTGCTTATACATAAGCACTTGGTTGATGAGGCGGATGCAATAAACTTTAACCTTACCAATACGCTACCGTAGGTCCTGTTTGTAACAGTCCCCACGCATCTGAAGACACGTGGCGTAACGCGGCTTCTCAACATTAAAGACCCAGCAGGGTAACAAAGGATAAACATTAAAAATGCACAGGTATCTCCAGTGCAGCCTGAAAGATACAAGCAACAGATTCATAATCAATTTACACTCTTTTCATATGAAGCTATAATCTGAAATGTGCTTGGACAGGACCACGAAATTAAACCAAAAATACTTGCGGTAGCTCTATATTCTTTATATCGATTTGTGCAGGATATTTTTGAAGCAACTGTTAAGAAACATTTTGCTCCGGTTAAGAATGTGCTGATGCTACATCGATTTATTCAAATCCTATAAATTTTCAACTCGTGTGAAATGACTGATATCTGAGAATATCCTCACTTCACGAATGACATAATAAATCATCAAGACAAGTTGCAAGCGAGATGTACATACGATTGCTAAGAAAAGAATCAGTACAGCAAGAGGGCATATTTACACAATAATTCAAAATAAATAAGTAGTAACTAAAATAAAACTAGAATTTGTAGAGATTCATTCACATTTTGTCATTAGTTTATAGAACTATTCATTTTACTATTCATGCAAGTGTGTAACAAAGTATCTTCAATACGCTCAGACTTGCACGTGCATAGGGACGCATGCGTATTTCCCCATTTCCGTCTTTTTGACACGCCCATTGTTCTGACTGTAAATGTACCGTATAGTTAAGGAATAACTAGAGTAAGATATATCGACTCAAGCGATAATCCTCCACTCAGACGCAGCTGTCACAACAGATTAACGACAATTCTTATACTGTGTTCTATCGATCTGATGAGGAAGCTTTGCTCTACGGTTTTCATAGTTTCAGGTAACACTCTGTTGCATCGGATATGCAGCGAGAAATATCGAAACATCTGTTACAGATTTCACTATCGGACTGTAACGGTCAGTAAATAAAATTGAAAATTGTCAAGCCTGATGATATTCCGAACAATCATATATCGTAAAGCTACGCTGCAAATAAATGGGTATTTAAATTCCTAGGAGGTATTTCCCTGTATATATCCCCCTCCCCCACACTAATGTCAAGAACAAAGAATACAATAACTCGTTGACGTCGGAATATCAATTAGCTACAAGGTATCGTACACAATTACTTAACACTACTCAAATATATGAGTGATACCGACGGCGATTATTATTATTACGAAAATCTGTTGCAGTTTAATACACAACTCTATTAAATGGCTGAGAGCATATATAATAATACAATTGTAAATATCTTGTATTGGGGTATTGCGTCCAGTAAAGAAAGCATACAGCTCGAGAATTTTTCTAGCAAAAGTCTCCGTTTGTTGTAAAGTGATATTGTAGCATAATAGCAAGGTATCACTGTACCACTAATGCATTGCCATGATAACAATATATCGGTAATTCATCGCCATGATAACAATGTACCAGAAATTCATCGCCATGATAACAATGTACCACTAATGCATCGTCATGATAACAATGTACCACTTATTCATCGCCATGATAACAATGTACCACTAATTCATCGCCGTGATAACAATGTACCACTAATGCATCGCCATAATAACAATGTACCACTAATGCATCGCCATGATAACAATGTATCACTAATTCATCGCCATGAAGATCTTACTGCTAAAATATATGGTCTTAAACCAAGTAACAGAAAAACAAACTAGTAGAACAAATAATTTAAAATTATGAAGTTATAAAATCAGATTTAAGAGGAACTTACAGTATTATGAACTAAATCCCAAATAGTCCAAAAAGTTATATCACTAGTCCAAAAGCAATAAGTGTTCTGAATGAATTCTAGTAGTGTTCCGAATGAGTTCCAATCTTATATGTGCTGATGTGAAAATGGTCTTGAATTTGATGATATACTAATAGTCTTGGTGTACCACAATGATATAATCCAGAACGTCTTTGAATGAATCCACAGTAGTCCTAGAATAATTTTTAAGTCCAAAATATCAACGAGAACTTTGAGTGTAATTCCAGTGAACAATTTAAAGAAATAATTCTTCTCAAATTATAACTGAACACAACTGAAAATGATTCCGCTATAGACTGATCAGGTTGGAACAAATAGTATTGTTGATCTCAACCTTATTTAAAAAACCTAAGACACGATAAGATGACCAGGATGAGGACCATTTCCCATAAAATTCATAAACAAGGTCAGTTCTGTTTATTTAAGTTCTAGCCAAGAACCTTACAAAAATCAGATTGACCGTGGTTTTTCAAGGGGAAGAAACCAATGTCCTGAACATAAATCTAAGCAAACATAATGTTTACAGATGTTCTTTGTCTTGAAGTATCATCTAAATTCATTGACAAATGTTAGCTATATATGTTGTTTTTAAATGATCCTTACAATTTACTACGATGAACAAACATTATACACACTATAGAAAAACGAATAATGCAAGCATTAGGCTTCTATGACCAGCTGATGAAGCACATACAAGTTGCTACCATTTAAAAAAAACATCAAAGTCATTGTCTTTTCGCCAGGCAAATAACTGATCAATTACCGATTTTTCAAGCGCAATAATTGGCCACTGCTATGTTGCACGAGGCAATAACGTTCCTAACTCTCGAGGAGAATTATTTAATGTGAATGAAGGCGTAATAATTTGAAGTAAAATCTGGATATATTTGCTCCATCCATGATAGTTTGCTTTACTAGACTTGTAAACTAAGTGATCGCATTTTTGCAGAATAAGAGACGAGAAAAGCGGTAATGAAAATAAGATTTCCGTCTAATACACTTTTGAGAATCCGGAAAAAATTTTCTGAAGAGATTTGAACGAGATTTTTATGAGAATTTATTTCAAGACGACCAGTTCATTTATTTTGAGGCAAATTTTCATAAATATGTGTTGATAATAATAATAATAATAATAATAATAATAATAATAATAATAATAATAACATTAATTAAAGTCCAGAACAAATGCACAAACATTAGTGAACTCATAAATAAATCTTAAGAAAATTATAGTTACAAATATTATACTGTATAAATTCATTTGTGAAAAAAATGTACAAGACGAGAAACGTAAGAAGTAATTGTATCACTTGAACTGCTTAATTGTCTCAAGATTTAGTCCACTTGATACAGGCATTATGAAAAGAAGAGCTTCTAAAAGCCTGCCTTATGTCACTGGCATTATTGCTCTTTTCTTTGTCCATGGTATAATGCAAGTTTTACTTGTAACATACCTTACGATTTTGAATCACCTCAGCGTCTTACTGTTGAATTATTTCATTTAGGTAGACAGTGATGGTTTTCTGGACACTTTATACATAACTTTGGCCTTACTAACAATCCTTCTTTCATATATATATATATATATATATATATATATATATATATATATATATATATATATATATATATATATATATATATATATATATATACACACAATTGTTATATAATTAATTGCATACTGGACGGGCTCGGCCAATGTGGTTTATGTGAGAAAGCCTGCCGGTAGTTTCTCGTGGGTCTGAGTTTATTTCCGGGATTTTCCCGGGTTCTTCCTCCCCCATTTATTCTGGCCGCCATATATAGCCTATCTTGTGCTGAAAAATGGCGTTAAGCCCTATACCAATACCAACAGCAACAATTGCATGCTGGAAATTGTCAATACATTGGACTGAAATTATATGGCATGCCCTCGTCTGGAGTCATACAACTTTAGTTACGTATGAATTGCATTACAATAATCCATATATACCTGAATATAAATTTATTAATAGATGATTCAACACTGAAATGGAATGAATATTCTGATTTACCTAAGCAGTCAGAGAAAACAAAAAATCTTTTCTGAAACATATTTAATGTGAATAGATCAGGTTAGATTTTTATCTACAAATATACTAACAATTTTATAATGTGAGGTCATATTAAGGTCCACGTTTCCAAATAGGGTTTTTGCTTCTGCTTTATTACAATCATACTGTTTTCCTTGACACATTCTTCAAGTGTGTTAAGAGCATCTTTAAAAAAAATGTCGAGTACAATTTTGTTTTTATCTGAGTCAGACAGGACAGTGCCATCTACATAAAGGCCAGTGGAAGAAATTTAATTTTCTATCTTAAGAGGTAAGTAGTTAGTACTTATAATGAATAGCATGGGTCTGAGAAAAGAGCCCAGTGGTAATAAACATTTAAATTATTTGCTTTCTGAAGGGTGACCATTTAAAAAAAAACGTTTTGCACTCTATTAGTTAAGTAAGAAGTCAACCATTTTAGGAACTTTTCATTGTTCTGATACAAGCAACTTTTTATTCTACAATATGAACAGCATTAGGAAAACCAACCACAATAGTGCCAACCATTTCTCACTCTTCTAACGTTTCAGACATGTATCAGTCATAGATAGAAGCGCTCACGAGTGGATTATGTCGAAAGCCAGACTGATTATCGTTAATATGATCGTAAATGTTCAAATGGTTGATCAAAGAATCGTGTGCATGTTTGGTGTTGTTGTTGGTTTTTCTTTTTTTATTAGACTGTGATTACAAGGAAGGAAAGAGATTGGTCTTTAGTTATTTACATCACCTTTGGTAACAGCTTTATGCAATGGTGTTACTTTGACAGTCTTCCATGTCTGTGGAAATTCATCTCATACTTAGATTGTTGTTGAGTACCCTTGATCCTATCATATCAATTTATGTGGCTTTGCAATCGTCCATTTTTTAATACAGCAACATAAATTCAGGATTAATTTGAGTTATTTGAAACGAAGAAATAAAATCCAACCAATCCATATTTGTTGGACCTTTGCGGAGGTCTCTGTTCATATCACGTCGAATACAATATTCAGTTTCTTCACTCCGAAGTTATCAATTTAAAGTTCCAAGTATTAACACCAGTCAGTGTGATGAATGGGGTCAGTGCACAAACCCAACTATATAGGTCTTAGCTTTGTCTGGAGTAATCAGTTGCCAAACGGATTTTATTTCATGTGTTTTTAGGTCTTCCTTTCTTTTTAGTGACATTATTAGTTTGAACACGAAGCCCACATCCTGCTGCTTTCCAATGACTATCAAACTGTTTATTTAGTAATGGGACTTGTCAAATACGGAGTGAGACAAAACAAGATGTGAAACTCTGTACAGATGTATGAGGCTAGGTTTGGCGTTCAAAATAAAGTAAGGTAATTGATTAAACAATAAGGCAATAGTCTGCTCCTGGGCCTCTCTATTACGGCAGCCAATCCAAAGGTAGCACGGATCAGCTGATCATTCAGTTGTATCACAAACCTGTCGCTAAACAGAATATGTTATTACGCAACAAAACACCACTAGCTATATCAGCACCACATACAAAATACAAAGTCATAATACTAGCCTGATCAGACGTTGTCATTGATTTGTGTCATAATTGGTTGCAAATTTAATAACAAAACTTCTGTACAAAATATTAATTTTATACTCTTTCATATACACACACACACACACACACACACACACACATATATATATATATATATATATATATATATATATATATATATATATATATATATATATATATATATATATATATATATATATATATGTAAGGTGGTGCACTATGTCTTAGAAATGAAAGAACAACAAAACAATCTTAACTGAACTCATAAAAATGATTGATAATAAAGGTACGAAACGCTTTTTGATTGTCCCTCGATGCCATGTTTAGAAAAGCCGTATATAAGGACTCACGGAATCTATTTCAGTTTCCAAAGTCGACCTATGCAAACCACCATGATATTAACAAACCAATAACTTAAATGTTCTTAGTGCTCATGATCAAACATATATTTATTAGTATAGATTCATCATGGATGACAGCTTCTATGTCAAGAAGACCATATCATTCGCAATATTTTCTGGATCTACGCATGTTTGAAACACGTGCTTTCAATTCCGCACCAAAGAGCCAGGTACTAATTTCAGTAATGAGTCTTTCAAACTCAAGTCTATTAAAGGACTGGCATTCCAACAATAAAGCAATGTATATAGGTTGTTTTTTTTTTATTTACAACTGGGATAGGCTCTCAAAAGAATCTTTTTACTAAAATCTAACTTTCATTATCAACCAATCCTGGCCAGTCAGACCGAAATATAGTCTATTTTATCTTCACACGTTTCCAGACTGGTTTCCATTTTCCCATACAATTTGTACCGTGAGTCGTAATATCCAACACTCAGGCTGACTACTTGTTTTTAAACTCTCATTTGCAAACAACGGCTGCAACACTGATTGCCAAAGATTTATTGCATTAAAAGTAAAAATAAGTCAAGCATTCGGAAGTGACTGACAAGCAGACTGGTGATCTTGTCAAGGCGACGGACCGAGGCAACGTATAGGTTACTAATCACCATAGCAACTGTTATCGTGGACACAGCATTTAAGTCTTCTTACAACCTGTATCAAATGTCTCATTTTCAAGACCAGTGTATCCAGACAGGTTTGTATTGGCTACATCTTTTACCAATATAATAAAAATATCTAATTAATTCTGCCGGTGAGTACTAACAATATATGTTGCTGACAAATTAGTTCCAGGGTAAGGTGATGAAAAAGTAGTGCTCAGACTGAAAACATTTTCTCCCTGTCCAAGTTGCTTACACGTTTCGGAGAACAGTTATGGCAGTACGTTTCTTGTATTTAGCAGTTAGTAAATACAACCATCATGCATTGGGAATGCAAATCGATACTATGACAAACTGGACAGTATTGTTGCACATTTCATCACTCCTAAATCATTTCCTGACATTTATTTACGCATGTGTCAGCTGCAAAGAGTTCTTCCGGTTTGGGAATATAGTTCCCTTCGTGCGTTATATTGCCAACAGACGTACCTTTCTCTGATATTTAAAGCAACATACGGCCTGATCGACCTTTTTCTCTTTGAACTGACTGATGCAATGTAAGAGTTTTGTCAGTCTTATTTACGTATATCATCAATTTACTGGTATAGCTGTGTGCAAATCTTCTCGATTTATACGTAGTCAAAATTACCATGAGATGAAGTCAATAATGGGATAAGATTCTTGACAGTGATCGCTGGGCCAAAACAGCTAACATCCTAAGATCATACAACAATTGGCGAAATATGGAAATGTTCACCGAAGCCGTGAATGACATTTAATTCGTCACAACTGGAGTGCAGTTCCCATCTGAAACCTTGAAATTCTGTGGGTTATGAGCAATTGAAATGCCTTTTTTGTGGTCATAAACGCAAACGTTACAAGATTAAGCAATTTGGGGTCATTTGAATATCCTATGTGTTACAAACTAATATCCAAAACAACTTGTGCTGAACAGTCTTGCAATCATGTCTTAAATTATAGAGGTTCTGTTTAAGTTTTCCTCCCTGACAGTTGCATCAATCTTCAGCATAAACATTTGTTTCTGTCATTGTTGCTTCCATGATAATTAGTTCCGGTTCATTTTCTTAGACAAGGACCAAGACACACGTCTATATTGATTTCTGATTTGATTTGCAATACATAAAACGTTAAATCCACTGGATAATATCAATTTAGACATGTGGAACGTTAAGGCTAATACATTAATTTTCATCCGAAATTATACACTTTGCTGATGGGGTTACTAAATATTTTCTAGCTCGAAAACGCCACGGGAACAGATTAATCTCTACTAATATTAATTTAAAAAAAGCTGGTCAGCAAGTCTCAATCCTCTTATATCGAAATCACATTTTCTATCATATTGATGGATGTTTGAAAGTGGATATTCAATGATCGTTAGCGGCTACTCTCTGCCAGATAACAGATACTCTGAAATCAATAGTGAATGATTTCTGCAGGATAGTTGCATATAATGACACATCATTACCTGATTCACGCAATGTGTGTGTGTGTGTGTGTGTGTGTGTGTGTGGGAATGTGTATGTGAGTGTGTGTGTGTGTGTGTGATTAGGATTTTTAACGTAGCTTTAAAAAAAAATTCAGGCATATCGCTACGATGTCTGCAGTGTGGAAATTTATAGTGATGTCCAGCACTGGGGCATGCTGGACATCACTTAATGTAATGCTTACAATTTCGGAACCAGTACATCACATCTTATGAATGTGCCTTTATTTCTTCAACAAGCATTTAACTAGGCGGACGCAAATAATTTTAAATAAATCAGAAATACAATAAAATAGAAAAGAAAAAATGAAAAGAAGAAATACAAGGCGTTCAATCAAAATCTGTATTTTTTATTTATTAAATGTCTGGTTATAGACGTCCAGTGGAAAACTGTCCTTTGGATAAAATGACAATCCCCAATATTACGGCAGTGCTTGAGTAATAATCTAGACAAGTGCTTTGTTTGGAAATAGATATTGTAAAACCGACGAACTAATGAATTCTTATCCAAATCAAAAGCCTTGTTCTTATATTATGTTCCTTTGATGGGTATTTCATGCGCATTTTGTTGTATTATCTTCCTTTTAAGGGCGTCTGTTGAGCATTTTCTTCTATTCCCTTCCTTTTTAAGGCATTTGTTAAACGTTTTCGTGTTTGAGCAGGTAAGCTTAGAGTAAACACATTTGCCTAACGGATGTTATTCTTAGACTAACAGCTGGTAGGTAGAAATATGGATGTGGATTTGTCGGTTTGTAAATAAAGCAGGTTTTATTATTTCCATCTTGAAATGTATATGGAACATCCATGAACGTATCTATCATAGTTGTCTGATGACAGCAGAGTGAATCCAATTATGGAATATACATTGTTAGTGAATCCAAGACTTTTAAGTTCCAATTTATATTCCACATCATCATTATAGAGTTTGGTATATGCATGACTATCAGAAGATTGTTAGATGGTCACAAACTCAGAGATTATAAATGACTAATGGGTATGTTTCAGATATTTTTAGAATACACCACCAAATACCCCCCCCCCTTTTTAGAACATTCTGAAGAAGAAAAAAAAAAAGATGGAAAAAAAAAAATGTTTTTTGCAAGAAACACAGGCAAATGCAACAAGAAACCAGCGATGTAAAGCAAGCAGGACCGTTCCCGAGCTCTCCTTCCCACTAATGACAGCCAACCATTCAACTGTAGGGACCTTTATGGACCCACAGATTGAGGCCAAACTATCAGGGTTAATTGAATCAATAAAAGCCTGGGGGAGGTGGCACCATCCCCTTCCCCAGGAACAACTAGCAGGCTGCGGTGCAGTCAGAAAAAGTGGTACATGCACAATTGTGCGCACGCCACTATAATTAAACTCAACAACAACAACCAAATAATCGTTGATGCTGTTGACCCAATTTCTACATATTTGCATGTGTGAAAGAATAGCGCACGCTCGGCAAACCAAGACACATCTGTTTCCAATGGATGGTGTCTTTCTTCAGAATGAATTTGGTGTCAAATTGTCGCTGTTGTTATCCTATGAAAATGGTGGCCTTCGTGACATTTTGATCAATAAAGTATTTTGGTAGTTTTGTTCTTCAACCGAATATTTTTTTTGAATAATATCAAGAAGTTGCAAATATGCAACAACATACTTGCATCTATTTCTTCTTGTTCGTACACAAATGGAAATATTCTTAAATTTTGAATGTCTGCTAGCAAAAGAGTACTTCGTTATTTTCTTAATTTTATTGAGAAAAAAAAAACGATGAAAGGTCTTCATGCTGCAATGCAAACGAAACATCAAATAATTATAACCACTGTAAAACTATATATTGATATGGAGGGACCAAGACGATGCCTTGATGGATTTGAGATGGTCTGTTTTTATATTGCGTGGCTTTATACAAGTGTCAATGAGGGCGAGTTTTTGTGCATACAGTATTATTAGTCCTTATATGAACAAACCTAAGTATGACACCTTTTCAAAATAATCATCCATTCAAGTTCATGAAATTCTGTGCGCAGTGTATAATGCTATTATATACATTTCATGATCTCTCTGCAGTACAATTAGACTCCCCTAATGCATCATTATACTCGCATAATGCAATAACGTGTAAAGCGTATTTTTTCATTTGAATTCCCTTCAAGGAAACTCATTGTTTCTAAACTTTGCATGTATCCCGGCTGACATGTAGAGAGTAAATATAAAAACTCGTAACTGTTCTCGTTGGATCTAAGCAGGCATGTAAACAATGAACATAAATTATTATAATTACTCTAGGTGTAACTTGGCTGACATTTAGAGAGTAACGATAGCTAATCACAACTGTTCTCAGGGAATTTCAGGTGACGTGTAAAGAGCAAACACAAATATTCGCAAATGATTTTCAGTGTTGCCCAGCTGATATCAAAAGATGAAACATATATCATCATCATGATTTTCATTGTTTCTCGGCTTACATGTAAAGAGGAAACAACAATAATAGTAATTATTTTCATTATATCTCAGTTGATATGTAAATAGCAAAGATAGATAATCATAATTGTTCTGATTGTATCACAGCTGACAGGCAAAGAGTTAACACAAAATTCATAATCCTAACAAAAGAAAGAAAACAAGAAAATACTGAAATGTGAGTCTTCAAAGTTTCACTATCAATATTACCAGCTGCCTTATAGGCACTTCTGTGAAAATTTATGTTTTCTTGACTAATTTGTGTTGATGAAACTAATAGTAAGCTTCCTGAATTGTCCCTCCACGGCCTTTTATCGAGTTGTATCATCCTACTAATTGAGCTGTAACATCCATGCTTCCGACTAATTGAGAAACGTGGAGGAAGCATAAATGGTATCAGATTTATTTCACAAAGCGATAATCCACCTTGCGACAAAGTGGCACTCCCATGTTCCACAGGGAAATTTGCAGTCACTTTTACTGTTAAGTTGTATTGATTATTAACGACGGCCTGCCTGATAGTAGTTATAATACAAAAATGAAAATTCCTGGTATGAATGTACAAATAGAAATAATACTGCTTTGTAACAGTAAAAAGACTCGAGATTGCGATTCAGAGAAATTGCTGGCAAGACGTACTACAACGACAACAACAGCTATAACTACTGCTACTACTACTACTTCTACTAATAATAATAATAATAATAATAATAATAATAATAATAATGAATTGATAACATAATAGGTGTCAGAAGCTGCACAAGCTGATACAAAGATAATTGCTGCGCTGTAGGTCAGAAGAAAACTTTTGTGAAATATAGCTCTGTGTCTGATCCAAAATTAACTCTTTATTCGAATCCATTCCAAATTAGCCATGTATTCGAATCTACAGCATGCAATATTTCTTTTCTTGGCCTCTTTCATTATCATTTGGTCTGTGATATGACTCGATGGACGGCTGGGTTTAAATGGTTGGCAGGTTTCGAGTTAAGCTGGTTTCTGATACGTTTTTTTTTCTGATGGTTCATCCTTTTCCTAAGATAAACGTTTTGGCCAACATATTGAATAGCACAACGTTTGTATGTCACGACGTATATCACGTATTTACTGACACACCCTAACCTTGATAGTCTCGTTCCATTACATGCAAATTACACCACGTCTGTATTTACATCTGTAAGTTCTTCTTAATATGGTTTGACTTCAGTCGGCATGCACATGGTAGTATTTAAAGATTTTGGGTCGAATGAAGGCAATTCATAGATGGTTCTTTGAGGACTCGCGGTACTAACGCATTTCCCATAGTAAACCTATGCAAACACCATGATATTAAAAATTCAATAACTTAAAATTTCTGAGTGCTCATGATCAAACCTATATTTATCACTATAGACGAAACCTGGATGTCAGCTACTGTGTAGAGGAAAGGATATGACCTGGACCTGAATGTGTTGGAAGCATGTGGTTTCAATTCCATACCAAAGAGTCAGGTGCTAATATTTGGTAATGAGTGTTCCAAGCTGAAGATTGTGAAAGGACTAAAATTCCTTCAATAAAACAATGTCTCTATTTTTTTTCCTCACTTACAACTAGGATAAGCTTTAAAAAGATTATGTTTTTCTAAACCAGAACTTAAATTATTAAACAATCATGGTCAGCCAAGCCCATATATACTCTATTTTATGTTCACCCATTTCCAGGCTGGTTGATATTTTTCCATATAATTAGTACCGTGTGTCCTATATCCACCCTTGATTTTCTTGACAGACCTAAAAATAGTAGCTCAATACATAAGTAAGCAATGTGCATAGTCCTGCTGGTCAAAGAAAACAGTAATGAATATTAAATTATATTGCACGTGCATGTTCACCAAAGAACAATGGTGCATTTCTGGCAACATATAACTATTTGAGCTTTATTTAAGACAATCAGAAAATAATATTAAAATAAAGCAGTCTAATAAGAGTCATCATTTTTAATATCACCATTTACCTCTCTTCAATTTAATACTGAAATATTTTAACAGCCTTGTCATTTTATATAATTAACGAGTAAAAGGTCAAGGTGACCATCCATATGTACATGTATTATTACAGAAAAAAGAGATTTAAATGACCAAACTTACCTAATATTCCTTCCATAAGACATACAATTTAAAACTAAAATAAGGTAGACATAAGTCCATTAAAATGCAAAATATGATTTTTCAAAGCATTCACTGAAAGAAATTAGTGGGATTCAAAGTCACGTGGCTGTCTATAAGACTCACTGTACTAATTCAGTTCCCATAGTAAACCTATGCAAACACCATGATATTAAAAATTCAATTACTTTAAATTTCTGAGTGCTCATGATCCAACCTATATTTATCAGTAAAGATGAAACCTGGATACCAGCTTCTGTGTAGAGGAAAGGATATTATCAGCCGCGGCATTTTCTGGACCTGCATGTGTTTGAACCATGTGCTTTCAATTCCGCACCACAGAATCAGGCGATAATTTTAGTAATGAGTGTTCCAAATGGAAGACGGTTAAAGGACTGAAATTCCATTAATAAAACAATGTCTCTATTTTTTGCACTTACAGCTAGGATAAGTTCTCAAAGGATTATTTGTCCTAAACATAACTTACATTATTAACCAATCCTGGTCAGCCAAACCTATATATACTCTTTTTGATGTTCACCCATTTCCAGGCTGGTTCCCATTTGTTCCATATAATTAGAACAGTGTGTCCTTGAATGCCCGTTATAGATGTTCAAGGGAGACAATAATAAGCCAATATCTCTAGCCGTATACCCTGTTTGTTTCACCTCGGTGGTATGTTGCTACGAAAGCGATACTGATGGCAGTCTTTGTTTTGTTCTTGATTTGAATGCTTTGGGGGATGGTCATAACTTGTTCAATAGTTTTATTTCTTGTATCTCTTTCTTTTTAAGTGCGCTTTGAGTTATAAAGATGTTTGCTGAGCATTTCCGTGCTGTGGCAGATGCACTGTGAGCGAACACATTAGCCACACATAAGGTTTGTGGTTGCATGTATAAGATAAGAGCTGATAGTTAAGCGATATTGATGGAAGTCTGTCTGTTTGCAATACAAATCAGTTTCTTTCTTTCCATGCGTTACTATGGATATGATATCCAATAATATGTCTGACTGTTCTGACGATCCAAGCGTGGATTTGATGGTAGGATGGAAACTGTTGGCAAATACCAAAACTATTTACAGGTGTTACTGTATTCCTAGCCATTAGTTCTCTACGTCATCAATAAATTCCCACCAGCTTTTGAGCGTGTATCATTTCATACAACTGGGTGCTTTAATAGCGCATAAGCTTGGCCCCATTATCATATCGTTACTTGAAGATACATTTGATCGTTATGCACGAAGTTGTTATCTTCAACACAAGGTTAGAACACTTGCCATGGTATTCTGTGTGAACTAACGGTTGGGATGGCTGTTTAATTGTAAGCTATATGCTGTCGTCATTTAAAATGTCTGTGGAAGGAGCGAATATAAATACGTGTGACAATTTTCTTGCGATATGCTGTGTCTTCGTGTATCTAGAAAGGTGTGGCTTCAGAAAACAGCGGAGATTGTCGATTTTTATATTTATCCAGCGAGTGTTTATTGTAAAGGATGATCGATCTAAAGTCTTTGCGATCTCTAAATAGCAGGCATGAAGGTCTTGGTTTAGGTTTAACAGAAAGCAGACAAGTGCCGGTCGTATCGTGTGTATGTTGCTTCATGCATATTCTAAAATGTTGATTGCTATAGGTTTTCTAACTCTTCTTCAAATTGGAAAACAAATGTAGATTTTGGAGCCCAGGAATATATCGAAGCTATGGAGAGAAGTGTCATATCCAATTCCAGCACTGCTAATTTGAAACATTATTAGAGTCCAGGTATTGCAAAATTTATATTCGGCGACCTTTTTGCTCTTGTTATGTTTAGGTACATAAATACGTTTTTATGGTCAATTCAGTTTTGCTTTTGTTTTTCTATTGCTATAACTGCTTGGAGATTGAACGCCCGAAGACCGTTGGGATGAAATCTGAGTTTTCAGTGACTTTTAATGAAGGAGGAAAGAAAAACAAAGACCATTTAGAGCGGAACTAATTTGTTGTTGTTGTTGTTGCTGATGCTGCTGGTTTTAACGCCATTTTTCAGCATATAATATATGGCGGCCAGTATACGATGTAAGAGGTGGAGGAAGAACCGGGGAAATCCCGGTAATAACAACTGACCAACGAGAAGCTACTGGCAGCTTTCACACAAAGTTTTGTTCCCTTTCCTATCTACCAGCTTTGAATTCTAATAGAATCTGCACTTGCAATTTTGATCATAAAATGGCAGACAATCACCATCAACCCAAGAATGATAACCGAGAAACGTTGCAAACAGTGTTCCAGCGAGATAATTTGTGTAGTTATTTGTTATCAAGGTAAGAACAACTACTCGATCTGTGTTGACAAACAAGAAAAACCAATACAAATGATCATTGTGGGTTTTGCCAAGTCATGCTAATTGCCGTTTAAAGTAAGTCGTTGGATCTGAAAACAGTGTATGGATGGTAAGGTTTGCAATAAAAATCAAAAAATAAACAACACCAACACGTAGAATATTTACCAGTTTCGCTTTATTGTTTCATCAGACTCAATTCAAACTGAATTCAATATCATTGCTTACGTCATTAATTATATTCTGTTTCTAAATCATCAATAATATAAACAATATAACGTCATAGCATCATTTTTAATCTAATTGTCTTATTCTTTAACGAATAATTGACATGAAGCTATGCATATACAGCACATATTAATGATAATTTAAAACATAAAATTACATAAAACTGGATCTTAAAGATCCATATATCTCTATTGATAACTATCTTTAAAATTTATGAAAAAATAGAGATAGACAGTTTTATTAATATTGTTATTATGTATAATGCACATTTAAAAAGATATTACAAATAAATACGAAAATTACAAAAATCAAAATAAAAAATAATAATATATTATATCTTGATATATTATTGACGAATGTTCAATATTTCATCAGAACTCAATTTATATAATAAAAAATTATGCCGCTTTAAACCAGATGTTTTGTTAAGATTTTTAGATGATATCTTTATAATTTGCAGTTATTCATTAGAAGACCTTAATTATTTTATTGACAGTTTAAACAAATTACATCCAACAATAAAATTTACATTCAATTTGTCTAAAACTAAAGTATCATTTTTGGACGTAGAGGTCGTTAAAAATGAAAAAAAAAAAAATGACATCACTACCATGGTTCATGTTAGAAACACGAATATTCATCAATATGTTGAACATTCTTCATGCCATCCTAAATCATGTAAAACCGGGATGCCATATATTCAAGCAAAAATATATAGAATCATTATTTCGAATGACGCTGTTTTTAAATCAGCTTTGACAGAGTTAGGTCAGCATTTTATAGATAGAGATTACCGTATTGACATCATTAATACTTCATTCCAAAAAGTATCTTCTCTTACAAAACTTGAATCTTTACAATGTAAAATCAAAAATAGAAATGAAGATATCATTCCTTTTGTTATTGAATATAATCCAAGTTTGCCTAATGTAGGTAAGATTATCAATAAATATTGGGAGTTACTAAAAAAATCATGTAAAAAAAGTTATGAATTGCTACATGAAAGCGAACCCACGTTTACTTATAAAAGAACTAAAAATCTTAAAGATTTCCTAATTAATTCTAAATGAGAAAAAAATATAAAAAATGATCATCAACTAAATGTAATAGACCTAGATGTTCGCACTGTTCTTTTATTATTGAAAATACTTATTTCAATAGTAATAATGCGAAAGAAGCTTTTAATATGCGTTGTGATCCTAATTGTGCAACATGAAATGTCTTTTATTTGATCACCTGCAAAAAATATGGCATCCAATATATTAATTAGACAAACCAGTCAACAAATATTTAAACGTATGAACCAACATAGAACAGACATAAAAATTACCAATGAATCACTTTCATCTCATGTTAACAAGTGTTCCCATACTTTGCAAGATTTATCTTTTCAACCTACTGTTATAGCTGATTCTGAGATGGAACGTCTGCTCAAGGAAACCTATTGGATTCACCGTCTTAATACGGTATATCCAAAAGGTCTAAATTCCAAAACACTATACGACATTCATTAATCTTTTGTTTGAATTATGTCACCTGTTTACAATTAGTTAAGAATATTTTTATATTATTTTAATTTACAGAATAACTTAACCAGTGAAAGTATAAACTAATATAATAAAAATAAGTTTACTTACTCTTTGAAAATGAAAGTGCATTTTTAAATTAATTCTCAATACATTATGATTAATTATTTATAAAATACTTGATTATAAGTATTATGCACCCCATAATTTCTTACTATATAAATTGAGTTCTGATGAAATATTGAACATTCGTCAATAATATATCAAGAATAATATATCAAGATATACTTTATTTGTATTTTTTATTTTTATTGGTTGTAAATTTCTTTTAAAAATTTTTTTTTTATCGTGCATTATACATAATATAAATATTAATAAAGCTGTATATCTCTATTTATTCATAAATTTTAGAAATGGTTTACAATATTTAATACAAAATCCATAGTAGCATTCAAACACATAATTATCCCTAAAACATTTCAGCAGTAAGGTGTATACAAAAATTCATGTATCTATTTTAATGTAACAGACATTTATGTCATTTGAAGACAACTAAAACTTCGGTAATTGATGCTAACTTGATCGTTCTTACTAAGTATTGTACCTGGAAGAGATACTTTATTCATGTACCGCACTCCGGCGAAAAGAAAACAACGAGCTTAGAGCCACGCGGGGAACAATTTTCCCAAAGTGCAAAATAGATCGATTTCCTATAGAAGTTAGTGTTCGAAGTATTGTATTATTCAGCCATATATCTTAGAAGTAAAACTGGAGGGGTACGTGGCTATTTGTATTTCCATTTCATATCTGAAAGATGTAATTATATAGTTTGTGCATATAAAAGTCGGACGACATGCATTGAAAATTTCGAAATGATGTTACAGCTCAAATGTAAGTGGATAGGCCTAGATAACAAGTACATATTCGTCCGTATCTTTTCTGCATCTTTTCTGCTCATAATTATACATGTAAGTATATCGAGGATATCAAATAGGTAATAACTTAATATTCAATTTATCTCACGAGTTAAATAATTTTTAGCTTTCATTCTTGCGCGTGAAAAATAGTCCCAGACGCGAGTTGAAGCAGTAATGAACAGTTTGTTAATGAATAACCTTTAGAAGCATAATTTTTAAAAGGAGAACCGTCTTTTCGATCAAGAGAACCTTTGTTAAGAGCAAGATAATGTTTTAAAATTGGACCGCTGATGGAAATTCCTATGTGTTGTATGTTACATGGTTTCACTTCTGATGGTCAGGTATAATGACTGTCTGTAGCGTTGTAGACATGAACTTGTTTGTGACTGTTCAGAACGTTTTTACCGAAAACTATCCACCAAGGGCATTCACCACATGTGCAGTATTAAATCTGGCAAAATAAAATGCATTCCGTTGCTAGATTTTTCTCTCAAGGGAGTATTAATGGATGCAGAAACTGTGCAAGATGCAAAGTTTTTGCTGAGAACTGATATTTGACAGTGCTGATTTGCATTTATTAACTCAAGGAATACTTCTGTGTCCAGATTTTTGTGTTATTTAATTTCGAAGAATGCTTTACATAACTTTTTGTCATATGGAAGACAGGTATGAGGCAGGGTGCGAGTAAGGGGTCGCTCTTCCCACCCCCAATCATTTGACTGATATTCGCAATTTCATTTGCAACGAACCTATGTGGGTAAATTGACCGTATTCCGACAGACATGACGTTATTCCTATTGGCCCTTACAATGACCGCCATGTTGTTGTTGTACTGCTAAAAGGTAAGGTTTCAGAAGGCGTTGCTAGGAAAACTCCCACGACAGCAGCTTTCAGATGCACGGAAAGTGATATGTTAACATGTCCACATATCAAAATTTTAAGATGCACACACTGTATGTAAAGTGATGTGATGTGATGTGATTTTTATTTTTAACGTAGCTTCAACAATTTTTCAGTCATATCGCTACGATGTCTGCAGTGTGGCAGTTTATAGTGATGTCTAGCACTGGGGCATCATGCCGCAAACATGTAGCATGATGTCCCACCCAGTCACATTATCCTGACACCAGGCCGACCAGTCCTAACACTAACTTCTAAATGCTGAACGCCAAGCGAGGCAGCTGTTAGTACCATTTTTTAAGTCTCTGGTATGACTCGGCCGGGGATCGAACCCACGACCTCCCGCATCCGAGGCGGACGCTCTAACCACTAGGCCACCGGAGCGGTCTGTATGTAAAGTGTGCCTGCAATGTGATAAACATAATGTATTACACCACCTGAAATTTAACACATACTTTATTTGGGCTAATCTGCTAAGTTATATATGTGTGTCAAAGACTTCAAATTTAATAAAACAGATCCTATATCCCTCAAAAATGTAGTATAACTGACTTTTCTGTTTCTATAACGTGAAACCTGAAAGAAGCACAATTTCGACTTAATATCAAAGGGCATCGTAGAGTTGTGCAGGTATTTTGACATTTTCTTCATGACTTTTGTCTGTATTACATATTCTTTGAAGATAATAGGCGGAGTAAATTAGTACCGAACTAAACACACACACACACACACACACACACACACACATACACAGATGAAGTGGATAATAAACAGAATGACATGGTGTACTTTAACTTCAATAAAACTTCAAAAGCACAAAATCAGGTGAAGAAAACTGAATTGTCGCGAGATATGTTTCAGATGCTGTATATTTCGTAAATTTAAAATCATTTTAATTGTCGCAAAAATGGCCAGTTAGTCTGGTGAAAAGGTCAACCGAGTGTTATTCACAACTTTTAAGTTCTTTGTCAAACTGGAAGTGATTCATCAGCTCTTCTGGACTTTTCTCCTTCATGGACTGTATAATGTTAAGTTACGGGATACATCCAGTGATTCATGTCACGGTTTACCTTTACATTTTTTATCAATCCTTTAAAAAATAAAGTCATTTTCCAAACATTTCTAAAACGATTTTAATGTTAAAAAAACGAACATAATGGGTAACATTTTTAAACAAATAAGTATCCAACTTTTATCCTGACATACATAGAAAACCCCTAGACAATAAATAGGTTCAGACACATTACATTGTGACGTCATCTGTGTATTTCTATGTCTCCCCACGTGCTAGCCTAAAGGTCAACGGCCTCTTATTTCATGACCGCATGAAACAAACATGTTTTTCCTCCAACATTTCATATTCCGTAACAAAGACAGGAGAAAAACCCCAAAGCACATACAATCTAAAAATTAAATGTCATACAATTATTAAAATTACAGTTTTCTCCAAATGTCAGTTTCCCACCATAATTCCAGCATTCCAGCAGTGTACGTTATCCTACAAAGGGGAGATAACCAGTCATGAGGTGTATAAGTCATGCGTACGGCATGCCAGCACTACAAAGGGGAAATGACAAGACATGAGGTGTATAAGCCATGTGTATGGCTTGCTAGCATTGCATTGGGGGCATAACCAGACATACGGTATAAAAGTCATGCGAATGGCTTGTCAGCATTAAAAAGGAGACAGGCAAATATAAGTAGAACTTCTTCAATCAAGAGACGGGGAAAAAATGTTGCAAAGTCTTTTTCATTTATCGCCTAGAAGACGGCAGGGGGCGTGCAAACCAATTTTCATTAGATTCAGACACTCACTTAGATGTATTGGTTGATTCTGATTCCACAAGAATGTTGCCTTAGATCTCCAGGGTATTTGCTAATATGATTTTCTGTCTAAAGGATTTTCATGCATGCTCTGTCTGACGAGTATTTTCAGGGTAGAGAAACGACAGAAACCAAGAGAACCTAATCTGAATTAACTTAACAATGATATTTCCTTGTCTTTTCAAGACCGATTAACTCGCTCTCTCCTTCTGTGTACTTTCCAAAGGTATTGTTTAAATGCAGCAATTCGCACATATTTGAAAAAGAGGGACCAATCATAGGAAAGCATCCCAAGAGACTGGGCTAGAAGCAACAAAATTAGATTAGAAGAAATTCTATTATTGTTTTCCCTAATCAAACGGAGACATCTTCAGAAAAGAGCCAACTATAAAGGCCGCACTTTATTCGGCTCATGGTGCATGTACATATGAACTGTGTTTGAATTTGTCCAACTATAAAAGGATTCCTACTGTGAATAATATAAACCTATACCAGTCTTCCCTATTACACCGAGACATTGCGATATCGCCATCACTATCTAACTATAGACAACAAAAAGGCCCCTAATTAAACAAAATATTGAAAATTAATGTACTGAAAGCAAGTCTTTCCACCGCAATACATGTACTTTAACCTGCATTATATTACAATAATAAACAAAGGAATATGAAACGACCATGTGTAAAGCAAGATTCGATGACTAAACATCATTCGCAGTCCAAAAAATAAACGGCACGGTTATGTATCTCTGACTTTGTTTATGGTGAATTTATCAATATGTTGAAAGCTCGAAATGGCTTGAATAAACTTGTATTTTCCTAATATTTAGTACTTTCGTTCAAACTTCCGGGTAAATAAACTAGCAGTACCAGAGACGAATAATGTCTTGTCTTCGGATTGATTTCGGACAGCGAAGAAAAATTCTTAGTTTCGTACAGCAAAGAACAATGTCTATTTTGGACATCGAGAAAAATCTTATATTTGGACAGCGAATAACTGTGTGTTGTTTTGGACAGCGAAGAATAATCTCGTTTTCAAACAGCGAAGAACAATGTCATGTTTTCGGACACCAAGTAACATTATCTTGTTTTCAGACAGCTAAGTGTCTCATAAAACTAGGTAGTTGTTGAAATGAGGTTGGAAGAAAATGGAATAAATGCCGCCGCTGCAGACAAACTGTTGAAAGAGGTTTTTCTTCCTAAAATTGTTGCAGCTCCATTATTTACTAAATATATTATGATACCCTGGCGATTACAGAAGCTGGTTATAACGTCTGCAAAATGACTGATCGAGAATGACAATGCATATGTCCCAATCCATCCAATCAGAGCACACGGATATTCATTCGTACATGGGACAATCAAATTGGCGGACAGTAAAAAAAACCCACAAGAATTCGAGCATCCTCTCTCAATCCTCTGCTGGTAAGTCCCTCCCACAATATTCATATGCCACTAATTTCAAAGGAACTGCCTCAAAGGAAGAGACTGTTGTAGGAAGTGTATTTATCAGAGAGTGGGTGTAAAGAAAACATGTTGTGTAAGTCTCCGTCTTAAAAGGTCAGCAGCAACTGTGGCATTTCTGTACAAGGTGCAGGAGAGTGAAAACTATCGGTCCATTGCTTCTTGAGTACCCGTCACACACAACTGAAATTTATCAGTTAGTTCAGAGATATATTTGGCATTCAGTCCTAATATACGATAGGAAGTACAGGAGCCAAGCCATACACGGTTTTCGTTGAGCTACAGATGCACCCCCATTTGTGGTCAGTTTACCTTCTCCCCATGCATCTCTAAAGCAAATAATGCACTACCTCAATCAGCAGAAAACAAATCACCTTCTGCTCAAACAAGATGTTAACGTAGTAATGATTATCTCAAAAGAAGAGGAGAAAACCGTCTATAATACGGTGACATTGAGCTAATTTCAGAACTGTAGATATGTGCATCAGTGCTTTATCCAGGATGCAATCGCCCAGCACGCCACATATATAATATACATCAATAAACATAATACTAGATATTATATTACATCCCTAGTGTATTAAATCTCTTTCTCCTTCATGTCTATCAGTCCAAAAAAAATAAATGCAGGATATAATATTGATTGGTGATTTTCATTTGCATGAGTTATAACACGGCTTTCACATAATAGATATATACTCAAATCCTTTGCCAATAACTAGTACTAACCATGCATCGGAACAACCAAATAACCATCTGTATCAAAAGCCACTGACCAGACAACGAAGGAATTTGAACTATCGAACGATGATATACTGACGGATGTTCCAGCTATCATTATTTCTGATGATGGTATCCGAAAACCTGATGGCGGTGTTAGAATCGTTCATCATTGCTCGTAATACGCAGATTTTATTGTGAATTATTATAGTACAGAGAACTGGAAACATGCTTTGATGTTGCAGCATTGATTACAAAATATTTCAAGACTGCTAAAAGCCGGACCTGAAATTTGTATCCAAACAGTAAGATGACTTCAATCTGAAAAATGATCCGTTATCTGAAAGACACTAAATTACATTTGGACTCAAAAGTATCCTGCGGCATATTCCATCGATTAAGCCAGGTTGGAAGTCACGTGCTAAAAGAAGGGGAGAACATAATGTAATTGTAATATGGATGATTGTTTCATTTGTATAGAAACAGGTAAGAGTGTGCAGCAGCAGACAATTATTAGTGCAAGGCATCAAAAAATTGGATTTCTTCTGAAACTGAAGTTGATTCGATTCTGTTGATATGTCACTGCCTGATGACTAACGTCTTCTATCAAATTTTGATCAGCATAATCGAGCTTCCAGGAAGCAGTTCCAGTTTTTCGGCACACAATGTAAACTTTGCAGCAAACGTTATTTATGAGCGAAAAGTATAGCTGCAACGAATAATAAACTTATGTCAACTCTCTCAAAACAGTCAATCTCAAAATAAAAGACAGCTTTTCATTTTCATTGAAAGTTCTAAGTTCTTTGATTGCCAACCCATTTATCGCTCTTTCCTGATTCTTGCAACATTGGGGCAGTTAGCATTTTCGATTCTGACTGGTATTACTGCAACTGGAATCTTAATTGGCGTATTAAATCTTACTTGCATATAATACACAAGGAAGTGTAAGTTGTCTTACAGGCTGCACATGGCTTATTTCCACTATGTAAAAAGAAGCAAATTTACATACAAACTGATAATATATCATTGTGGTATCTATTGACCTAGCTAACTAACTTACTATGTATGTGTGTTTGTGTGTCTTTATTTGTGTGTGCGGCGTACCTGGGCTGCATGTTTTGGCTATCAGCAACCTACAGATTTCATCTCAAGGATGTTTGCATCCCTAGAACCTCTAATTAGGTAGCTGATGCTGTTTCTAGACTTAACGAGTGTTGCATGTAACAACGTATTGCACTGTATCATTTATAAGCACTTCACGTACAGTCTCACGAGATTAATCCAACTGTGTAAAAAGCAAACTATGATAATAAATAAAGGCTGTAAACCTTACCGTGGGTACCCGTTCTAAGTCGGAACCTTGTAAAGAATGAGATAAGTATGTATTATCGTGTTAAATGACCAATGCATGTAGTCTTCTGGAACGATTTTACACTTTGATGTATAAAACATCTAGCATACAAGACTCTTGGCGAAGATTCAAAAGCAACTTTGCGCACGAGATTTTTCATGACTGGATCTTTTCATTTACTAAAGGATCTTGGGCAGACAATTAATGGATTACTTTGTTCCATGTACATATAATGGTCCAAGCTCTTTTTTCCCTACTAAGCACGAGAAAATAAATGAAGAATGTTCGTTTGCTCTTGAAGGGACTTTTCTTATTGCTGCTTGCTGACTGTCTAAAAGCGACTTTCAACTGAAATGTATTTGAGGGACCACTATGATAGCCTAGGGTTAATCAAAGTAAGAGATTATTGCTGATTGATCACTTTGACTCTACATCAGTGACTATGCTACGAGAAACTTATATATAACTATTGCAGGCATTCTCACAAAGGTTCCTTTGTGCATTACTTTAACACGTACAACGATTTGCAATAATTTAACACTTACAACGAGTTGCATATCTTTAAAACACTTACAGCGATTTGCAATACTTTAGCAATTACAACGATCTGCATTACTTTGACAGAACGATTTGCAATACTTAAACACTAACAACGATTTGTATTACTCTAACACTTGCAACGATTTGCATTACTTTAACACTTACAACGATCTGCATATCTTTAACGCTTACAAACATCTGCAATACATTAACACTTACAACGATTTGCATTACTACAACGCTGACAACGATTTCCATTACTTTAACGCTTACAATGATTTGTTTTACTTTAACAAGCAGAGTGATGTAAATATATGGACAACACCATGGATACCATGAAGAGAATACTATTCTTTTTCTTTTGTGTATTTTTTAAATTCTTTCAATGATGTGTATTACGTTCATACTTACAAGGATGTGTATTACGTTCACACTTACAATGATGTGTATTACGTTCACACTTACAATGATGTGTATTACGTTCACACTTACAATGATGTGTATTACGTTCACACTTACAATGATGTGTATTACGTTCATACTTACAAGGATGTGTATTACGTTCACACTTACAATGATGTGTATTACGTTCGCACTTACAATGACGTGTATTACGTTCACACTTACAAGGATGTGTATCACGTTCACACTTACAACGATGTGTAATACGTTCACACTTACAATGATGTGTATTATGTTCACACTTACAAGGGTGTGAATTACTTAAAAGTTAGAACGATGTATATTACTTTAACACGTACAACCATGTAAATATATGGACAATGCCTTGAAAACCAGGAAGTGTATTAAGGATGCATCGTACTTTTTCATTATCAGAACTGGTAAATGAATACAACAAACGTTTATAAAATGCTCTTAAATTTCTTATTTTCTTGCAAATCTTGAAGAGCTACTTTGTCTATTACATCACAAAAAGAGAGACAGTCTATGAAAGAATTAATACCCTCCAGAAACATTGCAAAACATCTTTTGTTTCTTATATTAGTTCAATCACTAGAAAACAATTGGCAAATTTTCCTCAGCTTCCAATAACGTCTTCTTCCTTTTTGCAATAATGTTGAGTCATCTTGAGCCATTTGTTTATACCACGTTCTTATCATACCTGACATCTATTTCATCCTGACAGTTCAATTAAGGAATCTGATTGGCTGATCTGCAGTATTTATAGTTTTGTATAATAATTGCAACAAACAAACAATATATATGTGTGTACTGTTACTTAGAGCCAAGTTTAAATCGTTCAAGTTTAGCTCTACTGGTTCGTCTCATCAAATCAGATCAATGTCAGCATTGGAGCATTCTCCTATAAAACAATATATTAAGGTATTATAATTGAATAGGCAATCAATCAGAAAGTAATCTTTATTCTTTGTTATTTTAATTTTTGGGGTGGGGGTGTGATGGTGATGTTTGTTCTGCTAACGGGCTTATACGTTAACCCATATCCATTGATGTGATATTACAATATAGTCTGGCAATGGTTTGTTTATTTCCACGGCTCAATTTCTTGGAATAAATAGCCAGGAATGGCCAAGATTAAAAACGCTTGTTGTATGAAAACGTGAACTAGTCCTCGGAGTTCAAGGATTAAACTTATTAAGAGTGAACCTCAAGCAGAGTGTATACCCTTCCAAGTGTCCACTAACAGTAAAATACATTCTTATCGAGTGTGTTGACTTCCAACTTGTGACATATATGTAATTTGATGCCCATGCTAACTCGATGCAAAATATGTGTCAAGATGTGCTACTTGATAAACTTTTGGACGTTTGGAAGGAATGCGGTTTATATAACAAATGTTGATATGTTTAAAGGATTTTATACGTGTTACCCCAAGTTTTTCTTGTGTATACCTTTGACAGAATTTTAGCATCTTTACGTTTTATATCTTATCCTTTTATCTTTATGTTTACATTTGTTTGGAAGAGTTTATCTTCCTCAAGTATGTTTTGTGCAATTCTTCAGTTTTTAATTTTGAAAACTTTACTTTAAATCCATTTTTTCTTGGGTGCCCTTAAAGAGTAATACATAACGACCGAACCGGCATCACGAGGTATGCCCTACTTATATTTATTAAGTTTTGTTCATTATTTATTTAACTGGGTTGACGGAAAGGATCTGAGTGTTATTATTCAAAGGTTTATTTTCATTTCGGTTCTATTTCTCTCTGATTCACTGTAACATTAAATATAAATATCATAGTGCATGTGCTGGGTGGACGACAATCTTGGAGCAGATGAATTATCGAACAAACCAGATGTATTCACAAAATACAAGTATCTGGGTTCCTCGTCATATGTGTGACATTCGCAATTAATAAACGATAAAAACGCAACTCTAACATCACAGCAACAAAATTGCAAAAAGAAATAGAACAACAAATCATGGAAAAGTAACGAACATAAATAACATTTCTCGGACCAGGTTTGCCAAATGAGTGTAGCTCTTAGGAAGAGCTAAATAATCACGAGCCTTGGGCAATCTCTCTCAAATATTTTGTCTGTTATTAATAGCCCGACAGAACGAATTGATCGACTAGACGAGGCACTGATCGAGACGAACGTTTCGTGTGAGAATGCAATTGACACTTGCCAAGAATGTGACCAACGACAAGTAATATATGGTTGTAAGGAAAGACCGAGACTATGAATTTTCTGCATCGTTATCGATTTGCGAAAGAAATATTTGACAAATGCAGAGTGACTCTAGGATAACGGAAGTATCAAACCTAATCGCACTGACATTTGCATTGTGCTGTGGAATTTTGTGTATTTTTAGCTATGGAAAGTTACATTTGAAACTATTATGCAATAAAACCTTTCTTTGATTTCCTGCTTAACGGAATAAAAAATCGGAAAGGTCGTAAAAATAAACGTATATATTAACCTCTAAAAATTTATTTTAAATAGGGTGTACGACAAATACACATAAAAAGGACCTAATTTTGATATGTGAGCAAAAAATCCTTAAAACAACAACATCGAAAAGGAAATGTTAAGATAGATTTTGGTAGAACGTAATTTGAATATTTAAATATTAGATAATACTTGCTAGTTAGCGATAAATAATGAGGAGAAACAGTATTCCACAACTGGTTTCAACGCATTACACACACACACACACACACACATACACACACACACACACACACACACACACACATGCACACACATGTTTCACGGAATTGTGTATATTTATTGTTTATGAATATTTGGAATAGAATGTACTTGGTTTTCGTTTCTGTGTACATTTTATCCCAGGGTGGTTTATCTATATTGTACATATTTCGATATAGTAAGTTCGGTTCACTCCATGCTGCACGAGCGAAATGCATAGGATGGAAAACATTTTTTCCTTCAGGTTTCAGGCCGTGCATTGCAACATAACCAGTTTACATGCATGCTCATGCTACAGTCAAACTCCTCATTACGGAACGTCTTGTCAGTGAGCGGTCCACTTTACGGCACAATATTTCCAGCTGTAGAGGTATGTGAATTGTATTTTCCTATTTGTATTGTATGGTAGTACTGTTTTGTTTTATTGTTCGAATATTTATGGCGCGTTTTGATAGTTCCGAATTGTGTAATCCAATGTTAGATTTTATTATTGTCCGTTTCCAAGTCCAGCAGTATATAACTGAACAGAGCTAATTTAAGTTGTTAGAATTTGTGTCCAATCCCATTGTATTCTTTATTGGCCATACAATGTTTAAACAAACTGAACAGAAGGAATGTGTTATCATTAATGGTGCAAGAATTAAGGGAAGAGAGAATGTTACTTCAAGTTCTGTAAAGATTCTCGTCCGATACAGGTTCACATTGAACCTGATTATGATAACCTTGTATGGCATTCCCGATGATAAGACTTTTAAAATTAAAATTCAACTCCACTTAGACGCGTACGTCACGTACGTCATTGCATGTTATACATGACCATGTCATTGATATTACACGGATTTAGACACTATATTTTCAGAGTGAACGGCTGAAGGAGTGACGGAGTGATACAGAGATAGTGACTGAGATATGTTGTACCATTTATAAGTCTGCACCGTACTGTAGGTGTTGTTTTAGCCGAGGTGCTAATTTGGGTTGGTATATATCCTATGTGCTGCTGTCGCTGATGTTGGCCCTGAGGAAGATATTGGTTATATCGTGGTGAGGGACCGAAGCTTCAGGACCAACGGGTCTGCCGAGAACAAGAAGTTCTACAGATCCTTAGGCAGATCGCAAGGGGCGGACCATTCATGGTGGCTCCTTGACCATCGGGCAGATCGGTGAGACTGAAATTGACTTGTGGTTATGAACTGAACGCCGCACGATATGTCGCAATTTACATTAAATCAGTTATTAATATTTGAGTGAAAAATTTGACATTGCTTATATGAAACAAGTTAGCACTGTTTGAGGGAAACCTTGCCATTGTTTTGAAATTCACGTATCATGGCTTGAGCAATTGTTTCCTTTTGTGCTTTGTGCTTAATTTTTGTTTAAGTTCTTTTTTTTTTTTTTGTTACTGTTGACTGTTTTTATATTACATCTCACAATTCGTCCCAGTTAGGAACCGTAAACTTTTTCATTATATTATTTCAGTTATGGTTCAGTTAACCCGGTCCGCATCAGTTAAAAATCCAGTCTTGGCAATTATGGACACGAGTTTGGGTGTAGGATATTCTATCTTGCATCATTTTTAAATATCATATTTTCCTAAATCATTCTTCATGTCTTTATTGTACAAATTATACCAACCCGGTTTATATTGATACTATATATATATATATATATATATATATATATATATATATATATATATATATATATATATATATATATATATATATATATATATATAACCCCCAATCAATCAAAACGAACAGTTATAAGCTGAGGTACTGAAACGGTAATTTACATCGAAATTTTTAAATATTTTATTGTTCCATATAAGAGAGGAGAGAGGAAGACAGTAGTTCTATATTCTAATTCGTATACTTACACACAAGAAATATACGGCTAAGACAAAGCCTTTTAGACAACCTAAAACTAGGGCTAATTAGTGGAATTAGTGGAATCTCGGTCTATATCTCATGACAACATAAACCATTATGTATCTTAACGCTTTGAAGATTCCAGGATATAATCCTAATGTGATAGGTACTAATATAGACTATAGTCAAAATTGTTAATGATAATTAATAAATATCCATCCCTCTGTATAGGTTGATATGACAAATCATATGATGACAAGCAAGGAAACATTCTCTCTCTCTCTCTCTCTCTCTCTCTCTCTCTCTCTCCTATATTTAACAATATTTACATAATACCTTCAAAGTTGTGATCTACCACAAATTATCAAATCATATACAAGATGACTTTCGTGATTTTCCGAAATTGTGAAGAAAGGTAATGCATTAAGAACAGCAAGATTTTACATACTTCCCAACATCTCTGCTTTGAATACAAGTTATGTGACCCTCCATGGTCTTTTTCGGTGAAAACGTCTTTATAATTTCAATGAAATGTCATATTTTACATAAAGGTACAACAACATAGGCAAATACAAACAAGTACCACTTTTACAACTGGACGAATTTAAGGTCATGTCCAAAATGTAAACCAAATTTTGATGTGCCCGGATTTTAGGTTGCCAAAAATGTTTTCTGGTCACAGCAACTCCGGACCTGGTGAACAATATTAACAAATATCACTTATATTCAGCAATCTATAACAAATGTGAATGAGATACATGCAACCATCAAGGTTTTCTCTGAGAGAACGTATGCAGATGTACCATTTTTAAAGTGTTAAGTAAGGTCAAGTGATATTGATGGCGAGAAAGGTCTTGAAATTAATATTGCTACAAGACAACAATTTGAAGTTTGAATAAGAGTTGCCACTTGACTGAACGATTGCCATCATTACATTAATTGAATGTCCCTCCCTTTTACCTGAGTTGTATTCATTCCACCCGGGTGGGACTGTACCAAGTTTATGGTTCGTTTGCAAGTCTAGTGCACCAGACATAGCAAAAACTACCATGGTCATTCGAGAAATTGAGAAAAACGTTCCTCAGCATCACACATGTGATATGCACTGAGTTTCAGGCCAGGATCGGATCAGTTAAGTTGTAACCTTCTGTCTTCCACGTTATTTATCAGTTTCTCACATCGGATTCCTCATCTATGTATGATGCAGTGTCTATGGATGTTCAAAACAGAATGAAGTTTGTCTGAAAACCCATCTTTTGATAATGTGTTTGATATACATCATAACAATGAATGTAGACCTCGGAAAATTGAGGAGTTTTGGGATTCTGTAGATCAGTTTGTTAATGAACACACAGCTCGGGCTGTGGACGACAGGACATGTGGAAGAATATATCGTAGCAGCTTTGCTCTTTATGTATCTAATTTGATTAATCAGGTGAAACATCGGGTTGGTTTCGACACTAAGGTCCCTTCAGAGCGGTGGATATATGCTCAGTGTGCCCCTAGGAACACGTACTTTCATTCAGATGAAGAATACACTGATAGGTTAAACTTCAAATTGAACGTTCAGACACGTCAGCACAAGAGTGATCATCCTGAAGGTAAGTATACAGCTGTAGTATTTTTTAACTACCCCAACTAATTTACTGTTAGACAGAGGGTTTGTTCTGTGCTGCAGTGTATTGATGATTAAGCAAATATTCCTACTGAAGAGCCATTTGTACTACTGGAATATGTTGCTCATGGGAAGAAAAAAAAAACATTGTACTGACAGGTTGTCCACTCATGGTCGAATATAATGATATCAATACCCAATGTAAAATTATCCTATCCGATCTGCTCATTTGTGACCTTACAGGCAGCATTACTTGTTCATTTTATACAGGTCAAATATGCACTGTACTTAAGAACACAATTTTCCAGACAACGTCCTCGTTCAGGCATGTTGCACAGATTAGAAGACTTTTGGGAATAACCGGGTCCTAAATCGCCCAATCCGCATCCCATACTCAGATGGTGGACCTGATGACATTGTTTCATCCCATCAGTTCAACTGTGTTTTCCCGTGATTTGTTACGTATGTGTGGTTCTCCGGAATATGATAATAGTAGTGAAAGAGAAGAATTAGTTTGCAAGTGTTCACCCAGTGTTTGTTCTATGTATAGGTTAAAGGGCTATTCATCAAAAACAAGGAACACGAGTGAAGTGGGGGGGGGGGGGGCGGAGACCGAAGAAGTGTACTTGAATGCTACCATTTTCTGCCATTAACTTCCAAACCTCCGAATATTAAAAACGTATTTAATTTTTGTGAGCGGAGACTGTTGCCAAAGTATCTGTGAAAGGTTGCATACATTTTATTTTTGTCTGAGGGTCATTTATTTATTTTATTTATTTTTGTCTTTTGCATATATATATATATATATATATATATATATATATATATATATATATATATATATATATATATATATATATATGTGTGTGTGTGTGTGTGTGTGTGTGTGTGTGTGTGTGGAAAATCACAAAGAGTCGAATACAACTAACTAATCGACAGGAAAACCACATATATAGAATCGGATACAACTGACTGGTCGATAGGAAAACCATATGTATAGAAACAGTTATAACTAAATAATCGGATTGTATATTTCTTGTCCAGTGCTATGCAGTCATATTTTCATCGATCTCTTTGTATTACTGTGCTACGATACTATATTTTCGTTTCTCAAAATAATGTTTAGTTTAACAAAAATATTTATTACTGACACTAATGAACTTTGCATTTTAAAGGCACCTCTGTGCACAGCGTACACGCTAAAGTAATCAACGTCAAGTTATGTTCTTGCCTTTTGATTTGATGCGGTCGTGGCGGTTGCCTAATTAATCGTTAAAACGACATAAAATCTCGAGTATGTTACAGGTTATGTTGAGAAAGGGCAAGCGAACACGATTTATAGTATTCCAACAAGTCTCTGAGACTTCACGAAGGCTAATGCTGTGTTCCATCAACTTAATTCCTAAGGTAAACACTAAAGTAGGATTCCGGTGACATTCGAGTGTTACAGATGTTATTTAATAAAATACAAATGTTACGGATCAATAGTACGTACTAAAATATCGGATATTAGAAACCACATTCCAGTGTGCCTTCTGGTATATTACCTATTTTTATTTGAATTTGTACATTGTTTCCATGGTTATAGCGTACTTCGATGTTTTCGGGTCATCTGGGCTTTGTTACACTTAGAGTGTATCCTGTTTCCTATATATGTGTGTGACAGCACAAATATACAAGCTGGTGACTACTTTTGTGTTCCGCTGATATGTTTCCTAAATGACAATGTTGCATTCATTATACATTTGCTGTGTGCTCGAAATAATCTGTAATTAAATAATCTATATTATATTAAATAGAAAATCCGGTACATTTTGGATAAAGTAATGGAAATAACATGGTACATATTATTCACTCACACAGAAATCCTGAACCACGCACCATATGATTGTACATTAGGCTGCACCGTCCAATAATGTTAGCATTTTCTTTAACATAGCATTGACCACTGACGAATTTATTTTTCCAAATTAAAGATTTTGGCGTTTACTTAAATTGGTTTATACTGAAATGTGTGAGTATTAAAGGGGTTGAATAATCCTCACTAGACTGTAACTGTGCCAGGTAAATACTTTAAAAGACCGGAAGTGCGGTACGATTCATAATGCACCGGTGTCGGACTACATATATATCGTTTGCATTATCACTTATGACGATGTCTGCTTAGCCAAATACATTCATATGGATCTGATTTCAGTATGACAAAACTGTGAATATTTCTATGTTATGTAGAGGTTTCGGAGACAGAAATACTTTCCATCACATCGTTCTGCTAGATACCACAACAAGTCATCTGACTGGTAGGTATGCTTATAAAATTGATCAAACACGTTTCTACTATTACACCATGCTTATACCACACTTTATTAATTTTAAGAACTTTTTAAATATTGTTTCTTAAACAAACAAATGCATAAAACGCTTCTCCAAAAGTCTACGTTTGAATAAAGGTTCACAATGGAATCTAAACCCAATTTATTCTACCTCTGTACGATACATCCTTAACGATTAATAAGTTGAATTGTGTTTATATTGATATCCAGGCTTTTCAGACGGTAGCATTACGTGCTATGGCGATTGAAACAGCCTCGATTGCCATAGACGAAAACGGATATAGCCATATAAGCTTATCTAACGTCGTCAAAACGTTAGCTGAAACGCTTCCAGTGATTTCCCAAGAAAGTTATAAATGTATTTGCGACCGCAACTATCTGGTAACATCGCTTTATGCGAGATAGTGTTCTAACGCATCTAACTTACTAATATTGCCAACCAAATGTCAGTTGTATATATCACTTGATAACGATCCTAAATTTCCGCTCGTTTCAAAGTTTATATAAATCCTGCATAACTTATTGATTCGATAGTGTCATTGATTTATCCACGACTGGGTCTGTGCAGTACGCATATGGCCTGGTCTTACAAGCTAGTATGTATAGTAGTATTTCATCATATTTTTCAACTCGTTTTAAACCTGTATTGCGATGACTGTGTCCCTGGCCAAGGTATATTTTAAAGGAAAATGTAAAAACCATGGTATATTTTGAAGTAAAAGGTAAAGGTATGTATATAATTGCAATTGAATTAGTTGGTAATTGTAGCGAAGATTTCCTTTGGTCAGAACAGGAAAATGTGAACAGGCCAACGTGCGGGTTTTTTTTTTCTGTATAAACTGGACGGAGAACTACTTTATACCAATTTCGATAAATAGAGTCACGTGCAAATTAACTATTTTAACACTGCAATGGATTGCATATATACTGCAAGCCTTTAAATGAAAAAAAAAATGTTGTTGGGTTTATATCTTATTCTAAAAGTTTAATTTAATTTAAATCTGGAGAAAAATAACGTTGCATGTACGCTAGATCTTGGTCTTTCACTGCGGCTAGATACAATTACGCATAAAACTATAGATAAATGGATACAGAGTTTGAAGGAGGGAGCTCAAAAACAAACATTATGTCTCTTGGACCAATAGTTCTACAATGAAAGATGCCTACCCTCATATCTACGATTTGGGGAATGGGTGAGTTGGAGGGAGATCCCACCCATCTTCCATCGTAATTGTTAATGTCAATGTCCTATTTCTTTCTACTCTTGGACCCCTCCCCGTTACTATAACCATTTACCGATAGTCTTAATTTCATTTGTAAGTAGCCCCTGTATGTAGCCTAACCTGTTAATGAACATATAAATGAACTTAAAGATTTACTTCCGGTTATAGACAATGAATAGACTAAGTCACGTTGAACTCGCTTATGAAAGCATTAGATTCAAGAGTCAGGTGCGTGTCCAAGAAAACAACACATACTCTGCTTGATTATGAAACTTCTACTAAAATATGCCAATTTAGATACAATATTAAGACCACGATGTGGAATTCCAAACCTTATATCGTCTAAAATTGGTGGAATCGCTTATTTGATGTTGACATAGCTATTACCTTTATGACAGAGAATCTCCTGTTCTAAAAATAGATACGAAGCAAAAGACCTCAACAAAATTTCATACGCTTAAAGGCTCTAACACTGATACGAAATATCCTTAAAATCTTTCTGTAATACAAATCCGGCTGTAAATGATGCAGACATGTTTCTTTGCATTACTGTGCACTGAACCACTGGGTTAACACCCTTCGGACTTTTTTCCATAGTGCAACTATAGGGTGTAATTTGTTATAGTCCCGGTTAGTAGTGACACGAGAGTCAATGTTTCTGTATGGTGTTCAGTTTTGTATTTACTCTATTTATACACAATAGGCAAGTGGCTACTCGTATACGTGTGGCTATTCGTAGACAAATGGCTACTCGTAAAAAAGGCATAAATAGCATGATCCAATCTGGCAGGCGACTCTGGCAATCCCCTTCTGAACACATGCGTTTATGAAACATACTCCCTGCTATAAACACACGATCCTTCATGAAAAGAGGTTAGTGCAAGAACTGTAATTGTGGGCTGGCATCCATTCCTCAGTGCTTGAATGGCCTGTAATGGTCTTCCTTTCTAACCCAAATTAAGAACATATTCTAATTACGAGCTTTAAATAAAACTAATGGCACTATTCACCTAATAAGTACCTATGAAGACAAGTCAATAAGCACGTACCTATGAAGACAAGTCAAATAGCAAGAACATATGATGACAAGCCAACAAGCAAGTACCAATGAAGACAAGTCAAACAGCAAGAACATATGATGACAAGTCAATAAGCAAGTACCTATGAAAACAAGTCAATAAGCACGTACCTATGAAGACAAGTCAAACAGCAAGAACATATGATGACAAGTCAATAACCAAGTACCTATGAAAACAAGTCAAAGAGCAAGAACATTTGATGACAAGTCAATAAGCAAATACCAATGAAGACAGGTCAAATAGCAAGTACCTATGAAGACAGGTCAAACAGCAAGTACCTTTGAAGACAGTCAAATAGCAGGTAACTATGAAAACAAATCAAATAGCAAGAACATATGATGACAAGTCAATAACCAAGTACCTGTAAATAATGGTCAAATAGCAAGTACCTATGAATGTACGTGTGTGTGATTTGTATTTTTAACGTAGCTTTAACAATTTTTCAGTAATATCGCTACGATGTCTGCAGTGTGGCAGGTTATAGCGATGTCTAGCAGTGGGGCATCATGCTGCAGACATATAGCATGATATTACACCCAGTCATATTATCCTGACACCAGGTCGACCAGTCATAACACTAACCTCTTAATGCTGAAAGCCAAGCGAAGCAGCTGTTAGTACCATATTTGTAAGTCTTTGGTATGACTCGGCCGGGGATCGAACCCACGACCTCCCGCATCCGAGGTGGACGCTCTACCCACTAAGCCAAAAAGAGTGGTGTAAGTAACCTATGCAGATAGTCAAATAGCAAGAACATATGATGACAAGTCAATAACCAAGTACCTATGAAGACAGTCAAATAGCATGTGCCTATCAAAACAAGTCAAACAGCACGTGTCTATGAAAACAAGTTAAATAGCAAGCATCTATGAAGACAAGTCAAATAGCAAGGACATATGACGACAAGTCAAAGAGCACGTAGCAATGAACCCAGGTAAAAAAGCAAGTACCTATGGAAACAAGTCAAATAGCAAGAACATATGATGTCAAGTCAATAAGCAAGTACCTATGAAGACAAGTCACATAGCAAGAACATGTGACGACAAGTCAACAATAAAGTATCTATGAAGAAAGGTCACATGCAAAGTATCAAGAAGAATGATGACAAATCAAATAGCATGTACCTATGAAGATAGTCAAATAAAAAGTGCCTATGAAAATAAGTCAAATATCAAGTATCGATGAAGACAAGTCAAATAGCAAGTACCCATGAAGACAAGTCAGATAGCATGAACATATGATACCAAGTCAATAAGCAAGTACCTATGAAGATGGGTCAAATAGCAAGTACCTATGAAGACAGGTCAAATAGCAAGTACCCATGAAGGCTGGTCAAATAGCAAGTACCTATGAAGACAAGTCAGACAGCATGAACATATGATACCAAGTCAATAAGCAAGTACCTATGAAGACAGGTCAAATAGCAAGTAGCTATGAAGACTGGTCAAAAAGCATGTTACCTATGAAGGCTAGTCAGATAGCAAGTACCTATGAAGACAGGTCAAATAGCAAATACCTATGAAGACAAGTCAAGTAGCAAGAACATATGATGACAAGTCAATAACCAAGTTCCTATAAATACAAGTCAAATAACAAGAACATTTGATGACAAGTCAATAAGTAAGCACCTATGAAGACAGATCAAATGGCAAGTACCTATGAAAACAAATCAAATAGCAAGAACATATGATGACAAGTCAATACCCAAGCACCTGTGAAGAATGGTCAAATAGCAAGTACCTATGAATGTTTGTGTGTGATTTGTAATTTTAACATAGCTTTAACAACTTTTCAGTCATATCGCTGCGATGTCAGCAGTATGGCAGTTTATAGTGATGTCTAGCAGTGGGGCATCATACCGCAGAAATGTAGCATGATGTCCCACCAGTAACATATTTATCCTGACACGAGGCCGACAAGTCCTAATATTAACCTCTTAATGCTGAGCGCCAAGCGAAGCAGCTGTTAGTACCATGTTTGCATGACTTTGGTATGACTCGGCCGGGGATCGAACCCACGACCTCCCGTATCAGACGCTCCACCCACTAGGCGAGAATATATGATGACAAGTCAATACCCAAGTACCTACGAAGACAGTCAAATAGCATGTGCCTATGAAGACAAGCCAAACAGCAAGTATATATGAAGACAAATCAAATAGCAAGTACCTATGAAGATGAGTCAAATAGCAAGGACATATGACGATAAGTCAAGTAGCACGTACCAATGAACCTAGTTCAAAAAGCAAGCACCTATGAATACAAGTCAAATACAAGAACATGTGATGACAAATCAAATAACAAGTACCTATGAAGACCGTCAAATTGCAAGTACCTATAATGACAAGTGAAATAACAAGTACCCATAAGGACAAGTCAAATAGCAAGAACATATGATGCCAAGTCAATAAGCAAGTATCTGTGAAGACAGGTCCAAAAGCAAGTACCTATGAAGATAGTCAACTAGCACGTAAATATGAAGACAAATAAAATAGCATATGATGGCACGTCCATAAGCAAGTACCTGTAAAGATAGGTCAAATGCTATGACCTATGATGACAAGTGAAATAACAAGTACCTATGAAGATATGTCAAATAGCATGTACCTATGAAAACAGTCAATGGCAGGTACCTATGACGACAGTCAATAGAAAGCACCTATGACCACAAGTCAAAAAGCAAGAACCTATGAAGACAAGTCAGATAGCAAGAACCTATGAAAGCAAGTCAAATAGCAAGAACATGTGATGACAAGTCAATAAGCGAGTACCTATGAAGACAGGTCAAATAGCAAGAACATATGATGACAAATCAAAAATCAAGTACCTATGAAGATAGTCAATAGCAACTACATATGAAGACAGTCAATAGCATGCACCTATGAAGACACGTCAAATAGCAAGTAACTTACAAGACAATTCAAATAGCAAGAACATATAATGACAAGTCAAATAGCAAGTACATAAGAAGGCAAGTCAAATAGCAATTACCTCTGAAGACAAATTCAAGTAGCAATAACTTATGATGCCAAGTCAATAAGCAAGTACCTATGAAGACAGGTCAAATAGCAAAAACATATGATGACAAGTCAGTAAGCAAGTACATATACAGACAAGTCTAATAGCAAGAACGTGTGAATACAAGTCATTGTTGCTGTTGTTGTTGCTGCTGTAGGGTTTAACGCCATTTTTCAGCAAACGATAGGCTATACATGGCGGCCAGTATTAATGGTGGAGGAAGACCCCGGGAAAAGCCCGGAATGAGCCACCGACCCATGAGAAGCTACCGGAAAGCTTTCTAACATACCCACATTGACTGAATCCGAGACTCGAACCCACGCAGACAGAGGTGAGATGGCAGTGATCCGTAACGGAGCGCACTTTAGACCACTCGGCCACTCGGGGCCCCTACAAGTCAATAAGCTAGTACATATGAAGAGAAGTCAAATAGCAAGAACATATGATGACAAGTCAAATAGTAAGTACCTATGAAGACAGGTCAAATAGCAAGAACATATGACGACAACACAAATAGCAAGTACCTATAAAGATAGTCAAATAGCAAGCACGCATGAAGACAAGTCAAATAGCAAGAATATATGATAAGTCAAATAGAAGAACATATAATGACAAGTCAATAAGCAAGAACCTATGAAGACAGGTCAAATAGCAAGTACCTATGAACACAAGTCAAATCGCAAGCACTTTTAAATACAAGTCAAATAGAAAGTACGAGCGAAGACAAGTCCAATAGCAAGTACGCGTAAAGACAAGTCCAATATAGCTTAATTATCATAAAATCGTTAATGTTTGCGCTATTTTCTTTGTGTCACTAAAAGTCTTACACTTGATTGAAAGAAACCAGAACCATGATGGAAATTTTAAATGCTTTACAGAAATGATTGAGTACATTTGCGACCTTCTTTTGCAATCATAACTAAAACTGAGACACAAACCATGATAATAAAGACACCAAAAAAAAAAAAAAATGACAGACTTATCACAACTGAAAAATGGGAATAGGTCAAACGTTTTAGAGGAATCAAATCAAAGTAACTAATCGTAAGGCATATGCAGATATTTGAACCTATTATGTACAGTATCAATGAGTTCATTGACGTTGCTACTTTGACAGTATTAATGTTAATAATGATAATTACGACTCTATAGTCTTACAAAAAGAAACAAGAAAGAGAGAAACCAACAAGTTTTGTATAATTAAAAACTATAATTTATTTCTCTCAAATACAAAGTATAAGAATTAAAGTAACTTCAGTATTCGTGAAGTTCTAAATGTTCCATCAATTTGAAAAGTTTCGAGTAATCTGAATGCTTTTCAAAGGTATTCCAAATAATATACTGTATTGGAATAATGTATCAACAATATATAAAAATCGCTATGTTATAAATCCAAATAGTCTTTAAATGAATTCACAATAATTCCGTACAGCCTTATATATCCAAATAGTATTTAAATGAATGTTAGAGAACTATAATTCCAAAGAATGATTAAAAGAATCAGTCCTGTCAGTATAATTTCAAAGATTGATAGTAATACCAAGAATGCAAAATTCTACAAATTAGTGAGAATGCAATACGAGGCTTGAATTGATCATCTTGGTAATGCTAAATCACTCTATCAGTACGCAGATCAGTTGTTCTGACGCCAACTAATGATAAATTAGGTCACTTTGTGCTTTCAGAACTCGTGTCAAGGAGATAGGTCAAGTGATTACTTGTAATTTAGTATATCTCAATCCTGGAAATTTAGTATTTAAAATAGTATAAACTAAATAACCGTTATGAACTATAATTATAAATGCTACATATCATATAGGCATACAAAACAACGTTCTAATCTAGACAAAACCTGTTCGTGTTAAACATGGCAATTTGGCAAAAAATGACTATAATCAAACATAAGTTCGAACGTATCAGTACAAATTAGTTGGTCGCGTTCACATACCAAGATTTGACTTATTAATTAATGTATATTATTCTCAAAATCTATTATGTGCACGATTTTATTTACAGTTTAAATGCAATACATCAGTCTTTATATACATGACATATATGCGAGTTACACACCCTTTAATAGGAAAGTCCTTTTCAGTCGTATTTGGCGGCGGAATGAGGGTGTCTCAATCACTAACATATGTTTTATCCGAAATAAGAGATAGTTATAGTACCTCGAGTTACAACGTCGTCATAATGTTCATTGTCTTTCACATGATTTCATTTATACTTCCATACAAAGAAATACCACCAAGTTCAAAAATTAAGCTGTCCGTAAATTGTAATTACCTTTGATGAACTATGAAACTATATTTTTATGTTGTGCTAATTTTGTGGCTCATTTTTATGCACATTACATATTGAAGGAAATTTAATGTAAAGAAAAAATCAAAAATCCATTTAATGGAAACCAAAACAGAACCTTTATCACATGATATGTTCCATTCTCTGTTGGCATAAATTGTCTTGCATGACAGAATAATCAAGATAAGCTGTGTATACTAAGGCTATAAATGTAAGGAAATCAAGTTGGGTGCTGAATAATGGCGAGGTTTAGAGGGATCCTTTGATAAAACATACATCTATAACTCGAAGAAGGTAATTGTGTTACCTGGGCTTTCTTAGTCTAACCATTTGGCTAAAACTGATAAAATATACATCTATAACTCGAAATAAGGTAATTGTGTTACCTGGGCTTTCTTAGTCTAACCATTTGGCTAAAACTGATAAAATATACATCTATAACTCGAAATAAGGTAATTGTGTTACCTGGGCTTTCTTAGTCTAACCATTTGGCTAAAACTGATAAAATATACATCTATAACTCGAAATAAGGTAATTGTGTTACCTGGGCTTTCTTAGTCTAACCATTTGGCTAAAACTGATAAAATATACATCTATAACTCGAAGAAGGTAATTGTGTTACCTGGGCTTTCTTAGTCTAACCATTTGGCTAAAACTGATAAAATATACATCTATAACTCGAAGAAGGTAATTGTGTTACCTGGGCTTTCTTAGTCTAACCATTTGGCTAAAACTGATAAAATATACATCTATAACTCGAAGAAGGTAATTGTGTTACCTGGGCTTTCTTAGTCTAACCATTTGGCTAAAACTGATAAAATATACATCTATAACTCGAAATAAGGTAAAAATATTAGATGATTCGATGAGTCTCATATTGGCTAAAATTGTATAGCTAGCCAATGTTGGTAGTAAACGTTTGTGTCGCGATTTTCTTCCCGAGTATAAACGGATTAGCACTACAATACTTGTCCTGTAAAACTACGAGTACATTTTATATCTCTATTCAGTTAAAGTTTCGTTATATAATAATAGATATTTCCAATATGGTTGACTTTTCTCGCTGCGTCGTCTTTCGTTTAGAGCACATTATTTTGTATTGTGCGACTGTGATTGGGTCCAAACACCTTTAAAGCATGAACTGACCACACTCTTGGCAGTCTTAAAAAGGGACGGTATACTCGCTTATATGTCAGGCCCAACTGCCCACAATACAGACCCAGATCTGTATAATACGCTGGCAGATCTGTGTGAATGAAGTCTGTAAGGAGTCATTAGTAAAACACACAACATAGAACCTGGTCTTCCGGCGCATTATGCGACTAAAGATCAGGGTCAATGTTGTTTGCAATTGGACTCAAATGATAAGGGAGTACATATGGTACACAATTAAGATATTCGAAAGGTGTAAAGAGGTTATGTCAAATACGAGACTCGCAATAGGGGGCAATTTGCACCTTGAAGATTTCTAGCAGCGAGCTAGTGCAATTATTATTGCCTATAATTATAAGAAAGCGGCCCTTCTTTTTGTATTGTCAGACATGATTATTATAAGTTCTACATTTTATCAACCTACACAACATGCAATTAGTTTGTACGGCCGCTGTTTTTTTTTTTTTTTTACCGCAGTCGAGCACCTGTTTCCATGCCACAAATATTGTAGAATCGAATATTTCACTTTTCTTTGTTTCTTACATTGATATCTGTAAATTGGTGTTTCTGACATGTATTCATTATCAATGCAGATTGTATGTAGGCTTGTTGTACTGCATGATGCTTTCTGCTGGCATACGGTTTGACAGCCCTCCAACTTCTCTCAAGACAAGAAAATAAAAACGCCAACAAGAGCAAAAACAAAACAATATTTCACGCATTGTATCCCAAGCCCTTTTACATCGAAACACTTCAAATCCTTGTGCAACTATCCAGCACACAACATCGGCATTAAACAAACTATATCGTTTGGAAAGGACAAATACTCTGCAATAAACATTTGCAATTATTTTTTCTTTCGTCATTTTGTGGGCGAGTAAGCTATGCATTGCTGGCTTGACTGAGTAAACATTGAGTTATTTCATTACCATCATTATTTTGCAAAAGTATGTCAAGAATTTATCACACTGCCTAATTCATATCATAATATGTACGAACATTTTAAATTCGCATCAGCAGATGTGCACTTATTTCTATCCTTAAAACAGATCATCATGTGTATTAATTTTAACATTTCGCTAGTATCATCAATCTGTAATCTAATGCAGAAACAAGCCAATCACGTTAATAATCAATGCTTTCTACCGCTTATCAAAACACCAATTAATACCAGCTAATATTAATAACTGGTCTTAATTGCCTATAGAAAAATATACGTACCAAAGTACATATCAACATTTCACAACATGATCTTACATTTGCTTGTATATATATATATATATATATATATATATATATATATATATATATATATATATATATATATATATATATATATATATATGTATCTGTGTGTGTGTGTGTCTGTGTCTGTGTGCCCGTACGTGTGTGTATGTGAATGTATATGTATGTGTGCATGTGTATGTATGTATTTATGTATGTGTATGTACATGTGTATTTCCATATATATGCATATATGTACATGTCCTAGAGATTATTAAATGATTGTATGTATTAATATAACATATCTCATCTCGTAAATGCCTTGGTTGACGATGTATTTCTCTTGTTTACGTTCTCGGTTCTATGTTGCGTTTCATAATCTTGTACTATGTATATTCCGTATTTATATTAACCTAATGAAAACTTTGCTGAAGAGGAAATGAAGTCAGTTTGACAGTCAGTCATAGATAAATGCACGCACGCGCGCATACATACAAACAAACAAATATGCACGTATACATGTGTCATGTACCGCCTCGGATGCGGGATGTCGTGCGTTCGATACCCGGCCGAGTCACACAGAAGAGTTATAAAAATGATACTAACAGCTGCCTCGCTTGGCGCTCAGTATTAAGAGGTAAGTGTTAGGACTGGTCGACCTGGTGTCAGGATAATGTGACTAGGTGTGACATCATGCTATATGTCTGCGGCATGATGCCCCAATGCTAGACATCATTATAAACTGTCACAATGCAGACATCGTTGCGATATGTCTGAAAAATTGTTAGAACTTCGTTAAAATTCCAAATCACACGCACGCACACATGTGTCAGGTAGAAAGAAGTACACATATAGTTACCCTTGTATAAGTTTTCCATTTTCTTTTCTTTACTATTTCAAAGTCAATGTTAAGCACATAACCATATAGACGTACTAACATTTCTGAAGTATTATCATCACCAAGCAAATGTACAGATATCAGTGCCATGCTAAGCAAAATGCTAGTTAGTTCTGACTACATATTTGTATGACTCCAGGTATTGAGATATTTCGTTTTGTTAATACCTACCCACCCACCCACCTACCTACCTACCCACCTTTCTTCATACCTACCTACCTACCTCCATCCATCCATCCATAATTACATACATACATACATACATACGTGTACTTTTGTTTAGTTTCCTTGTATTAATAGTTTGTTAATTTATTCCTATATTCGTTCTGAGAGAGAGAGAGAGAGAGAGAGAGAGAGAGAGAGAGAGATATTTAGCAACGCTTTTGATTTTGTTTTTATGTTTGATAGGTAGGTCCATAGGTGAACTTACCTGAAGCAATGTAAGGGCAATATGTGTTTTAATTATTCATCACTTGTATCAAAAGCAAAGTCCTAAGAGATATATGCCAGAGAACGGTCTAGCTTTTTGCAAATTTTTGGAGAGTTTGGCAAGGAGAAAAATCTCTAACTGGTACTATTTTCATTGTTTCCTAAATATTTGGAATCTTTTCAGCGGCAAAACCATGCTCACGTTGTGAATATACATTTTGTAGGTTTCGAAACTTCAACATTTTAATTTTATTATATGCAGACGATATTGTAACATTCGGGACTAATGCCAGTTATACTCGGGATTATCTTAACTCTTTTCACGAGTATGCCAAGCTATGGAAATATAATATATACTTTACATAAACAAAGACAATGATATCTGTTATGTAAGACTATAAAAAAGATTAACAAGCAGAAAGAGCACTCGCCTTCTGCTTAGAAGAGTAAGTAACTTGTAAATTACCAGCACAGACTCCCCCATAATAAAATAAAATAATCACTCAGACCCAGCAAAGTTATTCATAAAAACGTAAATGAAAATAGTAAATACCCTGGGTTTATTACACTATAATCGTCATTGCTTTGTTTCGATTTGTACAACGTCAAAAGCACGATGATTCCGAATCAAGCAAAATCTTGACAATATTGTCTATAACATTTGCAGTAAACATACCTGTTTGCCTCGTAAATTTACTCCATTTATACGGTATATTTTAGGTAATTTGAACATTTTTCTGTCTTTAAGAAGATGTTGGTGGCGGTGGTGGTGATGTTCCTCCTTCGAGGTCGAAGATGACCATGACATCACTAACGGGGGCCCCTAGTGGCCGTGTGGTCTAACGCGCTCACCGTTACGATCACTGCCATTGCACCTCTGTCTGTGTACTTGAGAAAGCTTGCCAGCGGCTTTTCGTGGGTCAGTTGTTCTTTCTGGGGTTTTCCCGGGTTTATCCTTCATTTATAATGGCTGCAATATATAGCCTATCTTGTGCTGAAAATGGCGTTAAACCCTTTAACAACGACACCACTACCTGGTTTGTATTCCGTGAACACGACTGGCTGATCAAGTCCACGTGTTCTGAACTGTCTGTGGCACACATGACAGGAGATACCGCTTGGATTTGCAACAGAGGACGTACTACATACAGTTCGATATTTACGTTGCTCGCGATCTGCCCTGCCTCTGCAGTTCTACTCCATGCAAAGTCTATAGATGCAGTATGAACTAGACTCCTCAGTGACAAACTGACGCAGCTTCATGGCATGGCATCTGTATTCCGTCCAGGTTTCGCATGTATACAGCACTGTCGGCAACACAATGGCTTTGTAGACCTTGAGATTTGTTCGTAGACTCTCACATGTCAGTAGTAAAGTTCATAATTGTTAATAACTTTATCAACCTAAATATTCATCGAATAGTGTAGCTGGCAGATGAATGCACATGCGCATAGATCACCTGTTTGCATAACTTGCTTAATTTATGCAGTATAGATAATATCCTGAAACACCTTTAGCGTGTTACTCTAGGTACACAATACATTAGGTAATGGGGTTGTTTGTTTTGTTGGGTTTTTTTTTTGGGGGGGGAGGTATATAGAAAATGATCTGAGGTCAAGCAGAGAACTAGATAATCTTGTAATTGTAAGGATATGATTAGTTGTGGTTTAACATCTAGGACTTTCAAATTGTAGTATGTTGTGTCCAGTTGGGAAAAATCTTTTTCTGCAAATTATTTAATTCAAGTGATTATTTTCTCTTTAAAATTAAAAGTGCTCTTATAAAAGTCTTGGATAGACATTCACTGGAATTTGTACTGAATTCAATCCTGGAATTATATTACTGTGATTCAACAAAGACTGACACATCTACGCTCGATAAGCTATACCAGACACGTCATAGAGTTCAGAATTTTTCTTCTTCGGGAATTGTACTTAGTTTTATCAGGGCTTTAAATTATTGAGGTATGTTTTTGCAATTCTTGGATAATTTTGGGATTTAATTCGCAATATCGGAAGTTCTTTTCTTCTCATTTTCACTTTTGTACTCTGGGGAAATAAATTATTTGTTACCTTTTACAAAGCTTGTTGTCTTCCACTCTTTTCTGTTATTTATTTAAGAGCGTAGACTCGTAACAACATTCTTCGTGTTGAATACTGGAATGCGAAAATGACTGAAATAACAACTTCAACCAACGCTAACCCCAGGGTAACACGGTCTGTGCAGGCATTAACGTCGTTTAACTGCGTCACTGGAGAACAGATTTACGAATGGCAGGGACTGGCGTACACTAATTGTTCATAGAGCAAGCCGCTAACTTGAATTGATTTTCTGGTCTTAGTTCCACACGGATCTCGTGCGAAAAAGCAAAGGTACTCTTTAACCATCAACAGAGCAAGTCCGGAGAAATATTCTAATTTCCTGCAGAAGTGAATTTCGATTTGTGTACTGAGGTAAAACAAAATCGCGCTAAAACTTAATTAGTAAATACTAAGAGTTCCATGGCTTAGGCGTAATCAACAATTTAACTTGAGTTTGGAAATGCGATTTCAAATTTTGCGTACAAGTGGAAAGAATTGCCACAAAAATTGACAACCTTCAAAACATTGTAAAGGATGGACTTGAGGAACTGAACACATTAATCGAAAGGAACGAATTGTAAGCCGAAACGTATACATCTGCCATATCAAACGAAATATTTCTTCCAACGAAGAACAAAACACAATACGGTTTTGTATTTATTAACTACCGTCAAATACTTTAGCAATCATGTGAATATAATTCAGAAATGATTTTGGTAATAGTCAAGTTTTGACTCGGTAGTTGGTACATCTAAAATGTTGACACAGGAACTTTAGTGAAAATTAATTAGCAGTCCCGCTCTGAGTTTGTGATACATAAACACGGACTGAACACCTGCATAGGACGTCAGATCAACGAAGTAAAACTAAATTAATATAGTCTTTTATTTTCAATTTAACGCCACTGTTCAGCCCGTGATAGCCTACTAATGGCGGCCAGTATATAACAGACGAAGGAAGAACCCAGGGAAGACCCCAATAAGAATCACCGACCCATGGGAAGCTACGGCGAGCTTTCTCATATACACCCATTCGCCGAGCCCAAGACTCGAAACCCACGTGGAGAAATGTAGGACGGTAAAGGCGTGCTCTTTAAACTGTGATGTAACAGAAACATAGCCTTATTAAAATTCATCGCATATATGCATGGACCCATATAACCGGAGAATGTATATGTTCCTAGTGGGAATGATCACTACGTTTCTCTCCCAAGCCTTTTACCCTGGTATATTAGTTTCTACACTTATTGACCTAATGTACATTGAGAAACGATTGCATAAACTTATGGGGCTCCATTATTAAGCACAAAAAAACGTTATTGTTGCTATTATATTGGAGTCCATCTGACAATGGGACATGACAGTGCAGTTCTAGTGGATGATTGGAAAACCCAAAGCAACATAAGCCATTCGTTGAAACGGATACTGTTACCAGATCTCCTTACGAAGAGAAGCTTTTCTCATAGATTGGTTGTGCTAGGATAGTTAGATGGAGTCCTTCTTGTGGGAATGGTACGATTGACCGCTTAATGACTCTTCCAAGTGGAAAACTGTCATTCAGACATGGAAGTGTTACATATTCGAATCTGGTTGGTTGGTTGGTTGTTGTATGGTTTAACGCCATTATTCAGCACATGATGGGGTATCCATGGTGTAATAATGGTGGAGGAAGAACCCAGGAAAACCCCGGAAAGAACCACCGACCGACGATTAGGTACTGGCAAGCTTTCTCACAAATTCACATAGGCCGAACCCGAGACTCGAACCCACTCTGACAGAGGCGAGATGGCAGTGATCCGTAACGATGAGCACTTTAGACCAATCAGCCGCTAGGGGCCCCAAATCTGGTTGGTAATATTTGGGATCTTTCTGAATCCTGATCATAAGGAAGTATGCTTCTTGAAGCGAATATGTGTGTGTGTATAATGATTTGTATAAAATACAAAAATATAAACATATATACGGTATAGTCGTTTATATAACAAACTGAAGAATAGATTAATACGAGAAAATTTGACGTACTTGCGTTGTAATTGAATTTTTAGTGTCACAATTTTTAATGTGCTCAATTCGCAATGTTCTGAATTCGAAAACTTTGTATTCGATGGTATGATTTAAAATTTATTTTCTAAATATAGCTGCTCCTTAGACATGTACGGCCAAAGTCTTCTAATTACAAACACTTTCTATTTTACTTTTTGAATGGAGAAACTTTAAGTGATTGGAGAGTAAACTGTAGTCCCACCTTTATCTTCTGTGCATGCAGCACGTAGAGAAACTGGCTGTCATGTAGTCCCACCTTTATATGCAGGATGCAATCTGACTAAAATCAGATCTCTGCTGTCCTAGGTGAAGATCTGACAGAGACAACGTATGGATTATGTTTTGGTGATCTATGTTATTATCACAATCGCTAATTTATCAGCCAATCTGATGAAGCCTGATATGCTCGCATTCTGGAGATTGAGCAGCATAGCTGAAGAGCATTAGAACTCGGATTACAACTATTAGTTCCGTTTCAGTACCCACAAATGTAGTCCCAGTATATTTTTCATTACTGTTTCCTGTCTGCTTTTGGTGGTGATACAAGAGTTAGATTTAGGCATTCTTGGTATGGATATAAAGGTAATTGTTTATTCTTTAGAATATGAGCTTTTTGTGTGGTTGTATATAATTGTTTTGGCAACAGTGCATAGTGAGTAATAAAGCCTTGGTGATGATCCGGAAGTGAAATCTGTTACATTGCACATTGCTTTGTTAGCAGTCCAGCCTCTCAAAACATGCAGGCCTATGACAAAAACTTCACCTTGAAGTAGTCTTTGAAGGTATTTTAGATTAACATATAATTTATATTGATCGGCACACAGTGCAAAGTTCAGAACTGATAAATAAATGGAAACTTAATTGAGGTCTTAGTCCATCACTGTATACCTATCGATTTGATTCACCGTAAAATCCCTGAAAGATGCATTTGTATTGATTAATGCAAATGTCACCAGAACATGACCCCTAAACGATCGCCGTCAGATCTTCACACAGGACAGTGGAGATCCAATTTGAATCAGATTGTGCAGGAGGTACCTAATACGTCATTCACTAGTTTGATGAACTCGTTTATGGGTGAAATTTTAAATCGTTGATCGAGTAACAAATGGAATATAAATGTGTATCAGTGCCATTACAATAGGCATGTTTACCAAACATAAATACAAACCGACCCGTTTCAATAATTTTGGGCAGACAGCACTCATTCCTTCCAGTTAGCTTGAAAGGAGCCATGGTGGCTTAGTGGTTGGCCTGTAGGGCCCGGTACGAAAATGACCTCAACGTGATTTTGTCCCTTAAAACACCAAATCAAACAAGATTCAAGAAGTGATCTCAGATGTTTAAAATTTATCTTTATGAAATCGAATCTTGTTTGAATTAGCAGCTGCCAAATTAGCAGCTCAGAATATATGTTGTTCGGTTGACACTATAAATGAATTGATACAGGCTGCAAAATGATCGGTTGACACTATAAATAACTTGATATAGACTACATCTTCTGTGGTTGACACTAAGACTGACTTGATACAGATTACACGTTTCTTGGTTGACACTATACGTTACTAGATACAGACTTCGGTTGACACTATATATTAATGACTAGTTATATGTTATTTCACTGACACCATAAACGACTTATTTCCAGACTAATGTGTGCCTTGGTTGATACAATAGATGATTTGTTACAGACTACGTGTTCTTTGGTTTACATACTAAATGATTTGTTACAGACAACGTGTTATTTCGTTGACACCATAAATGACTTCTTTCCAGATAATGTGTTCTTTGGTTGACACAATATATGATTTGTTACAGACTACATGTCCTTTGGTTTACATACTAAATGATTTGTTACAGATTACAGGTTATTTCGTTGACACCATAAATTACTTCTTTATAGACTAATGTGTTCTTTGGTATACATACTAAATGATTTGTTATAGACTACATGTTTTTTGTTTTACATACTAAATGATTTGTTACAGACTACATGTTCTTTGTTTTACATACTAAATGAGATGTTACAGACTACATGTTCTTTGTTTTACATACTAAATTTGTTACAGACTACATGTTCTTTGTTTTACATACTAAATGATTTGTTACAGACTACATGTTCTTTAGTTTACATACTAAATGATTTGTTACAGACTACGTGTTCTTTGGCTGACACAATAAATGATTTGTTACAGACTACATGTTATTTGGCTGACATTAAGACTTGCTTCATACAGAATAATATATCAGTTCTGTTTTGAAAGAAACCTTTGCACGGTTAACTGAAAATATAAACGTAATATCCACACCAAAAGTGATTACATAGCCGTTGTAGTAATAGAAAAATCTTTTGAAACGTAAGATAACTAAACTTGGCACTAATTCATTGCACATAGATTTGTTACAATATTCACTGGACAATATAATTAAAACATAATACGAAACAAAACTTGTAATACAATGTGCCAGTATAAAAGAATATTTCCCAGGCAAAGAAGTACATAGATTCCTAGGATGTAAAGTTATGCTGGTTTTTCTGTCCCCCTGATACTAAACGCTTTGCATACAGCAGCATGTATAACCGTAACATAAAACATTAAAGATAATGAATCGGATTAGAGGACATTCAGACCGTAGTTTAACAAAATACAAATGCAAGCGACGAAAGTCAATTACATTCATCTAAATGCTGGCTAAAAATTGATATTACTACCAACTGAAAAGTTTGTAAAGCTAGCTATTTAACCTAACCAGATCTTCATTACTCTGTGTTTTCATAAGGATTTCACCTTGTGACACGTAAGTAGTTTGTTTGAGATTCAAACTTTGCGGTGAAAATTGCCCCAAACTGCAACTGTTCACCTCAAACATCTCCTTTGTGTAGCAAGTGATACTTTCTGGTAACTTTAAGTTAGACTTATCTTGCATCGTCTTAAATTCAGCTTTTGAAAATACTTTAAAAATAGCCAAAGTTCGGATTATTTGCCTTGTCAATTATCTCACAAACAACTTGATTTTAGACACATAATTTACCTTTCGGTAGACGAGATTTAGAGAACATCTGACGGGGAAAAATATTTTTTAAACATTTGTTACATAAACTGGGAGTTCATTCTGAAGCATAGTTTTGCATTGGAACTCTGGTAATCATATGGAACTAGACGCTCACATCATCTGGTAGTCATATGGAACTAGACCCTCACAACATCTGGCAATCATATGGAACTAGACCCTCAAAGTATCTGGTAATCATATGGAACTTGACGTTCACAGCATGTGTGGTAATCATATGGAACTAGACCCTCAAAGTATCTGGTAATCATATGGAACTTGACGTTCACAGCATGTATGGTAATCAAAGCGAACTATACGCTCACATCATCTGGTAATCATATAGAACTAGACCCTGACATAATCAGGTAATCAAATGGAACTAGACGCTCACAACAGATGGTATCATGTGGAACTAACACTCACATTATCTGGTAATCATATGGAACTTGACGTTCACAGCATGTGTGGTAATCAAAACGATCTAGACGCTCACATTATCTGGTAGTCATATGGAACTAGACCCTCAAGGTATCTGGTAATCATATGGAACTTGACGTTCACAACAGATGGTATGATGTGGAACTAACACTCACAACATCTGGTACATATAGAGTGATTTGTTAAGACTTATTTAATACAATATCAGCATTCCAGGATTCTTCTTCAAATAGCACGTGATTATATAGGTCAAATGTCAGGACCTGTCTTTTCTTTAGAAACTGAATGTGGACAAAATACGGAAGTGTGGAGTGGAACCTCAGTCAGGCAGATTTCAATTTTTCACTTTTTTCCCCACAAGAACCGCATCTGAACTAAACATTTACGTTCATTTTGGAAGGGTTTATCTTCCTATAATATTTCGCAAAGTTTTTCTTCATATTTCTATATTTATAGTTTTACTCGGCACTGTGTAGCCAACATTGCGCTGACGTGCCATTAAACCCTTTACATATTCTTAGATTCAAGGATAACTGCTTGTGAAATGTTTTAGTAATTACCTTTCAAATTGTATTTTATTATGCAAAGGTTACGAGGAACCCAAATTAAAAATTGTAAAGTCTAGTGCGCATTTTCTTGCTGTTGTCTTGCTTAAATATGTATATATCCCCAAGTTAGGCTCAATAACTGACAATTATGGGAAATATGTCATTAATGACTTGTAGAATAATAGCTGAAGTATTATTTAAAAACTCCTGTTATTAAGTACACGAAGAATTAGGTGTGCTGGTGAGTAATGCTGTCTCAATATGATGCAATGAATGTGATCAACTTATTTTTGGAAGTGAAAGCCCATGCAGCCGATTTACGGCAGATCATAAAACGTCAAAAAGTTTTAAAAAACAATAAAAAGAAAAAGACAAAAATACCCGCCTCGTATACTTTAGATTGACATTGTTTTCATTTTACAGGATTAATATTTCTCTTGCTGAAAGATTTTCAGTAGATCCTTTTTTAATTTTTTAACCACAGACAGATGTCGCTACAGATAATCAAACGTTCAAATTATCCCCATGTGCACAGCACTACCACACTCTTTGGTAAAATACGATGCTATTATGTAATGTTCACTTATTTGGAGCTGCACATATATCTTTGATTTTACAATAGATGACAACATTAACAGGGCGTGTAATGTACTATTCAGTGCCATATGTAAGAAAGAATTTCATTATTTCAGTGGAACCCTCAACATGTTCGAAGGACCTATCTTTATTTTCCGCAAAGTAAATATATAAAAAAACAAATATATTTCATGGATTGATATCTTGTCTAAGAACTTGTCGTGGACTTTATTATACGGTCCTGATGTATACGAGAATGCCATGCATACTCTTTGATCTTTCATACCATGGCGGCTTTCGCACAACTCTTGAAAATATACTTTCCCATGGTGACGAGCTGCGAGAGGACGTACGTGGGGTTGGGTATTAATTGAAGGGCGTGAACGGGTGTCAAAAGAAATGGATGAAAATGTAACATATTGGGACTTTCGATATCTATCAGCAAATGTGTATAACAGGATCAAAAAGTAGTTTCCGTATCGAAACTCTGGCATTTTTTGATTGCGTTTAGAGGCATCCTAGTACAATCTCGAAATTAAGACACCAAACAAGGCAAAACTCGTTTTGTTCTACGGGTTTGTGTGACAGAGGATGATAAACGTCTATGTCATTAAGCTGTTAGAGGCCACACTTTTCAAAGCTCATAAAAATTTATTTCATCGATCCGAGAACCTGCTTTAAAACGTATTCCACACGAATGGGCAATATGTCGCCATGTAAGGACCTCTATGAAGCACTGACTTCCCATCTTTTGGTTTTGTTCCCTAAACTTGCTATTTGCGAATGCAATGTCTTTGAACTCCTCTGCATGTGCAATATCCCTGACCTCCTACTACTTAGTGAATGCTAAACATATGTCTATAACGACCCTATTAATGTATAATATTGTGCCAACACGTTCGGAAATTTGATTACGCCCCACGGATGTATGAGTTACAAAACAAACATCCAACGAACACCCGAGTCATATATCACAAATGTCTGAGAATGTTCATATGTAAGGAATCATATAAGTGTCAATACATATCAGACTGGTACCATGGGAGATACTCCGGAGCTTTTCTTTTACTGTATCTTGATTAGAAATAATTGTCTTCTCTACACGTTACCCATATACACGCTTACTGTGCATGAAAAGGAAAATGTGACCATTGGTCGATTCCATACCCAGGGACTTAAACCTGTATGATAAATTTTACACTCATATGCAGTAGAACATCACTAATCCGGAGTCCGACAAGCCGGAAAACTCGTGATCTGGAGAAAAATGTTTTGGACTGGATCCTTATGACGAAGCTATTCATCATTCATCTGAAAATCCACTTTATGGCAACTAGCCGCATCTCTACGCGTACAATGAAAACAATATTACTTTACAAAAATGAAATCAAACCAAATAAAAAGTAAAACACACATTTAATTCAAATGATGACGTCACAATCGATCTAATTAGGGAAGACAAAGTGGCAAAAGTCTTTCTAAGCATACCGAATTTTTACTGACGTCTTCTCCTGTGATAGCGGATGACAGCAATAAAATATTTTCCAACTACCTGCTGTCGGAAAGATCTATAAAAGAACAGTTGTTTTGGTTATTTTCATTTGTTTCATTTTCTTCTTGTAATTATTGTATACGTTCCGTTGTATAAGGTGTGGGCGAAAACAATGCATATGCGAGGATTCGATTTAATTTGCAATACTACGAGTGCTTTAATTGCAGAAATAAAAACTTAAAATAGTTTTTCTATGGCCTTTATTTATATACTATATTGCATTGTATTTCACTGCCAACATACAACCGTACATGATCGCTTGTCTTCATCGGTAATTTGGAATATTCGCTAAGCAAGATATATCTTCCGGGAACGATAGCGTCTGAATTAACAAGGTAAGCCGTAAGATCCCTTCCTATGACCATTCTTCATGGGCATGAAAAGACATATGCCGATACCAAACTAACATTTGCATCCAAGCCGTACCGTCAGGTACCTACCCTAGAAGTTTATCCTTCGATGTAAGGGTCACAACGTGAAAGCTGTGTTTTCCTTGTAAATAATTATCTTTTGAATCTTTGACAAGTGGTTCTAATCGATAATTTGCTCAAGATTTCTTATCATTGGTCTTGCTCCTCAAAAGTCTTCCTCTTAGTACATTATAAAAACGAAAATCTGTTCCCATTGCCATCACAACGTGAGTTAAGACTTCGATGGTAACGATATCGTGAGCTTAGACTTCCAACGACTAAAACACCTTGACTTAAAACTTCAGTAGTTAAGACATAGTTTGTGGAAGAACCATCAATATTCAATTTTTATTAAAGGAAAAGCCAGTACTTTACAAGATAAGACATCTGCCAAGAAGGAAGATTTTCCAGATGTATATTGAAACATAAAAGCTAGGATCTGCTAACCTACCTCTATGGGAATTTTCGCATGACGAGCGATTCCCCATAAGCTCGTGACATATAGTGAAAAGTGAGATAGTAAGCACAAAGGTTAGGGTCGACGTAATGCTTAACTAATTGGAACCTCACTGAAACAAATCTAAAAATATCAACTTTATTTCATAAATTATTTTCAGTAGAATAATATGATCATTACATATTGATTTTCTTTAAAGCATCTCATTCTTGCAGCGAAATCAGAAATGTGTACACCTTCATTCGTATTATTTATCAAGTGAAATGAATATTTCTCTGATAGCAATATATTACCTTAATTCTGTAGATACGTCTTGCGCGTATGATTGAACCAATATTTTATCAGTTGCTATGACGATAGTAAGGTCAATCTAGCCAATCTTCTCCCAGTCAAACTGAACCTGTCAAAAACATGCTTCCTACAAATTCACCCAAGATGTGCTTTGAATGTCATGACCCTGTTTCCTTCTTCGGTGTATAACGCTTTTTGCAAGACGTATATCCATCATTTTCTTCATTCAGTATTAATGTTCTAGGACGTTAACTAGAAGTAGTAGACGCTAATGATACTGTCTGAAGCTAAAATCATCGGAGTCAATATTATCAACAGTCACAGGTGCAAATTATCAATATTTACATTATATTGTCCGTGTTTCCTAAAATATCGATATTTACATATTATTGTCCGTGTTTACTCAAATATCTATATTTATACCAGATTGTCTGAGCTGACACAAATATCAGTATTTAAACAGATTATCGGTGTTTACTAAACTCTTCGTAAAATCGGACAACACTAAAGCATAGGTGTGAATATTTTGAAACTTGAACTTCATCACCACAACCAAATATTGTAATTAGTGTTCGTGCCTATTTAAAGGGTCAGTTGCCTTCATGATTCGTTCGGAATCGGACTTTCCTTCCATTACCTTAGCGTGATATTGGTACTAATGTGCTCAAATTGATGTTAAAAACCAAGAACATCACCAAAATGCTTCTGTATCTAGTAGACACTTACGATCGTGACTCTGTATCTAGTAGCATCCCACCATCATGCCTGTGTATTTATATGCAATCTACCATCATGCATCTGTATTTGGATGCAATTTACCATCATGCCTCTGTATTTGGTAGTAACCAACCATCATGCCTCTGTATCTAGTAGTAACCAACCATCATGCCTCTGAATCTAGTAGTAACCAACCACCATGTATCTGTATCTAGTAGTAATCAACCATCATGCCTCTGTATCTAGTAGTAACCAACCATCATGCCTCTGTACCTAGTAGTAACCAACCATCATGCCTCTGTATCTAGTAGTAACCAACCATCATGCCTCTGTATCTAATAGTGATGAACCATCATGCCTCTCTATAGAGTAGTAACCAACCATCATGCATCTGTATATAGAAGTAGCCAACCATCATGCCTATGTATCTAGTAGCATCCCGCTGGCATGTCTCTGTATCTAATAGCAACCTACCATCATGCCTCTGTGCATAATCAACATTTTGAATACAATACTTGGAATAGGCCGATAAATCAGCCCTTAAACTGTGATGATATTGATTTTCGGGTGAGGGGCTGATATCACATATTCATTAAAAGCTGCAATTATTTGCATCCATATTTGGCTGCACACATTTGTGTACATGTTATACACTTACCGGTATTTATCGTGGCTGTGCAGCTACCGTCGGCTGAAGGGTTCTTTTGGTGAGATGTAGATTATATTTCCTGAGCAAATTATATGTTTGGTGACTTGTAAATCCATCTGGGATAGCACAACCATCTGTCCTTTGGCCATTTTGAATTTTGCGCTTGATATGGCTATTACCAATTACGGTATCTGTCTAAAGTGTACGCGAGTTTGTTCCGGAATGATTTGCATGCAGCAAAATTGCTCATATTTATGAACAAGTGACATCATACCCACAGCATCGTCCATCAGTATCAACACAGATTTGTGGGGTTCATTTATCGGACTATACTTTGAAGAGCAAATAGTGACCAAATCACAAACGCTTATATGCCAAGTGCAGAAATAAATACGTATTTCAATTAATTGCTCTTTCGTTCAGTGAGTTTACTGACATAGTTTTCTTGCAGAATAGCTATAAAAATAATGAACTTTCAAAAACCATGTAAAAAAACGAACACATGACCTACTTATACGCGAAGACTTAAGAGCGGTCCATTGTTTCACAAAATCGGTAATTGCAGATCTGATGAGATTCATTTTGTACGGACAATAACGTATTGTTAAAAAGTACTAATCAACCTAACCCATGTACTGTCAGGTAATTGATAGAGGTATAAATGACAAGTTTTAAGAAACACGAGCAGTTGTAAAGACATAAATCGGAGAGATTCCTATACATACGAATTCAATGGAGTTGGTTTGTTTTATTTGTATTTGCTTCGGTCAAACATTATTCCGCACATCCCAGGAGCCTTATTTGATTGTGTCTTTGTTTGATACAATGAATGCACGCATAGTATCTTTCTAAACAATCTTAGCTTTTGATAAAATGCACAGTTGTGTCAAATAAGAATATATAACAGTAGCAGGCAAAGTTTCAACTGCACTGTTCTCGTTCGCACTAGACGGGAGTCTTGGCAAAGCCATATCTACTAGATCTATCAGTTACATTCACCACGGAAAAGCCCTCCTTGCTTTATGCAAACCTTGCTTTCTCTTTATGAATTCTCTGACGTCCTATGCATAAAGCTATACAGCCAAAATTAGACCGTCAGGCATGACAGTCACGTGGGAATATTCGTTCTTTGATAAACAGTCATGTCTTTCTGGTATGCCTAAGAGAGTTGCGTGTCACAAGATGCTTAAGGTAAACATTAGAGATGAATTTGCCGACAACCGAGACAGCCTAGGACCGATAGTTAATACGGGGAAATTTGGTTTTAAGCAAGACTTTTCCAGTTTATAGTTGACACAACGTTGGAAAGAAAGTTGGTAATAGTAATAAATGTTTATAATTCTAGACATGAGTTTCGTGAGAAATTATCTCTGCTACAATTTCGGTCTTCTATTCAGGACTTTACAATTATACTGTAAATATGAAAATTCAAACAGTACCAAAGAAAAACATTCGAATCGGCGATAAAGGCCCTTTATACCAGGTAGTTTTACTATTTTGTCATTTCCTATCACATGCAGTCACACAAATCAATGAAAACGGTTCTTCTTGCGTTTTTTCTTATTTTTGGTTCTTTTCCTTCTCGTGAGTCTTGCATTTTGTTTTCTTCGCCAATAAATAGTAGGGAAACACACACGGTTTATGTGTGCATTGGAAACATCTTCAGGTTTCAGTGCTGAACGTCTTGACCATTCGGACACCCCACTTAATACAGCAAACATTTTACCATCACTACGGTCACAGATGCCCAAAATGAGTGCAGCTTACATTTCGTTTCAGGGTATTGTGGCAGATCGATGCCATATATAATTCATGTACATTTCAGCTGTCAAATTTGCATCTTCCTTATTTTAATTCTGTCGTGTTATGTCACACCGTAGCTTTCAAACTATAAAGATATAATGGGTCTTCGAATGACAAATAGAACTGAAATGAAGCTTTACCAGGATGGACTATATTTCGGTTCCTTTCTCAATCTATCAAACTTCGACAAAGACAAAGATGCATCATTATTTGGGGGGCAGACCATGGTATAGATATACAACAATGCCAAAAACACCATTAAATAACTCTTTGATATCACTATATCCATGTCACTTTGCAGACATTGCAATTTCTGGAGGAAAATGCATAATGAAGGCAGTTCATAATGCTTAAAACTACAAAGCCTGTTATACGTAAATCCTAAAAGTCAACAAATGTCATTGGCCAATGGGATATAATTGTTGTTAACGTCTGCGGAAAAAAAAAATCAAAGAAGTGTACCATTTAAAACTACAGCGCATTTCAAGATTATTAACAAATGTCATTGACCAATCAGATTTGATTGTTGCTAACGTTTATAGTAAAAAAGTAGAACTAGCCTACCATTCAACACATTTCAAAGCGTATGAACAAATGTTTTTGGCCAATCAGATTTGATTGTTGCAAACGTCTGCGGTAAAAAATTTAAAAAAAAGAAGTATACCACTCAAAACTTCAATACATTAGCCGTTCTGACTATCTATCCCAGGGTTTTTTTTCTCTCTGGACTAAATCTTTTCATAACAAAGACATTTTTATATTAAGCAGAGAATTATATGTTGCAAAATAAACACAAATTATGGGCTAAATTAAAGAAACGATAATCTCGACAGTAGATTCATAAATAGTAAATATTGTTAAATATGCAGTATATAAACTTAACTTAGATCACTTATGCAAGTTGTGACACTGGACACGAAAGGACACTAAGTTAAATTTTCAATCGCCAAATATCTAAGAATTATGATTTAATAGTACAAACTTTCCAGTGGCTTTCTATGAATTCAGCACGAAAGTCTCGGATATACACTTCGACGAAGCAGCATTAAGCGAGTTTTTATTTGTTCATGTATAACAGAATTAACTGTATTGGTCCATAAGTGTTTGTTAACTTTGAACTCATTTCAAAATAACAATCACTCGAGAACGGCAGAGTTTAAGAAAGGGTAAAATTAGGGATTATATATAACTGGCAAAAGGTTACTTAAATAATAATAATAATAATAATAATAATAATAATAATAATAATAATATTAATAATAATGTTGTTCTTGTTGTGGAGTTTAACGCCATTTTTCAGCACACGATAGGCTAAGCATGGAGGCCAATATTAATGGTGGAGGAAGAACCCGGGAAAACTCCTGGAAGAACCACGGACCCACGAGAACCTACTGGTAAGCTTTCTCACATACCCACATTGGCCTAGACTCAAACCCACGCAGATAGAGGTGAGATGGCAGTGATCTGTAACGGACAGCACTTTAGACCACTCGGCCACTCGGGGCCAATGATAATAATAATAATAATAATAATTTCCCGTCTACTGATGTTAGCAAACGTAGTGTACCAAATAGTGCACAGCATAAACTTGCACTCATTTGACAGCTTGATTCAAATGAGTTTCTCGTTCGAAAACTCGGGGAAATCTCTGTTTTACCAAGGCGATATTCTAATTACCTGCTGACGTGATGTTGGTACATGTTCTGAACGTACACTTATTTACGAACGTAAGTTGATTCTCATCGAATTGAATCAGTACGTTCAATCAAATTCTCTTTTATTTAGCTTTTTGTAACTACGTTATCTAACGATGAGTGGTGTCTGCTTTGGAAAGATCTGATATAAAATCACAGTGGCAAATGGAATATAAATTAGATTAAGAAGGAAAACAGGTCCATTAGATTTGTTTGAACATTTACTGACATATTACAAATCTTATGGAAGGTAAACAACCTGCTTCGTGGTGAACCATGATAAGACGGAGGAGTGATCCAAAATAAAATGCTGATCTTCTACAAATAACATGTTTCTACACCTTCTGTGCATAGTACATACCAGTATCATGGATCTAATGCAAATAACATGTTTTTACACCCTCTGTGCATAGTATATACCAATATCATGGATCTAATGCAAATAACGTGTTTCTATACCCTCTGTTCAAAGTACATAAAAATGTCATGGATCTACATTCTCTGCGTGTAATATATGATAATAGCATGTTTCTTCACCCTCTGTGCATAGTATATGCAAATATCATGTTTTTGCGCCTTCTGTGCACAGGACATTCAAATAACATGAATCTATACTTTATGTGCACAGGACATCTAAATAAAACGAATCTATACTGTATGTGCACAGGACATTACAAAAAACATGGATCTATACTTTATATGCACACGACATCCAAATAACATGAATCAATACTTTATGTGCTCAGAACATCTAAACAACATAAATTTATACTTTATGTGCATACGACATCAAAATAACATGAATCTATACTTTATGTGCACAGGACATCCAAATTACAAGAATCTATACTTTATGTGCACTGGACATTCAAAAAACACGAATCTATACTCTAAGTGCACAGGACATCCAAATAGCATGGATCTATACATTATGTGCACAGAGCATCCCAATAATATGAATCAATATTTTATATGCATAAGCCATCTAAATAACACGAATTTATACTCTATGTGCATAAGAAATCAAAATAACATGAATGTATACTCTATGTGCATAAGAAACCCAAATAACACGAATTTATCCTCTAAGTGCACAGGACCTCCAAATAACATGAATCTATACTTTGTTTGCATAAGAAACCCAAATAACATGAATCTATACTCTATGTGCATAAGACATCCAAATAACATGAATCTATACTCTATACCAATAAAGAAGACTCCAGCTCTTCGATTTGCAAGCTGGAATGTGCGCACAATGTGTACAGGCATCTCCGACGACCTCAGAGAAGTGGACGACACCAGAAAGACGGCCATCATCGATAGAGAACTCACCAGACTAAATATCAGCATAGCTGCCCTCCAGGAAACCAGGCTTGCCTCTAGTGGCTCCCTCAGAGAGGAAAACTACACCTTCTTCTGGAAGGCCGAGAACCTGAGGAGCCCCGCCAGCACGGAGTGGGCTTCGCCATCAAAAACAATCTCCTGGCCTCGGTTGAACCTCCCACAGGGGGCACTGAGCGTCTCTTGTCCATCCGTCTCACCACTGCTTCGGGTCCTGTTAACATCATCAGTGTCTACGCCCCAACCCTCACGTCGTCAGAAGATGCAAAGGATCAGTTCTATGGGCAGCTGGACGAACAGATCAAAGGATGCCCCAAAAATGAACTACTAATCCTCCTCGGCGACTTTAATGCCAGAGTAGGTGCGGACCACGAGTCCTGGCCTACCTGCCTCGGATATCATGGCACTGGAAAGGCCAAGGAAAACGGTCAGAGACTGCTGAAGCTATGCACCTACCATGGCCTGTGCATCACAAACACCTTCTTCAAGTGTAAGCCACAACACGAAGTGTCATGGAAACACCCTAGATCTCATCACTGGCACCAACTCGACTTGGTCATCACCAGGCGCTCTGCCCTTAACAGTGTCCTCTCCACCAGAACCTACCACAGTGCAGACTGCGACTCCGACTATGCCCTCGTGAGCAGCAGAGTACGACTACAGCCACACACACTACACCACTCAAAACCAAAAGGACGTCCTCGCATAAACACCGCGCAGATGTCAGTCCCTGCCAAAGTGGAGGAGTATGTGTCCGCCCTGGACAAGGCTCTCCAAGACCTGCCTGAGCACGACGCTACAGCCAAGTGGAATGCCATGAAGGGTGCCATCTACAGTACAGCTATGTCAACGTTTGGCAAGAAGGAACGACCCAGCCAGGACTGGTTCAACGCACACCTATCAAGGATGGAACCACAAATCGAGGAGAAACGAAAAGCCTTCATAGCTTACAAAAAATGCCCTAATGAACGGACGCTTGCTGCTCTCAGAAATGCCCGAAGTAATACCCAACGCATCGCTAGACAGTGTGCGAACGAGTACTGGCAACAACTGTGTGAAGGGATCCAGCGCAGTGCCGAGTCCGGACACATCCAAGGTATGTACAGTGGCATCAAGAAGGCTCTAGGCCCTACAGTGAAAGGGGTCGCTCCCCTGAAATCTCTGATGGGAGAGAAGATCACAGACCGTGGGCAACAGATGGCCAGATGGATGGAGCACTACTGAGAGCTATACTCCCGACAAACGTCAGTCACCGATGCAGCCCTCAGCAGCATAAAGAATCTGCCATCATGGAAGAGCTCGACAAAGTGCCAACCTTAGAGGAGCTCAGCAAAGCAATCGACTCCCTTCCAAACGACAAAGCACCAGGTAGTGACAGAATCCCGCCCGAAGCTATCAAATGTGGAAAACCAACAGTGATTAAACCACTGCATGAGCTACTTTGCCTCTGCTGGGAGGAAAGAGTAGTCCCCCAAGACATGCGCGATGCCACAATTGTGACCCTTTACAAAAACAAGGGCGACCGCAGTGACTGTAATAATTACAGAGGGATCTCGCTTTTGAGTATTGTTGGTAAAGTGTACGGCCGCATCTTACTCAACAGGCTGCAGTTGCTGGCGGACCGTGTGTACCCGGAATCTCAGTGTGGCTTCAGAGCAGGCAGGTCGACGACAGACATGATCTTCTCTCTACGACAACTTCAAGAGAAGAGCAGAGAGCAAGGTCAACCAATCTACATGATGTTCATCGACCTCACCAAGGCCTTTGACTTGGTCAGCAGGAAGGGCCTTTTTGAACTTCTAAGTAAGATCGGTTGCCCCCCAAAAGTCCTCAACATGATAGTCTCTTTCCATGCAGATATGAAGGGAACAGTCCTGTATGATGGATCCTCCTCAACCTCCTTCCCAATTAACAGCGGCGTGAAGCAGGGCTGCGTGCTGGCACCAACACTTTTCGGGATCTTCTTCTCCCTGCTCCTGCCCTACGCCTTCGACACGTCCACAGATGGCATATATCTACACACCAGGTCCGACGGGAGGCTGTTCAACCTGGCACGACTGCGCTCAAAGACCAAAGTGAGAGCTGTGCTCATCAGGGAGATGCTTTTTGCAGATGAAGCAGCTCTTGTGACCCACACCGAGGAAGCCCTCCAGAGACTGGGAGACCGTTTTGCTGATGCCTGCATGCAGTTTGGTCTCACCATCAGCTTGGAAAAAACAAATGTCAGCGTGCAAGATACCACCATTGCCCCTTCCATCAAAATCAACGGTGTCACCCTGGAAGCAGTCACCAACTTTACCTACCTGGGGTCAACCATCAGCAACACTCTCTCGATTGATATGGAGCTGGACAGAAGGCTTGGAAAGGCAAACACCATCATGGCTCGATTAACGAAGAGGGTGTGGGAAAACAATGCGCTGACAGAACACACCAAGGTCCGAGTCTACCAGGTCTGAGTTCACAGCACCCTTCTATATGGAAGTGAGACCTGGGGTACCTACATGAGGCAAGAATGCCGGCTCAACTCCTTCCATATACGGTGCCTAAAACGCATCCTGAAAATCAGCTGGCAAGACCGTGTTCCACACAGCGAGATCCTGCAGCGTGCAAGTACCCCCAGCATGTACTCCCTGTTGAGCAAACGCCGCCTTCGATGGCTGGGATACGTCCGACGCATGGAGGATGGAAGGCTGCCAAAGGATATCCTATATGGACAGCTGGCCACTGGCATGAGAAGAGTCGGCCGCCCCTCACTCCGTTTCAAGGATGTATGCAAAAGGGACATGAAGGCATGCAACATTTCACCCGCTGGCTGGGAAGAGCTGGCCGATGACCGAGGCACCTGGAGACTGACGGTAAACAATGGCATATCGGTCGCTGATGGGAGGAGAGGCCAGTTGGCGGCGGAGAAACGTAAGAGAAAGAAGAACGCGGCAGCAACCACAGTAACACAGACTTCCCAGTATAACTGCATCAATTACAATAGGGACTGTCACTCACGTATAGGTCTTCACAGTCACAGCAGACAATGCCAACAGAGACAGACAACACCCCAAGGGCGCTATTCGCATGGTCTTTCAAGACTGAGTCGCCAATGATGATGACACTCTGTGTGCATAATACATCTGTATTTTTGATCTGTAATTTTAAGTCAAATTGAAAATCGTTGCATAGCTCTGCAAGGGGCCCATTAAGAAACTTGAGGGTCAGAATCTACTGCAATTTATAAGTTTCGATATTTTTCAAAACCAGTAACATCTATTTAGACATTACGGGACTGTGGCATTCGTGCAATATTTACATACATCAGAAATTGAAGAGCTTGACAACACGCAGCACCTCCGAAACTGAAGATTTAACAACGGACGGAAGTAATCCAATGAAAATGGATAATTTTAAGTTTGCACATGTCAACCTAATTTTGCGAAGAATTTTACTTAGTTTAAATGACAGTAAATATATATATATATATATATATATATATATATATATATATATATATATATATATATATATATATATATATATATATATATATATATATATATATATATATATATATATATATATATATATATATTAGCAAGTCATATAAATAAACAAGGTAACGGGACCATGTGTTTAGAAGTCTTCTGATGGTTTTTACACGCATAGGTGTCAGCTGAGATGGTCAGCGTAGAGGTGATATGCCAAACTGAATAGTAAACACTTACTTTCAAATGTCAAAAGTTTGTTCTGCATATTCGATAAAATAGGGAGTCGATAAAGTAGATGCATGTAATAATCGGCCATTCTCCCTCGATTTCGATTATTGTCGGATGAAAATAGAGCCAGTATTTAATGGGTTCCTTCAGAGTCATCTTCTTGTGATAGGTGTAATACTGATGACGTATTAATGACCTTAAACGTTTTATTCGCATTTTGTGACCTACCCTCATTATAGAAAAAGGAAAGAAACATAATGAACATGAAAAGCAAAATCACAAACAATGAAGAAACAAAGAAAGAAGCTGAAGACAAAGGCTGAATAAATATTATGTTTACCGGACATATTCAATTACCGGATATATTTAATTACCGGACATATTCAATTGCATTTTGGTGATTTGAACGAACACGTGATTGGTCGTATGTTATAAAATATCATTCTGAACAAACCCATTAGTTATTCGTGGCATAATGAACTGAGTAAGGTTGTTGTTAGCGGCATAATGAATCGAGCAAGCGTTGTTGTTAGCGTATAATGAACTGAATAAGCGTTATTGTTAGCGTCATAGTGAACTGAATAAGGGTTGTCAGCGGCATAAAAGAACTGAGTAAGAATTATTGTTAGCGGCAAAATGAAATGAGTAAGCGTTGTAGTTATCGGCATAATGAACTGAGTAAGCGTTGTTCTTAGCGGCTTAATGAAGTGAATAAGCGTTGTTGTTATCGGCATAATGAACTGAATTAGCGTTGTTGTTAGCGGCATAAAAGAAATGAGTAAGCCTTGTTGTTAGCGGCTTAATGAAATGAGTAAGCGTTGTTATCTGCATAATGAATTGAATAAGCATTACTGTTAACATCATAATGAACTGAGTAAGCGTTGTTGTTGGCGTCATAATAAATTGAATAAGCATTACTGTTAGCTGCATAAAAGAACTGACTTGTTAGCGGCAAAATGAAATGAGTAAGCGTTGTTGTTAGCGTCATAATGAACTGAATAAGCGTTGTTGTTTGCTGCATAAAAGAACAGAGTAAGAATTGTTGTTAGCGGCAGATTGAACTGAATCAGCATTACTATTAACAGCATAATGACCTGAGTAAGCGTTGTTGTTAGCGTCATAATGAACTGAATAAGCGTTGTTGTTAGCGGCATAAAATAACTGAGTAAGAATTGTTGTTAGCAGCAAAATGAAATGAACAAGCTTTGTTGTTATCGGCATAATGAACTGAGTAAGCGGTGTTGTTAGCGACATAATGAACTGAATGAGCATTACTTTTAGCAGAATAATGAACTGAAATAAGCGTTGTTGTTATCGGCATAATGAACTCAATAAGCGTTATTGTTAGCGTCATAATAAACTGAATAACATTACTGTTAGCGTCATAATGAACTGAGTAAACGTTGTTGTTACCGGCATAATGAACTGAATAGTCGTTGTTGTTAGCCTCATAATGAACTGAATAAGCGTTGTTGTTAGCGGCATAAAAGAACTGAGCAACAATTGTTGTTATCGGCAACATGAAATGAGTAAGCGTTGTTGTTATCGGCATAATGAACTGAGTAACCGGTGTTGTTAGCGGCATAATGAATTGAATGAGCATTACTGTTAGCAGCATAATGAAATGAGCAAGCGTTGTTGTTAGTGGCATGATGAACTGAATAAACGTTGTTGTTAGCGTCATAATAAACTGAATAAGCATTACTGTTAGCAGCATAATGAACTGAGTAAGCGTTGTTGTTAGTGGCATGATGAACTGAATAAGCGTTGTTGTTAGCGTCATAATAAACTGAATAAGGATTACTGTTAGCAGCATAATGAACTGAGTAAGCGTTGTTGTTAGTGGCATGATGAACTGAATAAGCGTTGTTGTTAGCGTCATAATAAACTGAATAAGCATTACTGTTAGCAGCATACTGAACTGAGTAAGCGTTGTTGTTAGTGGTATGATGAAGGCAGAATGAACTGAATAAGCATTACCATTATCAGCATAAAAGAACTGAGTAAGAATTGTTGTTAGAGGCAAAATGAAATGGGTAAGCGTTGTAGTTATCGGCATAATGAACTGAGTAACCGGTGTTGTTAGCGGCATAATGAACTGAATGAGCATTACTGTTAGCAGCATAATGAACTGAGTAAGCGTTGTTCTTAGCGGCTTAATGAAGTGAATAAGCGTTGTTGTTCTCGGCTAAATGAACTGAATAAGTGTTGTTGTCAGCAGCATAAAAGAACTGAGCAACAACTGTTGTTAGCGGCAAAATTAAATGAGCAAGTGTTGTTGTTATCGGCATAATGAACCGAGTAAGCGTTGTTGATAGCGGCATATTGAACTGAACAAGCATTGTTGTTAGAGGCATAACAGAAATGAGTAAGAATTGTTGTTAGCAGCAAAATGAAATGAGTAAGCTTTGTTGTTATCGACAAATGAACTGAGTAAGCGTTGTTGATGGAGGTAGAATGAACTGAATAAGCATTACCATTATCAACATAAAAGAACTGAGTAAGAATTGTTGTTAGAGGCAAAATGAAATGGGTAAGCGTTGTAGTTATCGGCATAATGAATAGAGTAAGCGTTGTTGTTAGCGGCATAATGAACTGAATGAGCATTACTGTTAGCAGCATAATGAACTGAGTAAGCGTTGTTCTTAGCGGCTTAACGAAGTGAATAAGCGTTGTTGTTAGCGGCATAATGAACTGAATAAGCGTTATTGTTAGCAGCATAAAAGAACTGAGCAACAACTGCTGTTAGCGGCAAAATTAAATGAGCAAGTGTTGTTGTTATCGGCATAATGAACTGAGTAAGCGTTGCTGATAGCGGCATAATGAACTGAATAAGCATTACTATTAACAGCATAATGACATGAGTAAGCGTTATTGTTAGCGGCATAATAAACTGAATAAGCGTTGTTGCTTGCGGCATAAAAGAACGTAAGCATTGTTGTTAGCGGCATAATGAAATGAGTAAGCGTTGTTGTTATCAGCATAATGAACTGGGTAAGCGTTGTTGTTTCCGGCATAATGAATTGAATAGGCATTACTGTTACCAGCACAATAACTAAGTAATCGTCGTCTAATTAAAATTATCGATAAGAGAATAATCGGGACAAAACCTTTCCAAATCATGACAATGGCATTCAGCATAACGATGGCCCACATAAACGTTCTTCTGGTATCTTAAGGAATGGGTTAATAATGTGAAGTATATTCCATGCTGCAAAGAGTTTGACATTACACACTTGTAGACACATTACACACTTGTAGACACATTACACACTTGTAGACAGAACAATAGATAAACCAGAAGCTATACATGTGTTCAGACAGAAGACTTACAGACTTAATTATAGATGACTGCTTGGTTGCAGACATTTGCAGAGAAAAGTATAAATAAATGCGAGACTGTACACACTTGTCTAAAAATATATATCAATGCGAGACTGTACACACTTATATAAAGAAGTATATATAAATGCTAGGTTGTATACGCTTGTACAAAGTATAGATAAATTCGAGATTTTCCACACTTGTAAACAAATGTATACATAAATGAGATACTGTACACACTTGTATAAAGAAGTACAGATAAATTCGAAAATGTACACACTCGTGCATAAAAGTAAATATAAATGCTAGGCTGTACACACTTGTACACATTATAGATAAATGCGATACTATACACACTTGTATAAAGAAGCATTGATAGTGCGAGACTTCCACACTTGTACAAAGATGTATACATAAATGAGAGACTGTACACACTTGTATAAAGAAGTATAAATAAATTCGAGACTGTACACACTTGTTCAAAGAAGTATATAAAAATACTAGGCTGTACACACGTGCACAAATTATAGATAAATGCGATAATGTACACACTTGTATAAAGAAGTACTGATAATGCGAGACTATACACACTTGTACAAAGAGATATATATAAATGTGAGGTTGTACACAGTTGTAGACAGAAGTAAAGATAAATACGAGGCTGTACACACTTGTACAAAGAGGTGCTGTATATATAAATGCGAGACTGTACACACTTATACAAAGAAGTACTGCATAGACAAATGTCAGACTGTACACACTTGTACAAAGAAGTATATAAAAATACGTGGCTGTACACACGTGTACAAATTATAGACAAATGCGATACTGTACACACTTGTATATAGAAGTATTGATAATGCGAGACTATACACACTTGTACAAAGAGGTATATATAAATGTGAGGTTGTACACAGTTGCAGACAGAAGTAAAGATAAATGCGAAGCTGTACACACTTGTACAAAGAGGTGCTGTATAGATAAATGCGAGACTGTACACACTTGTACAAAGAAGTACTACATAGACAAATGCCAGACTGTACACACTTGTATAAAAAAGAACTATATATAATTGCTAGGCTATACACATTTGCAGACAAAAATAAAGATAAATGCCAAGTTGAACTACGTGTTTGAAATAACAGATGTACCTAAGGTGTTTATTTTCATATATTATAATTGGCACTTACTCTAGATGATCAATTCTTATTCTAATCCAAGTGCAAACAAAATAGACCCTGATCAGCCGTCACATAATACGAAGGCATATTATGATCTATATTGTTTGTTCCACTGTTTATTTCTAAAAGACTGCAGAGACCAAGATCTGATGGCACATTCTTTCAGAGAAAGCTGGGTCTATGCAGTCTGAAGTTGTAATCGGCTTATAATCGAGTATATGTAGCAATTAAGTTTCTTAAACTTTAGACCACCTACTTAATATGAAACCTTGCAACACAAAATACTTGCATTTAGAAATGCGTGGAGAAAAGGAATATTTCCAAAGCATAAAGCACTGGTATGTAGAATGTAAATGGATAATATTACAATTTCCCCCGAAAACCTGCTTTACGTTCAGTTGGGAAGTAATTGCATCATAAAATAAAAGTAATTTACTATGGTGTCAGAAATCGTGTTAGAGGCCCTTAAGCGCAATGCTAAAAAGTACAAATCCGATCGATTAAAGACATTTACGTTTATGAATGAAAGACGGTTAATATTTGGGATTAAATTATGACAAATGTAAATTGCTAGAAGTTTAAACGACTTGCATGTCATTTACCTCGAGTGAGATATTATTGCGTTTTATATTTCTTCCGATATAAACATATGACATTTATTGAGTGTCACAAGAAGAGGAGCTGTCAAAACAGCCGTAATAAACAGCATCGAGTAAAGTTCGATACATGATCTGCAATAGTACAAAACGTTTCTCATGATCTTGGAAGTTAGCGATGTTTGCTGTTTTCAACGAAATACCGCTGACAATTCAAAACAATTTTATTTCTCATCAACGTTGGCGAAGCAGTAAGAACTATCTTACATGAAGTCAACAAATTTTGGCCGGCGTCTACTTTCAACCCCCACTTCAGACTTCTTACACTGAAATTTGTATGTGAATGAATTATCAACATTTACACGCTATACAAGCAGACAAGAAAATATATTTGACATTTTGGGGAATTACGGTGAGGGACTTCTATTATCCAGTTCGGTATATCCTGAACAAGTATTCTGGAATATTCTTTAAACTGACAGTGAGTGCATAGGTTTAAAAACGAATGCGTGAGTTTATCTGAGTCAAAATTATGCATAAGCAAACGTAAACGCTATTCGTAGCTAACCTTAATATAAATTTATTTTAATGATTTGAACTATAACAATAGTCTATAATCCAATTATGGCTGGTGATCCTTTCCCAAACCATAAATTATATGTATATCAATGTGTCTTGACTGTCAGTGTGTGTGTGTGTGTGTGTGTGTGTGTGTGTGTGTTTAGGATTTTTAACGTAGCTTTAACAATTTTTCAGTCATATCGCTACGATGTCTGCAGTGTGGCAGTTTATAGTGATATCTAGCACTGGGGCATCATGCCGCAGACCCCGTCAAACTATCCTGACGCCAGGCCGACCAGTCCTCTTAATGTTGAGCGCCTAGCGAGACATCTGTTAGTACCATTTTTGTAAGTTTTTGGTATGACTCGGCTGGGGGTTCGAATCCTCGACCTCCCACCTCGGACGCTCTAACCACTTGGCCACCAGAGCGGTTGTCAGGTTTTGTAAATAAATTAAAAGCAAATAATATGCTAGTCTTTCATATCATGAACGAAATATCCACATAACCCAGTACCCAAGAAACTGACAATAATGTTTGAACATTTTTCACTGTATCTTCCATTAAGCATTATGACAGATTGAACCACGTACACGAGGAGGATCCATCAATATGGTCTAAAACAATTTTCTTAAATCTCAATGGAATTCAGTCATTTGTATATAGTCAATGTACTTCAGTGACACTGGTTCTACCGTCAATGTTGCTCTGTGATTGAGTCAATCGTCAAATGCACTGGGCTTGACAACGCCATCAATGCACACGGACAATTATGTAAATTAATGTACCCATAATGCAGTTTTTTTTAAAAAACCAGTCCTATGAGTGAGGAGATCAAGAGTTTGAACACGGTACATCACGTACAGAGATGTTTTGGACATTGTGCCTTATGATTTACAAGTAACTGACTGAGTATTCTCCCCTTATGTATGAAACATCACTTACTTTAATACATTACAAAAGCGAAAAGTAGCAAATAAACATAAAAACGGTGTTTGATGAAGACCATCAAAGTTGGTTGGATTTATAGACTAGGTGCACATATGTACATTATCTAACTGTTAGTACGATGTATAACAAAGTTTTGTATTAGTCAATAGTACGTCAATGCATCCCCTCAACGTATTATTCGTGCACATTTTAACACTTGTTTCAGCCTGATTTCCTATTATTAAAACCCATTTCATACACATTTTTGGTATACTTTTCATTTACTGTAACACCACACCTCCAAAAGCGCGGTAGGTTTCAAATCGCCTGCCCCCCCCCCCCCCCCCCCGCAAATATATGATGACATAATTAATTTTAAGATCACCTGTATCCAAAGCATGGTTGTACGGAATGAAAGTTTGGATCCTGTTTACCTTCATGAAGCATATCATGACAGCGGATTTATATGCCGGTCAGTGTGTTGGCATGAAATAGATAGATATATCGGGGACGGGTGCTTGAAGAATTTGTTCATTAGTGTTTTACAGCTTTGACAAACCCTTGAAGTCATAACAATGTCCAGTCACACTCATAGCATCAAGCATGGGTACCTAGACGATTAGGACTTTTACATCGAAAAATAATGCGAATACAATTATCCTGTCCATCCGACTATATGTCGTGCAATTTGTAGACTGCTCATTTTCTACGATCCAGACGTTTTTTTATTTTCTATGAGTCAGGTTCAAAAAAGTGAATTTATATTGGGTCACCCGAAACAATCTCATTTAAATATCTACTGTAACTATTTTCAAGTTTGGAAGTAGCTGACTGGTGATTTCAATAGAGTCTGTGAGCATCAGTCAACAAATGTGGAAACCATCTTGCATAAACCTTGACGACATTTAAATGATACTTAAATATATTAAAAACAGCAAACGAACTAATGTCTATGATAACAGAAACATTCCAGTGGGTATCGAGCATCTTCAGCAATTGCTTCTTTCATAGAAGCCACATCCTGCTCACGTATGGCACACAACGGGCACCCAGAGTATGGATCATCTTCAATGGATTCGCAACCATGTTCAGAACAATGAAACTACTTCATAATTGTAGAATTCAGCTGAGGTTTACATCCGTAAGCTGTATTTAAGTCAGCACCGTTCCGGTGGCCTAGTGATTAGAGCGTCCGCCTCGGATGAGGGAGGTTGCGGGTTCCAACCGCGGCCGAGACATACCAAAGACTTATAAAAATGGTACTATCAGCTGCCTCGCTACGCGTTCAGCATTAATAGGTCAGAGTTAGGACTGGTCGGCCTGGTGTCAGGATAATGTGACTGGGTAGGACATCGTGATACATGTCTGCGGCATTATGCCCCAGTGCTAGATATCACTATAACATGTCACTGTATACCTGGAAGCGATATGACTGACTGAACAATTGTTAAAGCTACCTTAATAATCTCTCTCTCTCTCTCTCTCTCTCTCTCTCTCTCTCTCTCTCTCACACACACATACACACACACACACACACATTTAAGTCAGCCATGATATCAGTCCTCTCCATGCCTCCGTCCCACCGATTCTCTTCACTCAACCCCATCCGAGAGACAGTGACCCAAAGGTCATAAAACAAAGTGTCAATCATGCATGTTTTTGCTACCGATGCATGTACGATGTTTGGTCAGAAAATATTGTAAAGTATTATCGTTATTCCTCCCCAGTAACCCAAAGGGTAAGTGTCAGTAATGACTAATCTCCTCCTTTTGCAGGTGGTCACCACATGATGTCAAATCCCTAAAGTTTCTTTTTAATTGAAATGTTTGCCACTCCATATATTATGTGTCGTTTACTTATGAATACATGAACAACGTCTGGTCAAGATCATTTTAAATGCCACCTTTCATTCATCACTGGACACAAAATCACTCCAAAACAGGAAATAAAACCGGGCCCAATTACACCCTTGACGAACTCTACATTTACAATCTAACATTAAGCCTTATGTTTTGTTCTAACAGTTTTACGACTCATCTTGATGCCCAAAGCATACAAACTTTTGATCATACACAACATCTTTCTGCAAATATTGTTTCGATATGATTCGTATCAAAGTCCTTCTTAACTTATAAATGTACTGCCATCCTAGACTCTACATATAGAAATTAAAACCTCCCATTTTCTTCGTTAAACATGTTTGTCTGAAAAACAAAAATAGAATCTATAACTGAACTATCCGCATTAAACTCAGCATGTGCTAATAATATTCTACTAAAGTAAATTGTCCCGCGGTATCAATATTTCATTTCAAATCATTGTGAAGAATGTAATGCATGTATCTGATAAAGTTATTCCAAGATTATTATGTTTTTGTCATTCTTTTAGGAATGCAACATGAGATATAAAATATTTTGTGCATGAGACAAATTCACTTGATAATCCATCTTCAGCTTGCATTCTGCTTAATTTAAAATAGTGTGCTCTTAAAACCGCAGCTGTTGCAAACTATGAATTGGGAATTAATTAGTAATATTATAATTGCAAATTTCAGAAAGATTTTAGTCATGGTTAGGTAGTAAATTCCGAATACATTCCACAAAACTGGAGTCAACCTCTTTTCTAGTAGCATTCAAACAAAATATATATAGAGAATTCATCACTCTTTGAGTATTGTATTTGGACGGACATTTGGAGAATACTTGTACAACATCCAGAAACATTGTAGAAATTTCAGATTTACAATCGAACGTTTGGTATGATATCATACTTATCATACCAATCGGACTTCGGATATGTTGTCTTATCTAATCGGACTTCGGATATGTTGTCGTGTCCATTGGAAAATCATTTGCAATAGAGCTCAACATATCCATAAACATGTCTATCCTGATTTTTGTTAGTATCTAATTTATCCAAAAAGTCCTGATAAATGTATTAGCACAAGCGACACCCAGTTAATCGGTAAGAAGGTTCATTTTGTCATAGTTCTGTTTACAATGCATATATGATTTACTACGAATATATCCACTAGACGAAAATGGCTCTCATGAACATGAAATTATACCATCATTTAATCAGCTAAACTCCTTCCTTTATTTAAAAGGCAGGTCAAATCTCCATACTCTCCCCAGCATTCGAACAATCATAATATGAATACCATATGTACATCACAGATTCAGAAATGTTATATCGAACTCATTAAACTCAATATCTCTCTCTCTTTTTAAATAGTAATCATCAGTTAAATAGTATGCAGTATCACATGACGGAATAAAAATATTATGATTGTAAAATCATCAAAACAGCATGTTCTGGAATTTAAGTCTTCCTTTATTGAGCAGTAAATCTCGTCATCAATGCCAATACTGAAAACATATATAATATTCATTTGCATATCATCAATATCGTGTGTAGTCCGATGATACTGGAAAGGTGAAAAATGTACAACCCAAAGTAACTTCTTTCTCAGCTCCATATAACTCCTGAATATAACAAAAATATAATTCTTATATAAAGGGTGCACATGATACATGTATAAAGCATACACATGATACATGTATAAACCATACACATGATTCATGTATAAAGCATACACATGATACATGTATAAAGCATACACATGATATAAAGCATACACATGATACATGTATAAAGCATACACATGATACATGTATAAAGGGTACACATGATACATGTATAAAATATACACGTGATAAATGTATAAAGCATGCACGTGCTACATGTACAGAACATACACGTGATAAATGTATAAAGCATACACGTGCTACATGTATAAAGCATACACGTGATAAATGTATAAAGCATACACATGATACATGTATAAAGTATACACGTGATAAATGTATAAAGCATACACTTGATACATGTACAGAGCATACACATGATACATGTATAAAGCATACACATGATACATGTATAAAGTATACACATGATACATGTATAAAGCATACACATGATAAATTTATAAAGCATACACATGATACATGTATAAAGTATACACGTGATAAATGTATAAAGCATACACATGATAAATTTATAAAGCATACACATGATACATGTATAAAGTATACACGTGCTACATGTATAAAGCATACACATGATAAATTTATAAAGCATACACATGATACATGTATAAAGTATACACGTGATAAATGTATAAAGCATGCACGTGTAACATGTGCAGAACATACACGGGATACGTGTGTAAAGCATGGACGTGCAACATGTACAAAGCATACACGTGATACATGTATAAAGCATACACATGCTACATGTACAGAATATTAAAAAACTACACAGGTAAGTTCCAATAAGTAATGACACAACTACGACTGCAAGAGCCAATTGCGAATGCGATAAACTTGCTGTGAATTAAAATACAAACGATCTACCTTAAACGGACATTTCACAAATAAAATAAAAACATTTTCAACTTTTCTATTTGGACAAGTACACTTTCACTGTACAAATATGATTCATCAAAGCATTCTAGGAGACAGTAGCACTCTATATATATACATCCTGAGCAATGCAGATCTCTGAAAATCAAGCGTCGTCTTCTTCTCCTGTATAGACTGCAATTTATATTTGTCCTGTGAGGCGTGAGGAAACTAGATGCCAATGCGAGAATTCGATCCTATAAATTAAAGTTTCAGAGACAAACCTCTAGACCGTTCAGAGATGAGCTGTGGCACTTTACACATCAATAAAATTGATACTGCAAATAGTGTATGCATGATAAATTTCCTTTTCGGACACAAAAGATGCACGTTGATTATTGTGGTAAATTATTTAGACCTTGATCCCATTGAACGATTTAGCAAAGACTACCACATTTTTTATAGCGCGATGTCATCGATAAATGGGCTTTTCTGTAAAGTTGAGACTGCAAAGCTTTTAATTTAAATCTCAGCTGTGATCATTCGTTTTCTTTCTTTGATTCTGTCTTGATGGTTCACTCGATAGCTGTCATTATACAAAGATGTAATGGACTTTCGAATGACCCAAAGGAATGCACTCTAGCTCGGACCATTGGCTCCTTCTATCAGATTTCAACAATGACACTGGTGCATAGGCATTTAGCTATATATATTGTCTAGATACTCCAGCACGTTGTACCAGGATAAAGTCTGTACCTGGATGAAGAATGTACCAGAAAAAGGATATACCAGGATGACGGATGTACTAGGATGAATTTTACGTTTCAAACTACAACGACTGACAAACAAATGCTGTCAGAAAGAATATCATGTGTTGTCAAAACGGATACCAAATGTAGTCAGAACATATAACAAATGATGTCAGAACATATAACAAATGCTGTCAGAACGGATACCACATGCAGTCAGAACATATAACAAATGGTGTCAGGAAAACAGCAAATGCTGTCAGAATGGATAGCAAATGCTGCCACAACATATAAAAAATGCTGTCAGAATGGATGCAATTGAAATCTTTCATTTGCTGTTAGGTGGCATTATCATTCTATACTGAACAGGACAATAGGCCATAATGATTCTTACTAACCATTGGAGTTAAACACAGCTTCAACAAGTCATAATTAACTGATATTACATGTATCACTTTAATGCGCATCTTTCTTGTTAAAGCACTTTTTATTTGATATAGACAATAGACATGTTTCGTTTAGCAGATCATTATCTCATCATTATTATATGCACCGAGTTAATCTCAGAGTTGAGTCGCGTGTATAAAAATAGCTAAATACATCTTTTGATGAAATATTTTCCTCGAGTGTAATTCGTTTTAATGATTAAGACGAAACATAATTTTTTCTAAATGTATGCGATTAAGTATTATATCAAAATGTTCAAACTTTATTTTTCACAAACATTTAACTAGATCATCTGTCCGATATTCAAACTGTTCTACTTTTAAGAAAAGTAATATAAAAAAGACAAATGCCACGAACACAATGTGTAACAATTTTCTCTTATTCTGCATGTTGTATTTTTCCTATAGAGAAGTGTTCATGAAAACCAGTGTCTTTGTGACTTAAATGCCAATGGTGGTTTATAATACAATCAGTGTCTTTACATGGTGTGCTCTATATAATAAACCAAAACAGTACATAATATCTCAACGCATTCTATTAATTAAACTGGCAAAGCTCATACTTGGTTTTGAGACTTATTTTATGACAAAATGCGACATTGGACGCGGAAAACTAGCTTACTTCGTCTTTTGGATGCTAGCCAAACATGTAAACCTGCTTGCTACCTCGAAATGTAGACTAAGCATAGCGAAGTTTCAATTTAGCATCACCTCCAGAACTTTTGCGATACTTACTCGAAATTTGAGAAATCAGTTTAAGAGCTCAAGATAAAAACTCAATGTTTCCCTTTACCTTCATTTATGCATCCGAGATCCGAAAAGTTTTAATTTGACACCCCCCCCCCCCCGGTTTTGACACCAGTTTGTTTTAAACTTAATCTGATACACACACACACACTCTCTCTCTCTCTCTCTCTCTCTCACACACACACACACACACACACACACAAGTTCTGATACCAACATGGATATTTTTACACTCATTCTTGAACTTCTAGGGAATACACTGAAATTTGGAAATCAGAAATAATAAATGATAGGTTTTAGATAGTATGTCATAATTTCATAATAATCGATAGGTTTGAGGATAGCATGTCATAATTGTATAATAATCGATAGGTTTGAGATAGTATGTCTTAATTTCATAATAATTGGCAGGTTTGAGATAGTAAGTCATAATTTCATAATAATGGATAGGTTTAAGATAATTTATCATAATTATCATAATAATCGATAGGTTTGAGATATCATGTCATAATTTTATAAGAATCGATAGGTTTGAGATAGTATGTCATAATTTCATAATAATTGATAGGTTTGAGATAGCATGTAATAATTTCATAATAATCGATATGTTTGAGATAGTATGTCATAATTTCATAACAATTTATAGGTTTTAGATAGGATGTCATAATTTCGAGATACTTTCTCAAAATTACGAAACATTACACTTACATAGTTGGTATCCAAACTATCGGCCTCATTGTTGTCCAGACGGTTCTGGTTTATCGGTTACAATCTCATGATATGACGCAGAAAACTTTATATATTTATATAAAGAATTCCTCCATAGAATCCAGGGATAGCACTTTTAGTTCTGTCAGGTGTTTATTTATAATTCTATATAATTAATTCTTATATATCTTGATTTATTTCATGGGCATCCAAAATTACTGTAGATACATGAGAATTAGTTACTAGGTCGTCATGCGAGTGTGTCTGCTACATTCGAGTGCATATAACACTGATTGAGTAACATCATTTTTTTGGTGATGTGTGCTCAGTCGTGCGGGAAAATGATCTCGTGTGTGCAGCCAAGGCGATGGGTGCCGTTTGCCCACGTACCTGGGTTCGAATCTCCGTAGAGTACGAATTAAAATTCTCTAACCTGTATGATAGTATTTTTTGTATTAATATATATATATATATATATATATATATATATATATATATATATATATATATATATATATATATATATATAGAGAGAGAGAGAGAGAGAGAGAGAGAGATATATATATATATATATATATATATATATATATATATATATATATATATATATATATATATATATATATATATATATATATATATATATACGTGTGTGTGTGTGTATTCCTGCACCCCTCATGTGTTTTTGATAATATTTTGTAAAACAATTGTTAACATATAGTTATAATACTGCGTGATATTTGTTATCATTTTTATAACTATTTCGAATTATAAGTATCGAATGATGCTTTACAGGATTCATCAAGTCTTAAAGCTTGAAAATCGATTACACACTGTACAAACGGCCGACGGAAACAAATTCGGTTCTTGGTGCAGTGTGTAATCAATTTTCAAGCTTCATGACTTCACCAATCCTGTAAGAAAGTGAAGTCAGTTATTAAATGATCTTCGTCAACCTTTTCTTACTCACAGTGGAAATCAACATCATATATTGAAGACACACAAACTTACCTTTGCAAAAGCAGATAAGGAATAGAAAAAAGTATCTCGACAAGTAATTGTAGAATCGTGTTCTCTATTCGTGACACTAATGTGATCATGCAAAAATAACTATTTCAATTTGCAACGGTGAAGAACAGAATATTTACAGAAGAATCGCCACACGTCGATAAGTGTTCATGAAAATTTTCAAATGTCGGTTACCTGAGAATAACCAGTGCGTCCTATCGTATGACAAAAGCTAAACTACAGCTGACACGATGCATGTTGCCGTGTGTCCCGATGATTGCATTAATTCAAACTAAAATATGCTTTAACTTTCTGCCAAATAATTGGGTCATAAATGATTCTGAGTTCTCAACCAATGTCTCCTGCTTGTTTCATGTCCTAGTTAATTTCATTGTAAGATATGAACATAAACACCGGAAACATTGCAAGACAAGCAAACAGTCTGTACAGTGACTATAAGTGCGTTGGGAAAAGAACCGAGAGCACAGTACGTTTGTTTTTTATCTTACATGTAATGATTCCATAGCATCGGTCAGCTTTTCCTTACAAACGGTACACGTTTATGCATTCTGAACGTGTATTTAAATAGGAAATCCATGCTAAACCCACAATAACAATAATAGGTAACACAGTAAAAAAAAAATTTTTGCTTTGTAACTGACTTATCTAAGGGTATGGTGTGGCTTTTTTTGACATGTAGATACATGGTATTAACGAAATCAGATCGGCAAACCATACAGATGTGGCATTCAACATACACGGGGAAAGATCAAGAGACGACTTATGAGGATATGACTGAAGTTGAAGAGGAAGTTAGTTTAGTTTAAATATAATTTCATTGCGACACTAATGGAATATAAATACATTGGCTGTCGGTGAAATGTGGAAGGACAAAAATGGTAGCCCCAAATGAAAGATTGGTCTTTCAGTGCATGTCTTCGACATATAATCTATCCCGCATAGTGCCTCGGTTCGTTTGTATCTTCGAACTGTTTTTTTTTTTTTTTTTTTTTGTAAGTCAGTATTAATTTTTCATATAAACAAGCGAAGAATGATGTCGTTGATCTGAGCAACAACAGCCATTACTAACCGAAGATGTAATTTTTTTTTAGGTAAGTGTAGACTCCTATGGCAGTGAGAAGATTAAGGATAGGCGCAGAAAATAAGTTCTAAATCCGGTACCTTGTGATCCCCATCTCATACAATTCAATGTGACGATTGTTTAGCCTTTTTTAGTTGAAAATACAGGTTCAAGATTCACACTTACATGAGCAAAACAAACTTCGATTCTTATAAAAAGAGTTGTGTTGCCGCAGGGAGTGTTTAGTGGGTTTCGATCTCATGGTCAGCTCTTGATAGCAGGACAATTTCGTTTACAAAGCACACGGTTGATTGAACTTTAGAGAGAAAAGTTAATGTATCAGAGCACACGGTTGATTTAACGTTGGAGAGAAGAAAAAAAAAACAATGTAGCAATTATTTGATTGATTAGTATCATTCATTAGGTCTAATATTATGACGGGATCTTCTAGTTTTCCTTTGGTTTTCCTACTTGTTCACAATTCCAAATATGCCGGTGTCTAGTGGCTTTTCCGTTAGTTTCCCCCATCAGTATGAATTGCTAACTTTTACCCATCTGCATGAATTCCATTAAACATTTCAAGTAACGTTTCTCATTGTAATCATAGTGTGATTGTAAAACAGTATATTTAGGCATGTAAGTCTTGATTGTACTAACTGATCTAACTTTACGTTAATAAAGAAATTTTAATTGAAGAGGCATCTTATATTTATCTCACTTTATAATCTAATATATGATCGAGGGATAATCCCAGATCCGTGACAGATATGGGATACATTGATAATGCCAGACGCATGGCGATATAAGAAATAAGGCCAATATGTTTATAAAAATAGGACCAGGAGCAAAGTCACATTTATAGACCAAGAATATGGCTTATCTGTCGAGGAAAACTTTGTAGTTTTATCCTTAATAACTGACTGACAACTTGGGTTTAAGCTTAATCTCAATTGAATGATTCAAGGCATGATTTAAATCATGTTACTGGACAGACGATCATTTAATTACTGGACAGATGATCATTTAATGAATTCCATATAACAATCTAAGAATCGTTATCTCTAAACTTAGAACACCAATAACTATTCACCATTTAAGTAGAGACTGATGGGGGGGGGGGGCTAGTGGTCGAAAACGGCCACCGTTACGGATCATTGATGTCTCGCCTCTGTCTGTGTGGGTTTGACTCTTGGGCTAAGACAGTGTGGGTATGTGAGAAAGCTATCCAGCAACTTCCCATGGGTCGGTGGTTCTTCCCGAGTTTTACCGGGATTCTTCCTATATCAGTTATAATGGCCGCCATGTAAAGCTTCTCGTGTGCTGAACAATGACCATTTAAGTAAGATGGACAACACCCTAAAGAGGAAATGATGTTATAAAAAATGACCTGGGTGATGAACTCCAATAAATGATTGATCTTCACAGCAAGAGACCACATATTTTAATATAGTGTCTGTATAACTGTATAACTCCCTTGATAAAGGAATTAATTAATCCAAATATTATTAGAGTTATTACGGTAAAGTTCAATTCGCTAGTTCAACTTTACCTTATGATTCTTTGGTTGATTACAACGCGGACCAAAGTGTCACACAAAACACGTGGCAATTAATAAAACATATGTAACAGGAATGTCCAAAAATGACTTGCAAGTTCTGAGTCAAATTATGTATGAAACTGTTTAACACAAATTAGCATGAACATATGTGCTACAACAATACACGGTTTATATTTACATATGTTACCTGTAAAAGAGGACAATATTTCATTTTGTTAAACGCATGTTCGTCTGTTTATTACATAGTTTTTATTTTCACCATCTGTTACGGCGTCACATGATGGAATACATATTTTATATCGTATCCCAACATTTTATAAGAAAATATACATGTGGTGAAACTTTAAAGTTACACAAGTTCATGTGTTGTGATGTGATTTGGATCTTTAACGTAGCTTTAACAATTTTTCAGTCATAACGCTACGACGTCTACAATGTGGCAGTTTACAGTGATATCTAGCACTGTGGCGTCATGACGCAGACATTTAGCATGATGTCCCACCCAGTCACATTATTCTGACACCAGGCCAACCAGTCCTAACACTAACCTCTTAATGCTGAGCGCCAAGCAAGGCAGCTGTTAGTACCATTTTTGTAAGTCTTTGGTTTGACTCGGCCGGGGATCGAACCCACGACCTCCCGCATCCGAGGCCGCCGGAGCGGTCCACAAGTTTATGTGTTTCATCTAGACGTAGTAGTACTGGATGAATGATGATAAAACTGAAGCCATCCTGACGACCAAGCAAAGACTTTCCTATTCACATACATTACCATTTAACAATTAGTGTCTGCAATACCAACACTGAATTTATACAGCCAGTACGAAACCTATGTGTCAGACTCGGGAGTTTAGTTATCACTTCACCAACATGTAAGGCTGCATGTCTGGAGCTGAAAAGCATCAGCTCCAGTTGCAATTTTCTTTCGGTTGATGCCACTAAAACACTTGTGTTCCTAAGTACTTTCAAGACTGGAATATTGTAAGTCACATCTATCTGGTTCTTCTCAGTATCTACTACAGAAACTTCAAAAGGTTCCAAACATGGCTGCTGGGATCATCCTAAGTTAGTGTCCAAAGACATGTGCACACCTTCCCACCGCTTTGTAACCTTCACTGGATACTCTGTTGATCCGGAATGACACACAACCTAGTTTCACTACATTACATTTCGTTGAACGTGGAACGAATGCCCATAGATCTTAGACACAAGAACACTGTGATCTTATTCAAGAGTGTTCTTAAAACTCACCTATTTGAACTAAAAAGGAACATACTTAAAGCCTTAATTTCTATTAGCATGTTTTTGTTTTGTCATTTATTGGTGCTTGTTTTTGTAATCTTGTCCTTGTATATGTTTGTATACGTTATCAGATATTGTAAATCGTTCAGAACTTCAAAAGATTTGGCGCTGTACTAAATCCATACTCTTCTTCTTCTTCTTCTTCTTCTTCTTATTATTATTATTATTATTATGATTATTATTATTATTATTATTAGTAGTAGTAGTAGTAGTAGTAGTAGTAGCAGTAATAGTAGTAGTAGTAGTAGTAGTAGTAGCAGCAGTAGTAGCAGTAGTAGTAGCAGTAATGCAGTATCTGTAACATATGTATGCAAGTCGTCATTGCAGGAAAAGCAGTGTCAACCATAACGATATTTTTGGCACATCCTGGAACTCAAATATTGATCAGTCCAGTTGAGATTATCAGTTTTGAGTCAGCACAATGCACGCCTGTAATGAAATTTTCGGTTGGCACAATTTAAGAAATATCGTGAAGAAAAACAGCGGGAAGGGATACAATCCAAATGCATCACATTTTCTGTCTAGATTACTTGAATTTGATACAATAGAGGTCTACATATTACATCTTATCCAGACATCGTCCCCTTTTCTTGTTGACTAGAGATAGTTTGTGTTTGTAAAAGCGAGCCACACCATTGCATTTGGTTTGTAATAGTAGTCTTAGTAGAAGTAGTAGTAGTTACAGCAGCAACATTAGTAGTAGTAGTAATTCCAGTATTTTAAACAGGTAAAGAGAGTTTTAACAGTAAAAACAAAAACCGTTTAGGAGCATCGATACCATTTCCCTCAAACAAGCAAACCACGAGCTGAACAAAACACGACAATTACAATAGTAACAAATCGACAAATAACAAAATGGACAAACAAATCAAAGCAAAGAACGGTATAAAGATTAGACCTCTCAGACATATTCAATCACACCCAGGCAACACTAAGGAAAATGATTGATACTACGTCTAGTGCATTTGTTGCAATCAATTCGGAACGTTATTGATGCCCGTATAGGTTGTGAAATATCGTCGGGATTTCATGTAATAACGAGCTATAAACTTTCCTTGATTAATGAGGATGGACGGATATCCGCTATAGGGCTCAAAACAAAACCAGTCAAAACCATCGAACGCATTTCAAAATCTGCTACAGTAGAAGCAGAAAAAGTTGCTTTTACACGCTCTGCGTATACATTTTTAACAAGCTTGTTTACAATCCGGTCATTGCATGTAGGTATCAGTCAAATGAATTATGAGCTGTAACTTTCAGTTAAGTTAATTTCTAATGAAAAAGTACATGTAAATCAATAACCTCTAGATCTGCTGTCAAAGTAAATTTCATAAAATTCAAAAAAGAGTTCTATATATAAACACATTAAATCATACATGTATGAAATCAGTAATTTGCCTACAACAAACTATTTAATTTTTTTATATTCCAAGCTCAGATTAAAAGTTGTTTCAAGCTTGACGTAACAATCTTCATCATTTAGGGTCGAAAATGTTCTGAAACCCACACCCTCGTCTCACCTGTTGTCTGTCTGTCCGTCAGTTAGTCTGTGACTATGTTTCCTAAATAAATGGGCAAAGTTCCTCTTAGTTTGGTAGTTTCCTCTGTATTACCAGAATAGCCATGAACACATACATCGTGATGACGCGATCGGTGCTTTAAGGGATAAAGATGAACATACCTGAAATCCTATTGAATTGAAACATTTATTTCAATACGGGAAGCGACACACACACACACACACGGATGTGGTTTGTGTGCATAATGATTGTGGGTAGATATAATGATAAAGGAACAGCATGTACGATCGATTCAAGTCAGTGTTGTACCTTGAATTGTCTGGGAGATAACTGATATCCCCAAAATTACCCTAAATATGGAGATCTGTTGCAATTTACGTACATCGTGGCAGCTTTTGTAGCTTGGCTTGGGAGACTGTCTACAGGTCCCACTCAAAGTCGATCCAAACATTAAAATCACGACCTAAAAAAGACCTAGTGTTAGGTGATTCTAATTTAAATATATGAAGAGTTTGTTGGTGTAAAATTTATTTATACTTTCATTGACAAAAATGTATTAAATAGGGCATGAAATAAAGTAGTACACAGAAAACACATATAATCAGCATAAATTTTCGTACTCGCATTAACATATATTACCAGTTTGAATTAATCCAGATTACCGTATTACATACATAATTGTCATACGGATGAACTCACTTATATATATATTTTATAGACATTTGGCAGGTAGTAAAACTGTTGTCGGAGCAATCAACGTAGCATACTGACAATGTGGTACAAGCGAGTATTGACTCCCTGTGAAATCTACCAGCTCTGCATTGACAATTACTAACACTTTATCGATTGAAATGTAAATTATCTTCTTTTCGATCATTGTGAAATATAAATCAAACTTATCCTTCGTTCGTCTAGTGGCCCACGAGATACTTGTATATAGACTGCGATATTTGGCAGTCAATCGAGAGACTCGGGGGACAGAACCCCTCGTATGCCACGCCGAAACAACAAAAAAGAAGGTAGAACGCAAACAAACGAAGAAAGAAAAAAAGAAAACCAACCAACCAAATAAAAATCACACGTAATTTATGATCGATTTTGTTTACATTAACACTGTATGGGAATATGTGATTATTCCTAGTAAAAATTAATGTAAAAGGTTTTCGGACATGGAAACAAATGGCTATACGAGCATATGTTGAAGAAAACAAAGCTAGCGCACGTGTGAAACAAACGTTATTTCATTTTTGTTCCCGCTTTAAAGTAGCGTGGACAGGAAATATGAGGACCGGAGTTACAGTGTAATTCAGTGGTTCCCAAACTTGTTAGGTTGACCGCCCCTTTGGCTATCCTCAGTGCCCCCTACCTTACCCCGTAAAAAGCATTTTTAAGCAATACTGCCCCCCCCCCCCTCCGCCGCTAATCACACCGCCCGGGCGGTACAGCCAATTTTTGGAACCACTCGTCTAATTTAATATCGAGTACATCAGCAACTTGTCTTATACCTGTCTTGTAAATTCAAAACGAACATTTAAGTCGTATCAAGTTTTACAGATGATGTGGCACTCAAGAGTTTGGCTTTTAAGATTGCTCTTCTGCTCAGAAATAAAAAATAACTAATGTTTAGTTTCGTACCAGGAGTTATATTAGACTTTTAACAATGGGTCTTCCCGCGTAAACTTTAAATTTCCTTTCGACAAACAAAAAAAAAACAAACAACGACTGCCACTCAAAACGTGGCAAAGAGAAAGGAGGTCTTAGATTTCATTGCTGCATTATAACATTTTCCTCGGTATTTGTTTCAGAAATACTATCAGTAAATTTTAGCTAGAGGCACACCGAGCTTCCGAAATTCCGTTAAATCACCGAAGTGTCATATCCCTATCACTTACGTATATTTTAAGCTAACAACAGAATTATATAAAATAAAGAAACAACATTATAAGTATCTAATTTTCCAATTTCTCTACAAAGTATATATGCCCTATGACTTATTTTTATACCTGTGTACAGTCATCGGAATCGTCAGAATTATATGAAAATATATCGCGCACATATTGAGAATGGTTTGCACCCCCACCCCAATTCCTTACTAAGTCATTTGTGCGCTTAATAACTTCCATTATTTCTTGCATGTTCAGTTTACATACAATCGTTAGTCTAGCCTGTGCGCGTAATACATCCTCAATGAATGATAAATGAATTCGGTAAGCAATATGTCCTGTTTCAATACAGAAATACCGGAAAAGGATCCTATTTTAGTTTTTATTTAACCCGTTACCATGTCATGTGGCATATTCCATCAGATCATGTGCTTTCCTTATTTAGCAGCCCCAATGTTTTGACAGTGACTCTAATACGTACTGCCTCCTGGATCTAATTAACCCCATTTTCCACCCCAGCGCTACATGGGAGCCGCAGATATTCAGTGGATCGTGCCCAATCCTGCCCGGGAACGCAATAATTAGGATCCACGATAAATTATGAACAACTGCATCATGTATATTTTCCTGGGAATAACATAGAATAACGTAACAGACAAACTTTACATGTTCCCTTTATTTCAAATTACTTTTAAATCCTAAAAAAATATATACAAATAATACGAACTAGTCACGAACTGCGTTCATACTTATTTGACGTTCATTTATAAGGATCAGATAAATATTTTGTTACATTAATACAAACAAGTATGAGCCAATTACCTAAAATTGGTTTCACAATATAAATAAAAATCTGACATCTTTTGACAGTTGATGAATTCCCATCGTTTAGCTCATTATTAAGTAGACCGTGCCTTTGAAGCTAATTGAATAGCTCTGCAAGCTGAAAACACACTTGGGGCGTTTAGTGGCTTATTCATTAGTGTCAATATTCCCTGACAACCAATAAATATTCAAATTGTCAAAACGTGCACTAATTTCCTGTATTGAAACGTACAACATTCTGATATTTGACTTAAGTTTAACTGATCTAGCGGGTGAACAACAATACAGATATTTATCTATCTTTATATCTATATTTGGAGAGACACAGACACACAGAGAGATAGACAACTGAGGGAGAGAGACAGATGGGGGAAACGATTTCTCTGGGGTTTAAGTTCGATAACCTTTACTGTCTCTTGTTTTATCTGTATGGAAATTATAAATTGAAGAAATAAAAACTAACTTTAAATATGACAATAACCATCTCCAATCAGATAGCATGATTTGTCCAGTTGTTTATTTTTTTAATTAAGTGTGTGTGTGTGTGTGTGTGTGTGTGTGTGAGAGAGAGAGAGAGAGAGAGAGAGAGAGAGAGAGAGAGAGAATACTAAGCACATAGAAAAGAACGTATATAATCCTCACTGCTGACAATGATGCATTTAGTAAGTGGAATAGGCCTGACAACCATGTAGATACTAACTGGAATAGACCTACCAATGATATAGATAATACGTTGACAACAACAAAAACAATGACAATGATGCAGATATCAAGGCGAATAAGCCAAACAATAATAGAAATAATAAATTGAAAAAATATGACTATAATGTAGAGAATAAAGCAAAATGACCTAACAATGATGTAGATAATAAGGCGAATAGACCTGACAATAATGTAGATAATAAGTGGAATAAACTTGACAATGACGTAAATAATAAGGGAAATTGGCCTGACGATAATGCTGATAATAAGAGAAACTGGTCTGATAATGATCTAGATAATAATTGTAATAACTGGAATATGTCGGACAGTAATCTGTATATTAAGGCAAATATATGTTCGATAATGGGACTCTCTCTCTCTCTCTCTCTCTCTCTCTCTCTCTCTCTCTCTCTCTCATGTGAATACGATCAGGAGTCATAACGATCGGGCATATACGAATAACCATACGTGCCTTCCTTCAGTGACTAATAGGTTGTTATGTACACGTTCAACATACTGCCTGTGAATCCTTTTAACAAGTTGAATATCCTCCTGTTCTTAATGTGATTAAACACTTAAGGCAAGGTGAAATTATTTCCAACTTTTGTTGACTTATTACCCTATACAAATATAACTTTTGATTTCAATATACGTTAAGGTCTCTGCATAGCTTTGTCTACATACATTGTACAGGGTTGCCATGTGTAGAACAAATGCCTGGCTATGTACGCTACAAACACAAACCTAAAATCATCGCCATGATTATTTATTTATCAGTAGAATAATCAACACAGTAGTAGGCAATATACTTGCCAACGACTACTCTCTCTCTCTCTCTCTCTCTCTCTCTCTCTCTCTCTCTCCAGCGATAGGGGAAAACTACGTTGTACACACATGCAGTTGGGAATCATTAAACATGTATAGCATGGCTGCATCTGTTGTGTATAAACTATGTCCAGCTAAACGTTTCTCAGATTCACGTTGAATCCACGTTCGCGCGCGAGCGTGTGTATGCGTGTGTGTGTGTGTGTGTGTGCGTGTGCGTGTGTGTGTGTGTGACACTGTGGAGAGAGAGAGAGAGGAAATCATTACTTACACGAAGATAAGATTATACCATTTTAGCTATGTACATAGACTTTAAGGCAATATCTAAGTGACCATTATTGTACAAATATACTGAATAATAATTATTCAAATTTTAAAGTTTAAAAAGTAATTGACACAAATACACAAAAATAGCTATATAGGAAAACAATTAGCTATATAAAAGGACAATTAAGCATACAAGAGGTCAATATAATTAAAACGGTAAATGTATGGACTATCTTTGCCGACCGTTTCAGTGTGATAATGATTCATTTAACACAAAAAGTAAACTTACCGATTTCCCATTCGGAGAATTTCCTAGAATCATGAAAAATATATCCAGATAACTTATTCTTTGATTTATTCACTGCAAGCATTGCTGAATATGTTCCTGGAAATAACTTTCGCTACACAATACACACCGAGAAACCATGGTTTTCAAACTATATCATTATTCCGCATATGCAAAAAGGTGATGGATATACACCAGAAGTCATCAAAATCCATACCGATTTAAATGTTGGATATTCCCTATCGCTGTCACATTCTCATTCCGTCTTTTCGTTCATTAAAGTTCCGTAACAATACTTGACTCTAAGTGCACTAATCTTTCTTTCCCGAGACTTGGCTTTTATCTCCACGATCTCTGATTGTTCTAACCCTGTCTTCTTCACCAGTGGCTAGCACGAGCGAGCCCTGTTGTTCACTGACTATAGAGTTGTAACCTAAATCAATATATTGATGCGTGAGTTTGGCGATCGTGGCTATACAGCAGCAGCTTGTGTGCCGCTTAAGACTCTCTCCTTGAATAAAAGTAGTCACCAAGTAAGACGAACTAAATGAAGTACAATTCTTATCCTACTCAAACTATAGCTTCGAAAAGTAGTTTTTGTATAAAAGATTTGGTTCACCAACTGCGCGCTTAGATTATATTCAACAGAACAATGGAAGTTCTACCATAGGTGCTTTTTTCGTGTCTGATTGAGAAATATTATTACTTAAGACAGTCATAGCCTCGCAAGCTTCAACATGGCAGCTGAGGAAAAGAGGAGATTAATTCTTTATCCATATTGTAAGAAGGCCAACCACCATTTTCCCTAAGCATTAAATCAAGGAATGCGCAAGACGAATGTATTTATAGACCATTTCATCTAGCAATAAGAACGCACACTTCTCGCTCCTCGTACAAGGCAAATACGCAAGGTACTAGGAAAGTTATTGTTGTATCGTATGTACCGTGTTACGAACGTTCTGCAAGGTCTGAACTGCTACATTATGCTGATTGTGAATGCACCGACAAGTCTGCTTTATACGGGGTAGGAGACCTTGATCTTTAATGCTGACTCTGATATACCCGCAAGTTAGTTCTGCAGACAGAAGTCAATACATATAGCGTGGAATTATCTGGTTGAATAGACACAGTGAATACAGATTTGCAAATCTTATCTATGTTTATTGCATTTAACTGGTGTTAAGCAAATACACTGATATGATCTTCATTATCTCGACTGTTTTTTTTTTTTTATCGTCGTCGGCTGCTGTGTATTAAACATTTCTCCGAAAGATATAGTAACTTTCAAAAAGAGCATGACTCTTGCTGATGATGTTTACGGCTAACAGCGATATGCTTAACGCACGCAAGAAATGTTACATTTAAAATGTTGTGAAATCTTTCCGTTTAGTACAAGTCATTAAATGATCCAAACCCATCTGTAAATTTTTAAGAATCTCTCTCTCTCTCTCTCTCTCAGTTTAAATGCATTATTATCCTGTACATAACATTTTCATTGTTGAACGTTACATTTTATTTATTAATAAGAAAAAGCAGTAAAAAAATTCATAGTGTATCATTACATTCCAAGTCTTTTACGAAAAACACAGTTTAGATATGTCTCTCCAAGGGATGCAACTCTTGGTTCTTGTACCAGCCTTAAACTTTACGCACATTTATAAACGTGTTTGGGGCCTTTGAATCGTCTTATCCTCATTATCTCAATTAGATTTCCCATTTTGACGGCTACCAACCTTTAGGTGGTATTTACGTATTCCTAAGGCAAAGCCTCTCTCTCTCTCTCTCTCTCTCTCTCTCGTATACTTTCTGTCTAGCGGATTTAAGTTTTTACCTACCTACTTATTTACTTGCTTATTTATTCTCATCCCCGTTTGGATAGTATCGCATGAAGAAGGTTTTGCAAGTGTACAACAGCATAATTGATTATGACAGTAACACAGGTCGGAATGTATTGGAACACAGTTTAATTGAGTGAACAATCTATATACTCTGTGTTTTAAATCATGTAATTTATCGTCTTACTAAATATCGTAAACTTTATTATTTATTGGAAACATCGAAATATTTATTTTATGGATGCAATAAAAACTGATCCTTTCTCAAGCACATTCTTGTATTTTATTAGGAATAATTGTCTACGTGTGGAAAATTCTAATTACACAGACGAAAGTATTATTTTAGGTGAAAGTATTTAATGAAGTATTTAATGACATATTTTGGTGGAATAGATTTTGGTGGGATAGATTTTGGTGGCATAGATTTTGGTGGGGTAGATTTTGGTGCGATAGGTTTTGGTGGGATAGATTTTGCTGGGATAAATTTTGGTGGGATAGGTTTTGGTGGGATAGGTTTAGGTGCCACATTATTGATCAATTCGGAGTACACGTTCACATGTACTTAGATTCATTGTCTGATATTGATTTTGTCAATAGTCTTCTGGGAATGATGTCCCAAGACTTGCTAACTCTTATTAGTTATATGATTACTGCTTGAGAATATTTGTATATGCTCATAACGGACATCCTTGTAGAAAATTATAAATAAATTTACAGTATTCCAATATTGACAACGCAATTTGTATTAAGATGGTCTTAGTATTTATGTCTTTAAGATTATCGATCACCATGAATGAGCTTTACCATGTCTTTAAACATGCGGTATAAACCGAGAACCGTTCTTTCGTTTGATGCCAACCACAAGGATGCCGTCAGCACCATTATGCTGCTAAATTCTTTGCGAAAAAATACAGCTCAGATAGTATGCCTGTGTATATATTTATTTAACTTTTAGCTGTGTCTTACATAAGTGCTCGTTTGAAAAGAAATTTATCAAACGAGTACAATCGTTTAAATTTCTTTCGATTACATTATACAGCTGTGTCTATATTTTGCTATCATTAGTGAGCAAAGGATTTCAACTGTTCGATGAATTTCATAGATTTCCTTTGAAATGGGCAGCAATGTAAGATTATGCTATCAGATGACGATAAAGGCCGATTTTATTTGGTCAGACCGCTGAGTAGTGAAGTGAAACGATCTTGAATTGCATTAGGATGCCTCGGTAGTTAAGATTCACTTTTGCAAAACTTTTTGACCTCATTTGTGATACACCTGTTACATATTTGAAAGGTATGATATGGGCTCATTTATGTGTAAATAATACGGCAATCATTTTATAATTTGTTTAGTGTACGTTATTTAATTTATAATACATTTTAGATATAAAAATTCATACTTAAGAAGATTTTAATCTTAAGGTGTAGCTCTGTTTAGTAGTTGCTGCTGTTGTTGTTATTCTTTTGACGTTGAACAGGAAAAAAGCTGTTTATAAAACAGCTTTAAAACGCAAGGAAGTCTGAATACGGAAATGGAAATTCTGACATTTTCGTGGGATTCCGAAATTTATTGTTATGCACGCTTTCATATAGTTTTGAAGGAAACTATACGTGTGTGTTTTCTAGAGCAATAATAATAATCAATACAGTCGAGCAATAATAATAATCAATACAGTCCCGCTGCAGTGTTTACATAACAATGGGTAAATGCCATGGAAATTATTTATATAAATCGAAATAAATTGTCACTGCAATCACTGAAAATCATTTATAAAACAATGAATAGATTCCCATGGAAATCACTGGAAAAGAAGCCACTTTGCTGTTATCTTTTTGCAATAAATTTCCGATGGCTCAGACGTTTGGTACTTGCGATGGATGTTAATGAGAAAGGGACTTTTCTTTTGATGAAGAATGTATCTGGAAATTTATTCTTGAGCTATTACATATACACTTTAATTTTGGTGTGCTTTCGTTGATATGCACGTTGGATTAAATTTGCATTAGAGATTGCAATAAAACTAGGGTATGTGCCATTTGTATTTATGTCTCCGTTTATTGTTTTGTTGGATTTTAGTGATTAGTTGTTTGACTGTGAGAAGACGCTGTTAGATATTTCACAGACCAGATAATCAGCCAATTTCTAGAAACTGACCTCATAATCTACAGTATGCACCATACTGTATGGTAGCATGGCTTAGTTTCGTACAATGAACCCTCCCTAACTTTTTCCAAAAAGGAATTCTCTGGGTATTTTTTTAAGGTATACGTTTTTATTAGTTTGATATGGGGTCAGAACATGATAAAATGTTTCCTTTTGGCATGAACCAAGCATTTCCCATCTTAATTGAAAGGTGTTGTATGGCTGTGCATTTCAGTGTGAGATATTCTTGACAGGGAATAATATTGGCCACTTCAAAACGTTATCGCGGTGTTATACGTCGAATACTTACAACATTAAAATCTTTCTTGCAATAATGTACAAGACAGCAATAGCTCATTCAAACAATATTGTTGTAATTCAATGCATTAATGATATTAGCAGATAAAACTAGCTATGAATACAGTCAAAGAGCGACTGTCACTTTTAATGAGTATTTTGGTATATGTCACTTTGATCAGTGAGCTGGTATATTTTTGTTTTAAAGAATGTGTTAGTATCTGTCTGTTTTAATCAGTGTATTTGTATCTTTCATTTATAATGAGTGTGTTGATATCTTTCATTTATAATGAGTGTGTTGATATCTGCCATTTATAATCGGTGTGTTGATATCTGTCATTTCTAATGAGTGTCTAGGTATATGTCTGTTTTGATAAGTGGGTTGATATCTGTCATTTATAATCAGTGTGTTGGTATTTGTCATTTATAATCAGTGTGTTGTTAGTTGTCATTTATAATCAGTGTGTGGGTATCTGTTCATTTATAATCAGTATGTTGGTATGTGTCATTTATAATCAGTGTCATGGTATGTGTCATTTATAGTCAGTTTCATTGTACCTGTCATTTGCAATCAGTGTGTTGTGTAATCAGTGTGTTGGTATCTGCCATTTAGAATCAGTGTACTGGTATCTGTCATTTATAATCAGTGTGCCAATCAGTGTGTTGTGTAATCAGTGTGTTGGTATCTGCCATTTAGAATCAGTGTACTGGTATCTGTCATTTATAATCAGTGTGCCAATCAGTGTGTTGTGTAATCAGTGTGTTGGTATCTGCCATTTAGAATTAGTGTACTGGTATCTGTCATTTATAATCAGTGTGCTGGTATCTATCTGTTTTCATAAGTTAGTTGATATCTTTTATTTATAATCAGTATGTTGATATATGTCATTTATAATCAGTGTGTTTGTATTTGTCATTTATAATCAGTGTGTTGATATCTGTCATTATGATCCGTGTTGGTATCGGTCTGTTTTCATAATGTGTTGATATCTGTCATTAATAAGCAGTGTGTAGGTGTCTGTCAATTATAATCACTTTGTTGGTATCTGTCATTTATAATCACTGTGTTGGTACGTGGCATTTATAATCAGTGTGTTCTTTTTTGTCATTTCTAACCAGTGCGATGGTATCTTATCATTTATAATAAGTGTGTTGGTATGTGGCATTTATAACCAGTGTGTTTGTATCTGTCATTTCGAACCTGTGTGTTGGTATCTGTCATTTATAATCAGTGTGTTGGTATGTTGCATTTATAATCGGTGTGTTTGTATCTGTCATTACTAACCAGTGTGTTGGTATCTGTCATTTATAATCAATGTGCTGGTATCTATCTGTTTTGATAAGTGTGTTGATATCTCTCATTCATGATTAGTGTGCTAGTATCTGTCTGTTTTAATAATTGTGTTAATATCTATCTTTTATAATCAGTGTGTTTGTATCTGTCATTTATAATCAGTGTGTTGGTATGTGGCATTTAGAATCAGTGTGTTTGTATCTGTCATTTCTAACCAGTGTGTTTGTATCTGTCATTTATAATAAGTGTCTAGGTATCTGTCTGTTTTTTATGTGATTTAATATCTGTCATTTATAATCAGTGTGTTTGAATCTGTCATTTATAATTGGTGTGTTGGTATCTGTTTGTTTTGATAAGTGTGTTGATATCTGTCCATTATGATCAGTGTGTTAGAATCTGTCATTTATAATCAGTGTTTTGGTATTTGTCATTCGTAATCAGTGTGTTTGGAATCTGTCATTTATAATTAATGTGCTGGTATCTGTTTGTTTTGATAAGTGTGTTGATATATGTCATTAATAAGCAGTGTGTATGTATGTGGCATTTATAATCAGTGTGTCTGTATCTCTCATTTCTAACCAGTGTGTTGGTATCTGTCATTTATAATCAATGTGCTGGTATCTGTATGTTTTCATAACTGTGTTGATATCTTTCATTTATAACCAGTTTGTTTGTATCTGTATGTTTTCATAAGTGTTGATATCTGTCATTTATAATCAGTGTGTTGGTATCTGTCATGTCTAATCAGTGCGTTAGTATCTATTATTTTTATTCCGTATGTTGGTATCTCTCTCTTTTAATTATTGTGTTTGCATCTGTCTGTTTTAATCTGTACGTTGGTATATGCCACTTTGAAGCAGTATGTTGGTATATGTCACTTTTAATCAGTACGTTGGTATATTGGTATATGTCACTTTTAATCAGTACGTTGGTATATGTCACTTTTAAGCAGTACGTTGGTATATGTCACTTTTAAGCAGTATGTTGGTATATGTCACTTTTAAGCAGTATGTTGGTATATGTCACTTTTAAGCAGTATGTTGGTACATGTCACTTTTAAGCAGTATGTTGGTATATGTCACGTTTAATCAGTACGTTGGTATATGTCACGTTTAATCAGTACGTTGGTATATGTCACTTTTAAGCAGTTCGTTGGTATATGTCATTTTAAGCAGTATGTTGGTATATGTCACTTTTAAGCAGTATGTTGGTACATGTCACTTTTAAGCAGTACGTTGGTATATTTCACTTTTAAGCAGTACATTGGTATATGTCACTTTTAAGCAGTACGTTGGTATATGTCACTTTTAAGCAGTATGTTCGTATATGTCACTTTTAAGCAGTACGTTGGTATATGTCACTTTCAATTTCTCGTGGCTTGCAAACAAAACTTGTATACCGTACATCAAGACTGGAGTTATTTAGATGTTTTCATTGACGTCCACTCTATATATTTTAGATGCACCGACTCGAAACAAATATATATGTCATTTACAATACAAAGCTACACATATTGGGGTTATGAAATGAATACCAGTAGGTGTACTTAGTAAATACAAAGCGGTGTACGTAATAAAAAAATGTATTCACGTAATTTTTCACGTCGCAAGAAAGAACTGATGTCATCGACGTATCCCCTACACTATATCAAGCTCTATTTTTCCCCACCTAAATTGAAGAAATGCTGAGTAGTATACAGTGTTTCACGAGAATTGAATGTTTACGTGTCAAAGTGATGTTTGCTGTCTTAAATCATAGTGACGTAACCTATTTGTTTGTGATGCGTCTATGTGATATCAAAGAGAATTTGTTTATATTCCATATGATAAAATTGACCAATCAGATTAGCGGAGAAAATGACAAAACATCTGACCTATCTATTATTGGTTCACCTAAGGTACAGACAGTAATACGGTCTAATAACTTGAACAGGCATTTGATTCCTCGTTACATATTGACTCCTCGGTAACTTTCAAAAGATGGACCTAATCCCTGCAGCAATTTTCAAAGAAATATTTATGGATGACAAGGAATATTGTACGATTTGTTTCCCTTGAGTGCCACGATGTGTATAAACTATGTTGTTTTCTATAAAAATGAAAAAGCTGAAACAGCAGATAAGCCTTTGTTATATATATTGCTCTAAGGAACTTCCCCAGGCCCTATATATATATATATATATATATATATATATATATATATATATATATATATATATATATATATATATCAACAACACTTGTATGCAGAGGTATGGTGTAACGCTATAAAATGGTTTATTTTTATTAATTAATGTATCGGACAGTATCTGTTCTATCCCGACCAGAGACTTTTCCATTTCTCTATTTACTATTTCGTTTCTTTCGTTTTTCTTTTAAATATAAATAAGTGGTGTGGTGTTAACAACGCTGTATAGACATTCATGTTGTACGTGAGTGTGTGTGGTGTTAGTATCACTATTTAGACATTGATGGATATATCATGCCGAGGAAGTGGAAGCTAAGTGTCTTTCCCAATGACACACCAAGATTGCATTCCCGGGCTCTGGCCGGGGAAGGTATCGTACTCGCGACCCTTAGATTACAAATCCGACGCTCAACCAATTGAGCGACCGTGTCTCCCATCCTTTACCCCAACTCCACCCAAGAAATTTAAATGGTGGGTGGCACTTGTACCATGTAAAAGTTAATTGAAAAAGATCATTTTAAACAATTTTATAAGGTCTTCACTCAAACTTAATTGGCACCGACAATTGTCGCATGGGACGTGTGCATCAATTTTAGGTCACAATGTCTTATCTGCTGTATCTGTTACAATATTATAAAACAATGGCTTTGCATGTTTTGGGGTATTATGCACATATATATTTCCATCGACATTAGACTAGAGCATGGATGATGATGAGAGAGAGAGAGAGAGAGAGAGAGAGAGAGAGAGAGAGAGACAGAGAGAGAGAGAGATCCTTTTGGAGCGTTTTTAAAAACGATGCAAGTGTTCAGTTGCTGGAATTTGGATGTCTGACACATTTTTTTGAAACTTTTTTATTTTGCAACTTGATTGTATATGTGTGCTGCATATGTACACATGTAAGTGTATTCTTCTCTGTACCGGACAACATTGTCAACCATAGTTGCTGCATTATTTCAGATTAAACGTTAAATGAATAGTCTGATTTCCAGCCGAAATCGCGTATAAATGAATAGACCGATTGCCAGCCTAAAATCGGGTATAAATGAATAGATTGATAGCCAGCCTTAAATCGGGTATAAATGAATAGACCGATTGCCAGCCTAAAATCGGCTATAAATTATATACATCCTCGAGTTTGCTAACTCCTTCAGTAAACCAGATGCTCAACAGCTCGGTGTCGTTTCTGAGGGTGTGTGTTTATAAATTATTTTCCTTATATGGATTTCTAATCACTGCACTAAAAAGCATTTTTTTGACATTTATTAGAGTTTGATTATTTCGTGTTTCATAATTGAATTGAATATTAATAAATTGGTATACCGGTATCGAATATTTGGTGTTATGTTTAGTTTTCAGGGGAAGGATGTTAGGATTTTCGTCCGTGTCTGTGCATACTTTTATTCTTCTTTTATCTCAAGATTTTTTTTGAACTAAAAAATTGATATAATAGGTTCATTTAATTCTGTATATCATAGACAGACTATTATTTCAATGTATTTCAGAGCCAGAATTTTTTTTTTTTTTTTTTTTTTTTTGATGATTTCTCCTTGGTTAAATAAAAGTAATGATGGGGGAGGGTGTTTACACACTGGAACATATACATTTATAATAATCTCTCATTCATTCTGGAAACCCATATCATATAACAAAACTCATCATCTTTCCAATGATTTTTCTCGTGTTACAAAATTTAACCAAAAATGAGGACCCCCCCCCCCCCGGAGAGTGGATGCATCTGTATCAGTATTTGTATAGAGATTTAAGAAACAGAAAGGAGGACATGTCCACGAAAAAGAGGACGCGTGACAATTAAAAAAAAACAAAACTGGTATCTTCAATCTGTAACAAAACTACTAAACAGAAAGCACATGTGCATCGCATGCCGAATGCCTTACAGCTAATATACTGCATGTCTGTCTGTCTGCCTCTCTCTCTCTCTCTCTCCTAAATATCGTATAAAAGTATCTAGTTCTGTGATTATTGATCAATATATGGAATTTTATCGAATTAGTAATAAAATAAAGTATCATGTAAGCCCACACACATACATAACACTGCTTTTCTCCATGATGTTCTGAACATACGATTTGGTTCTTAATTTTACATAGTATCAAGATACGGCTATTATTAAGATACAAAAGGTATGCACGCCTGTTGTCTGTTTATTTATGGTAAAGAAATTCATGCACAGGGGACATCAAATGGGAAATGATTTGATATTCAATTTATGAAACGAGATGAATAATTTTTAGCTTTTGCGAACCTTAACTGTATTGACATAGCACTATTAAAGTAGGCAAAGAAATTATCAGTTGTATCTTTTCGGCAGTCTGCTTCGTATGGGCATATTAGCCATATCGTCTGTAATCCACGGAAATAGGTTCCACAGGAGAGAACATGTGCTTTTTAAATGTCGCTTTTCTTTAAAAGCTATTCTGGATAAGAATGAAATCGAGGGGCCTCTTTTATCTAGATGATTTGTATAGGAGTCTGATTGGGGACAAAATTGGCCCTTATCAGACCCGGTCTTTTCCATAAAAGAAAACCCTAAACATTTTGTGGAATTTTGTAAAATCTTAAAAAGCAGGAAACAGTTATGGATGTAGCTTCTAATTCTACAGGCTATATAGACATTCAGACATGTTGCTAATTTCAGTGATGTAGATCATTTACCAGATTATTCCAGTGACCATTTAAACAGCATGCATATGAGTTCAACACTAATATCTAAATGCTGAGATCCAAGCGAGGCAGCTGTTAGTACCATTTTTGTAAGTCTTTGTTATGACTCGGCCGGGGATCGAACCCACGACCTCCCACATCCGAGACGGACGCTCTAACCACTAGGCCACCGTAGCGGTTGTATCTGTATGGAAAATCTCATTATATGTCCTTGAAGTCCGGTATTTTATTGATGGGTTAAAAAGGGCGATGTTATACCAATTTTTGTAATCAGTTGGTACAAAGTTAGTTGAAAATTATAATGTAAAGAATACTCGTAGATGAATATTTTTCACTTTCCTAAACTCTGTTATATATGATGAATGAAATGTACGTCTTGCTAACTTGTTCTAAACGAACCTATTTAGGAAGTTTTATTTACGTTATATTCTTAAAACATTATCGTTCGTCACAAGTCCATGCAGTTAGTACTAAATTTTCCTTAGCATTTAATTCCTTGTTTCTCATACCTCTTTTATACAAACCACAATCGTACTGTGTGACTGGAAATATTCTCTACTTATGTTCCTCATACTTATGTGACAGATATAAAATAATTCCTATAAATAGTCAAGGATCAGATTGGGGTGAAGCCATTTTGGAGTTGCCTCATGGGTTTTCTTGGTGCAAAATTAATTTTATTGCATATAAATGAAATTTTTTTTTAGAGTACTCAAAGTGTCTTTCATATGCTGATGAAGGAATTAAAAAAAACAACTCTATTGGCTAGATTAGCCATTGAGAGTTTCTACAGAGAGATATCGACAGAGTACAGTAGTAGTGTGAGAAATGGTAGTTGAAAGTGGATTTGAAGAAGTGTTGTTATGTTAAGTTTACGAACAAAGACTAAAAAGTTCACTTGAACTATTAAGGGCGGGAGTTGTACAAAATTAGATGAGTGTAGATCTGGCAAACACCCTAAGTAGTAATCTCCGCGATAATCCAATGTATCTAAAACAGCACAAATGTTAGGGTTTGTTTGAGCCACGTGCAAAAACTTCGTGTGTACACTTGAAAAGATTTGAAAATTTTAGTCCAAACTATAGAGAAAAGTTTGAAGTGTATGTTTTATATCAGGTTTGGATTTTGCTAGTAATGTTTATGAACAAATCTGCTGATATTTTATTTTACCACCGTTAGAGAGTACGTGAAAGATTTTTCACGATGTTGAAAGGGGGATCTTGGACACTAAACTATTTTTTCTTTTGGTTGAAGATGGTATGAACATCAGAAAACTACGGAAACTCGTTAGTGCCATATCCGGCAACGAATAACAAAATATATTGAAAGTATTCGCAATTAAATTACAAATAAATGCAATACTTTTGGGAATCACTGCAATAGTTTGCGAAGAATGCAATACATATTGGATATTTTTGCAAATAAACGCAATACTTTTGGAAATATTAACGATAAAACATTACACGACGAGACAGAAAAATGCTGTCTTTAGAGAGATAATTATATGCAGACAGGGATGGATTTTACGGCTTTTCTGAAGTTGTACTTTACCCTTTCATTAAATTATTCAGAGATTACTTGCGCTTTGGCAATCAATCACAGGATGTTTATCCATATGTGGACATTGAACAGAAGGCTGTCAGAATTGAGGTTACAGACAAAGAAGTATCAATCAAACAATTTCAGCGTAGCTTTTGACGTAACGGAGGAGATGGTGAATTTGGCTGTCAAGATGGTCATCGCTGCATTTAGAATTTCACCATCAAGGGCTGGTGCTTTGCTCTCTTTTGGAACCTTAGGAGTGTGAACTTAGAAGACTACGACGAAGGCATTATCTGGCATCTGGATATAAATGAGAAACTGGAACAGTATGGTTTGTGCATCAATGGCGGCATAGTTGGATTTGACGGAAAATCCTGTGGAAGAATGCAACGCGCTAAACAGTAATCCAGGCATTATCCCCGACATTACATTCATTCAATTGAACAACTCAGCGCATGCCCAAAAGCAGCGAGAGGCGACTATGAACCGAGAATAATCATATAGCCGAACTTTACAACTTTTTGTCTAATATACATTCTTTCATATTTGGACAAAGAAGGCTAGCCAGCGGGCAGAATCGTTGTCATTATTGCCACAGTTGCTAGTGGAGTGCTTTCAATTTTTTAATAGATTTGTAAAAAAAAATTTTATAGATACGGACTGTTTTGAAGAAGCTGCAATAGACACGAACCTTATATGGGTTGTTATCGCATTTATTTTGTTGGTAACATTCCTCTAAACAGAGCAAGTATAAAACCTTTTCTTCAAGAACGAAAACAAAGCACTTGCTGGACCCATATTATTATCCTGATGGCGATCCTCAAACTTAGAGCCTAACTTGTGGACATTTACTGTAAAAGATAGTATACAAGTTATGACATTGTTGCAAAAATAATTTGTTCAAAAGCAGCAACAATTATCACGCACGAATATTTGTAAAAGGAGAAATTTCATTAGAGTGGCAACTTTAGGAATGTTTAGCGTTCTCTCTCTCTCTCTCTCTCTCTCTCTCTCTCTCTCTCTCTCACACACACACACACACACACACACACACACACACAGACACACACACACGGCTTTGAAATATATACCATAAAACTTACAAGGATAAATCTCCATAAACCGCTAATCAAAGATCGTTGCCAAGTATATAGCATAATACAAACCAAAATGATACTTCTTTGTTTTACCTACATTTATAGCGTGTTTGTCTTTAACTTTCAACTGCATTTATTTTACTCTTTCAACTGTTTTTCTTGTTCTGATTAATATGCCCCAAGGTTAAGCCAATATAAATTCTCCCTACGGCAGTATATAAAGATCATGATATTTTCGAACGAGCGAATTTACTTAAACTAGCAAGTTTCCAGTGATTCTGCTCTTTATGCCTACAACAAATATACGAGAGAGATAGCTTATAAACCTTGTCCATTCGTCTGTATGTCCGTCCCATCGTGTTTTAAACTGAACTGATACCTTTACCGCTATGCGTCCTTTTCATTATTGTGCTAATATGTCTTCTATTACTACACCCTAATTAAACAATGGCCAATTGTTACTGTTTTCAAGTCTGCGACAAACTAAAGCTGTACTTTATTTGAGATTATTTGGATAGTATTTAAAAGTTTAAACAAACACTTTTCAGATTTTTGAACGAGTATAGAATGATGATTGTAACTAGCAAAATTGAATCTTTGTCCATTACAAAACTAAGCTGCTTATTTTGTACAAATGTCTTGGGACTACTTCATAACTGAGGCAGAATTTAGGTTTAATATAGGTATTATGGATCCAAGAGCATAAAGAACAAGGAATGTATAAATGTAGCAATATTCACTTAATGTTTAACAGTGATATAGAATCACAGCATGATAGTTCAGGCAAGGATGAGGGATGTATGATAACATCATGACAGAGCAGGCAAGGATGAGAGATGTAGGATCACATCATGACAGTGCAGGCAAACACACACGAGAGATGTAGGATCACATCATGACAGTGCAGGCAAGTGTAGGATCAAATCATGACAGTGTAGGCAAACACGAGAGATGTAGGATCGCACCATGACAGCGCAGGTAAGGATGAGAGATGTAGGATCACATCATGACAGTGCAGGTAAACGAGAGAGATGTAGTAGGATCACAGCATGACAGTGCAGGCAAGGATGAGATATATCTGATAACATTATGACAGAGCAGGCAAACATGAGAGATGTAGGATCAAATCATCATAGTGCAGGCAAGTACGAGATATATATGATAACATCATGATAGTGCAGGCAAGGACGAGAGATATAGGATAACATCATGACAGAGCAGGCAAACACGAGAGATGTAGGATCACAGCATGACAGTGCAGGCAAGGACGAGAGATATATGATAACATTATGACAGTGCAGGCAAACACGAGAAATGCAGGATCACAGCATGACAGTGCAGGCAAGGATGAGAGATGTAGGATCACAGCATGACAGTGCAGGCAAGGATGAGAGATGTAGGATCACAACATGACAGTGCAGGCAAGTATGAGAGATGTTGGATCACAGCATGACAGTGCATGCAAAGATGAGAGATGTAGGATCACATTATGATAGTGCAGGCAAACACGAGAAATGCAGGATCACATCATGACAGTGGAGGCAAGGATGAGAGATGTAGGATCACAGCATGACAGTGCAGGCAAGGACGAGAGATATATGTTAACATTATGACAATGCAGGCAAACACGAGAAATGCAGGATCACATCATGACAGTGCCGGCAAAGATGAGAGATGTAGGATAACATCATGACAGTGCAAGCAAGGATGAGAGATGTAGGATCACAGCATGACATAGCAGGCAAGAACGAGAGATGTATGATTACAGCATGACAGTGCAGGCAAGGACGAGAGATGTATGATTACAGCATGACAGTGCAGGCAAACAAGAGAAATAAAATGAAAACAATATGACAGTCTACCCTTATACATTGCTTGTTTAACAAGAGAGCAAGAGCTTGGAATACATGGCCCTAAATGCAAATACATAATATTTATTAACGCTACTAGGGTCACTGACAATGATGTTGATACATACTATTAAACAAAATGAAGGAAAGCAATCTCAAGGTAGTCAGAAGAAACGCTTCAAAGATTCCAACAAGTCATCCCTGAAATATTTCACCATTAACCCCGAGTCTTGGGAAGATCTCACACCGGATCGCAAAACTTGGCAGTGTCTTTCAAGCTGGAGCTACAATCTTTGAATGGATAATAATTGCAGAGGCAGTAAAGAAGAGCGAGCAATGAGCATCTCTGTAATGCAACACATCGGGTATCGATCTTCAAATGCAAGAAACATCTACTATCATATGTGTCGCAGACAGTTCAGAGAACAAATAGACTTGATCAACCACTTTTGTACACACAGAAAGCAACCACTTAGTAATGTCGTGGTCATTTTCCATTAGGTATAATGAACTAATCTCATGTGTACATTTGTACAAGTAAGTACACAAAGATTCTTCCACTATAACTAGCACATTGTTTTAGCATTTTTCATAGATATTATCTAACATTGTAATAAACTAGGGGAAGATATGACATCTAAATAAAAGACTGAACGGAAGATCATGTAAAGTCTTATCTTGACGGTAAGTGCCATGAACACAAAAAAAAAAGAATTACAACTTAAAAGTCTAGAAGCATCACTCAAGACAGTCTCTTTTCAAATAAAAATTTACATGAACTTTCTTTTCTAAATCATCTATGTGCCTTATTATCAAAAATATAAAAACAATTGGTTATATATATATATATATATATATATATATATATATATATATATATATATATATATATATATATATATATATATATATTATGAAAATGACTGATTTATTATATCGGCATACCAAAACATCGTAGTATTACTGTGTCCTTCTATTTATTCAATCAAACATCACGCGCTCATAGTAGTGAATGGGAACGATATGCGGACAATGGGACTTCTTTGTTAACTTTGTGTGTTTGTACCCTGGGAACAATGGAAATTTAACATAGGTAAATTTAACATGGGTGGGATTATACCGGGACAAGGTAAAGTTTAACATGGGGACATTTAACATGGGTGAGACTATAACGGAACAAGGGAAATTGAACATATGTTGGGACGTTTGAGGGACAAGGGAAATCAAATGTAGGTTGTTACTATTGAGAGACAAAGGGAAAATTATAGGGACTGTCAATAGGAATTGAACAGGGTGAAGTCACGGTACTGGACAGTGGGGAAACAATGGCAACAGTGCTGCAAGAGGTTGACGTCAATCAAGCGGATCAGTGTGGCAAGGGTAGACCTGAATACGCGTTTCTCAAGGACAAATAGAGACATATACATATAGACGTGGATAGAGACATGGTTAGAGACAGGGTTAGAGACATATACAGAGACAGGGACAAATATACGTGGTTAGAGACAAGGTTAGAGACAGGGTTAGAGATATGGCTAGAGACAGAGTTAGAGACATAGACATAGAGACGTGGTTAGAGACAGGGTTAGAGACAAGCACAGAGACATATACATATTACACAAACATAGATTTATGAACATAAATATATCACACAACAAATCGACTAAAATGTATAGGCAAGAGAGAATAGATATATTTGCGAGGTAATAGAGTGACCCTGAAAAGTTGACAAAGAGGGCATCACATGGATCTTCTTTTCTTCCTCAAGCTTCATCTGAACTCTGGACCGTCGATTAAGACTCGCTTCAGACAGCCTTGTCTCTACACACAGCGCCGTCTTTGTGATATGGGTAATTGCCCATGATGATCTGACGTACATGGGATAGTCCGGGTCGAACAGCATTGACGATAGGAAGGTAGATGATTCTAAGTTAGTCTACATCTTGTGACGAGAATAGGTGACTTGAGTGAAGTGAACCGACGTTATTTATAGTGGAAGAGCGGATCGAAACGGTTTGAGTTATTTCACCAATTCTTACACGCTTTACAAAATTCAGTCACATTACAGAGTTTGTCTTAAGTTTCGAAGAGAGCTGCTTATGACTTCACATTCCCAATATAGGTCCGCTAGTGTCTGCGCTCATTGAATCAATGCGACAGAGTTAGAACATGACGGAAACTATAAAGACCGTGAATTTATGTGCACCAGCTGTGGAGACGAGGAGCGTTGGTATGACAGCGGCTACTAAAACAACCACAATCCTACTTTCAGAAGAGAATGAATGTAATTGGGATTTAGCGGATTTTCTCTCTTCACAAAAATTTGTTCCGGTACCAGTACCTTCTCCCCTGTCTCCTTTCTTACCGTGCATCGAGGATTTTAAACAGAGGCGGAAAGAATACTTGGAGAAACAAGAAACAGAACAAGCTTTTCTCATTGAACAGCAACAGCGAGTAGAAGAAGAGGCAAGAAGAAAACGACAGGATCTAGGAGAGAAGGAGAACGATGAAAGTCAAACGGTGCGGTACTCTTAGACATTTTGGCAGAGTTAAGGAGTCTGAAATAAATGTATCAGACATCTTTAATACGACCCAAGAGAAAAAGCCCTTCCCGAGCAAAACACTCCAATCCCGTTAACACTCCCACTAAGTCTAAGATACAAACCCTAGTGATTTCTGTCAAATCATCGACAGCAACAGGTCTAGAAGTAGGCCTTGGCCGAGGCAAAGTGATAAGGCAGTTAAAGATCATTACATCCCTTTCCTGAGTTTGTTGTTTTGAAAAGCAAACAAAAAACACACACACAAAAAAACAAAAAAAGAAAAAAAAAACAAACACCCAAGGTCCTTTTCAGGCATTCATAATAAGTCATCGACAAGATTTAACATGTTCAGTAGTCCAATAACAAGTTTAACATCACTGATGTTCCTTGCGACACTGAGCAGGGCCCACGTTTCTCTTCCCAAAGGTACTGAAAAACGCAGTAAAGTGTTTTTGGTGGACGACCTTCGTAGCATCAAGCTCAGCATTCTCCAAATTAACAACCCTCAAGACCAGGTGTGTTAGCCCTTGCCATCTTGGTGGGACGAACGTATGCAGACAAGAACGACACGGCAAAAGAGCCTGGCAAACTATTAAAAACTCGAACCGGGCCAAACAAAGAATAGACTCAGAACTTATATTATAGCAAGTTGGCCTGTCCAAAAACACACCATGTGACATTCCTGAAATGCAAAATCTGCAACATGTATTAGCTCCACACTAAACTTTGAAAGTGCACCCTCAATAAATGCGTGGAGCTGAGTTGTTTCGAAGCAACAGTTTCAAAGACGGAAAATACATTCACGTCTATCATCACGATGAACATTTCGATGACATTACCATTATCACCGCATTCCTGGGATACGGTTATTATTGTGAGAAAAGTTATTATGGTTCGAGAGCAACACACACATTGTGGATCAAAATGTGAGTGATGTTTGGCCACTAAATCCTGTCTTGCCGAAGGACAACAACGAGTACATTGCCCAGCTTGTCAGAGCACTTTTGTCAGCCTACCTAATACACACATCTGAAGACGCAAGCTTAACAGCGTAAAAGCGCTTGTCAATTACTGAGAGTTTGCTCTACTTGTGGACAAGGCATACGTACCAATAGTACCATGGATCACGTTTGTCCAGGAAAGAAACGAAGTCACATTTTTCACCAAATCGTAGACTTGGAAAACGAATGCAACATTGTACAAATAGCATCCATCACAAGAGGAGGAATACAGTGACAAAAAGAAAATAAGGAAATTTAATCTTTTTCGATGTTGAATGCATGCAAGAGACCGGCATTCACATTCATTCATTCTGCGTGGCTCATCGAGCGTGCAAGAAGCACATCCAAGAACCTATCTTTAATCATTTCCCTCACTGTAGCTCGATTCCTGAAGGACGTGGAAAAAACTTTCGGGGAACGAATACTCTAACCGATTTTGCTCGATGAATCTTAGACCCCATCGATGAGACATGCAGTCAAGAGGATTTCGAACGTTGCGGAGATTGCCATCGTTATCCCACGGTGCTGGGTCACAATTTATCGGGATACAATGGACATTACTTTTGAAATGCTATACGGAACAAAGCACCGAACGTCGGAAAACCACTTCGAATGGAAAACTCCTTTCCATACAAGTGGAGCAAGTGCAGTTTAAAGATTCGACGAGTTACTTGGCCATAACTTGGAGTAGAATGCCTAATACATTTGGAACGACAGAAATGGACAAAAGTTATTTCCTCACTTTTTCAGTACCGATGCCAATCAACATGCCGTTCTACATCAATTGCCTGATGCTCACTACTACGACCCTGACAACATACGCACGGAACAACGAGAAGCTTTCTACGCTTGGTACCACACTCACGCCTCGCACCCCTTCAACTTTCAGGAAGAAATGTTAAAATATTGTCGTTGACATTTTACGACGATGCTGTGAAAAATTTCGAGGATTGGTCATGCACTCAGCGATCGATCCTTTGAAATAAGCCTGCACCATTGCCGGAACATGTTCCTTAATGTACCGCAAACGGTTCATGCCTGCGAAGACCCTGGGTGTCATCCACCATCAAACGACCAATTTTGTCAAATGACAATACTCGGTCAGAACTCTGATACCATCTAAGGTACACCCAAAATCAGATTTTACAACGTACCATGAAAGACATGTTCGAGACTACTTGTCAGCGTTGTTTAAAGTTAAAACAATACGGATACCAAGTGGTGGAAATGTGGGAACTCGAGTACGATCACCGTTTGAAAACCGATCACGAGTTTAAATACATCGAAGAAAATTACAAGACGGTGACCCTCTGAACCAGTGTAACGGTTTGTACGGAGGACGGACGAATGCCACCTGTTTGCTGTACCAAGCCGACGGGGAGAAAGGAGAAGATACTTGGACGTGTGTTCGCAGTATCCTTACGTGTGCAAATATTGTCACTTTTCCTGAGGGCACGCACAATGACTGACGGAACACATTGACCTGTAGAACATTCGAAAATACGAAGGATTGATTAAATGTAAAGTCTTGCCCCTACGGACTTTTACCATGCCGTTTACCTCATCATTGTCTTTCGTGTTCAATTTGAAATAAACATGTCCTGAAAAAGTATACAAATTCTTGTATTGTCAGTGTTCGTTTTAAAAGTGACATTCCATGCACTATGACTACCGCTGCTGTCTCTGCTCCCTCCACTTTCAAAGTCATCGACGAAAACTTAGATCGTACCAGTTGGAAGGCCTTGTAACATCGCCATCCCTTTAACACGTTAATTGCTGGACCGAGCGGTTCCAGCGAGCCGAATTTATCAAACGTTTGATCGAACATAAAAATCATTTGATAGATCGTACACCTTAATGTATTGTGTGGTGTTGCAAAGAGTGGCAATCGGCGTAGAGTCTCCTGCGAAAACGTCAAGGCGATTTCATCGTGTTTGTAGAAGGCATTCCTGACGAAGACGACGAGATGGTGCCTGATCCCAGCCAAACCCATCTGGTATCTTCAACGACATTTTAGGAGAAGATGAAGAAGAAATTAAGCTGTGTTTTACACGCAATGTTCATCATCGTAATTCCAGTGTCATTTAAATCACCCAAACATTGTTTCAACAAATTAAAGCACATCATTCCATCAGATTCAGTGCTCATTACGTGGTATTGTTTAAAAGTCATAGAGATAAACTGCAGGTGCAAGTGTTAGCCAAACATTCAGGAACTCATTGGATGACTGATGCGTACGACGATGCCACTCAAAACAGACTCGCATATTTACTCGTGGATTTAAAACCCACTATCCCTGATTATTTGCGATTTCGTACGCATCTGTTTCACCACGGGTACCATGAAGGAGGGCCTGTCGTGTACATGCCCTCGTCGACTTTAAAAAAATTATATAAAAGCCTCAGTCACTTTTATTCTGTCTCACACATCGTCAACATTAGGTTCCTTCAATCTCATCTTCCCGACAAGTTGATTCGTGCCTTGTATGGCATCAGTCGCGAACAAAATCCACAAAGACGTGCTCGTGTCTTAGAAGCCAGTGTCAGAGAAGTCTTACGATGGTTTACAGTGACAGCACATCAGTTACTGCAAGGCATCATTTACATCCCTTATCAAACATTACGCGTTTTTGAGAGAAACAAAGTAGCCTTCACGCAACTGGCAGATCCCGGAAAATGACACTCAAACCAAAAAGCAAATCATTTTGAAACCTGGAGTTAACTATTCTCTAGGAGGTGTCATCATTCACTCCCACTTAAAATGGGATGCCAATGCCACATAAGTCATCACCAAGAAAAAAACTACTCCCCGACCCAAAGCTACCCAGAACACAAGAAGCAGTGGTGTTAAGACCAGGTCACATCCTCCGAAAAAGGTTCCTATAAAAAGAAAGCCACCAGAAAAGACCCCCGAAAATATTTTCTACACGCAAGAGAGGCTCTTCAGCCAGAACACAACTTTACATCCCAAGCCACGACCTGCAGCGACGGTGACTGCGTCTCCAGTACCCTCAGGATCTTTCACATTTCCGTTGCTGCTGGTGCCAGTCAAACCCAATTTGACACACACCTTTCCAAATTTGAGGAACAAATGGAACTCCGTGTCTCCAGGTATGTCTCATTCAGCGATGACACCCTTATCCTCTTTAACTGCTGATGCTGCTGCTAACAATGTACCTGTCCCCAAAATCAAAGTTCAAGTGAGATCGGACATGTTACAGAGTTTACTGGATTTATCCAAGCAAGAACTGTCCCAATTTAGTCCGTTGAGAACCCCTAAACGTCGAGTGATGCCTGCCGTGGAGATGATACGACGGACCGACAATCTATGGTAACGCATTCCACTATAAAAGAGACCTGTACCAGACGATAGGTGTCAGTGCTTTTGTGCTCCCGACCAAACAATGATGTCAACCCCCAGAAATCATCCCTCCTCTAACCCCAAAGGAAAGAAAAGGAAAGGACTTCATCCTCGTTAGCCAAACATTGTGACGTGTTGTCTGTCCTGTCCAAAGCCCCCAACCCATGCGAAAACAACTCATTCAAACATCCTTGATAGAGGTCGTCGATACCGTGTATGAATGTTGCCTGAATGTTTTGAAAGGCACCATACTTTTGTCTCAACATCAGAAAGAATGCTTAGACAAGCATCGAAACATTCTTCACCAGTCGGTCAAAAAGAAAATATCCAGCCGTTAAAAGAAAAAGATGCTGGTACAACGGGGAGGAATTTTGCTGATATTGTTAGGTCCCTTGCTGAAAGGAGTATTGGGAACAATTCTGAGAGGACTCATGGGAGCGAGATAAAAAGGACCAAAACGATAAAAGGGACATTTTGGGACAGCAGATCTCAGATGTGACCATTGGAATCCGATGAGAGGATGAAAACTGATGGTCATGCCGTACAAATGATGAATGTAATTCCATCGTTGGCAAGAACAAAGTACTCCGCATTTACCTCCCAATCCTCATTTGACCGAGATGTCTTATTTTCAATACGAATTACAATCGTTGATGAATCGCAGTGATGTCAGAAACGGAAAAATCGCAACGGTACGGTCAAGTGTTTCCGAGAAGACTTTGAAATATTTCAGTAACTTCAATCGCTAGCAAGATTTCAGAGTGTTTGTTGATCTCTTCTCCCACAACAAAAGAGAAGAATTCAAAGCTTTGGTTAAAAAGATGATGTCCACTCCTGCTTCGACAGAAGTCAAAATGAAAGAAGGGAGAGTAGAAGTGAAAAACGAAAGCAAGACAAAGACCATCTCATTACCACCACAACCACCACCACAACCCTCCCGTGGCACGTCGGACGGGTAAAGCCCTTTCCAAACCACCACCATCACACCCCAGCCAGAGTCGAATCAGTGGACAGTGGTGAGTTATTAAATAAAACGTCCCGATGAAGAAGGATTTCGCCTGCATTTGCTACGATCCATCCCATTCCGCGGGATGGGGTAGGTGATAGGTTCGATCCCCGGTAGAGTCACACCGAAGACTTATATAAATGGTGCTAACAGCTACCTCGCTTGGCGCTCAGCACTAAGAGGTTAGTGTTAGGACTGGTCGAGCTGGTGTCAGGATAATGTGACTGGGTGGGATATCATGCTACATGTCAGCGCCATGATCCCCCAGTGATATACATCAATATAACCTGTAACACTGCAGATATCGTAGCGATATGACTGAATTTTTTTAAAAAGCTACGTTAAAAATCCAAATCACACACAAACACACCCATCCCGAGGTATACGCAGGAGTTCAGAAAATGTATCGTGCTGCCTAAACCCGACTCAAATGTGTCCGTATACCTCAAGTGCAACGATGGTTACAAGAACAAGCCACTTACACCATACACAAACCCATTCGACGAAAATGTTCCAGAAATCGCACCCGAGTGCACGGCATCAATCATCAATGGCAAGCCGATTTAGCCGATGTCTCTCATATGGCCACCTTCAATCCTGGCTACAAATATCTGTTTTGCGTCATCGACGTCTTTTCCACATTTGCCTGGGACATGTCATTGACTTCCAAATCAAGCACTGAGTTCGTGCAAGCCCTCAAACTGATGCTGTAACAAAGCGGTCGTCACTTTCTTCGATGGCAAAGCAATAAGGGCATCGAATTCCTGGACAGGGCTTTTCAAAAAAAATTTAAAGAAACGGGAATTTCATTTTTACCACACATCATTCCGAAACCAAAACCAGCATCGTTGAACGTTTTCAACGCACCTTGAAAGAACGCATGTGGAAATATTTTACGCATCAACACACTCTCAAGTATATCGACGTCTCAACGTATATTGTCCAATGCGTACAACCGTCTTTCCATCGGAAAATCGGATGCGTCCCCTATGAAGTGACTTCCTACAACGTAGTGACCGTCTTTGAGTGCCTGTTTGGTACATACCGGACTGTGGGTGCCACCAAGAAAGGTGATGTGTTGACGACGGAATATCGGGTGCGCATTGGAAAAACAAACGCACTTTCGACAAATGTTACTTACCCAACTGGACCACCGAATCGTTTTGTGTCACTGGAAGAGTGCGTGTCCATCGTCCTACTGTCTATAAAGTGGAAGACATGAACGGGGAAGTGTAAAAACGTTCTACCTGCCCGAGTTAGAGCGCGTGACCGAAAGAGCATTCTCTATCGAAGAACCCGAAAAGTGGGAAAGCGTTGTGTCAAAGAAGTCAAAGCACATTGGAAAGGATATCCGGCGAGCTTTTACTCTGGATCGACGCTTCTCAAATCATCGTCTATCAAAGGAAGTGACCAGCTAATTACGATGAAGGTGGAAACAACCATGACGTTCTCCGCCAATTTATACATTCTCATTATTTACACGTCATTAACACGTATGTCGACAGTGTCAACATCGCTTTAAATCGAGATCTGGGACAAAATATTACATTCACCAAAGGGAAAGTCACAGCGAAACTCCATTTTCAAAAACGATTCTCTAACTTGTAAGTCATGTATCATATGTACCGAGGATTTCCTCGCCAGCGAGGACATGTTTAGGAGATATGTTGAAATAGGCATTTCGTTCGGTGGCCCCTGTTTTGAAACCGATGGAGACGCGAGGATTGCATGCTTTAAAAGATGTCATTTTAATGTTGTTGCTGTTGTTGTTGTAGGGTTTAACGCCATTTTTCAGCACACTATAAGATATACATGGCGGCCAGTATTAATGGTGGAGAAACAGCCAGAAAAAAACCCGGAAAGAAGCACCGACCCACGAGAAGCTACTAGCAAGCTTTCTCACATACCCACATGAGCCGAATTCGAGACTCGAACCCACGCAGACAGAAATGAGATGACAGTGATCCGTAACGGACAGCGCTTTAAACCACTCGGCCACTAGGGGCCCCGATGTCGTTTCGACGCGCGGCAAATAATTACTCCAAAATGTCATCATCAACAAACAAAACCCCAAAAGAAGCCCCCTTGAGAGCAGGCGAACATATCTTGCTTCAAATTGATTATTAAACAGAAAAAATGGCGTTTCGAGAGTCTTGCGAATGTTCCAAGTCGAAACTGGATCTGCCATGCCACTCACTATGATGATGACGCAAGAATCCCAATGAGTAGAATTTCATCCAGTCTCCTATGTGAGACCTCAGCCCCCTTCGATTGTGGAATCAAAAGACAGTCCAGAGATTACATAGAACAGAATAACAGTTACTTGTACCAGAACGTCAAAGTGATCAAAACGGACGACACCGCGCTGGGTTCCCATGCTAGAGTATCTCCTTTCAACAGTTTCATGCATTCCTTGTTCAGTGAGGTGGAAGTTTACTTGAATACGAAACTGTCAGTAGCAGCATGGATGCTTACTTTTACCGAGCGTACCTGGAAACGTTTAACGACACAGTCCTGACAGCAGCTGACGATCCTCACAATGTGGGCTTTAACGACCGTCGAAAGATAATCCTGCAAGGACGTAGTTTAGAACTGATGGATCGTTTGCATGTGGGCATGTGGTTGCAAGAAAGGTATTTGCTGAACGGAGTGGATATCCGCCTGAGACTTAATCGCCACATTACCTTTGTACATTTGATGGCTCAAGCCAATGCGTACAAAACCATTATCCAAGAAGTCAGACTCTACGTGTGACAAGTGGAAGTGTTACCTATAGTAAAAAAGAACTTATTCATACACTGAGCAGAACGATCACCAAGTATCCGATACGACGTGTGGAAGTGAAAACCTTCACCACTGCCGCTGAACTCCGATCCAAGATCGAAGATAATCTGTTCCAAGGACAGTTACCATGAAGTTTAATCGTTGGTATCGTCAGCAACGAAACCCTCAACAGAGCCATCACTGCCAATTCTTTCACGTTCAAGCACTACATAGTGACCAAGATCGAACTCAGTCGCGATGGCTAAACATTGTGTACCAGACACTTTGAACCTAAGATTGCCGAGAAGAATTACTTGAGATCGTACTTGTCATTGCATGAAGCCACGGGACAGTTAGAGACCAACACCAGTCACGGCATTTCGTACGACGATCATGCAGGAGGTCACTCTTTGTGTGCCTTTGGTTTCACTCCAGACCAAGGCAGCGACAAGGAACATTTCCACCCTATAAAATCTGACCAACTGGGTGAGGAACCTGCGTTTGTAGAATCTCGAACTCAGACTGTGAACGTCATCTTGTATGCCAAATTCAACAACACTCTAGAAGCCAATTGTTTGAGAGAATTCATTCTTGACTATTAGAAATTATGGAAGACTTGATCGTGACACTTTGGAAACGATTACAACGTAGATTGATGGTTTGTGACCATAATGGATATATCTTGTCTTTAGCTAGGAAGCGTAGTGTATATTAAGGGCCAAATGGCCTCCATCAGCGGTTGTCTAATTTGACTTCAAAATGTTGTCCACCTTGTCCAAAATAGTTTGTTTGAAATAAATTGTGTTGATGTTATATTATGTGTTGGTTACTTGTTGGTTGAATAAAAATGTGATGAAAAAATAAATTGTTGGTGGTGTGTTTTAAAAATGAGCACTGTGTATATAAGCTCTTTGACTTCTCTCTCTATCTCTCACCATGAGATCAGCTATAGCATTCCGACCCAAAACATAGTTGGGATCTTTTCTATCACGTGCGAGCTTGAGCCATATAAAGCGACGATGTATCCAGTCTGACCATCCATTGTTGACTCGTCAACCTATGAAGATGACTTCAAGACTAGCTTAACTGATGAAGCCCACGCGAATTTATATCGTGTTAGACAAAACCTGATACCCAAGCCTAAAGAGACAGAGAATGTCAGGATGTTAAATCTGGCTCAAGACCTGATAAAAGAGGTCTTAAAAGACAAAATTAAGAAGAAGCAAGCAGAATGGACCGAGAAGTACAGACTTCTGAATCATGAGAGAGAGCAGCAGCAGCGGCAACAGCCGAAGACACAGGTTTTTTAGACTGCTGTGTGGACACGAAAGAGTTCCCCTTCTTACGAAGAAGCAGACCGTATCATGTCGGAAAGCCTGCCGCTAGAAGGGGACGTAATCTTATTGTATGTGTGTGTGTATCTGTATGAAACAAATAGACGTGTGCCTATAAGCACTTGGTTTCCCTAGCTTGTTAGACAGTCTATGTGGGCTTCTTTGTATGGATGGGTGAGAATAAACTCTGTGTGTAGGTAAAAAAGTAAACGTGAGTGTTTGTTTTAGGTCCCCGCGATCCATGTTTTGATGGTGTGATGGTTTTGAAAGTTTTTGTGTAAGGGGGTGTTTTCGTTCACGTCCGTGCTTAAGGTATTTGAACGGGGCGTTCGTCAGTTTGGTTAACCTCGTTGACCTGTCAACACATTCAAAAAATGAATAGAGCACAGAAGATAATGTAACTCCAGCTGCATCTGGAAAATACTCATCGCCTCCTAGACGTACGAACCATGGAGGCTATTGCTGATGAATTTGACTTAGAGGTGGAGAAGGAGTAAGTACTGAAGATTAGGACTTAGAGCTGGAGCTTCAACAGCAAGAGTGGGAACCTCAGCGACCACAGCTACATCAGTATTGGAACGTACATGAAAAGGATGCAGTCTTCACAGTCCCTCAAACCAAAGATAGGGAAAGTGAAGCGAATCAACCCTGTTCATCACTCACCATCTTTACCGTATCGTGGGAGATTTATTGGAGTCGGAGTTGTATGTGTGGTGGTCGGCCTGAGACATCCGGGCATCAACCAGGTGCAAGTGAAGTTCATAAGCAAAATAGCCCTTCTCAGGGCTAACCAAATCTCTAGAAAAGATGGACTGATCAATTTGCCAAAAATTATTATTGTTTGTGTTTTTGTGAATGTGGAGTAGTGTGACTATAAAAACCCACTCATTTGCTGATGTGCGCACGCGTACGTATTTGTGTGTATGTGTATTTGTTTTTACTTTTTTAAAAAACGTATCTCTAAACACAAAAATAGTGTTTGTGTGTGTGTATGTGTACGCGCGTATGTTTGTGTGTATGTGTGCTCGCGTACATGTGTGTGTGTGTGAATGCGTGTATTGGTCTTTGTTCCTATAAAACTCCCTTTGTCTCTATTAAATTAATTTTACCTACCTACCTATTCAGGTCAGCCACTTAATCTCTAGTAAACTTTGACCTTGAAATACAGAAATAGGGACATAAAATTAGCTTACTTAGCGACACTTTAGAGACAACAAATAGGGACACAGAACAGGGACATTATAGAGGCACATTTAGGGATATTATAGCTACGCAAGATTTTAATCCGCATAGCTATAGCGTACCTAGTCATATGTCCCTAAATACATAAATATTCTAAAGCATAACGGATCACTTAGATAAGCTCAGCTGACAACTATGATCTATAAATAACTTATGTACAATTACATAAAAGATATAGCACTATTCTCATAGCAGGAGAACTTTGAGTTTTCATGCTCGTTTCATCTGAAGCTATGAGTGTTTCTGTGTTTGTCTGTGTGTGTATGTATGTTTGATTTGTGTGCGTATGTGGGGTTTTTTTTCTTTCCATTAACAAGAAACACTTGTCCCTAAACATAAAAAGTTTGATATTAGTGTGTTGGCTTGTAAGCATATTATGTTAGGTTAGCTCACTTCACTATGGGGCTGCTTGTTAGGTGATATGGGTAGTTAGTGAGAGGGAATGTTTTCCTTCAAGTCCGTGTTTGAGGTTTTAACGTTTAGCGTTCGTCAATCGCGCCATTCAACATTGAATACATTATCCATAAATTAAATAAATTGATTCTTCGCTCTTACAGTAATGAGCTAAGTTTCGTCTAGTGTTACATGGAAAGTGTTTCCACTGGAAAACAACTTATGATTTTCTCTTTCCACTTCAGTGATATCATTGAGATATGAGCAACGTACATTATAAACTTATTAGTTTGTGTTGTTTGTTTTATTTCTTCAAAACTTAATAGAGATCCTTGTGCAGCAAAAAGGTGTTTAATGATTATAACACCGTTTGGTCTCCACCTTGTATATGATATAAAGTTGTAGTTATTAAATTAAGAATATCTTGAGATGCGTGTTCCGGTACAGTTCATTTTCTACTAAGATAATGAATAAATAACATCATGCCAAAAGATATTTTAATTGTTTTAGATATTGTTTTTCAATTTAGTTTTTCCTAATTTTAATAACAGTATACCTTCAACATTTGAAATATTTGTTCGGCAACCAGTTTCTTCCATACACTATCTTCGTTCAGAACAAGGCGCCTAATCCAGGAACGTTAACACATAAATGAGCGCAAATGAATCATATTTAATAAACCTTCCTTATAGGGAGATATAAAAGTATCTTTTTTTAACCTCGAAGGTTTGCCACACCACCCCACCCCCAGAAACCCGGAAATAATGTATTCAGTTTATTTCCTATATACGGTAGAGGACTTGGTAGAGAAGCAAAAAGATGAACACATTTTGGCAAAGTCAATGATTTTATCAAAGTAATATTTCCAGTAAGTGATACATTTCTTATCATCCACTAGCCGAGCAATTGTTTTACTTACTTCAACTTTGTCAAATAATTAAATTCAACCGTATCCTCCAAATTCAAAGAGAAAATCCACTCCATGTACTAAAGAAATTGGCAACTGACCGATATCAATTTCGAGAGACATTTTCTTCATTATATGTTTTTATTTCTAACCCAAATAGCTTTTGATTTATAAACATTGCAGTGCAGAGCTGATGCCAAGGAAAAGGCTTTTAAAATCTGCAAATTAGTATTCGAGGACAAAATAGAACCGTCTAAAAATATCAAGGGTCATCAGCGTACTTAAGTTTCATTTCATTCACTTTTTATACCCTCTTTTGGTTCTACTGCAAGACGTTCAGTTCATATCATAAATAAATAAAGTGTTGAAAGATCTAACGCGCGTCAACCTCTCTCCAAATCTGAAACATGGGAATAAATGTCAATTATTGAAGACAAAAGTGTCTGATTTATTGCATAAAGCTCTTCTAAATCACTCACAAATAGATTTCCAAAGTTAAACGATTTCAAGGCATTCTCCAGAAAGCCCTATTCAACCGAGTCGAAGGTCTATCAGTAAAAGAAGACCAGATTTAAATTGTACTCACGATAATGCATCAGGTCATACCAAATCTTTTGTATTTTCACTAACACATCAAGGACGGTGATCCGTAAAATAATCATTCTTGGAATTCGTAGACGATCATTTTTTAATTTTTTTTTCTTCTAATCCAAACCATGCACAGAAAGACTTCCAATGTGCGTTTTGCCACTGTTTCTAGCATGTTATATCCATTCGTTTTCAGTTTCACACAAGTAATATACCGAGTGCAAAGTTTTGGCTGACTATTGACTGCTGCACGACAGGCAGGCCTGAAGGGGTATGATGTTATGATGGCTAGCTTGTTATGAGCTAAGAACGTCTTTCGTTATACTAATCCACACGCCTGGGTGATTGTAGAGGCTTACTGTAAAGAGTCGATACTTCCGTGATCCATAAATAATTGTCCAAAGGTTTCCACAGCAACGGTGTAAAATGTCCCATATTCATGTAGACGAGTTTGGCTCCATTCATGGTGATTGTGGAACATTCGATGCTTCGTTCTGAAAAATATTTCAGAAGACTTTTTAAATCGTTTCCTAAGAAATTCTGAGATATGAGTATAGTATATCGATGACAGTTACCGTAAAGCTGAATGTTCTCTTCGCTCCAAGTGGTGTCAATAGAGCCTAAACTTCATTCGACAAACTCGGGAAGAGCGCAGGGTCCCTGAATAATTTTGTCAAGTCCTCCTGGAATCTTACTACAATTTGAATCATTTTTGTATACACTTCTCACAAGCCTGATGACCTACGTGTATACCGAAACGAAATAAAAATCAGTTTGGTTCGTGTTCATCTTGTTCTGGTATTCTTTGAAGTCTCCCTGCAGTTCATTCTCATAATTTTGTATGTACAGACGATGTGCAAAGTCCACAATTTGGTCACAAAAACTGCGTCTTTCTTTTGGAAATATCGGTTAGAAGAAAATGTTTACAAGTGGAGAGCAAGGTTTTCAACTTGTTGCTGGCGATATTGTTCGTACTGATTGGGGCTGGAAAGACTTAGATTGCAAAACAAGCAATACATTTGATGATTTCCTTCAGGAATGGATGGTTTGGAAGTTTAACATCCCCGGCATTGCTGTCTGTACTAATATGTTAATCTCAATTGGTTAATCCGTGGTCATATTTTCACAAAAAGCTTATCTGGAAATAATATGAGACTAGTAATAGCATCGAAGTACACTAGTAATAGCATCGAACTACTCTAGTAATAGCATCGAACTACTTTTAGGATGATACGCATGAATGTGATTTCCATCTGAAAAAAATCTAGTCTACATATAGCGAGGGACCAACAGTTATTAAAGATTCTGTATTTCAGGAATTCCATACACCAAAACTATGGACGAGCCTGTCTGTTTGAAAGGGAGTTCTTCTTATTTTCGTTGCTGATGTTTGGCCGATCGTGTTGTGTTCATCCATGCTCTTGTCCATTTTTCAGTCTCATGGTGTTCTGAGTTGTCAGTTTGTGCTGCAAATGTCGTCCGTCAAAAACACTTTTTAGTGTTGTCCGCTACTTCCAGGAGGCGAAATGTGGCTAATGTGAAGAGTAGCTTTTCCATTTGTCATGTTCATCGTCACTGGGTTACTGAAGGTGTTCAATTCTGTCAGTGACGCTGGAAGGTGTTAATTCTGTCTGCGTACTAAACTCGATCCAGACAAGAACATGAAATTGTCGTGAGTAATAAGGAGACTCAAACGAAAGTCATATTTAGCTTGTCATTATCGTTTTAGTGTTTCTAACAAGGAGTCCCACAACTCTGTAATTAGACCTGCTGTTTTCTTCTTAGGTGGCACTTCAGACTTCGTCACTATGTAGGTACTTGCCTTGGTTCTTAATTGTATATTAGTGTTTGCTTCTAACGGATGTTAAAATCATCTTCTGAGACACTGAACAAATCTTTTGTGTACCTGGACTCAATTGGTCTTGTGGCTCATCTGATGACATTGGTTCATGCTGATCTATGTCATCTTCGAAATCACTGGCATCCACTTGTATTAAAACTTTGGTTAGCGAATTAGGTGACACATGAAGTCGTCGTCGTCTTTTGGCTTTAACTTCTGGTTTCTTTTCCGTAATGTGTGAACATGATTCCAGAACTTTATTTTTGTGCTTTCTATACGCTCTCTCCATATATTTACAGGGAGATTGAATAAGATATAATAATAGAAACAAATTGCCCTTTACCGAGAGTCATTCAAATGTATATTTCACTTTGGACTACGGACTACTCCTCTGGATATAACAGTCTCGCAAATACTCAGATCACTGGAAAAATACATACCAATCTTATTTGCCAAGAGAAAGGATATTGTGCTCCAGAATGTATGTGCTAAGCAAAGCAAAGGAAAGACTGGAGGAAAGATATAATTAAATATACCTGTTATTGTCAAGTAAAAGGATTTCAGTTGTAAAAGTGTGCCAAGATAAAATATAACATGCATTATTCGGACTGACGAGAACAAGAACCTATATCGTCATTGAATGCGAGGCAAGATAACTAGAAGACAGTGAATGTGAAGCCGAAGAACCCATTCCAGAAAAGAAATTAAAAAAAGAGATAGAAAATGAAGGAATGGAAAAAAGAAGAAATGTTTTTTTTTTTTTTTAACGTGTTATCCAGATTAAAACGAGAATACACCAAAGAAAATGTATGCGTTTCTTTGTACTTCTTTTAAAATTTCGTTTGAATAAGATACCTGGGGAAAACTTATAAAAATGTAAACATATGGCCTTGTAGTATTTCCTTTAGACTCTGTAAACTTTTGGCTCTATATAATTTAATTGTTTAACATCTGGTGTTTCACTGGCGGCTGTGCACAAATTATTTCCACAAGTTATAATTGTCATCACACAATGCACCGAATGTTTATTAACAACAATATAAATATTAAAACACATTTTTCAGTATAATTATGAATTATTCGTTGAGTCGGTGAACGTGACCTTTTTTGTTAGGCCTATACTAGCCTGAGACGCTGTATCTTTTGTCTGCAGCGGCGATATACCAGTGGTTTTGAGGCAGTACACCAGGCTGGTTCCACTTGCGCCAAGATCATTTAGACAGTTATTTCCCTAATTCACTTCTTGACTGGTTTAACACATATTTTTACAGCGAGTAAGCACAATTCCTCGTCAAGTGAAGAGTGTTGGGAGGTACTCAATTAAAGCAATAGACATATTAACCAATGAAGGAAATGTATCATCACAGCCACTTCATACCTGTATTGATAGCGACGGTCGGTACTTTTCATTGCTTCAACGCATTAGTGACCGCTGTGTTTTAGTGATCCCTCAGGAAAGTCACTAATCATGGAATAAAGAGTTAGCGTTAGTCCTGAATTCTAATTTCAAGGCGCCAAATTGGTAAGTAAAGTTTGAATTAGCTTTGCATTCAGTCTTTTTTATTCTCTCTCTCTCTCTCTCCCTGAGATCATGTTTCCTGCTTCTCCTTATGTTTCTCCTTTACAAATAAGTTTAGTGATTTGGCACATATTCGGCCAAATCTTTCTCACTCGTTTGGTTCATACCTGTAACATAAAAGTGAAAACAGAAATAAAACGGAATGTCTATGTGAAGAAAATAAGTTTAAAAAAATTAGCAATCAATGTATCGGGTTTCCTACAGATCAAGGAAGGAATCTAGAATTATGGATAAACCGGGAAACAGACACAAAACACTTTATCATTCCCTCCAATAGGAATCCCTTTTCAATGAATTATACAAGCCAAATCTCTGGCACAGTGCATGCATGTATGTATGTATGTATGGACATGTAAAAAGACATTTAAAATGGCATTGGACCCTAATTACAGAACAGGTACACCTCATCTCGTTTATATTTCAAATGTTTCATGGTATTACATCTCGCTTATATTTCAAATGTTTCATGGCATTACATCATTACTTGTTGAATTAAGTGTAAACCAGAAATATCATTCAAAATTATATTGTGTTACGACTATATGGCTAAGTAAATGAAAGAAGCAAAACCAACACGTTTTGCAAAACTTAGCAAATTTAACTATTAATAATTTAATCATCAGCGTGATAAATGAAAATGTAAGAGGAGCCTTCAGAATTATAAAGTGAATCCAAAATAATCCTAAATGTTCTATTCAAGTCCGAGAGAATCGAATGTTCCAAACGATTTTCAAATCATTGAATGTACGTACCACATGGCACTGTCTATAACTTTGAATAATTAAAAATAGTCCAAGTATAATGCCCTAGTCCAATTAGCAATTTGTAATTTCAATAGATGATCTTAAAAAAATGTCTCCTCTCAAATAATATGAACACAACATTAGACTGATTTTCACATTTGAAACAAGAATCCCAAAAAGGAATGAAATAATTGATCATTTCTCCCTTTATATCTATCTCCAAGAGTCTTACGTCGCGAAAATAGTCCCACTTTATAGACCTTACTAAACAATCTACTTACGCGAACTATCCCAAGCTGTTTTGTATTACAAAAAGACCTACTTTATGTACACTATTCCCTATATTATTACAATACGAAGCTAGTTCCAAAGAACTAATGTAAGAGATTGACGATATGAACCTATGTAAGAAGTTTTGTCTAACTTAAATGAGATACAGAGTTTCCGGATAAGTTACAAGCTCAACTAATCAGATTCAATACAGCGTCATAAATATGCAGATCTCCCTATTATAGACAGTTTCTGAAGCCATCATGATTATGCTGCTTCAACAAGTTTGAGATAAATATTCTCAGACTGGCAGCACCTCAAACCATCAAACAGACAGCTATTTTATGATATAGGGCTAATTACCAAGTTTGGTCAAAATCTGATCAGAAATAGACAGGTATTGTTTTGGTAAACGTAACCATTCAGATACATCATCAATTCTTTAACAGGCCTTAATTTTACTTACAGTGGTACGTAACCTTGATAGCAACGACATCACTCACAATTATTTTCCAATTGTGATGTAAATCTATCTGAAGGGCGATTACAATCTCAGCCAATCAGTTTCGGCGCCCTAACTGGCTTTTTTTTCTTTCTAATTTGAGGCAACACGTTTATCTCTGCTTTTTTAAGTTATCTTTTGGCTATTTTGTCGAAGATTACACGTTGGAGAAATATTTTTCCTTCACAAGCATCAACTTCAGTCTTTCTTTCAATTCAGTAGGAAAGCAAAATTACATAATCGGCCATTGCTGTGAATGTCTTTTGAGTGTGGTACTATGCCTGTGTTTTGACACAGAATATAAAACAAGGAGTAAATATAATCGCATTTTGCCGTCAAGAACATTTGTTTTAAGACGGTGTCAAATGGCACGGTATTCGATCAGTACTCTTCAAACTTAAGACATGATGTGTGGATAATCTGAAAGTTGAAATATCAAGCCTAAAAATGAAAATTTAAAATAAGAAAAGTATAACAATACTGAAAATGAAAAATGAAAAAAAAAATTAAAATGAAATTTGACAATGAAACATTGATATGACAGGTAACAAAAGTTACATATAAAAATTAAATTTGAAAAGGATCCTTGTAAAGCAAATTAAAAAGTAATAAATATAAACAAATGGACAACTAAAATTAAAAACTACTAAAACCAAATTATTAAAAACAACAATCGGAAAGGATAACATTTAAACGTTCAAAGGGAATTTAGAATTAACGCAGACAAGCCAGGTGGTCTGGTGGTTAGAGCGTCCGCCTCGGATGAGGGAGGTCTAGGTTCGAACCCTGGCCGAGTTATAGCAAAAACTTATAAAAATGGTACCAACAGCTGCCTCGCTAGGCGCTCAGAACGAGGAGGTTAGTCTCATGACTGGTCGGCATGGTGTCAGGATAATGTCGCTGTGTGGGACATCACGCTACGTGTCGGCAATAGTGCTAGACATCACTATAATCTGCCACACTGCAGAAATCGTAGCGATATGAATGATTTTTTTTAAAGCTACGTTAAAAATCGAGATCACACACACGCACACATACAAACAGAAAACTAACTAATTGACACCCTTTATGAGGTTAGACAAACAAAAGCACCGTGTTTCTTAACCAGTCTAAAATCTCTTGTGTGATACTATATATATATATATATATATATATATATATATATATATATATATATATATATATATATATATATATATATATATATATATATATATATATATATATATATATATGTGTGTGTGTATTGCGTGAAAGCACTCTTACTCTTGCTGGTGTTTGTGTGTGTCTGTGTGTGTGAGTATCTGTGTGTGTATGTACGGTGTTTGTATGTGTCTGTGTGTGTATGTGTCGGTGTGTGTGTGTGATTTAATTATCTTTCTTGCACATGCATCCCCATTGCATATTTGTATGTGTATACAAGTATAGTTTGTATATATGTCTACCCCTTTTCGCTGGCTAGTAAAGGTGTGGATGTTCGATAGTAGATACCTGTGTGTTTGTCGCTCTAACAACGTACTGGATAACAAATAAGTCGTATTGGTCGCACAGTCGGTGTTTTGATGATTTAATGGCAGTTTTTGGATAATAGATATGTCACAGAATTAGGCAAAGAAATAACTTGGTTTTGTCTTAAAAACAATTAGACTATTTCTCGTTGTACATACGTACAACGTTATATAGGCTGAATGTATTTTTCCAGGTAAGCGACTGTATTAACATGTACCTAGCCACAGATTACTTGTGTCAGGTATCATGACTAACATGATATGCACGGGTATTCTACCCCGACTTGTACTCACTCTCCTATGGATTTAAGTTAAACGAATCACGAAAAACCAGACTGGTCGTTTTTGGATCACGTCAAGGAGTATACACTCTCCTTTATTCTCCAGCCATATGGCTGCGTCTGTGCGTCTGTGTGTCTGTGTCTGTGTTGGCAGCTGTGTCTGTGTTGGAAGATGTTTCTGTGTTGGAAGCTGTTTCTGACTGTGTTTGAAGATGATTCTGACTGTGTTCGTAGCTGACCGTTTGTAGCTGACTGTTATAGTAGCTGACTATTATGGTAGCTGACCGTGTTTGTAGCCTTGAATGTCGATGTAATGTTATTGTGAATATAACTAGAGCGGTCCGAAGCTGTACGAAGCCGTCTAAAGTTTCTTGGATTCATCTGGAGCTTCCAGAACAACGCTGTCTGTTGTGATAAGATTATTGTGAATCTTAGTCGTGATAAGATTATTGTGAATCTTAGTCGTGATAAGATTATTGTGAATCTTAGTCGTGATAAGATTATTGTGAATCTTAAGTTGTGTCAAAGATTATTTTGAATCTTAAAGTTGTTTCAAAGATTATTTTGAATCTTAAAGTTGTTTCAAAGATTATTTTGAATCTTTAGGTGTGTCAAAGATTATTTTGAATCTTAAGTTGTATCAAGATTATTTTAAATCTTTAGGTGTGTCAAGAGTATTTTGAATCTTGTGTAAGATTATTTTGGAATCTTTATAATTTTGTTCGAGATTTTGTGAATATCTTGTTGAACAAAATACTGTTTAAGGGGTATGTGCAGTCCATGAGGGTTCTTGGATCTGCACTTCATTTTATTTAATATTTGTTTTGTTTATTTTCAATTGTATTTTTACATCATATATTTATCATTATTAATTCATTCATAAATTTCCATTTTTCCCACATTGTGTTTGGCTTGTTTATTTAGTCCAAAAACCCACTCGGTTACAATTCTGTGACAAGATAACTGGATGCTGGATGGTAAATAATTACTGGATGTTGGTCACTGATGGCATACTGATGGTAATATGTCGGTGCTGGCTAGGAGATCACTGGTAATTTCTGCAGTGGTTTATTATAGGGTTCGTTTGGACATTAAATCTCCCATTAGAGAGAGCAGAGAGAGCCATAATGTTCAACACATGTCCATTTTTTAAAATTACATTTCACTTAATTGGTCAAAGAGATCTAAAACCCAAAATTATATCTTTATTTTAAATTAAACACAGGCCCAGATTTCACTTATATAATTGCCAAAATTTGGAATTCAGCAAGTCAATTTTTCCGCCAACAAGATGCTTCCCATATTCATTATTTTCGTATATTTTCTCTCGACCTACAGCCTTCAAATCTTTGAAAACTAGCAGAGTTGCCAATATATCTAGTTTATATCTTAGAGTTGTGAGATTTTTCAAAAGCAAAATATTTTATTACAAATGATAATCAAATTTGTAACTTTTAAAATTACTCTTATTATAGCCGGAGCATGTGGGTAACGTGCTCGTACCAATAATAACAAACGGTTCCGAATCATGTGGATAACGTGCTCGTACCAATAATAACAAATGGTTCCGAAGCATGTGGGTAACGTGCTCGTACCAATAATAACAAATGGTTCAGGCTCGTGAGGTTTGCAAATGTACTGTTTACGAAAGGAACAACTGCTTCACCTACGATGTAAACATTTTAACTGTTTGTGTTTTAATGCTATAAGAAACCTGATTAATTTGAAAATGTTCAAATGCTGGGAAGGCGTTCGTGTCAATGGATATTTTAGGAAGCCGCATTCAGAATCTACTTCCTGAGTTGCAAGAACGCAATTACTGCTACTTTGTACGAATTCAATTTAACGCAAAGAATAACCGCATCTGAAACAGCAGAGACGTTTTAATCATTGGCATCTGACTGCTATCAGAAGACAGTTTACTTTGAAAAGGTTCAAAAATTCTGACTTTAATCAATTGGGAAAACATTATGCGACTTGCCATACCACAATGTTCGCCATCAGTATTCCGCCAAATTACATGGACAGTGTTCAAGACTCAGCGGATTTTCTTCTACTTTGTAAAGAACTGATTCCACAAGATGAAAAGAATATATTTGATATTTGGATGCCATGTCGTGTTGTGTGTGTAGGGGCTGTGTGTGTGTGTACTTTCATTTGTTTACGAACATATTCTTTATGGCGAAGTTATGAAGAGTACATGTAAATACATGACAACCACTGGGACAGCTACTGTTTAAACTCAACAGTGTAAGTGTAAGCCGTCGGACCTAATATTCTCAATGTCGCTTTTTGGGTAGCTGAAATATGAAAACTATCTTCAGCTTCTACCGAACGGCTTTCTTTCTTAGTTTATATATATTTATAATTCACCGAAATTACCCTGTAAAGAACATTTTGTATTCTATTATTTAATAAATCAAAATACTGTTAACATATTGCCACAATTCAGACCACGGCACATAAGCATACTCAAGGCACATTAACACATTCAATATCGCAATTTTCGCTCTTTTCAGTTACTTAAGTTAAATGAATAGAGTCTTAACAGTTTATATGATGATATTCAGCAATATTGGTATTAAATGAGATATGTAAATTAATACTACTCTCCTAAGGATATGCATGCATGCAGCATATTCACATATTTTAATAATATGCGACAAAACCCATCTCTCTCTCTGTATATGTATATATATATGTATATATATATATATATATATATATATATATATATATATATATATATATATATATATATATATATATATATATATATATATATATATATATGCTCATTTTGTTAGCTTTAGTGTTTAAACTAAACCATATCATCAGTCACATGATCGAAACTATAAATTGACAATTGACCTTCAGGACAGATTTTGTTATTGAATGCTACGCGTAATCACAAATAGGACCAGCTGTCAACCATTGGTCATTACTCTGTTCAGTGGTATCTTGATGTACCATATTCAATGAATATTTATTGTTCTAGAGTCATGGTCATACTGATCGACCAAGAAATTTGCAAACCTGGTATGTCGTTTACTACAGTCAGTACAAACAAAATACGATGCAATAAACGTACAGTCAAACTTGAAATTGATTTATTATTATTACGAGAGATTTATTGTCTTAATTTGCCTCCTAGCAACGTGAAATAAACTTCTTTTGGAGCAAATTGGTATGATCTAGTTTGTTTTAGAGATTTTTTCTTATGTTATTTGAAATCAGCTATATTTGAAAACCCATTGTCAAAAAACGAGTTCCTATTTAAAACAAAATTAAATATCAGGTGTGGTGCTTGGACTAAAATGGCAGCAAATGGACTAAACATTATTCTGTGGCTTAAGATAACGCAGCCAGCTACAACAATGTGGGGGTATGAATGAATTTCATTTGTCCTTCTCTGTTGTAAATTGAATGATTCATTGTAGTTGCTGTCACAGAATAGTCTTTTTGGACCCACGCCATGGGTATATTTCTAAACATCCCCTTGAAATTTTAGTTTAGGAAGAATCAAAACTTAAAATCATTTTTTTACCCATTACGGCCTTTTAATTTTGATTTATTGTCGAGTCCAAGACCTTCTGAAGTCAATTAAACCATTGAAACAATCCACAAGTGAGTAATAGTCTGCGTTTTCTCCATAACCATCAAATGTCACTTAACTTTGAGTAATACGTACTTAGCGTCTGAACTTAATCACATTATGTCAAGAGCAGATGTCATTTGCAATCTTTTCCAGGGTAAAAGCAATGAAGGAATTGTTGTCTGACCCATCTAACGTCTAGAATGAAATTGTTTCTCCAAGGTAGTATCAAATAATGTTGTTATTGAATATTTTTTCCCACTAATACTTGGAAAGAAAGCAAGGAGCAGTTACTCATCCGTTTGAGAAGTAGTGTCGCGAATTGGTCGTGGTGTTTTGTCGTATTAAGTGTAGACACGTCGTAGTGAGAGCAGCAGCTATTGTTGTTGTTGCAGGATTTAACGCAATTTTCAGTTAGATAGGTTATACATGGCGGCCAGTATAAATGGTAGAGGAAGAACATTGGAAAACCCCGAAAAGAACCACACTGGCACAGAGCAGCAGTAACAGTACAAGTTGTTCTTAAAGTAACAGCATTAGTAGTAGTACATTTTGTCACGTACTTGTGTATAGGAATATACCTTTAACATTTTATGAAACAAAATGTGCATGGGTTTTATTACCGCGACAGGGTTATACATGACGTATCGGTTTTAGCAGTGATGATTTCTAAATGCTAAATTCTGTTCTATCACTGCAGCACGCACACAGCTGCGTGTGGAGGGGGATGGGTCCGTTTATCCCAAGCTCTCTAGCTTTTGATATGACTATTAACACAAAAGTTGTATTTGAAAATGAAATCCTGTAATTTGTTTTAGTTTTCCTTTAAATGTAATACACATGTTTTGTTTATCTATTGTTTCGGAATTTATTCTAATTTTTGTAGGAAGTCAAAACAACGTCAAATTTCACCAAGTTATTAAATACATTAAAGTCTATTCCAAGGTTAGAAATTGCTGCGCTGAACAGAGTTGCATGTTGTGAACATTAAACGATGAAAAATGTAACCGGGGGGGGGGGAGAGATAATATTTGTAAACATATTAACTTGGCCTTTTGACCTTACAAGTTCCGAAAGCAAAATTATAACTCAAATCCTCGTCACCTTATTTTGTCTTAGTTTTTTATAAACGGTTCTAAAACAAAAAAATCTTCCATCCTACTATAATATCATTCTGTGGAATCATTGTTATTTGTGTTATTTGTGTTCATATATAATTTGAGAGGAATCATTATTTAAATAAATTTTTTGGAATTGATAAAGTGCTCATTGACTAGATTGCCACTATTTTTAGATTACTGTGAAGTAGCTCAAAGACATTATGAATAATATCATTGCGATACATCAGGACTGTTAGTACATTAGTAGATTGAAGATTGGAATTAATTTAGAACACTGCACCTTTGGACTTGGGATAAAACTTTCAGAATTATTTGGGATTTGATTCTCCATGATTTAAGTTGATCATATATTTTCTATTTATAATTTGGAGTCTTAAATTATCTGTTGATTTGAGAGAGAAAAAAAATGTTGGTTTTTCTTTTTCTGCTACTTAGTTTAAGACCAAAGTGTATTAATAGTAGTATTATATGCAGTGGAAGTAGTAGTTGTTGTAATATCACAACAAGCAGTTATTGTTGCAGTTCATATATAGTACTAATAGTAGTTTTACATGGACTAGTAATATTACCAGTATAAAAATTAATCGTAGTAAACATGATAGTAATAGTATTAGTAGTATATGTAGTATTAGTAGTAATACGTGTTGCACTAGCAGTACATGTAATAGTAGTGTGTGTGTATGTGTGTGTGTGTGTGTGTGTGTGTGTGTGTGTGTGTGATTCGGGTTTTTAACGTAGCTATAAAAAAAAAACAACATTCAGTCATATCGCTACGATGTCTGCCCATGTTTGCAGTTGATAGTTATGTCTAGCACTGGGGCATCATGCCGCAGAGATGTAGCATGATGTCAAACCCAGTCACATTATCCTGACACCAGGGCGACCAGTCCTAACACTTAATCCTGAGCGCCAAGCGAGACAGCTGTTAGTACAATTTTTATAAGTCTTTGGTATGTATGACTCGGCCGGGGATCGAACCCACGAACTCCAGCATTTGAGGCGGACGCTCTAACCACTAGGCCAACGGAGCAGTCATGTAATAGTAGTAGCAGTAGTAGTAGTAGCAGTACATGTAATAGTAATAGTAGCAATAAATGAAGCAAAAAGGTAGTAGCACATATAGAAGCAATAATACTAGTATATTTAATAGTAATAGTAGTAGTACATACAGCAGTTAAAGTAGTAGTACATATAGTATTAATAGTAGTAGTATTTATAGTAGTAACATTAGAAGTTCATATATCAGTTAAAACAGTAGTACATATAGTAGTAATAGGTGTAGTACATTTAGTAGCAATATTAATATTTATAGTTGTTGTGGGGTTTAACGCCATTTTTCAGCACACGATAGGCTATACATGGCGGCCAGTATTAATGGAGGAAGAACCCGAGAAAACCCAGGAAAGAACCACCGACCCACGAGAAGCTACTGGCAAGCTTTCTCACATACCCACATTGGCTGAATCCTAGACTCGAACCGCCGCAGACAGAGGTGAGATGGCAGTGATCCGTAACGAAGAGCGCTTTAGACCACTCGGCCACTCGGGGCCCCTTAATATTTATAGTAGTAACAGTAGTAGTACAAACAGTAGTAACAGTAGTAGTATATTTAGTAGCAATATTAGTAACTGATGTAGTAGAAGTGCATGCAGTAGTAATGGCAGAAGTATGTATAGTAGTTGTACCTATGTTAGTGGTACATTAGTACTAATAGTAGCCATACATGTATTAATAATAGCAGTAATACATGTAGTAGTAATAGTAGTAGTGTATGTAGTAGTAGGACCTATAACAGTAATGGCAGTACTTTATTTTAGTAGTTCATGTAGTAGTAACAGTATTAGTACATATAGTAGTAGTACATGTAGTAATAATAGTAGTACCTGTAGAAATAATAGTAGTAGTACATGTAGTAATAATAGTAGTAGTACAAATAGTAATAATAGTAGTAGTACACGTAGTAATAATTGTAGCAGAACATGCAGTAGTATTAGTAGTAGTACATATGGTACTAATACATATAGTAGGAGAAGTGGTAGTGCATATAGTAATAATAGCAGTAATACATATAGAACCAATAGTAGTTAGTAGTAGTACCTTTAGTAGTATTAGTACCAGCACATATTGTAGTAAATGTAGTAATACATGTAGTAGTAATAGTAGTAGTACATATAGTAGTAAAATTAGCAGTATATATATTAGTAAAAGTAGCAGTATTTATAGTAATAATAGTTGTAGTACAAATATATTAGTAATAGTTGTAGTACTTATAGTAATAATAGTTGTAGCACATACAGTAGTAATAGTTGTAGTGCATATATTATTAATAGTTGTAGTACATCCAGTAGTAACAGTTGTAGTGGATATAGTAGTAATAGTTGTAGTACATACAGTAGTAATAGTTGTTGTACATATAGTATTAATAGTTGTAGTACATACAGTAGTAATAGTTGTAGTGCATACGGTAGTAATAGTTGTAGTATATATAGTAGTAATAGTTGTAGTACATATATATATTAATAGTTGTAGTACATATAGTAGTAATAGTTGTAGTACATATAGTAGTAATAGTTGTAGTACATATAGTAGTAATAGTTGTGGTACATACAGTAGTAATAGTTGTAGTACATATAGTAGTAATAGTTGTAGTACATACAGTAGTAATAGTTGTACGTATAGTAGTAATAGTTGTAGTACATACAGTATTAATAGTTGTTCTACATATAGTAGTAATAGTTTTTGTACATATAGTAGTAATAGTTGTTGTACATATAGTATTAAAAGTTGTAGCACATACAGTAGTAATAGTTGTAGTGCATACGGTAGTAATAGTTGTAGTATATATAGTAATAATAGTTGTAGTACATATATATATTAATAGTTGTAGTACATATAGTAGTAATAGTTGTAGTACATATAGTAGTAATAGTTGTAGTACATATAGTAGTAATAGCTGTGGTACATACAGTAGTAATAGTTGTAGTACATATAGTAGCAATAGTTGTAGTACATACAGTAGTAATAGTTGTACATATAGTAGTAATAGTTGTAGTACATACAGTATTAATAGTTGTTCTACATATAGTAGTAATAGTTGTTGTACATATAGTATTAATAGTTGTAGTACAAACAGTAGTAATAGTTGTAGTACATATAGTAGTAATAGTTGTAGTACATACAGTAGTAATAGTTGTAGTACATATAGTAGTAATAGTTGTAGTATCAATAGTAGCAATAGTTGTAGTACACACAGTAGTAATAGTTGTAGTACATAGTGTAGTAATAGTTGTAGCACATATATTAGTAATAGTTGTGGTACATATAGTAGTAATAGTTGTAGTACATACAGTAGTAATAGTTGTAGCACATATATTAGTAATAGTTGTAGTACATATAGTAGTAATAGTTGTAGTACACACAGTAGTAATAGTTGTAGTACATACAGTAGTAATAGTTGTAGCACATATATTAGTAATAGTTGTAGTACATATAGTGTTAATAGTTGTTGTACATACAGTAGTAATAGTTGTGGTACATATTGTAGTAATAGTTGTAGTACATATATTATTAATAGTTGTAGTACATCCAGTAGTAATAGTTGTAGTACATACAGTAGTAATAGTTGTAGTACATACAGTAGTAATAGTTGTAGTACATACAGTAGTAATAGTTGTTGTACATATAGTATTAATAGTTGTAGTACATACAGTAGTAATAGTTGTAGTACATACAGTAGTAATAGTTGTAGCACATATATTAGTAATAGTTGTGGTACATATAGTGTTAATAGTTGTTGTACATACAGTAGTAATAGTTGTGGTACATATTGTAGTAATAGTTGTAGTACATATATTATTAATAGTTGTAGTACATCCAGTAGTAATAGTTGTAGCACATACAGTAGTAATAGTTCTAGTACATATAGTAATAATAGTTGTTGTACATATAGTAGTAATAGTTGTTGTACATATAGTAGTAATAGTTGTAGTACATACAGTAGTAATAGTTGTAGTGCATACCGTAGTAATAGTTGTAGTATATATAGTAGTAATAGTTGTACATATAGTAGTAACAGTTGTAGTGCATATAGTAGTAATAGTTGTAGTACATATAGTAGTAATAGTTGTAGTACATATAGTAGTAATAGTTGTGGTACATATAGTAGTAATAGTTGTGGTACATATAGTAGTAATAGCTGTAGTACATATAGTAGTAATAGTTGTAGTACATATAGTAGTAATAGTTGTGGTACATATAGTAGTAATAGTTGTAGTACATATAGTAGTAACAGTTGTAGTGCATACAGTAGTAATAGTTGTACATATAGTAGTAATAGTTGTAGTACATACAGTATTAATAGTTGTTCTACATATAGTAGTAATAGTTGTTGTACATATAATATTAATAGTTGTAGTACATATAGTAGTAATAGTTGTAGTATCAATAGTAGTAATAGTTGTAGTACACACAGTAGTAATAGTTGTAGTACATACAGTAGTAATAGTTGTAGCACATATATTAGTAATAGTTGTGGTACATATAGTAGTAATAGTTGTAGTACATACAGTAGTAATAGTTGTAGTACATATACTAGTAATAGTTGTGGTACATATAGTAGTAATAGTTGTAGTACATATAGTAGTAATAGTTGTAGTACATACAGTAGTACTAGTTGTAGTACATACAGTAGTAATAGTTGTAGCACATATATTAGTAATAGTTGTAGTACATACAGTAGTACTAGTTGTTGTACATACACTATTAATAGTTGTAGTACATATAGTAGTAATAGTTGTAGTATAAATAGTAGTAATAGTTGTAGTACACACATTAGTAATAGTTGTAGTGCATATAGTAGTAATAGTTGTAGTGCATATATTAGTAATAGTTGTAGTACATATAGTAGTAATAGTTGTTGTACATACAGTAGTAATAGTTGTTGTACATATAGTATTAATAGTTGTAGTACATACAGTAGTAATAGTTGTAGTTCATATAGTAGTAATAGTTGTTGTACATATAGTAGTAATAGTTGTAGCATATATAGTAGTAGTTGTAGCAGTATTTATAGTAGTAAAAGTAGAAGTACATATAGTAGTAATAGTTGTAGTACATACATTAGAAAAAGTAGCAGTATTTATAGTAGTAAAAGTAGTAGTACATATAGTAGCAATAGTAGTAGCACATATAGTAGCAAAAGTTGTAGTAGATTTAATAGTTATAGTAGTAGTACATATAGTAGTAAAAACAGCAATACATATATTAGTAAAAGTAGCAGTATTTATAGTAGTTATAGTTGTAGTATAAATAGTAGTAATAGTTGTAGAGCATATAGTAGTACTAGTTGTAGTACATATAGTAGTAATAGTTGTTGTACATATAGTAGTAATAGTTGTTGTACATATAGTAGTAATAGTAGCAGTATTTATAGTAGTAAAAGTAGTAGTGTGTGCGTGATTATGAATTTTAACGTAGCTTTAACACCGTTTCAGTCTTATCGCTACGATGTCTGCAGTGTGGCAGTTTATTGTGATGTCTAGCACTGAGGCATCATGCCGCAGACATGTAGCATGATGTCCCACCTAGTCACATTATCCTGACACCAGGCCGACCAGTCCTAACACTAACCTGCTAATGCTGAGCGCCTAGCGAGGCAGCTTTTAGTAACATTTTTGTAATTCTTTGGTATGATTCGGCCATGGTTCGAACCCACGACCTCCCGCTTCCGAGGTGGACGCATTAACCACTAGGCCACCGGATTGGTAAAAGTAGTAGTACATATAGTAGTACAGTAGCAGTGCATATAATAGTAAAAGTAGCAGTATTTATAGTAGTAATAGTTGTATTACATATAGTAGTAATAGTCGTATTACATATAGTATTAAAAGTAGCAGTATTTATAGAAGTACATATAGCAGTAATAGTAGTAGTACATACAGTAGTAAAAGTAGCAATATGTATAGAAGTAATAGTAGAAGTACATATAGCATTAATAGTAGTAATACATATAGTTGTAAATATAGTAGTACATATAGTACTAATAGTAGTAGTACATATATTAGTCATAGTAGTAGTGCATATAGTAGTAAAAGTATCAGCACATATAGTAATAATAGTAGTAGTACATATAGTAGTAAACGTAGCAATATGTATAGAAGTAATAGTAGAAGTACATATAGCATTAATAGTAGTAATACATATAGTTGTAGATATAGTAGTACATATAGTACTAATAGTAGTAGTACATATATTAGTCATAGTAGTAGTGCATATAGTAGTAAAAGTATCAACACATATAGTAGTAATAGTAGTAGTACATATAGTAGTAAAAGTATCAGTATTTATAGTAGTAATAGTATCAGTATTTAAAGTAGTAATAGGAGTAGTAAATATAGTAACAATAGTAGTAGTAAATAGAGTAGTAATAGTATCAGTATTTAAAGTAGTAATAGGAGTAGTAAATATAGTAGTAATAGTAGTAGTAAATAGAGTAGTTATATTTCTGGTACATATATTAGTAATAGTAGTAGTTCATATAGCAATAAAAATAGCAGTATTTATAGTAGCAATAGTAGCAGTATATATAGTAGTAAAAGTAGCAGTATTTATAGTAGCAGTAGTAGTAGTATATATATAGTAGTAAAAGTAGCAGTATTTATAGTAGAAATAGTAGCAGTATGTATAGTAGTAATAGTAGAAGTACATTTAGTAATAATAGTAGTAGTACTTGTAGTAGTAGTGCATGTCGTAGTAATAGTAGTAGGACATGCAGTAGTAATGGTAATAGTTCACGTAGTCTAAATTAACATAGAACAGGTTATGTAATTCTTGCCTTTCCATTGCACGCCATCTACATAGATTCAAGATAGTGACCATACTGGCATTACATCTCACTAAATTAAGCAGATAAAAGGACGGATCCTGAATGAAGCACCAACAAAGGGCGGCGGTATGGCGGGGGGCTCATTGAACAAACATTGAGGGTAGATGATCAGATTTGGTGTGATTGTTCCAAAAATGATGTAGTGAAGATTACATTTTCGAATATTTTATGCAACTCAAGAGTTGAGGTTGGATTAAACTGGACTAAACTTGAAGGAGAAAAGTGATAATTGCAATGGCGTCGTTTTGTATTTTAATTATCCTAGACTTCGAAAATTAAAACGAGCTTCCAATTAATCCTAAAAATGGGGTAATTTATATGATCAGAGCAATTTGGATTGTCGCATATTTGCGCTAATCTAAAACCAATAAAAATGTTTGATTATCTTTTTGTTTTCTTATAACATCAATAAACTATCAGTACACGATCAGGGGCATACTTGTAGAAGACTGGTCTCGTACACGATCAGGGGCATACTTGTAGAACACTGGTCTAGTACACAATCAATGGCATGCTTGGGAACACAGGTTAAGTACAAGATAAGGGTCATGCTTGTAGAACACTGGTCCAGTACACGATCAGGGGCATACTTTAGAACACTGGTCCAGTATACGATAAGGGGCATACTTGTAGAACACTGGTCCAGTACACCATCAGGGACATACTTGTAGAACACTGGTCCAGTACACGATCAGGGGCATACTTTAGAACACTGGTCCAGTATACGATCAGGGGCATACGTGTAGAATACTGGTCCAGTACACGATCAGGGGCATACTTGTAGAAAACTGGTCCAGTACACCATCAGGGGCATACTTGTAGAACACTGGTCCAGTACACGATCAGGGGCATACTTTAGAACACTGGTCCAGTACACTATCAGTGACACACTTTAGAACACTAGTCCAGTACGCGATCAGGGGGATACTTGTAGAACACTGGTCCAGTACACGATGAATGGCATGCTTGTAGAACACTGGTCCAGTGCACCATCAGGGCGATACTTGTAGAACACTGGTCCAGTACACCATCAAGGCGATACTTGTAGAACACTGGTCCAGTACACGATCAGGGGCATACTTGTAGAACACTGGTCCAGTACACGATCAGGGACACACTTTAGAACACTGGTCCAGTACACGATCAATGATATAGCATGTCATCAGGAATATATTTGTAGTACACTGATACCTTACACACGTTTTTGAAATGCTTCCAAAACAATAGCAATCTCATTGTGGATGTATATTCCCATCAATGTTCTATTTAAATTAAGTACACTGAAGTCAGAACAGCTTAATATGGTCATCTGGTTAAATATATTTTGATCTTATTTCCAAGTACGGTATTATACAATTATAACGCATTTCACGTCTCTTTAATCTCCAAAATATGGTATTATTATGTAGGTTTCCACTTTTATCCCGCGTTTGTCCCGAACATGTTCTATTGTCAGCAAAGGGACTAACCTAGATATTTTAACAAATCAAATAATTCCATCGTTGGCATTTCACTTTTGACTAGCTCGGGCATGGGTAACTATAGCATGATGACAAAATGGTACTAGCTTCCTTTCAAACGCGTTAAACGTGACAATTACGACATAATGCCTAAACTGATGGAAATACTTAATGTTCTACGTTTCTAATTTGTTAATAATTGGTATTAATTTCACTTTATTTAGATTATATTGTAGCGGAGCTGTTGAGACCGTGCAAAGAACAGTAAAAGCTCTTGACACGATGAAGTATCAGAGCTACAAGTGATATATCGATCACAATTTGTGTACCATTGTAAAGCTTGTAATGCCTCTCATCTGTGAATTGACAAGCCACGAAATACCAATATAACAATTAATGTGATTATATCTGACATCCATTATTGTTTCAATCTATGCTAACATCTAGAACAGCGACACAAAGACAAATCTGGTCCGTTTCACGCCTTTATCAAACTTGTGTCCAATAATCAATATCTATTTTTGACGTTATATCCAGCAGCGTCGTGTAATTTCTTCTTTCTTCCAACGAGATTTGCTTGAGGAAATTAGCGAGTTTGTGATGCCATTTTCATATAATTTGTTGGGGATAAAAGAATGCTTGACGCTGACTTCTAGAGATGAAAGTCAATGATTTGCATTGCTCTGTATGTGAAAGGCAATTACTCGCCGTTGCACATTTAATAAGAAATCACATTTTCTTTCGATGACTGAATTCCAATAGTATTGGAGATCAAACGCCGAGAACAAATTTTCCAAGGGAGCCTGCAGGCAACCAATATTCTAGAAGTTTATTAGTGTGATGAAAATAAATACTGATGAGGTTGCGTTGGTGGTGCAGTTAATGACTCGTTTGACAATTACCAAGGCCTATTAGTAATGAGCCCTAAGTCGCGTGGCATGACTAATAATTAAATTCATTTTTCATTTGATTCGTCGCTCATCCAAATATGATTTCGATCATCCTGCCTTACTAGCGCGTCAATTTTTTTTATATAGATTGTGTAGAGAGAAAATAGTGCCAGAAATAGGAAATGAACCAAATTGAAATGTATTTCTTCCTGTTCGTTATGTACTTGCAAGCATACATGATAGCGAATTCCTTGTAGGAGGATTAGTCATTACAGATGCAATAAAATAAGCTGAGAGATGACTGCCATGAAGGAAGGGATAGGTACTAATATGCCCCTTTTTGGCCCCAAAATTTACAACTTTAAAAAAAAGTAATTGATCTGACAATACCATGGCAACAACTTCATGATTTTTTGGAAACCTTAGAAATGCAAATGACTTTTAAAAAGTATTGACATGACATCACAGATACGTTCTCATGACATCACATTTGGCTATACAATAACCATGTGGTACACTTGGGGCTATGTTTACAAAATTAAGACGGTTTACGATCGATAACAAAATTCATAATTTGACAGAATAAAATGGTATGCGTGAATAACCATTTACTAGAATATCGTTTTGGTTGTTTCATGAGGACCCTGTGACCCCCCACCCCCACCCCCAAAAAAATTGTAACTCCGTCAGCGTTCATTGGTACCTTGTATCTTTACAACGGCCATTTATTAACTACATCTAAACTGAAGTTTTCGCTAAAACGCTAACATAAAAGCATAAAATAATTTGTTACATAAACCATATTGATTATATGTCCACTGTAACGTGGAAATATAAGGTATAGTGAAACACTTAAATAAACATTTGATTTTGTTCCTAAGTAAATGGGCTTACATTCGCCAAAAACCATATATTTCTGCATCTTCAAAGACCTCAAAACGAGTTCACCCCTTATGAGCCTAGCCGTATTGGGCACACGATTCAAGTCCAAAGTATCACAAAAATTCTTTTTCTTCTCCCCTTTTAAAACAATATTTGACATTCAGGTGTTGCCTGTCATTTGTATTATATTTGTTTTGGGTTTCTTTTCCGATCGGTTTGGGGAAATTCGGAATATTGGGATGTAGGTAGCTACATATAGAAAAACCGTATGAAGGAATTCGACCCACAACAAGAACTACATCTACAACATAAAGTTGCTTATGGTATTATTTTACTAGCGGGGTGTAGAAAAAAATGGAATGATGAAACAGTGTATCTTGTCCTTACCATGATCATTTTATATCGCATTTATTGTTGTAGACTATATTCTACCTCTTAATCTTGAATTCTTGACAAAAGATTTTAGAGTATGTGAAAATGTGATTAATGGAAGCTATGAAAATACTGAAATCAGCATTGAACAAATTTAAAACGCTAAATGTGTAAGCAGTACTATTCATTTGTTTCCCATTTGATGAATTACTTAGCACACAACTTCACAGTATGATCTGCTGAAGACTAGATTTCGGTCTCCAGCTGACAATAACGCGGAAAAGTAAAACTGAGTGCAGTAGTAATCGAAGAAGTATTTATTTAGGAAAGGGATTATATTGCAGTGTTATGAATTTTACTCTACTTGTAATGCGAAGACTTGTATAAAATATATTTTTTGAAGTGACAAAATGCTATTTAGGTCATATTTGATCTAACTAAAACAAACACCATTGTAACAAAGTTATCCATAAAATAATTTGCGATTTTATCGAACCCAGGTTTTGTAGAGGTAAAGTGCATGGCTACATCTAAACACAACTAAATGGTAAATCAACGATTCGAGTCTGATATATTTTTCTCCTTCATTGATTTCAGATTGTTCTTTTTTCACGATTTTTATTTCTGTCTTTCTTTTTCGTGTCACTATCCAAAGATTTAGTAACCCTGAAAGCAATGTATTTTTAAATACTGCTATTTGAACAGGATGTTTACATTTGTCATTGTATGGATCATTATTGCTGAAAATTCCAGTTTCCTGAAACTGGTGAGTACAAATCTTTCATGTGTGTATGTGTAAGTGTGTGTGTGTGAGAGAGAGACAGAGAGAGAGGCGATATATCGAGAGAAAAAACTGGAGGGGAAGGAGCCTTTTCGGGTATATCTTTCGTATCCTTGCCATTGCTCTGTTGCTTGATTTTTAATGTTATAAACCTGTTTTCTTTTATCTTATAACTTAAAATGTATATGTTCGTGCCTGTGGGCCATCAAAGTCGGCCAAGATGGTCGACCATAGGCATGACTGCTCCATTTTTGAAAATCAAATTCGTGCGCGTGTGTGCGTGCGTAAGCCCTCCGCTAGGTGCAAGCATGCATGAATGCATATAAATTCATCTTGTGCATGAACTCCATATTGATGGACATAACAAAACAAAAAAACATTTTTTTTCATTTTTCACTCCAGAAATTTTGCTGACTTTCCTGTTTAATTATTCACCTAACTTTAATATAAAAGTGATATATTCCCCTTTAAGATTTATTTCATGCTACCGTGTCAGTTTGAAATTCAATGTCATATGACCTTGTTTATTTTAAGTACAAGGGTTTGGGAATATACAGTTTATAAAGAGAAAAATGCAATGGTGTATATATGGAAATAATAGACCATCCCTAATTTCCATGTCATTTAATATAAACTTTCAAAGCTGGGTGGGGTGGGGTAAAGTAATATGACACGAATTTCTCCGAGAAACAGATCTTGAGCCATTTCCTGATTATATTAACCACCAAATATACAAGATCTTAAGAGATAACTATCATATATTTAAAATATCCCCCACCCACCCAGATAATGCTGTGCTTAAATGAGTTATATAGGATCAAATACATTCGTATTAATCTGTCTTACTGAATTTTTTTTATTACGTCCATTCTAAAGACCATTGTGACATATAATACGAAACCAGTGTATATTTACCCATCTTCTTGACAATGTATAAAAACTGATATCCTAGGTCCGTGAAGTAAGAAAACCGTGCTATATGTTGAACATGTGCCTCACACGCTGTAAGGTTTACAACTATTGCAATCTCTCTCACTCACTCACTCTCTCTCTCTCTCTCTCACACACACACACACACACACACCTAAGTGGTTATTTTGAACCGCTTTGGTAAATCGAAAACGAACTACCTGATAGTAATTAATATTATTCGTTGTAAAATTGTTGATTCTGTCGAATATCGGTGTAATGCTATCAATTATATTTGGTTAAAAGTCCTGGTTTATAGAGAGATGTCTTAAATAATGACACGAAATAACTGTTAACATTTGAAAACAGAATTAGTTTCAATATTGCAACGAAAGAAATTATGAGACAAATTTCAAGACGGTATTACATTACACTGGTCAACAGTGAAATCATTACTGACTTGAAAAGGCCCTAATCTGTAGTATTTTGGTGTGCCGAACACGAATATAACCGTGAAAAATTTGTATTGGCTCTCGTTTTGAAGATATTCATATACCTCATTTTCTATGTTTCACTGTGTAAATTTCTCCAGTAGGACTGCAGCAACATCCGGAATAATGATGTAACATTGCATAATACCATCATGCTCACATCATCCACAGTTGATTGCATCATTTTCTGATGCAATGCAATACTAATGCCATGCGGCTGCTGAAGTAAGTTGACGTCAGCAGTGTACTATACATGTGTAGGCCTATTATACTAATGCCAGGCGGCTGCTGAAGCTGACGTAAGCAGTGTACTATATAAAGCCCAATCAGATAGGTTCAGCATTTAAAATATTTTAGACGTTGTGCGAGACAGTTCAAGCTACTGTTACATAAAACTTATTATTTTATCCATTTACGTACAATAAAGAACAGTAATGCCTCGAAAGTGTGTTAATACCGCGGACAATTTTTGCTATATTTGTGGGGAAGTGACATTTGCCAATCAGAAGAAAAGTATCAATTCTCAAGTGAAGAAGGCATATCATCTTTACTTCGGATGCAAGGTTGGTGACCAAGACAAGCCTTGGGCTCCGCATATATGCTGTGCTACATGTACAACACAGCTTTCACAGTGGTTGAATTGCAAAAGGTCATCAATGCCGTTTGCAGTCCCAGTGGTGTGGAGAGAGCCAAGCAACCACCTAAATGACTGTTACTTCTGCTTGGTTCCTCCTCTTTCCGGCGGAATAACGAAGCGAAAGAAGTCGAGAATAGTCTACCCAAACATTCCGTCTGCATTGAGACCAGTTCCACATGGTGAGGGACTTCCTATTCCAGAACCTCCAGCAGAATATTCTCTTGATTCATCTGACGAAGACAAAGGTGAGTCGACCTGTTCTTCTCCTGGTCCATCAGCATACAGTGATCCAGATTTTCACTGTGGTGCATCATCAACCCCACACAGAATAACACAGGAAGAACTAAATGACCTGATTCGTGATTTGGACTTATCAAAGAACAAGGCAGAATTGCTAGGATCAAGACTCCAACAATGGAATCTTCTAGAAGAAGATGTCACAATTACTGCATATCGAAAGCGCCACCAGCAATTGGAGCCTTTCTTCAGAAAGGAAAGTAATCTGATATTCTGTTCCGATATTGAGGGCCTCATGAATGCTTTAAAAATCACTCATGACCCACAAGAATGGAGACTATTTGTGGACTCTTCGAAACTGAGTCTCAAGGCTGTGCTTTTGCACAATGGAAACATTCTTCCATCTATTCCAGTAGCGTATGCTGTCCACATGAAAGAGACATACGATAACTTAAGGCAGCTACTGAATTCCATTGAGTATAACAAGTACAGCTGGCACCTCTGTGGTGATTTGAAGGTAGTTGCCATTTTAATGGGACTGCAGCAAGGATATACAAAATACATGTGTTTCTTATGCGAGTGGGATAGCCGAGCAAGGGAAATGCACTACATGAGGAAGGAATGGACTCACAGGCAGAATGTAGCCATTGGAGAGAAGAATATCCAACACCCAGCTCTGGTTGAGGCTCAGAAAATCTTGCTACCACCCCTTCACATCAAACTAGGTTTGATGAAGAACTTCGTGAAAGCCATTGACCGGACTTTGCCAGCATTCCGATACCTGCATGAAAAATTCCCTCGACTCAGCGAAGCAAAGATTAAAGAGGGAGTTTTTGTGGGTCCTCAGATTCGAGAGCTTTTCAAAGATGACCGGTTCAACAACTTGCTGGAAGGTGACGCGAAACAAGCATGGAATGCTTTTCGCCTAGTTTCTACAAACTTCCTCGGAAATGTTAGGGCAGAAAACTATAAGGAACTAGTAGAAGACATGTTGATGAAGTATAAGAAACTTGGCTGCAATATGTCTCTAAAGATTCACTTCCTTCATTCCCATTTGGATTTCTTTCCTAGCAACTGTGGTATTGTTAGTGATGAACACGGCGAACGTTTTCATCAAGATATCGCAACAATGGAACAAAGATACCAGGGAAAATGGTCCACTACAATGCTGGCTGACTACTGCTGGACACTCCTCAGAGATGCTCCCGAACAGCTGTACAAGAGACAGGCGAAGAAATCTAAGATGTAGTCAATGACTTGATTTTTTATAGGTAGGCTATTACAGTTGACCTTTTACTATTGGAATGCATTTCGTTATGTAAACATTAATTTCTTGCAGATTACAAAAAAACTAGAGCCAATTTTGCAATTTGACTGTCATATTCGTGTTCAGCACATACAAATTGATAAGAATTGACTAATTTTATTTCAGTAACATGACTTTTGTAAAAATTTGTTGTCCAGTGTTATTTTAGTGTCGTTTTAAACTACCAGAGGAACGTCACTGAACGCCTGCTATATTTTTCTCTTCCATTACATTGAATAAGTATGTTTCCTTATGCTGTGTTAACCATTATTTCCTTTTGAGAATATATATGACACTCCTAGTGAGATTAATAAATCCAAGGCTCTAAAAGGAGGGTGTAACTGTCGTTCTTCTACTAAGTGTTCGTATAACAGAGACATGGTATGTAGAGCAGGCAAGGGGTATATTAAGCACGGACGAGGTACATACAGCAGGGACGGTGTATGTAGAGCAGTGCCTAGTTATAGAGAGCAGGGATTTGGTATGAAGAGCTGGACGGGGTATATAAACCAGGGACTGGTTATATAGAAGAGGGACAGGATATACAGAACAGGGACTAGGTATATATAGAACGAACCGGGTATAGAGAGCATTGAATGTGAATGTTAAGAACGGACGGGGTATATAAAGCAGGGACGAGGTACATAGAGAAGGGATGGGGTATACTGAGTAGGGACAGGGTATGCACAGTAGGTAAGGGGTATATAGATGCAGTGAACCTTACCTCCGTTAAGAATTTACAATGTCATTACTATACATCATTTCATAGATGAGAGGTGTGCTTTATGTCTGGTAATATGTATCATGTACTTATCTAGGACACGTCTTTCAGCGTATAGCAAGTGAATTTTGTTACCTGCATTGTATATTGGAACATGTTGGCTCACGATGTTTTGACAATGATACGATAAACAGATTCTGTGTGTAATGTAACCTTGCATGCATATTTTGGGCGTATTTTACCTGTTTGTAATAGCAGTAAAATGAAATTACCTTGTATCATGTATAATTCCACCAGGACATGGTCAAATTATTCCATACTTCCATATTTCCAATGTTGTGCTGTGCTCTCGATGCCAATACATACAATATTGCCGGGCACTTAAGGTTTCCGTCACCAATATTGAAGCAAAACGTATACCGAATTCGACCGATTGACGAAAATAAAACACTGCTGCAATGCTTACCATTTTAGAAGAGACGATTGTCACCAGAATCTTCTGTTTTCGTGACTCGCCATATGTCGGCCTATACTGCGCATAGCTTTGAAAAGATGTAATGTTTATTAATCGGGATACGGAAATGAAATACATGACTTTGGACTGTTTCTATCAGCATCTCAGTCGAGTAATTCGGTCAGGTTTATAGCTGGTTTCACTATATTCAGCGTAACAATGCCAGTACTTGGCAAGAGATAACAAATAAACTAAACTTATCGTATACAAAAATTAGTCAAGTTCAACATTTTATTTAAAAAAAGCTTTTATGTTGAAGAGAACCAACAGACGATTTTGTACATGTGGGACAGCTTCTTGCAAAATTGGTAACCTGGATTAAAATGCAGCATTGTTTTAAGATATACATTTCCATTATTTATATAATGTATTTATTTTATGATTCTTAAAGATACATAGTAAATAGGATTCTCCTGGTGACAAGTTCAGGAAGGCCATGGAGTGGGTCTTTATGGTGACATTTCGAAATCACATTTTCTTATGCAGTTTAGGGGTGAAATGTGGGATATTTTTGTAAACTTCATAAATATCATTTCCTTAATAATAGAATGATCGTTGTTTCTTGACACAAATTGGATATTCGACCAAAAATAACACGTGATCCAATGTATATTGGAATATCGTTTCGTTGCGCAGAATTCCCCGACGCGCAGAATTATCCGACATGGTGGTACTAATCCGAAATTTGCACTCTATTGGTGAGCGAGCGCTATGGAATATGATTGGCTATTGGTCACATGACCTTTTTCTATAAGTAGCACCACGTACATATAATAGAGACCTTTACTATTATCTTGTTCAGCTTTAGAAGCAGACGGAAATAAAGCATCGGGTTAGGTTGTAACCATTTCATCCATTCTATAATTTCTCAAGCTATGTTAGATAAACATTGTCAAGTTGCAATGGTTAGTTCTGATGAAATTTTATATGCTTGCTTGATATTACGGGAGATTCTAGAATTTAATTATTTTTCATTAAGAGACGTCTGCTATGATATGATTTCACCTTCGGTGATTATCACCCCGATTAACCTTTGTAAATGAAGGCGAGAGATCATTACAGTCTATATAATCCTCGGAAACATACATTTTGTTTCCTCAGGCACTGCTATTCTTGGCATCCGCCCGTCTACGGAAGACGATGGTGTGGTTCCAGAGTAAGATTTTGCTTCTTCTTCTTTGTAGCTCTCTTTTCAGTTTGCTTTATGTTTCTGTCTTCCTCGGCCTTTTGAACGCCCTGTCTGACAGCTAGGCGATAGGTGAAGCGGACGTTAGCACAGCTCTCCCTTAGGTTGACATTGATGTTGGCCGTCTTCATGTCCTTCTTGCAAACATCTTTGTAGCACAGATGTGGTCGTCCAGTTGGTTGTGCACCTTCTGCTAACTCCCCATATAACAGGTCCTTGAGAATGCGGCTTGGGTCCATTCTCTTGCCATGGCCGAGCCAGCAAAGGCGCCTCTCGCTGAGCATGGAGAACATGCTGTTCATGCTGGCGCGTTCTAGAACCTCTTTGTTGAGTACTTTATCCTGTCACTGGAGGTGCAGAATGCGTCGCATGCATCTAAAATGAAAGCTGTTGAGTTTTCTCTCGTGTCTCGCATAGGTGGTCAATGTTTCGCTGCTGTAGAGGAGTGAGCTGAGCACGCAGGCCTGGTAGACACGTAGTTTGGTCTTCTCGGTGAGGCTGGGTTTGTTCCAGACCCTCTGGTTAAGTCTTGCCGTCACTGCTGCTGCTTGGCCACCCTGCCGTTCACCGCAGAATATATGGAGAGTGAGCTGGAGATGTTGAACCCGAGGTATGTGAAGTTCTCAACAACTTCCAAGTTGTACCCATCAATGTTGACGGAGGTAGGGGAGTCTGCGTCCTGAGTCAAGACGTTCGTTTTCTTCAAATTGAAAGTTAGTCCAAATTCCTTACAGGCGTGAGTAGTAAATGGGGATACCCTACGTACAATGGGAATTAGCATTACAAACCACCCTGGGACACTCTACGTACAATGGGAATTTAACATGGCGAAAAATCGTGGGTCAGATTACGTACAATGGGAATTAACATGGGAATAAATCGTGGGTTACTTTACGTACAAGGGAAATTTAACATGGCGAAAAATCGTGGGTCACTCTACGTACAAGGGGAATTTAACATGGGGAATAGAGTTTGGGCTTGTTTAGGGACAAGGGGAATTGAATATGGGATTTTTTTTTTTTTTTTAAAAATTTTTAAAAAGGGGTAGGCAATGGAAAGGCTATCTCTTTTCGAGAAATATGGCTGGCCCTGAAAAGGGCCTTTGGGTTTTCTTCTTCTTCTGCTTCTAATTTCTTCTTTTTCTCCACCAAGTTCTTATTTTATCTCCAACACTCTTTCTCTTCTTCTCTTTCTTTTTCTCCTGCTCTTCTTTCTTCTTCTCTTCCTCCTCTTCTTTCTTCCTCTTCTCATTTTCTTCTTCTTTTTCAATCTTTTCGTTCCATTTGCTTATTCTTATTCTTTCCTCTTCATCCTCCTTCTCCTCCTTTATCTCTTTCATGACACCACTAATCTTGTCCTTTACCTTTTTTAAGTTATTAATTTCCATCTTTACACGATGGGGACTATAGGAATAATTGTCTTCAACCAGTCTTATCAACATCTGCTCCATCATTCCTAAGTTGTCTAAAACGTCTTGTAATGTTTGTATTTTGTCCATTTGGTTAGAAGCCATCTTCTTTTTTTATTCTTTGCAGAATGGTTTGAACGACGAATACTATGGGTTCTTATACTTAAAGAGCGTACGTGAAGGAAAACATCCCCCTAAAACGTAAAATTGATCTTACCTAGATATGACCAAACAACGCGCGGACGTGAAGGAAAACATCCCCTACTTTTTCATTTCATATAATAAAACCCAAACGATACTTTTTCATTTCATATAATAAAAACCCAAACTATACTCTCCACATACGCTAAGAAACAATAAACAAAATCCATAATCTACTATCCTCACAATCGTACGTGAGCGCTTACAAAACCCAAACTATACTCTCCACATACGCTAAGAACAATAAACAAATCCATAATCTACTATCCACACAATCGTACGTGAGCGCTTACAAAACCCTAACTATACTCTCCACATACGCTAAGAAACAATAAACAAAATCCATAATCTACTATCCACACAATCGTACGTGAGCGCTTACAGAACCCTAACTATACTCTTCACCTACGCTAAGAAACAATAAAGAAACCCATAATCTACTATTCCCACAAACATACCTTAGCTCTTACAAGCACCAACACACAAACACATACCCTCACACTATCTTAAAAAAGAGTTAGTGTTTATATTCACACTACTCTACCTACACATTGGCAAATTGATGGTTATTTCTTTTCTAGAGTATTGGGTAGCCCTGAAAAGGGCTGTTTTTTTTGTTTGGAACTTCATGGACACCTGGTTAATGGTGGCACCTTCCAGGCCTGGCGCCGCATACACATCTTGTCCCCCAGTTACTTTTTACCTTTTTGGGGGAGAGAGCAGAGGCAGGATATGTCGCTTCAGAATCCCAATTTTCGCTCTCTCGGATTCTGAAATTTCTTCTTCTTCTCTCCTTTTCCTCCTCCTCCTCTTCTTTGTATCTTCTCTCCTCCTCTTTGTATCTTCTTTCCTCTTCTTCTTTATATCTTCTCTCCTCCTCTTCTTTGTTTCTTCTTTCCTCCTCCTCTCTTATCCTTCCCGCCTCCACAATGGCTTCCGCTGCCAGTTCATTTAATATGCGCCTGGCATATTCCAGATGCACATGAAGTTCCAACAGTTTCTCCAGTCTCGTGTTCATTTTTGGTGTTGATCAATCAACAAGGGTAGCTGGACTGCCGAACGAGTTTCAATTTATAGTGAAAGCGCGGACGTGATGGAAAACATCCCCCTAAAAACATAAAATTGATCTTACCTAGATCATAACCAAAAAAAACAACAACGCGCGGACCTAAAAGAAACACTCACTCACTTTTTTATGCTACCCATCACTATTTTAAAATTTTTTATAAATCACTTCAATAGACTATCCACATACGCAAAGCAATCCAATCTAACCCCAAATTTACACCTCAAACACCAAAAAAAAAAAAGACATCATTTTAATCTACTATCCATACCAACTTACTTAACCACTTACAAACACAAACACACAAACACATACCCTCACATTTTTTTAAAAAAGAGTTAGTGTTTATTTTCACACTACTCTACCTACACACATTGGCAAATCGATTGTTATTTCTTTTCTAGAGTATTGGGTAGCCCTGAAAAGGGCTGGGTTTTTTTTGTTTTGCTATGGCATTCTTTTTAGTTTCTAAGAATGCGATGTCCTCTGAGGATAGACTTTCTGGCGATAGGTCTGCTTCTTCGGAAAGGGAAGAAGAACTCTTTGGTGTCGATACGACAATCGACAAAGCTTCTGTCAGCTTCAGGTTGCTGCTGCTGCTCTTGTTGTTGTTGTTGCTGCTGTCTCTGAAGTCTGTACTTCTCTGTCCATTCTTCTTTTTCCCTGTTCATTTCTTCTCTGAAGAGCTCTTCTATCAGGTCTTCAGTGATTTTTAACATTCTCACATTCTCTATTTCTTCTGGCTTCGGTATCAGACTGTGTCTGACCCTATGCAAATTCACGTAGGCTTCGTTGAGTTTAGCTAGTTTGGAGCACATCTTCTTAGGAGGATGAGTCGACAATGGATGGTTAGACTGGAAACAACCCGGTTCTTAAAGTCAAAGCACGGACGTGAAGGAAAACATCCCTCACACGGCTTTTGAGTCGCAACATTTAGTGAGTGTCATGAGAGGGATAGTAAGAAATGAAAGAGCATCAATCCAACATTCTTATAGCTAAACAAAAGACAAAGGCATTTTTTTCAAAACACAACACTTTTTATTCAAAAATCACTTAACACTAAACAACAACTCTAACATTTTTTAACAATAATCCAACAATATAACATCAAACAATTTTTTCAAAACACAACATTTTTTATTCAAAAATCACTTAACACTAAACAACAACTCTAACATTTTTTAACAACAATGCAACACTAAAAGTTTCTCCACTAGGTAAAGAGGGATAACAGTCTTCCATGGTTTCTAGTAATCTAGGATGACTTCTCTCAAACTGTTGATTTCTATGGTATTATCGAATTCTGCATACAGCATGACGTTCACCGTTTCATCAGGGTCTCGGTCTTTAAACTGAATTTCCACACGAATCTGGCCGGATTTTATAGGGTGGAAATGTCCCTCGTCGCTGCCTTGGTCTGGAGTGAAATCGAAAGCCCACAAAGCGTAGCCTCCTGCATAATCCTCGTACGTAATACCGTGACTGGTATTGGTTCCTAACTGTCCGGTGGCTTCGTACAAGGACAAGTACGATCTCAAGTAATTCTTCTTTTTAAAGTCAGGTTCGAAAGGTCGGGTACACAAGGTCTTGCCATCGCGACTGACTTCGATTTTGGACACGCCAAAGTGTTGAAAGTAGAAAGGATTTTTTTCGGCAGCTCCGTTGAAGGCTGTATTCTCGACGATACCAACGATCAAACGTTTGGGTAACTGTCCTTGGAACAGATGATCTTCGATCATGGATCGCTGTCCCTTGGGAATGGTGAAGGTTTTCACTTCCACGCGTCGTATGGGATACTTGGCAGTCGTTCTGCTCAACGTCTGACTGATGTCGTTTCCCACTTTAGGTAACACTTCCACACGGCGTACGTAGAGTCTGGCTTCTAGGATTTTGGTTTTGTAACCGTCACTATCAGCCATCAAATGGAAAGCGGCACTGCTACGATTCAGTCTCAGGCGGACATCCACCCCGTTCAGCAAATACTTTTCTTGCAACCACATGTCCAAATGCAAACGATCCATCAGTTCTAAACTTGTGTCGGCTCCCGTGATTCTCTTTCTTCGTTCTAGAAATCCATCATTGTTGTCTTTCTTTTCATCAGTTTCCAATATTTCAAACTTGGTAGGTTCGTCAGCTTCCCATACCACACAGGCATTGAGATGAGTGTTCTTGGCATCTATTCCGTACGTCAAGAGATGTTCCAGGTAGGCACGATAAGGGTAAGTATCCATGCTGCTACTGACCAGTTTGTTATTCAAGTACAAGTCCACTCCACTGAACAAGGAATGCATGAAATTGTTGACGGGAGCTACTGCTTCATCGTCTATAGCACCTCCAGTCTTATCTAGAATTTTGACTTTCAGGTACAAGTAACTGCTATTCAGATCGATGTAATCTTCGGGCTGTCCTTTGATTTCAAACTCGATGGGAGCGGAATCGGTCAGTGAGGAGACGGGGTGAAATTCCACCCACTGGAATTCTTGCATCGTCATCATCGTGGGGGGCATGGCAAACAGATCCAGTTCCGTCTTGGAACAAGCGCAAGATTATCGGTGCATCATTTTTTTGTCTCTTTTCTCAATAATCGAAAACGTCTAAGTCTCGAACGGTTCTTCTTTTCTTGGCCTTTCTCGCTTGAAGTCTGGTGAAAGGGTGTTTTCTTCGTCGTCTCTTTCTGCCTTGTCCTTGCTGAATGCCTGACTCGGTAGCGTGCAGGGCATTTATAGGTGTTTCTCGTTGGCCTAAAATGTCTTTGCCCGTTTGCAGCAAGACATTTTTGCCTGCCCTCATGAAGGCTTCTCTAGGGTTTTGTTTGTCGATGATGACATTTTGGAGAAATTCTTTGCCTTGCGTCAGTGCCGCATCTTTCAAGGCGTGCAATCCGCGTGTCACCATCGGTTTCAACACTGGGGCCACCAAACGAAAGGCCGATTTTAACATGTCTCCTAAACCGTGTCCTCGTTGTCGAGCCACCCCTCGGTACACTGGATACATGACTTACTTACGAGTCGTGAGAGAACCGTTTTCGAAAATGGAGTTTCACCGTGACTTTTCCTTTGGTGAATGGAATATTTTGTCCCAGATCTCCTTTTATAGCAATGTTGACCGTGTCCAAATACGACTTGCTGACCGGCAAATAGTGAGGATGGACAAATTCGCGGTGGACGTGGTAAGTGTTTCCACCTTCCTCGTCAGCATCTGTGGCAGAGTCCACTTTGAAAGGAATGACACGCAGTAACGGTACGGAGGTGTGTCCCACCACGTTGTACTCCACCACATCGGAATACACGAACATCAAATTCAGTCCTTGGTTCAGTTCTACCGGGGCACGAAATAACTTGCTAAAACACTCGTTGTCGTAAACGATGGGTAATTCGTTTTTCTTGATCATGGTCTTTTCATGTCCATGTCTCCGCCCAACATGTCATACAATTCAGGACAAAATAAAATGGACAGGATTTTACTCCGTTCAGATTTCATCAAGAAGCGACGAGCTGCTTTGTGGTACTCCATGGTGACATTTTTGTTGACATGCTCCAAAGCTTTCAGAAACACGACATTAAATCTGGAGGTTATGGTGCTGACCAAATGTTGACCACTAAAATAATAGCCTGGGGGAATGAACAAGTGATAGGTGGTGTACTTTTGTGTACGGGTTTTCTTGTCATATTTGACATTGCTATCCATCCACTGTTGCATTTGCTCGTCATGAACTTCCACATCAAAAAAATTTTGATTGGGAAGGACATTGAGGACTTGGGTCGGGTGAATCATTTCTACTAAAGCCACTTCCCAATGGGCTTCGTGATCTAACTGGATGGCCTGAGGTAATTTGGCCGTGTAACAGCACAACGTGTTCTTGGGAAACACCTCCATGGAACTGTCACTGGGTAAAGTTAAGTAAAATTGGTTTTGGTGACTCATAATTCCAGAGTTCTGTGGCTGTCCGAGGGGTTACTGGACGTCAGAGGCGTGTCTCCGTCTAAAATGGGGTTCTGGTTGTGATTGAAGTGGTGACTGGCACTGGCACTGGACACAAGGTTCCCGGGGTTCCCGTTCGAGGTGAATTTCAGGGAGGGATTAGGAAGCAGGTAACCGATGCAACTGCTCAATAAAATGGTCCACAATTGTTTGTCTCCTTGTTGCAAACTCAAATTGGCGATGGCTGCCCCGATGACACAATACACCACGAAGATTTGGCAGAAAAAGACGATTTGCGTTTTAGGCACACGTTCTCCACACCACACCCACAAGGGTTGTTTTTGTAAATCTTGCACAGAAGAATTAGGTGAAGGAGGAGTGGTCGACGTAGCTGCGTCTGCTGTGTGAAAGGGCATGATGGTCACTTCTTTTTATAGTCGATGACTTGCGAAGCGTCGATCCAAGAATCAAAACTGGGTGGATATCCTTTCCAACGTACTTTGACTTCTTTGACACGTCGTTTGCCCACTTTACGGGTTCTGCGTTCGAGAATGCTTTCGATGTCGTACACGTCGTCTTCTTTTTTGGTCACACGTTGTAACTCGGGCAAATAAAACGTTCCTTTGAGCACTTCTCCGTTCATGTCTTCCAATTTATAGACGGCAGGATGACGGCCATGCACTCGTCCAGTGACGCGAAACAATTCGGTCGTCCAGTTAGGTAAGTAACCTTTGTCGAAAGTGCGTTTGGTTTTGCCAATGCGCACCCAATCTCCTACGGCCAACTCTCCACTTTTCTTGGGGACAGCCCTCGTCGGGGACGTACCAAACAGGCGCTCAAACACCAACACTTCGTTGTCGGGAGTCACGTCTTGCGGGGCACGTCCGATGCTTCGATGGTAAGATTGGTTGTACGCTTGCACCAGGTGCGGTAAGATGTCGATGTACTTCAGAGTGTGGTGATGCGTAAAATATTTCCACATGCGTTCTTTCAAAGTGCGTTGAAAACGTTCCACGATGCTGGCTTTGGTTTCGGGATTCTCGGTGGTAAAAAAATGAATCTCACGTTTCTTTAATTCTTTTTGGAAAGCTTGGTTCAGAAATTCGGTGCCTTTGTCCGTTTGCCATCGAAGAGGGTGACGACCGCTTTGTTTCAACACCCGTTGCAGGGCTCGCACTAACTCGCTGCTCGATTTGGAAGTCAAGGGCACGACCCAGGCAAATTTGGAAAAGACGTCGATGACACAAAACAAATATTTGTAGCCACGATTGTAGCTGGCCAAATGAGAGACATCGGCTAAATCGGCTTGCCATTGATGATCGATGCCTTCCACTCGGGTGCGACTTCTGGCAAACTTGCGTCGAATGGGTTTGTGTAAAGTGTAGGTAGCTTGTTCTTGTAACCATCGTTGCACTTGAGGTAAACGGAGACTTTTCAGTCGCGTTTTGGCAGCACGATACAATTTTTGAACTCCTGCGCGTAACCTGCAGGATGGGAGGGATCGTAGTAAATGCTGGCTAAGACTTTTTCCATTTTTTTTGTGTTGGTTGGTGTGTTAATAAGGCACCCACTCTTGGAGGATGCTACTCTTTTTCTCTTGGGGTATTTTCTTGGATTGCAATGCTTTGCGTGTGCGACCGGCAATAGGTGTTGAAGAGGAGGAGGATGTCTGAGCGGGGGATATCGGTTCTTGTTTCACTTCTGTCTTCACTTCTGTCTTCACTTTCTTTTTCTCTTGTGATGAAGAAGGGGTGGCCATCATCTTTTTAATCCGTCCAATTCTGGAGGTAGGTGGTGTTGTTAACTTGCGTACTTTTTCTGGTGGAGTTTGAAACCCTTCTTCTTCTTCTTCTTTTCCTTTTTCTGTCTTGGTCACTGGTACTGGTGGTACTGGTACTGGTACTGGTGATGGTGCTGGACTTTTCATCAAGGTCTTAAAATCTTTCAGAGTGGGTAGAGCTGTTTCGTCTAAAGCTTTCTGGTGAAAGAGTTGCAGTCGTTGCAAGAGTTGACCGTACTTTTGCGATTTTTCTGTTTCGGACAAATCTTGGCGATCCATCAAAGGACTGCAATTCGTGTTGTAACTGGGACATCTCGCTCAAATGGGGATTGGGAGGTAAATGCGGGTTGTGTTGTTCTTGCCACCGATGGTATTCCATCCATCGTTTGTAAGGCACTAAAGCTAGTTTTCGTCCTTCCATGGGGTTGTCAGGGGTCGATTCTGAGATCTTGGAACTTCCGAGGCCTTTTTATCTTGCTCCCACCAGTCCTCCCAACATGGTTCCCAAGACTCCTTTCAGTATGGGGCCTAACAAGAGAGGTAAAATACCTCCACGTTGCACTAACATCTTCTTTTTTTGACGAATGGGAATTTTCTTTTGAACCATTTGGCGAAGAACGTGACGATGTTTGCCTAAGTATTGTTTCTGGTGTTTGGACAAAGGGATCGTGCCTTTCAAAACGTTCAAACAACATTCGCACACGGTATCGATGACCTCTTTGGAGGCCGTTTGAATGAGTTTTTTTAGTAGGGGTGGAGAAGCTTTGGACAGGACAGATAACATGTCCCCATGTTTGGCTAAACGTGGTGGCAGTCCTTTCCTTTTCTTTCCTTGGGGTTTTCTGGAGGGTGACATCTTTGAGTCTTCAGGAGCACCAAAAAACACTGATACCCGACTTGGTCACAGGCCTTTTTTATACTGGAACGCGTCGCCGCTGATTGTCTTTACGTCGTATTAGTTTGAGGACAGGCATGACACGTCGTGCAGGGGTACGTAACGGACTAAATCGAGCCAGTTCTTGCTTATGACAAATCCAGTAAACTTTGTAACATGCCCGATCTTTCTTGAACTTTGATTTTGGGAGAAGGTACTTTGTGAGCAGCAGCCACTGCCACTAAATTGGAAGGTCGTGCCACTGGGGAAGTTCTTTTGGGGGTCATCAACGGAGAAGTTCTTGGTGTGATCAACGTCTCCAAGTACTCTTCAGTTCTGGGTGTCATTAACGGAGAAGTGGACAAACGTGAAGCTGCCGGAGACGCAGTCACCGCCGTGTCAGGTCGTGGTTTGCGAGTGTAAGGTTGCGTCCTGGCAGAAGTGCCTCTCTTGCGACTAGTTTTCTGTGGAATTTTCTTTTTCTGGGGGCTTCTTTTCTTTTTCCGGGGTGGTGGTGGTGTCTGGTCAGAGGAGGGTCCTGCCACTGGAGAAGTTCTCCTTGGGGACCTGGACTTTTTCTTCTTGGGGCTTCGTTGGACTTTTGTCTTGGGTATAACTTTGGGGGCATTAGGATCCCATCTTAAGAGTGAGCGAATGATGACCCCTCCTAGAGTACCGCTCCCTCCAGGTTTCAAAATGATTTGTTTTTTGGTTTGAGTGTCGATGCGGGGATCGGCCAGTTGGACCAAAGCGACTTTGTTTCGATCAAAAAAGCGTTGGGTTTGATGAGGAATCTGAATGATTCCTTGGAGTAATTGACGTGCCGTCACCGTGAACCATCGTAAGACTTCTTTGAGACTAGCTTCTAAGACACGAGCTCGTGTTTGTGGATTTTTTTCTCGACTGATGCCATACAAGGCACGAATCAATTTGACGGGAAGATGCGACTGAAGGGACGTCATGTTCGCACTGTGTGAGACAGACGAAAAAGGGTCTGAGGTTTTTATAGATTTTTTTATGGGGAGTGAAATGAAGTCGAGGACGGAGACGTGTACAGGACAGGCCCTCCGTCTTGGCACCAGTGGTGAAACAAGTGGGTACGAAATCGCAAATCCTCGGGAGTCGTAGGTTTCAAATCGACGAGTAAATAGGCGTGTGGCGTTTGAGTGGCATCGTCGTACGCCTGAGTCAGCCAAGGCGTTCCTAACTGTTTGGCTAAGACTTGCACTTGCGATTTATCTCGAGGGCTTTTAAACAAGACCACGTAATGCGCATTGAGACTGATGGTGCGATGGGCTTTACTTTGTTGAAATAAATTTTGGGTGATGTAAACGACACTGGCATTACGGTGATGCCCTTTGCGCGTGAACCACAGTTTAATTTCTTCTTCGTATTCTCCTAACATGTCGTCGAAAATGACCAAATGGGTTTGACGGGAGTCAGAGACGATGCCGTCGTCTTCTTTAGGAATGCCTTCCACAAACACGATGGAATCGCCTTGACTTTCTCGCAAGAGGCTGTACGCCGATTGCCACTCTTTGTAACACCACACGATCCGTTGAGGGGGCCGATCGATCAAATGATGTTTATGTTCGATCAAACGTTTGACGAATTCGGTTTTGCCAGAACCGCTAGGTGCAGCAATGAGCATGTTAAAGGGATGGCGAAGATACAAAGCCTCCCAACTGGCACGATCTAAGTGTTCGTCGATGACTTTGACAGTAGAGGAGGAGGGAGCAGAGACAGTAGAGGTAGCCATGGTGTGAGGAATGTCACTTGTGACACGAAAAAACAAACAAGACAAGAGTTTATATACTTTTTCAGAACACGTTTATTGAATGTTTTTTTCAAACATGAATACGAAAGACAAAAATACATAAAAGCCAAAGGCTTAAGTACAAGAATAAAAGGCACATGAACGTGGAATAAAAAACAAGTGTCTGTACAACAACCACATGTTTTGGGTAAAGTTCTAACCAGTTCTATAGTAGGGGGTAAGGTCACACAAGTGTCCTCCCGAAAGGGTCTTTCAGGCCTGTCCACGACAGTCCTGTCCTGGGTGACGGGTTCTTCTGGCACCGTCACTAACACAGGTTGAAAAGTAACTTTTTTCCTTGAATAACTCTCGTGCATACTGGGCCACCTCTTGTGTCCAAGCCTCAAAACCCTGGTCTCGGTGATGTCCAACATTTGACTCCTAACCAATCTGGATTCTTCTTCGTCAACGACATGGTAAGTTACTTCAATGAACAATGAACTATTGGTCTTGGACGTTGTCCCTTTTTATATGCTGACCAATATCGATGTGACCGTACGGCAACGTAAAGTGATTGGGAAGTCTCACTCGCTTCTGGTACACGATTTGATAGATTTTTTCCAGGGGCCGACTGACGATGTGGTGAGTGGGTAAACGTACAATCTTGTTCGGTTGATAAGTGGTCACTTTAAAGTTTCCATCCTCTCCCGATTGCAAGGCTTCTTTCAATACCCCAAAGTTGACCACTCGACTGGTACGATGATTCAGAGTCAGTCCTTTCACTTTGCACGTCGTGTGCACTTCTCCTTGTTTGTCTCGGTATTCGTAGCCGTAATTCTTGGGACCACCACTGACGAAACTTAGAATCTTGTCGTCGGGATGCTCGTCTGTCCAGGCTCCTAAACGGTCTCCTTCGATGTCAGGGTGCTGTTGAATCGGGTGATGGATGTAAATGCAACTGTCCGTGTCAGAGTACAGGACGCGTTCTTCTAACAGTTCTAAAGCTTCGTACAATTTTAAAAGAGCATGAGCTGTCACGTAAGCCGCAATGATGACATTTCCAAAAGGGTCGTCTTGTACAAAGTCCAGATCTTCTTCGTAATTGACCAAGATCAAATCCTCTCGAACGACGTCCACGTGTTTCATGTATTTGGTTTTGTCGTGAATCATCTGGAAGTAGCGGGAAGGTTCTGTCAAATATTCCGTCTTGGGTAAACACGGTCGTTGTGCCATTTTACCCCACAAGCAATTTAACATCACTTTGGCAAACGATCGCCTGCCTTCGTTTTTCTCGATGTGGTCTAAAGAGATGCCTTCTTGTTCGTAGTATTTCTCTTTGAATTGTATTTGGTCTTCGGGAGTGTGACACTAGGAAGGATAGCCGCTGGCTTCTTGTTTCAGTTTCAAAAAGGCATCCACGTAGTCGGCGAAAATGCCTTTCTGAGTAGGGTCACCCTTGTGGTACTGTTGTGTCTTGGGAAAGTGGCAAATTTCGTACACTTCTAACAGTTGGTATCCCATGTCCAGAGCTTTGAACAATTCCACGCTGACCCAGGTTCCCGTCAAGGCACGTTCTTCCTGGCTGTGAAGGCAAGGTTGGTCCTGGTTGCACGTTTCGGCACAAGTACGGCACAAGGGAAACATCAGTTTGCCTTGACAATGGTGAGGTAAGACGGGATGGTATAGGTTCGTGGGAGGCAAAACTTTGCACTTGATCAAGCCTTCGTATTGTCGAATGTTTTTCAGGTCGATGTGTTCCGTCAGCAATTGCGGGTGCCCTACAGGAAAGCGACAATATTTGCACACGTAGGGATACAACGAACACACGTCCAAGTATTTGATTTCTTCTCCTTTCTCTTCGTCGGCTTGGTACAGCAAACAGGTGGCATTGGTCCTTCCTCCGTACAAACTATCCCTCGGGTTCAGCGGGTCCATGAACTGGTAACTTTCCACGAGGCGTTTAAACTCGGGATCGGTTTTCATACGGTGATCGTACTCGTGTTCCCACATTTCCACCACTTGGTATCCTTCCTGTTCTAACTTTAGGCGTGGTACAGGTCTTCCATGGTCCGTTGTAAAAACTGATTTTTAGTGTCACGGTCAGGGTAGCAGACGGGACATCCGTGAAATAAGCAACCGTTAAACTCGTACACGATCTTGGGGTTTTCTAAGTCCCAGCCATCGACCGAATACGTTCCGATGGTCTTTTTGCCTCCTCCGTTGCGGGCATGCTGAATCCATTTGTCTTCCTTGTCGCACAAGTAATGTAACCAGCGTAGGGCTTTGACCGAGTATTGACGTTTGACAAAGTGGGTCGTTTGAGGACTGATGACAGCCACGGTGTTTTCAGGCATGAATCGTTGGCGGTACACTAAGGAACACGCTTTGGCAATGGTGCAAGCTTCTTTCAAAGGATCGACCCCTCCGTGTTCCATGAACAGTTCTCGAAATTTTCCACAGCAACGTCGTAAAATGTCCACGTCAGAACGACAATACTTTAACATTTCTTCCTGAAAGTCGAAGGGGTCCGAGGCGTGAGCCTGGTACCAAGCGTAGAAATCTTCTCGTTGTTCGGTACGCATGTTGTCGGGGTCGTAATAGTGAGCCTCAGGCAAATGGGGTAGAACGGCATGTTGATTGGCTTCCGTATTGAAAAAGTGTGGAAAGTACCCTTTAGCCATTTCTGTCATTCCAAACGTTTTAGGCATTCGGCTCAAAGGCATGGCCAAGTAACTCATCGAATCTTTAAACTGTACTTGTCCCACTTGCATGAAAATGATTTTGGCTCCGTTCAAAGTCACTTTAGGACGTTCGGTGCCTTGTTCCGTATAGTATCTGAGAAGAAACTGTCCATCGTATCCGGAGAAATTGTGAGCCATCACCGTGGCATGACGATGACAATCTCCGTAACGTTCGATGTCCTCTTGGCTCCACGTCTTGTCGATGGGGTCTAAGACCCATTGGGCAAAATCGGCTAACGTGTTTGGTCCCCGAAAGATTTTTTCACGTCCTCCAGGAATCTTGCTGCAGTGAGGGCAATGACTGAAGATAGGTTCTTGAATGCACTTCTCGCACGCTCGATGAGCCACGCAGAAATTAGGAATGTGAATGCCGGTCTCTTGCATGCATTCGAAATCGAAAAAGATGAAATTGCCTTTCTTGTTGTGACCGTCCTCTTTCTCTGGTGGGGGTTGGTATTTTTGCACGTAGCATTGGTGTTCCAAGTCCACGATGTGATGACAAATGTGACATTTTTTTTTTTTCTGAACATACGTGTGCCTTGGTACTATTGGTACGTATGCCTTGTCTACACGTAGGGCACAATCTCAAGAGTTGACAAGCACATTTCTGCTGTGAACCTTGCGTCTTCAGATGTTGCTGGTAACAGGTAGGACTGACAAACGTGCGCAAACAAGTGGAACAAGGCACTGGTCCTTCGCTCAGACAGGGTGGAGAGGCCAAACATCCTGGGCATTTCATTCCACAATGCTTGTGTTGCTCTCGATTGTTATAACCATAGTCACATTTCTCACAATAATAACCGTATCCCAGGAATCCAGTGATACTGGTAATGTTATCGAAATGGTCATTGTGATGATAGACATGAATGTATTTTCCGTCCTTAAAATCTTGGCCTCGAAACAACAGAGGCCCGCGCATTTCTTGAGGGTGCACTTTCAAGGTGTAGCGTGGAGCTAGGGCATCTTGCAATTTTTGCATCTCAGGAATGCCACAGGGTGTGTCTTTGGACAGTCCGGCTTGTTGTAACAGGAGTTCTGCTTCGTTTCGTTGTTTGGCTCGATAGGAACGTTGAATAGTGTTCCAGGTTCTTTTCCATTCTACCGTGTCGTTCTTGTTGGCATAGGTTCGTCCCACCACGATGGCTCGAGCTAAACACATCTGGTCTTGAGGGTTGTTAATTCGGACGAGACTTGTTTTGGTGTTGCGAAGGTCGTCCACCAATAACATCTTTTTGCGTCCTGTCCCTTGAGGAAGAGAGACGTGAGCCATTTTCAGTGTGGCTTTACCATCGGTGATGTCAAACTGGTCATTAGATTGTTGTACGTGTTGAATCTTGTCCATGATTTTGGAAGGGGTTAGTTCTGCGGGTCTGCTAAACTCGATCCAAACAGGGGATTTCAAACCGTCGTGATCTGTGGATAGTGTCAAGCGATCGTCTTCTTTGGGTTGACATTGTCGCTTGAGTGCGGTGAGCAAAGAATCCCACATCTCGGTGATAAACCCTTCTGCTTTCTCCAAGGGTACGTCGGTCTTGAAATCTTTAAACTTCACCGTGTAGGTGTAAGCCGTGGTTCTAAATTTTCTAGAGGAGCGCTTTTCCGTCTCTCGAATGGAATAGTATTTTTCAGGGTTGACTAAGGGTGGTGAACTTGGTTTAGAGGGTTCGGATTCTGGTTCACTCATGTCCTCTTCAAAATCACTGGCATGAATTTGTGCCAAGATTTCAGCCCTGGTACGTGGCGATAGATCACGTTTCTGCCTCTTACTTTCTTCTTCTTCTTCTTTCTTCTCGAATGAATAGGATCGTTTCATCTTGAGTGCAAAACGTCAAATGACTCAAGTTCAAACACCATAGACTAATTTATAGTCATGGCAAACCAGCGTATATAAAAAGGGTGTGTCTTGTCCTTTCACTATTCATTTCACTCTCAAAGCGAGCACAACGATGGAAGAGACTATCCAGATGGAACGTTTCGTCAGAGCTTTGCGAGGGGTCATTAGAAAATTCTCTTCAGACCAGCCGACGGACTACTCTCCTTCCTTTCGAGATAAGAGTCAGGATACTTGCTATATCTGTCAGAAGAAAGGGCATTGGTCTTCAGAGTGTCCAGACCGTCAAAAAAGAAAAAAAACAGGGGCTAAAAAAGACAAAAGTCAAGATACCTGTTATTATTGTAAAGAAAAAGGACATTGGTCTCCAGATTGCCCAAAAAAGAAACAAGAGGAGTCAGAAGAAAAGAAGGATTCTTCAGAAGAAGAGAGGGATTCTTCGGAAGAAGAGAGGGATTCTTCGAAAGAAGAGAGGGATTCTTCAGAGGAAGAAGAGGAAGAAAGAAGACAATTCTATTTAAAAGAAGCAAAGAAACAGGAGAAGAAAAGAAGAAGGGAAGAGAATGAGGAAAAAACGGTGAAGAAATTCAAAAAACAGAGAGACTAAACAAGGAGAAAGAAGAAGTCAATGAACTTTTAATTAAAGTGTTCTGTGGTGAATTGTGAATTGGATTGTAAAAAATGGAGAAAAGAACACATGAATGATATAAGGTAAGTGTCTTTGAGTTTTGATTTTAAAATAAGAAGCTACACTCACGCACTCATACACAGACACGTACTTTAAGGGTAAAATGGGTGGGGTTCATTTTTGAGTTATTGGCAAATTGAAATTGTATTTCTTTTCGAGAAATATGGGTGGCCCTGAAAAGGGCCTTTTTATTTTGGTGTAGGGGTGAGTTTAACCAATCAACTTTAACTGCCTTAAGCCTTTGCCACGGCCAAGGTCTACTTCTGATGATTGGGTTGAAATCACTAAGGGTGGTACGACAGGCTTAGTCACAGGGTTGGCGTGTTTAGCTCGGGAAGGTCGTATTCTCTTCGGTCGTGATAAAGAAGTCTGATACATTTGTTTCAGACTTCTTAACTCCGCTAAAATGTCCAACAGTACCGTAGCCGTTTGATTTTCACCCTCTTGTTTCTTTGCTGCTACTGCTTCTTGCTGTTGTTGCTGTTGTTTTTTTCTTACCTCTTCTTGTTGCTGTTGCTGTTGCTGTAGGAGAAAAGCTTGTTCCGCTTCCTTTTGTCGTTGCATAAACTTCTCCAATTCTTCTTTCTGTCTCTGTCTAAAATTCTCCACTTGCGGTAATGAAGAAGGTAACGAAGGTTCCGGAACAAATTCTTGCGAGGTAAGAAAATCCACAAAATCCCAATGTACCTCTTCTGAAAGTAAGTCCGGGTTCCCTTGGGCGGTCTTCCATGCTGGTGCACCCCAATGGATCGTTTTCTGAGTTTCCGTCATGTTGAATCACTGTCGCATAGATTGACTGCACACAAGCGCTAACGAATCTATATAGACCACGTGACGTCACAGACTGCTCTCTTCGGATTGGATGCGAGCTGACTGAATTTTGTAACGCGTGTTCGGATTGGTGAATGAATTCAATCCGTTTCAATCCTTCCTGTACCTATAAATAAGCGCAGTTCACTGCATTGATTCACCTATTCTCGTCGCTTCAAGATGTGGACCACAGATGAGTCATCCACCCTTGTGTCTTCCATGATGTTTAGGACGGACATGCTCATGTATGTCTGGTCCAAGTGGACTGTTGTTGATAGGACAGATACTAGTCAATGGATAAGGAGAGTTTACATAGAAAGACAAGGATGTCTCAAGAGGGGTTTACATAGAAAGACAAGGATGTCTCAAGAGGGTACTTGTGTATGGACCGACAGTTAGAAGGAGTTTAAGAAGAAGAAGAAGAAGATGTGACAGATGCCATCTATGTTAATATTAATATTAACATAAACCCAAAGGCCCTTTTCAGGGCCAGCCATATTTCTCGAAAAGAGATAGCCTTTCCATTGCCTACCCCTTTTTAAAAAATTTTTTTTAAAAAAAAAAAAATCCCATATTCAATTCCCCTTGTCCCTAAACAAGCCCAAACTCTATTCCCCATGTTAAATTCCCCTTGTACGTAGAGTGACCCACGATTTTTCGCCATGTTAAATTTCCCTTGTACGTAAAGTAACCCACGATTTATTCCCATGTTAATTCCCATTGTACGTAATCTGACCCACGATTTTTCGCCATGTTAAATTCCCATTGTACGTAGAGTGTCCCAGGGTGGTTTGTAATGCTAATTCCCATTGTACGTAGGGTATCCCCATTTACTACTGGCGTGGGAGAGTCGGCATACCAGCTGCTGCAATCCATCTTCCGTGTGTGATGTCAAGGAAGCATCATTGGCGAAGAGCAGTTCACGGATGAGTACCTCTGGGACTTTAGTCTTAGCACGGAGACGGGCGACGTTGAACAGTTTACCGTCTGCCCTGGTATGGATATACACTCCCTTGCTACAGTCATTGAAGTCGCACTGGAGAATATTGAAGAAGAAGATGACGAATAGCGTCGGCGCAAGGACACAGCCTTGTTTCACTCCGCTGATGACTGAGAAGGCCTCCGATGTTGCGCCATTGAAGCACATTACAATGTGCATGTTCTCGTGGAACGACGTGACGACAGCAAGCAGTCGTGGGAGGCAGCCTATCTTCTACAAGAGTCTGAAGAATTCACTCCGACTGACCATGTCAAACGCCTTCGTCAGGTCGATGAAGGCAATGTCTACAGAGACGGAGTATAGCAACAATCTTCCTATAGCGGTCGACAACACGGCATAGGTACCAGCGTTGGTGTTAATTTGATAAGGGTACGTACACAAGTGCAAAGCACCAAGTAAAATCTGCAGCCGCTTAAGCATAAAATGATTGGCTATGACCAACCGTGAAATAGTGTATGATGGAACAATCTAAAAAGTGCTGACCGGCACCATGCATTAAGACAAGATGCAAATAAAATATTACTTGTCGTGGAAGGGATTGTGTCGGGGAATGCGGCTATCCGGTTTCTCTGCTCTGGAATGACGATTACCATCTAATCGAATTACACTATGTATTGCTTTACAATGAAATATCCCATTACTACGTCATGCTAGAATGAAAAATGTAAACTTTAAATATGATCATGCTTCCCACCCACCCCACCCAAAAAATAAAACATTCCGAACGATGTTTATAGTCGCCATGTTGACAGATTTAGAACTGGATGTCTTTGTCCCCTCACTCTAGGGACCGTAAAAGGAACATTACATCATATATACGTGGAATTCCTTAATTCTGGCTAACACACACACACACACACACACATACATACATACATTACATACATACATACGCACACACACGTAAATACATACATACATACATACATACATACATACATACATACATACATACATACATACATAAGAGTTATGTCGACTTAAAGTCATATAAACTGCATAAAAGAGAAATAAGTAATGTTATCTGTGAAAGCAATGGAGAAAATTCAAACTCAACTTGGGAAAAGATATCCAACCTTTAGGCAAATTAGTTTGTTGATATATTTGTCGACATAAGCATTGCTCAAAGCCGCCGTATAATAATACATTAACCAATTAAGCTTTTGCCCAAATTGCAAAATAATAAGCATTAGTAAAAAGAAGCAACTCGGAAAATGTAAGCCAAATTATGCGATCAATCTATTCGAAGATATATTTCCTGTACTTCATTGTCAACAATGTCAGACAGTTTGTGTTCCGCGTCTCTCAGACCGATTTCCTTTGTGATAAAATAGAGTAAAATAGTTTTCAAAATATCGTGAATTGTATTTATTGCAACAGACTTGGTCGTCCCTAAACTTCCATGCTCTTCTATCGTTATATATTTTTGATGCTCAGCCTAGGAATATTATTTAAATTAGTAAACTTACGAAATGGATGGTACAGAAAAAGGAGTTTAATGGTCTACGATGCGATTCAGGAACGAAAATAATACAACATTATTTACTTATATTCCTTCGTAAATCTAGGGCAGTTTTCATCGTGTGCTACGAAATTCGATATCTATTTTAAATCGTGGCTTAGCCATTTGTTAAAAAATCCCCTTTTTGTTGACAAAAATTTTAGTCATCAACTCAAGAAAAGAATGTGCTACATGTCTACTACGCTGCAAAATTATAGTTGTAAGGCCATTGCTTATAAATCCAGTACTAATTTGCTGTGATTGTCAACGTCGAAGATATGGTAGACCATCTTTCCAAGTCGCTATTCGGCTATGTACAAGCTACAGCGATGAAGACGTAATAGTTGATTTTTATTAATCGATCTATTGTGAACAAATAAATGTTTATTGCATATTAGGTCGTCTTTTTAGCTTTCTAGAACAGCCAAGGACCATTAGACTAACGGTCAAAAAAGGGATTTGCTCCTGGCTGTGTAGGTAGACGAGGCAAATTATTCGCGAATCACTCACTGATTACTTTAGAATGATTGGATTGTGTACGATAAAAAAAAACATATTCCGACTCTTAATTAAATCTGGATATCCTGTTTTCTTCAAATGTAGATTAATCGGCCATTCTAGGAAAATCGAATAAACTTATATATCTTGATCGCATTCTACCCATGTTCGTGATTACCTAAAATGTATGATTCATGGAAATAAAGAGAGAAAGGAAATATTTGTATACTCCCACCATCCTATACCATACTGATATGGAATCTAGAGTTTTGAGGAGGGAACCGATAATATATTTATTGCACAAACTGTAGCCTATATTACCCTTACACTCTGTACGACCGTAGTTTGAATGTTCTAATTCAATATATGTAATTGCTTAACAAACTAATCCTATGAACTATTTAAAAAAATGAAATGATAACAATACATTTATTGGGTGCCTTACAAGCAATCGTACTATGTCTTCTGAATTTTGCAGTCATAACAAGCATTCGTTCGCTATTCTGAATATGTTGAGTGTACACGCAGAAATAAATTAAAACTACTGTTTTCATTTATGTCTTCTGGATGTTACGTATGGCATAATTCAGACTTTGACCAGTTATCGCATAAACCTAACAGCATATTGTATTTGGTTACGTATTCGTTCTGTATGACGTATGTGTGAAGTGTTTTCCTTGTCCATAAACAGTGTGAATATGCAAGATGGTGTACTTCCCGTTTTGTTTGCATTAACTTGTTATTTCTTGAAAGATCTAATATTTGTGAATTTGTCATCTATCTCTACATAAGGATAGGTATCTAAAATAGCTCTGTCGCAAAACCAAACATGGCGATAGAAAGCTACATGAGCGGTGTCACAAAACCAACATTATATGTAACTAAATTAGCTGTGTCACAAAAGAGAAGACAATGTGTCATAAAATCCAACGTGATATGTAACAGGAAGAATTATACATGTAAACATTACAAGTATTTTCTAAAGCAGAGAGAAATATAAGAATGCAAAACATATTACAAAGTGTACACAACTTGAGAAGGAGTTGACACTAAAACAAAACATTTAATCAGAACCACATTGGAAGTACTGGTCATTGAATCTAATGAATTCTACCAAAAGTAATCAGGCTTCGTAAATCAAAAGGTGATACTGATTGTTTGAATCCTTAAAAAAGGAGCTGTTTTCATTGGTCAAGTACTAGATACATAATGACCATTGAAAACATGAAAAAGAAAATTGCAAAAGAAACATGATTGAAAGTCACAGCAAATAAAAGTTTAATCTTTCAGTAGATTGTCAACAGAATAGTAGAATATGTTGTTTATGTAAGACTGTATTCGATAGTGGGCAGTTACTTCTGTAATGACAACTATTGTATAGAATTGTGGCTCGAGGCAAAATTGCATCTACAACAAAGAACCGGTACACATTTTTTCATCAATTTTTCCAGTGTTGTTACATGCACAAGTTTTGATCTTTGCCTCGTCAAAGTCTGCATCATTTACTTCGTTATTCTTTTATTATTATGAACGTCGACATATTTAAAATTAATTAAACTAGCTGCTTAATGCAGATAGAGGTAAACTTAACAATAATTCACATTTTTAGTAAAGTATATGACTCCATTAGATCTCACGTAATCATCTTTCAATTTAGGTTGTAGCAGTCGTATGTGTATATTATAGAAAATCTGCAAATTTTACAATGTAACTTGCGACATCTAACAATGACTTTGCAATTGCAATAGCTATTGAAGCTGCCAGTATTTCTCCCTGATATTTTTCAAAATCATTTTTCGTACCATTTTCGGTCATGTTCGTACCACTTACCTCTTTTTGTTTACCATTTGCAATAACTGTGTTCAATATATATTTGTTCTAGCCAGATTTTGTATGCTGGCATTTGTTTGAAACATCTTAAATTCCTGGTTCCTTTCCCACTTTTGTTTTGTTTATTTCTCCTCACCATTCAAATGCAAAAGGCTTGACTTTTACAATGTAACTTGCGACATCTAACAATGGCTTTGCAATTGCAATAGCTATTGAAGCTGCCAGTATTTCTCCCTGATATTTTTCAAAATCATTTTTCGTACCATTTTCGGTCATGTTCGTACCACTTACCTCTTTTTGTTTACCACTTGCAATAACTGTGTTCAATATATATTTGTTCTAGCCAGATTTTGTATGCTGGCATTTGTTTGAAACATCTTAAATTCCTGGTTCCTTTCCCACTTTTGTTTTGTTTATTTCTCCTCACCATTCAAATGCAAAAGGCTTGACTAAAAATAAGAAATTTTAAATGGAATGATTCTCAAATCATATTTACGTTGCTGATAATTTGATAGATATACGAGTTCTAACACAGGATGATAAAACACTAGATCTTGGTAACGATTTTAATTAAAAGACGTCTGTAGATGTTTATGCAAGAGATGGTATTAGTATTTCATGCTTTGCTATTCATCTTTACGATTAGGACATCAGTGAGCTTCTTGACATCAAAGAAGTACAGTACAAATTTGAATATAAAACACAGTATTCTGTAGATATAAATCGTATACAGGAAGTGGAAAACTCGGCGAAACTTGGTGGAGCCTGTTAGACTAGGCTAGAACGAAGTACGAAGTAAATGGTTTGTTTTCGAGGAGGATACAGTATTCACTTGAACCTGCTGTTACGCACAAATAAGCAATACAAGTGCCTGAGGATTCTGAAAAAAAGGCAATGGACATATACGTATCATGTGATGAACAGGTGCAATAAAAGATGACTGTAACTTATGACTATCACATCGGAATTCAAAGCGGAGAATTTGCACCTACGAGGAAAGATAGTTTCACCTGGGATACCTCTAGTCAGTTGTTGATAGTTTCACATCAGGTATCTCCAGTCTTGCATTTCTGGAATTTTAAAATTCTTGAAGATTATATTAAATTAAATTATACCAAAGCCGATATTGTTTACGTATATGGAAACGAAGCAAAGGCCGTTAACGGATTTCATTAATTCTAGTACAATTATTCGATTAAATGCTAGAATGAATCCAACATTCAGAATATTTTTGTCACATAGTAATCTGCATCTTTTATTTTAATGGTCATTAAACAAATGTTGAATTCATTTTATATGAACAAGTCAGCTTCACTGTAGTAAATTGTTAGCTGGTTAAAGGTTATTACAATATCAGAATTAGCGTTCAATTGTGGTGCATGTCATGAGGAATAACTGTTATTGTTTAGAATCTGAAGTCTATCACCGTAGTCACCAACGTGCTCTGCGCATGTGCCCAAGGTACAATCATAATCGGTAGTCTTCTGAAGGGAGAACGCTTTTCAGTAGACTGGTGTTCTCTGTTGTTTATGTAGGGTATAAGTAAACAGTTTTTATCCATCATTGTTTTTAATGTCTACTAACTAATTCTTATGAAATTGTCTTGTCTTGTGTCTCTATTAATTATTGTATTCATTCACGCATACTTACTGTTGATTTTTCTCTCAAATCTTATAATTTCATCCACCGCAAAATCAGCTTCACCTCGTGCTGTGTTAAGCACAATTTGCAACTCTGCAGGTTGTATTTCGCTTTTCATTTCTTTCATATTTGCTGAGTTTGTTACACTTTACAGTTACAGACTGCACCATTTATTTTTTAAATTGAATTTCAAATATTGATAGATATCAAACGAAATGTGTGGAAATCTACAAACTGCGAACATCATACTTTTACTTCATCCATGTGTTACATATATTAGATTTAATTTATTTTTGATTTAATTTGTGTTTGATTTGATTTGTGGGAATTGAAATCTTTTTATTCTCTTTACATGTCAATGTAATGTAATTTTCTTTGATATTTTCCAGAAAATTCAGTTTGACCTGAGTTTTCCTTACATACCTAATAATAGAAACACTTGTTTTTATTTTTGACTTAGATCCTGGCCTTGATTGAGGGTTAAGTAAACAACTTTATCAAGGAGTAAAATGACTGATTCTTATCAAGGACATACAGAAGATATGTGACTTTTACATGTAAACATGATCACGTCATTTTCTATTTCGCAATGTATTTTGCAATTAGGCATTTCCGAAATTGCGAAATACTTAGTATTAATAGTGAGGTTTAGAGAGAGAGAGAGAGAGAGAGAGAGATCCAGGACTTTTAAACACCTGATGTCACGTTGTTTTCTTCTGTTGTGACCAGAACTGAAGTACTGAAGATTTTAAGTTTTTGAGTCATATGTGAATTCTTCTTCTGATTACTTTGACTCTAGAAGATTAATTCGTTTCTCTGGGAATATTATTGTATTCCTACAGAATTCTTGAACAAGGACTTTTGTTTAAAAAAATTATTTGGATTTCCAAGACCGGAGGTTTAATTATTATGTTTCTACAAGGAACTGTATACGTCAACACAGTACAGGCTACAGCATACGTCATCGCCTTCCCTCTTGGATTCTTCGTCGGGATTCGAACTTGAAATCATTAGAACATTTCAATATTAAGACTTCAGAATTTTTATCCGTGGATTTTTCCTGTATTATCTTTGGATTTGATTCTGGAAACCGTAAGTTCTCATTTTTTAAAAATATTTTTACGGTATTTTTCCTGGGAAATAAATTATTTGTTATATTTTTTCAAAGCTTGTTATTTTCACTCTTTCTTGTGTTTCTGTGTATTTGAGCATAAACAATTGACATAAGACATGTGATATAAAATTCTTTCCAAATCAACTGATATTCATTAATTTAATTCTGCGGTAATCCTTTCTTGTTGAAAGAGATACGGATCCAGTAAAATTGTAAATGTTAACAATTGTGTCCTCGAAAAGAAAATACATTGTTAATTCATTTTTGTGAGAATCGCGTCTGTACCCTCTTGGTATAAAATTTGAAACAGGCTTAAATATTTCCATGATAGCATCTTTCTGATTGCTACATCCTCTGTTTTTTAGTTTTTCCAATTATACTTGTATTTCAGGCATTTTCAATGAATATCAACTTAGTTTGTTTAATGGTGTCTAATTTTGTTTCTTCCATGGTGTGTTTTATTATCTTGGTATGACACAGTTTATATCGTTGTCGCCTTATTTTGTTTTACATAATTATGTGACATTTTATTTTTATTTTTGTGATTGTTTTTGTTCCATTTAGTTTTGTGATCGAAAGAAATTCACATTGCTTGTATCTTAAACAACTTCATTTTCTGTTGCGTTCTTCTTTTCATATCTGTCACATTCAACAAACGTGTTATCTACTATTACATCATATCCATCTGTATTCATACTTTTGAATTGTTATCTTCTTGTTCAACCGGAGTCCAGTCGATTGTTGTGCGATGAGTGGTCCCGCAATTAGCCTTGTTTAAAGGTCACTCATTCATGGTTTTATTTTGTGTGAAATGCTTCCACATTCTAATCTTCAGACTTCTGATAAAACATTCAATTACAGACGCTTAGTTTTCTTAGCACATTAAACAGGAGGCTTTTATTTTTCTACACATCCACAACAGTTTAATTGTCGGACATTTTTCCTTCATGTGACCACATCACTTCAGGCTTTCTATCTTTGAACATCCCATTTAAAGCATCGTATATGTCAACTCGCATTGTCGAGTAAACTTTATCTGCCCAAATAAATTTAATAAGATATATATCACTGTAAAGATGTAGTTTTGTTCATTGTTGTATTTTACATTTGCTAGCATATTAATAGTGTCTGCCTGACTAGCATAGGTGCATTCTATGTAAAATATGTTTGCTCATTTGCTGTTGTTAAATCTAGATATACTGTCCAGTTAATCATTCTTTGAATTCGGCGTATCTTTCCAAGACCGCAGTAAGGACGTCATGTTACATATAAACCATTTAGAACTGTACAAAACAGTCAAAGAATACTTCAATTTCAGTCCGTTTGTCTTTTGGTATATAAAGAAGCAAACAGAAGATTCATCTACTAAGAGTTCTTTCATTTGCAAAAATTCACAAAGTTTCTTCAATCCTTCCAAATGTATGAAAGATGTCAGATTTATCTTAAATTTTGACATTTCTAAGGCTGATTCTCAAGCAGCTACTTCATATACAGTGGCACCTTGGGCTGTTATATATCATCATCATCTGTATTTCCTTCCATAGAATATTACATGATATAAGAATAAATCATCTGAATACGATCAATAAATATGTAAAATGAAACTAACATTAAAAAATAAAGAAAGATATCAAAAAAATATTACAATACAAATTCTTACAGTATATCAATCAACAAAGTGTTCGTCAACTGCTTAAGTTGCAAGTTTCAGTACCTTTATTTACAGAAGATAGCTGCACACTACATGACAAAGTATGCTGCTTACAAGACAGACGAATAGTTTGGAGTTTCCTTTGTCGATTACACCTGCTGGTAACCTTTTACCTAGAAGATATTGTAGTTGCAGCTCATCTTCAATGTTAAATAACGGAATGTGCAGGCTCAGTGGAAATTTATCAGTAAGGAAATCCCAGAAAGAGTTTCTGAAATTCGACATATAAGGACAAGGAAAACAAAAATGAAGTAGCAAGTCTGTATAAACATTCCTACATCTAATATACATATCGAGCTGTGTTTAGCTACATATGTAAACATCTTAGTGTGCTGTCTGGTTTTAGCCGACTGCCACACTGAGGCAGGTCGTAAGTATTCGTGTATCGAAGAGAATCTATCAAAATCTGCTTGATTAGACATACGAACTCTCCAGAGGCTATTTTCAAGACCAGCAATTTTTGACCTTACAATATCTTTCCAATTTTGTTTATCTGGAATTTCCGAATGATGTAAATAATCAGTTAGATACTCAAGCAAGTCAAACTTCTTTGAGGTATAATATAAATTTGAAATTAACCCTTAGCTTGGCATGCATCCGCCCAAAATGAAGTGAAATAACGCAACGTTAAACATACATTTAGTACGTACGTTATTAGGCTTCAAACAAAATCTGTGTAAAAACGTCAATTTTCTTCTATCAATTTCGGACTGCGCTGATGTCCATTCTAGTATTCCCAGGATGATGTCTGATCTTGTATGTGTTGGGAAGTTTTATCCAATGAAGAAAGGTCACATTTTGAAATGTTACACCATAATTCAGTTCCATAAAACATTGAAGGAAAAAATTACCTTTTTGATTACATTTGCAGCAACCAAAGGATTTAAACCATTCGGTTGAATGCCAATACTAAACAGACCGTGAAAAGATTTTTTTCGTTTCTTGGATGTATCGAGTACTGCGTCATGCGACGTCAGCTTTGAGTTAATCCGATGACCAAGGTGTGTTGCCGACTAAGTAACCGGCAAAGAACGACGGGTCAAGATACCATTTCATATTGACATAATTCTTGTATAGGGGACCAAAAATGATAATGTATGACTTTGTGACACTAAGCTCGAATCGCCACTTACTACTGTAGGCGTATGCTATATCTAACAGCAGTTGTAGATTGCTAGGATATATAACCAAAAGTGAGATGTCATCAGCTAGGGTTGGATTTCCCACAGCTAAGGATCAAATTTTTGCTCCAAATCCACTATTTACTAATTGGAGCAGCAAGTCATTTATAAATATTGTGTACATCAAGGTTGACAAAACACCTCTTTGTCTCACTCCTTGGCCAATCGAGAACCAGTCATAAAATTGCCCATTGACAAGAACTTTACTCTGTAAATTTGTATACATGTTAAATAATATCAAAAGGGATTTACTTGTAATTCCCAACATGAATAATTTAAAAGTAATCCTTTGTGCCACACGGTATGAAATGTCTCTTTGTATGAAGAAAAGCAGAAAATCCCATGAACCCATGTTTACATTATATTGCACTGATTGCAACATCAAACAAATTCAGCCTAAGCCTTTGTGTTATCCATGTTGTTGTGAACTGGGCATATTAGAAAATCTTTGAGGCAAGTTATCAAAGGTTCGTGAATAATTTTCTCAAAAGTTTTGTTGTAGATAACAGGTAGTGAATTAACATGCCTGTAACTTTCGAATGAGTTCTTTGATTTTCTGCTACCTTTGTACAGTGATATTACTAAACCTTTTTTTCAATCTACAGGTATGTAAGAATGATCAATCATCTGAGTAAATAAAATTGTCACACACTCGATGAGGTAGTCGCTGCCATATATCAAATGTTCATTGCAAATTTGATCATGGCCCGATGCTTTTGATTTCATTAGACTTTTAATGATTTCTCTTACTTCGTTTACACTGATACTGGTCTGTAAGGCCTTGATATGGATTACTCCGTCCTGTAGACCCTGATCTAATTCTCTCTCTCTATAAATTCATAAAAGTTTCCGTCAAAACTATGGCTAAAATTTGGCGTGTGAATGTCCTCATAGTATCTGGCAAAGCCATTTGCGATGGCATCATCACGGACACAAACTCCATCAGTTGATAGTTCCTGACAAAAATTTATATTGTTCCCTCTCTTAACATTTATCATTTTCCAAAAGTGTCTTATATCGCATTCATGTGCTTTTTCAATTTCTTCATATACCTCTCCCATATATTTTTCCACAGCTAGTTTTTAAACGTTTCTTAAGTCTCTCTTATCTTTATATTCTCTGTAAAAATTATATTGACTACCCATCGGTCTTCCCTCATTTATCCGAATATACCTAGCTTGTCTTTGAAGTTTATGTGCTTGAGTTTATTTGACCAGTATGGTTTGGCATGATAATTGAATTTAGACTTTGGAAGCGCAATGTCGCTTGAATGCTGTATTGAATTAACAATGTGCCCGTAAAATCTATCAACATTATCGGAAATAGTATCTATATCAAAATGTTTTCAGGCGACGGTCCAGCTCAGTTTGATAATTTTTCAAGATATCAGCGTCTAATTTATTCCAAGCTATGTTATTTCTCTTCATAGACTGTCTGAAGTCTCTCCCACAGGTCACTGTACGACGGGAAGTAAGGATAGGGAGGTGGTCAGATATCAAGTGCTCTTCGTGATCTGAAACAATGTGCACACTCCGTAATCTACCTATGCATTGATCCGACAGTACAAAATGATCAGTCATCGTTCTTGTTGGAGTGAATGTATAACGGGAACCAGTGCATATTATTAAATGTCCAGCACTCACTAGATTATTATATCGCAAGAACTCATGAAATACTCTATCTTTGTAATCTCTGAAAGTGTCTGGTTCAGCTACTGCATTGAAATCACCAGCAAAATACACGTCCCCCAGCTGTGAGTACTGATCATACAGATTTTGAATCAACTCAATTTGAGCTTTGTAACAGTCTATGCCATACAATAGGGTTGGCAAAAATATATACATTTGCATATCTGGAAATTTGAATTCTATGCCAACATACTCTGTCACTATTAACGTCATCTACGAAGTTAGCATATATCATAAGAGAAGTTTTGCAGATGATTGCAACTCCTCCTTTTTCACATTTTATTAACGTGCTATTAGAGGAAATATCCTCGGCTTTAACAGTGCATTTATAATCAGAATGAATAGAAGCGCAAAATGGAAGTATGTGCTGTAACAGTTTATGTTCAGTTATGCAAGCCACGTCAACATTATATTTATCCAGCAATGCACTAAAGCTAAGATCAGAGGACATAATTCCTCTAACATTCCAGCTCAGTATATTAAGATTCATATTAACTTGCAATATAGGCATATTAATACTTATACATTGTGAAAGCAGGACTAAAATGATAAAGATGACAAAATACGTTAACATACGACATTACATAATGGCAAATGTTTGAACCATTGACTATGTCACCCTAGTCATGGAATATCGCATCCTGCACCTTCATTTGCCTCCTGATCGCGGTTGTTAAACCTGTCTCGCCAAGATTGATTCCCATACAACCTTCTTACATAAACACCTTTTGGCCATGTTACATCATTTTCAACAGCGTTGCAGTCTGTGTTATATACAGTCAGCTTGGCCGATAGACAATTACGTCTACTGTGGATAAACTTTATGGATAAAGGCTCTATATTGTATTCGTTCAAGAATTTACTGAGGCCTTCAGCAGTAGACGCCAATACCACCCACATAAAAGCGCATTGTTCTACGTCTTACCACACAATATATATATAAGGACGAGGGAGGAGTTATAATTTATTTATGTGGTCACTTACTAACTTATGAAGACCGTACGTAAGTCTTACAAGTGTGCCTGAGTAGTCTACAGATAGTTTATCATGAGATCATGTTTTGCATTTATTTTGAGTAGACTGTGACCGCTAGAGTACTACAATTCTCAGTTTACAAACTACTAGTGTTTTCGTGGCAGTGAAGACGACTGAAACACAGCAAGTTCTATACCATTATGTACGTTCTTAATCTACCAACAGCAACCCCTTCCTCGCTTTTTAATATTGAGCTTGTTCTAGTTCATTTTGCCTTCCATCGGTAGCATAATATGAATCTAGGGAAATTCGTAGACGATTGTGAAAGATGGGATATAATAATGGAAGGCGAATCAATAATCCTGGTTGTTGCTAAACCAGTTCAACCGAATCTTTGTGATTCTGGCCTCTCTATTCTTCTGGAAGTAGATGACACCTGCGTTTTACTGTGTGTGTGTGTGTGTGTGTGTGTTCCATGATACATTAATCTTCTTGGAATGGTATTTATCACAAACTAAAACCTTTACAAAGATTGGTAAGACATGCAATTTATCGCTATCTATTACTCAAAAGAAACTATCATTTCAATTAAATTTTATTTCAAAATATGCAGTTGGATATAAAGTGAATTATTGTTCATAATCAACCAAACAAAATATACATATTATGTAATTCAAAACGTCTTCCAATACAATTTAACATTTTGAAGGACAACGGTTAGTCACCATAATGCTTGATAAATATGCAAAGAAGCACACAGAACGGTGTTATACAAAAGGAACAAGAGTAGTAAATGGGGCCACCCTAGGAACAATGGGACTTAGCATTAAAAACACCCCTGGGCCACTCTAGGGACAATGGAAATTTAACATGGAGAAAAACGCTGGGCCACTCTAGGGACAATGGGAATTTAACATAGAGTTTGGGCTTGTCTAGGGACAAGGGGAATTGAACATGGGAATAGAGTTTGGGTTTGTCTAGGGACAAGGGGAATTGAATATAGGTTGTTTTTTTTTTTTTAAAAAGTTTTTTTAATTTTAAATTTAAATTTAAATTTAAAAAAGGGTAGGCAATGGAAAGGCCATCTCTTTTCGAGAAATATGGCTGGCCCTGAAAAGGGCCTTTGGGTTTTCTTCTTCTTCTGCTTCTAATTTCTTCTTTTTCTCCACCAACTTCTTATTTTATCTCCAACACTCTTTCTCTTCTTTTCTTTTTTTTTCTCCTCCTCTTCTTTCTTCTTCTCTTCCTCCTCTTCTTTCTTCCTCTTTTCATTTTCTTCTTCTTTTTCAATTTTTTCATTCCATGCTCTCATCCTTATCCTTTCCTCTTCATCCTCCTTCTCCTCCTTTATCTCTTTCATTACACCACTTATCTTGTCCTTTACCTTTCTCAAGTTATTAATTTCCATCTTTACACGATGGGGACTATAGGAATAGTGGTCTTCAACGAGTCTTATTAACATCTGCTCCATCATTCCTAAATTGTCTAAAACGTCTTGCAATGTTTGCATCTTGTCCATTTGGTTCGAAGCCATCTTCTTTGTAGAATGGTTTGAACGACGAATACTGTGGGTTCTTATAGTGAAAGCGCGGACGTGATGGAAAACATCCCCCTTAAAACATAAAATTGATCTTACCTAGATCATGACCAAAGAAACAGCAACGCGCGGACGAGAAGGAAAACATCCCCCTACTTTTCTCATTTCATATAATAAAACCCAAACTATACTCTCCACATACGCTAAGAAACAATAAACAAAATCCATAATCTACTATCCACACAATCGTACGTGAGCGCTTACAAAACCCAAACTATACTCTCCACATACGCTAAGAAACAATAAACAAAATCCATAATCTACTATCCACACAATCGTACGTGATCGGTTACAAAACCCAAACTATACTCTCCACATACGCTAAGAAACAATAAACAAAATCCATAATCTACTATCCACACAATCGTACGTGATCGGTTACAAAACCCAAACTATACTCTCCACATACGCTAAGAAACAATAAACAAAATCCATAATCTACTATCCACACAATCGTACGTGATCGGTTACAAAGCCCAAACTATACTCTCCACATACGCTAAGAAACAATAAACAAAATCCATAATCTACTATCCACACAATCGTACGTGAGCGCTTACAAAACCCAAACTATACTCTTCACATACGCTAAGAAACAATAAACAAAATCCATAATCTACTATCCACACAATCGTACGTGAGCGCTTACAAAACCCAAACTATACTCTCCACATACGCTAAGAAACAATAAACAAAATCCATAATCTACTATCCACACAATCGTACGTGAGCGCTTACAAAACCCAAACTATACTCTTCACATACGCTAAGAAACAATAAACAAAATCCATAATCTACTATCCACACAATCGTACGTGAGCGCTTACAAAACCCAAACTATACTCTCCACATACGCTAAGAAACAATAAACAAAATCCATAATCTACTATCCACACAATCGTACGTGAGCGCTTACAAAACCCTAACTATACTCTTCACCTACGCTAAGAAACAATAAAGAAACCCATAATCTACTATTCACACAAACATACCTTAGCTCTTACAAGCACCAACACACAAACACATACCCTCACACTATCTTAAAAAAGAGTTAGTGTTTATATTCACACTACTCTACCTACACATTGGCAAATTGATGGTTATTTCTTTTCTAGAGTATTGGGTAGCCCTGAAAAGGGCTGTTTCTTGTTTGGAACTTCATGGACACCTGGTTAATGGTGGCACCTTCCAGGCCTAGCACCGCATACACATCTTATCCCCCAGTTACTTTTTACCTTTTGGGGGAGAGAGCAGAGGCAGGATATGTCGCTTCAGAATCCCAATTTTCGCTCTCTGGGATTCTGAAATTTCTTCTTCTTCTCTCCTTTTCCTCCTCCTCTTCTTTGTATCTTCTCTCCTCCTCTTTGTATCTTCTTTCCTCTTCATCTTTATATCTTCTCTCCTCCTCCTCTTCTTTGCTTCTTCTTTCCTCCTCCTCTCTTATCCTTCCCTCCTCCACAATGGCTTCCGCGGCCAGTTCATTTAATATGCGCCTGGCATATTCCAGATGCACATGAAGTTCCAACACTTTCTCCAGTCTCGTCTTCATTTTTGGTGTTGATCAATCAACAAGGGTAGTTGGACTGCCGAACGAGTTTCAATTTATAGTGAAAGCGCGTACGTGAAGGAAAACATCCCCCTAAAAACATAAAATTGATCTTACCTACATCATGACCAAAAAAAAAATAACAACAACGCGCGGACCTAAAAGAAACACTCATTCACTTTTTTATTCTACCCATCACTATATTAAAAATTTTTATAAATCACTTCAATTGACTATCCACATACTCAAAGTAATCCAATCTACCCCCGAAATCTACACCTCAAACACCAAATAAAGACATCATTTTAATCTACTATCCACAACAACGTACTTGATCACTTACAAACACACAAACTCACAAACACATACCCTCACATTTTTTTAAAAAGAGTTAGTGTTTATTTTCACACTACTCTACCTACACACATTGGCAAATGGATAGTTATTTCTTTTCTAGAGTATTGGGTAGCCCTGAAAAGGGCTGGTTTTTTTTGTTTGCTATGGCAATCTTTTTTAGTTTCTAAGAATGCGATGTCCTCTGAGGATAGACTTTCTGGCGATAGGTCTGCTTCTTCGGAAAGAGAAGAAGAACTCTTTGGTGTCGATACGACAATCGACAAAGCCTCTGTCAGCTTCAGGTTCTTGTTGCTGCTGTTGTTGTTGTTGCTGCTGTTGCTGCTGTCTCTGAAGTCTGTACTTCTCTGTCCATTCTTCTTTTTCCCTGTTCATTTCTTCTCTGAAAAGCTCTTCTATCAGGTCTTCAGTGATTTTTAACATTCTCACATTCTCTATTTCTTCTGGCTTCGGTATCAGACTGTGTCTGACCCTATGCAAATTCACGTAGGCTTCGTTGAGCTTAGCTAGTTTGGAACACATCTTCTTAGGAGGATGAGTCGACAATGGATGGTTAGACTGGAAACAACCCGGTTCTTAAAGTCAAAGCGCGGACGTGAAGGAAAACATCCCCCACACGGTTTTTGAGTCGCAACGTTTAGTGAGTGTCATGAGAGGGATAGTAAGAAATGAAAGAGCATCAATCCAACATTCTTATAGCTAAACAAAAGACAAAGGCATTTTTTTCAAAACACAACATTTTTTATTCAAAAATCACTTAACACTAAACAACAACAACTCTAACATTTTTTAACAATAATCCAACACTAAAAGTTTCTCCACTAGGTAAAGAGGGATAACAGTCTTCCATGGTTTCTAGTAATCTAGGATGACTTCTCTCAAACTGTTGATTTCTATGGTATTATCGAATTCTGCATACAGGATGACGTTCACCATTTCATCAGGGTCTCGGTCTTTAAACTGAATTTCCACACGAATCTGGCCGGATTTTATAGGGTGGAAATGTCCCTCGTCGCTGCCTTGGTCTGGAGTGAAATCGAAAGCCCACAAAGCGTAGCCTCCTGCATAATCCTCGTACGTAATACCGTGACTGGTATTGGTTCCTAACTGTCCGGTGGCTTCGTACAGCGACAAGTACGATCTCAAGTAATTCTTCTTGGTAAAGTCAGGTTCGAAAGGTCGGGTACACAAGGTCTTGCCATCGCGACTGACTTCGATTTTGGACACGCCAAAGTGTTGAAAGTAGAAAGGATTTTTTTCGGCAGATCCGTTGAAGGCTGTATTCTCGACGATACCAACGATCAAACGTTTGGGTAACTGTCCTTGGAACAGATGATCTTCGATCATGGATCGCTGTCCCTTGGGAATGGTGAAGGTTTTCACTTCCACGCGTCGTATGGGATACTTGGCGGTCGTTCTGCTCAACGTCTGACTGATGTCGTTTCCCACTTTAGGTAACACTTCCACACGGCGTACTTAGAGTCTGGCTTCTAGGATTTTGGTTTTGTAACCGTCACTATCAGCCATCAAATGGAAAGAGGCACTGCTACGATTCAGTCTCAGGCGGACATCCACCCCGTTCAGCAAATACCTTTCTTGCAACCACATGTCCAAATGCAAACGATCCATCAGTTCTAAACTTGTGTCGGCTCCCGTGATTCTCTTTCCTCGTTCTAGAAATCCATCATTGTTGTCTTTCTTTTCATCAGTTTCCAATATTTCAAACTTGGTAGGTTCGTCAGCTTCCCATACCACACAGGCATTGAGATGAGTGTTCTTGGCATCTATTCCGTACGTCAAGAGATTTTCCAGGTAGGCACGATAAGGGTAAGTATCCATGCTGCTACTGACCAGTTTGTTATTCAAGTACAAGTCCACTCCACTGAACAAGGAATGCATGAAATTGTTGACGGGAGCTACTGCTTCATCGTCTATAGTACCTCCAGTCTTATCTAGAATTTTGACTTTCAGGTACAAGTAACTGCTATTCAGATCGATGTAATCTTCGGGCTGTCCTTTGATTTCAAACTCGATGGGAGCGGAATCGGTCAGTGAGGAGACGGGGTGAAATTCCACCCACTGGGATTCTTGCATCGTCATCATCGTGGGAGGCATGGCAAACAGATCCAGTTCCGTCTTGGAACAAGCGCAAGATTCTCGGTGCATCATTTTTTTGTCTCTTTTCTCAATAATCGAAAACGTCTAAGTCTCGAACGGTTCTTCTTTTCTTGGCCTTTATAGCTTGAAGTCTGGTGAAAGGGTGTTTTCTTCGTCGTCTCTTTCTGCCTTGTCCTTGCTGAATGCCTGACACGGTAGCGTGCAGGGCATTTATAGGTGTTTCTCGGTGACCCAAAATGTCTTTGCCCGTTTGCAGCAAGACATTTTTGCCTGCCGTCATGAAGGCTTCTTTAGGGTTTTGTTTGTCGATGATGACATTTTGGAGAAATTCTTTGCCTTGCGTCAGTGCCGCATCTTTCAAGGCGTGCAATCCGCGTGTCACCATCGGTTTCAACACCGGGGCCACCGAACGAAAGGCCGATTTTAACATATCTCCTAAACCGTGTCCTCGCTGTCGAGCAACCCCTCGGTACACTGGATACATGACTTACGAATCGTGAGAAAACCGTTTTCGAAAATGGAGTTTCACCGTGACTTTTCCTTTGGTGAATGGAATATTTTGTCCCAAATCTCCTTTTATAGTAATGTTGACCGTGTCCAAATACGACTTACTGACAGGCAAATAGTGAGGATGTACAAATTCGCGGTGGACGTGGTAAGTGTTTCCACCTTCCTCGTCAGTGTTCGTGGCAGAATCCACTTTGAAAGGAATGACACGCAGTAACGGTACGGAGGTGTGTCCCACCACGTTATACTCCACCACATCGGAGTACACAAACATCAAATTCAGTCCTTGGTTCAGTTCTACCGGGGCACGAAATAACTTGCTAAAAGACTCGTTGTCGTAAACGATGGGTAATTCGTTTTTCTTGATCATGGTCTTTCTCAGGTTCATGTCTCCGCCCAACATGTCATACAATTCAGGACAAAATAAAATGGACAGGATTTTACTCCGTTCAAATTTCATCAAGAAGCGACGAGCTGTTTTGTGGTACTCCATGGTGACACTTTTGTTAACATGCTCCAAAGCTTTCAGAAACACGGCATTAAACCTGGAGGCTATGGTGCTGACCAAATGTTGACCACTAAAATAATAGCCTGGGGAAATGAACAAGTGATAGGTGGTGTAGTTTTGTGTTTGGGTTTTCTTGTCATATTTGACATTGCTATCCATCCACTGTTGCAATTGTTCGTCATGAACTTCCACATCAAAAAAATTTTGATTGGGAAGGACATTGAGGACTTGGGTCGGGTGAATCATTTCTACTAAAGCCACTTCCCAATGGGCTTCGTGATCTAAGGGGATGGTCTGAGGTAATTTGGCCGTGTAACAGCACAACGTGTTCTTGGAAAACACCTCCATGGAACTGTCACTGGGTAAGGTTAAGTAAAATTGGTTTTGGTGACTCATAATTCCAGAGTTCTGTGGCTGTCCGAGGGGTTAGTGGACGTCAGAGGCGTGTCTCCGCCCAAAATGGGGTTCTGGTTGTGGTTGGAGTGGTGACTGGCACTGGCACTGGACACAAGGTTCCCGTGGTTCCCGTTCGAGGTGAATTTCAGGGAGGGATTAGGAAGCAGGTAACCGATGCAACTGCTCAATAAAATGGTCCACAATTGTTTGTCTCCTTGTTGCAAACTCAAATTGGCGATGGCTGCCCCGATGACACAATACACCACGAAGATTTGGCAGAAAAAGACGATTTGCGTTTTAGGCACACGTTCTCCACACCACACCCACAAGGGTTGTTTTTGTAAATCTTGCACAGAAGAACTGGGTGAAGGAGGAGTGGTCGACGTAGCTGCGTCTGTGTGAAAAGGCATGATGGTCACTTCTTTTTATAGTCGATGACTTGCGAAGCGTCGATCCAAGAATCAAAACTGGGTGGATATCCTTTCCAACGTACTTTGACTTCTTTGACACGTCGTTTGCCCACTTTACGGGTTCTGCGTTCGAGAATGCTTTCGATGTCGTACACGTCGTCTTCTTTTTTGGTGACACGTTGTAACTCGGGCAAATAAAACGTTCCTTTGAGCACTTCTCCGTTCATGTCTTCCAATTTATAGACGGCATGATGACGGCCATGCACTCGTCCAGTGACGCGAAACAATTCGGTCGTCCAGTTAGGTAAGTAACCTTTGTCGAAAGTGCGTTTGGTTTTGCCAATGCGCACCCAATCTCCTACGGGCAACATTCCACTTTTCTCGGGGACAGCCCTCGTCGGGGACGTACCAAACAGACGCTCAAACACCAGCACTTCGTTGTCGGGAGTCACGTCTTGCGGGGCACGTCCGATGCTTCGATGGTAAGATTGGTTGTACGCTTGCACCAGGTGTGGTAAGATGTCGATGTACTTCAGAGTGTGGTAATGCGTAAAATAGTTCCACATGCGTTCTTTCAAAGTGCGTTGAAAACGTTCCACGATGCTGGCTTTCGTTTCGGGATTCTCGGTGGTAAAAAATGAATGTTACGTTTCTTTAATTCTTTTTGGAAAGCTTGGTTCAGAAATTCGGTGCCTTTGTCCGTTTGCCATCGAAGAGGGTGACGACCGCTTTGTTTCAACACCCGTTGCAGGGCTCGCACTAACTCGCTGCTCGATTTGGAAGTCAAGGGCACGACCCAGGCAAATTTGGAAAAGACGTCGATGACACAAAACAAATATTTGTAGCCACGATTGTAGCTGGCCAAATGAGAGACATCGGCTAAATCGGCTTGCCATTGATGATCGATGCCTTCCACTCGGGTGCGACTTCTGGCAAACTTGTGTCGAATGGGTTTGTGTAAAGTGTAGGTAGCTTGTTCTTGTAACCATCGTTGCACTTGAGGTAAACGGAAACTTTTCAGTCGAGTTTTGGCAGCACGATACAATTTTTGAACTCCTGCTTAACCTGCAGGATGGGAGGGATCGTAGTAAATGCTGGCTAAGACTTTTTCCATTTTTATTTTTTGTGTTAATAAGACACCCACTCTTGAAGGATGCTACTCTTTTTCTCTTGGGGTACTTTCTTGGATTGCAATGCTTTGCGTGTGCGGCCGGCAATAGGTGTCGAAGAGAAGGATGTCTGAGCGGGGGATATCGGTTCTTGTTTCACTTCTGTCTTCACTTTCTTTTTCTCTTGTGATGAAGAAGGGGTGGCCATCATCTTTTTAATCCATCCAATTCTGGAGGTAGGTGGTGTTGTTAACTTGCGTACTTTTTCTGGTGGAGTTTGAAACCCTTCCTCTTCTTCTTCTCCTTTTTCTGTCTTGGTCACTGGTACTGGTGGTACTGGTACTGGTACTGGTACTGGTGATGGTGCTGGACTTTTCATCAAGGTCTTAAAATCTTTCAGAGTGGGTAGAGCTGTTTCGTCTCAAGCTTTCTGGTGAAAGAGTTGCAGTCGTTGCAAGAGTTGACCGTACTTTTGCGATTTTTCTGTTTCGGACAAATCTTGGCGATCCATCAAGGACTGCAATTCGTGTTGTAACTGGGACATCTCGCTCAAATTGGGATTGGGAGGTAAATGCGGGGTGCGTTGTTCTTGCCACCGATGGTATTCCATCCATCGTTTGTAAGGCACTAAAGCTAGTTTTCGTCCTTCCATGGGGTTGTCAGGGGTCGATTCTGAGATCTTGGGACTTCAGAGGCCTTTTTATCTTGCTCCCACCAGTCCTCCCAACATGGTTCCCAAGACTCCTTTCAGTATGGGACCTAACAAGAGAGGCAAAATGCCTCCACGTTGGACCAACATCTTTTTTTGACGAATGGGAATTTTCTTTCGAACCATTTGGCGAAGAACGTGACGATGCTTGCTTAAGCATTGTTTCTGGTGTTTGGACAAAGGGATCGTGCCTTTCAAAACGTTCAAACACCATTCGCACACGGTATCGATGATCTCTTTGGAGGCTGTTTGAATGAGTTTTTTTCGTAGGGGTGGAGAAGCTTTGGACAGGACAGATAACATGTCCCCATGTTTGGCTAAACGTGGTGGCAGTCCTTTCCTTTTCTTTCCTTGGGGTTTTCTGGAGGGTGACATCTTTGAGTCTTCAGGAGCACCAAAAAAACACTGATACCCTACTTGGTCACAGGTCTTTTTTATACTGGAACGCGTCGCCACTGATTGTCTTTACGTCGTATCAGTTTGAGGACAGGCATGACACGTCGTGCAGGGGTACGCAACGGACTAAATCGAGCCAGTTCTTGCTTGGACAAATCCAGTAAACTTTGTAACATGCCCGATCTTTCATGGACTTTGATTTTGGGAGAAGGTACTTTGTGAGCAGCAGCCACTGCCACTAAATTGGAGGGTCCTGCCACTGGGGAAGTTCTTTTGGGGGTCATTAACGGAGAAGTTCTTGGTGTGATCAACGTCTCCAAGTACTCTTCAGTTCCTGGTGTCATCAACGGAGAAGTGGATAAATGTGAGGCTGCCGGAGACGCAGTCACTGCCGTGGCAGATCGTGGTTTGCGAGTGTAAGGTTGCGTCCTGGCCGAAGTGCCTCTCTTGCGACTAGTTTTCTTCTGTGGACTTTTCTTTTTCTGGGAACTTTTTCTCTGTTTCTTTTTCTGGGGGCTTCTTTTCTTTTTCCGGGGTGGTGGTGTCTGGTCAGAGGAGGGTCCTGCCACTGGAAAAGTTCTCCTTGGGGACCTGGTCTTTTTCTTCTTGGGGCTTCGTTGGACTTTTGTCTTGGGTATAACTTTGGGGGCATTAGGATCCCATCTTAAGAGTGAGCGAATGATGACCCCTCCTAGAGTACCGCTCCCTCCAGGTTTCAAAATGATTTGTTTTTTGGTTTGAGTGTCAATGCGGGGATCGGCCAGTTGGACCAAAGCGACTTTGTTTCGATCAAAAAAGCGTTTGGTTTGATGAGGAATCTGAATGATTCCTTGGAGTAATTGACGTGCCGTCAACGTGAACCATCGTAAGACTTCTTTGAGACTAACTTCTAAGACACGAGCTCGTGTTTGTGGATCTTTTTCTCGACTGATGCCATACAAGGCACGAATCAATTTGACGGAAAGATGCGACGTGTACAGGACAGGCCCTCCGTCTTGGCACCAGTGGTGAAACAAGTGGGTACGAAATCGCAAATCCTCGGGAGTCGTAGGTTTCAAATCGACGAGTAAATTGGCGTGTGGCGTTTGAGTGGCATCGTCGTACGCCTGAGTCAGCCAAGGCGTTCCTAACTGTTTGGCTAAGACTTGCACTTGCGATTTATCTCGAGGGCTTTTAAACAAGACCACGTAATGCGCATTGAGACTGATGGTGCGATGGGCTTTGTTGAAACAAATTTTGGGTGATGTAAACGACACTGGCATTACGGTGATGCCCTTTGCGCGTAAACCACAGTTTAATTTCTTCTTCGTCTTCTCCTAACATGTCGTCGAAAATGACCAAATGGGTTTGACGGGAGTCGGAGACGATACCGTCGTCTTCTTTAGGAATGCCTTCCACAAACACGATGGAATCGCCTTGACTTTCTCGCAAGAGGCTGTACGCCGATTGCCACTCTTTGTAACACCACACGATCCGTTGAGGTGGCCGATCGATCAAATGATGTTTATGTTCGATCAAACGTTTGACGAATTCGGTTTTGCCTGAACCGCTAGGTCCAGCAATGAGCATGTTAAAGGGATGGCGAAGATACAAAGCCTCCCAACTGGCACGATCTAAGTGTTCGTCGATGACTTTGACAGTAGAGGAAGAGGGAGCAGAGACAGCAGAGGTAGCCATGGTGTGAGAAATGTCACTTGTGACACGAAAACAAACAAGACAAGAGTTTATATACTTTTTCAGAACACGTTTATTGAATGTTTCAAACATGAATACGAAAGACAAAAAGACATAAAAGCCAAAGGCTTAAGTACAAGAATAAAAGGCACATGATAACCATGAACGTGGAACAAAAACAAGTGTCTGTACAACAACCACATGTTTTGGGTAAAGTTCTAACCAGTTCTATAGTAGGGGGTAAGGTCACACAAGTGTCCTCCCGAAAGGGTCTTTCAGGCCTGTCCACGACAGTCCTGTCCTGGGTGACGGGTTCTTCTGGCACCGTCACTAACACAGGTTGAAAAGTAACTTTTTTCCTTGAATAACTCTCGTGCATACTGGGCCACCTCTTGTGTCCAAGCCTCAAAACCCTGGTCTCGGTGATGTCCAACATTTGACTCCTAACCAATCTGGTTTCTTCTTCGTCAACGACATGGTAAGTTACTTCAATGAACAATGAACTATCGATCTTGCCTAGGGTTCCTTTTTATATACAGACCAATACCGACGTGACCGTACGGCAACGTAAAGTGATTGGGAAGTCGCACTCGCTTCTGGTATACAATTTGATAGACTTTTTCCAAGGGTCGACTGACGATGTGGTGAGTGGGTAAACGTATAATCTTGTTCGGTTGATAGGTGGTCACTTTAAAGTTTCCATGCTCTCCCGATTGCAAGGCTTCTTTCAATACCCCAAAGTTGACCACTCGACTGGTACGATGATTCAGAGTCAGTCCTTTCACTTTGCACGTCGTGTGCACTTCTCCTTGTTTGTCCCGGTATTCGTAGCCGTAATTTTTGGGGCCGCCACTGACGAAACTTAGAATCTTGTCGTCGGGATGCTCGTCTGTCCAGGCTCCTAAACGGTCTCCTTCGATGTCAGGGTGATGTTGAATCGGGTGATGGATGTAAATGCAACTGTCCGTGTCAAAGTACAGGACGCGTTCTTCTAACAGTTCTAAAGCTTCGTACAATTTTAAGCGAGCATGAGCTGTCACATAAGCCGCAATGATGACATTTCCAAAAGGGTCGTCTTGTACAAAGTCCAGATCTTCTTCGTAATTGACCAAGATCAAATCCTCTCGAACGACGTCCACGTGTTTCATGTATTTGGTTTTGTCGTGAATCATCTGGAAGTAGCGGGAAGGTTCTGTCAAATATTCCGTCTTAGGTAAACACGGTCGTTGTGCCATTTTACCCCACAAGCAATTTAACATCACTTTGGCAAACGATCGCCTGCCTTCTTTTTTTCGATGTGGTCTAAAGAGATGCCTTCTTGTTCGTAGTATTTCTCTTTGAATTGTATTTGGTCTTCGGGAGTGTGACACCAGGAAGGATAGCCGCTGGCTTCTTGTTTCAGTTTCAAAATGGCATCCACGTAGTCGGCGAAAATGCCTTTCTGAGTAGGGTCACCCTTGTGGTACTGTTGTGTCTTGGGAAAGTGGCAAATTTCGTACACTTCTAACAGTTGGTATCCCATGTCCAGAGCTTTGAACAATTCCACGCTGACCCAGGTTCCCGTCAAGGCACCTTCTTCCTGGCTGTGATGGCAAGGTTGGTCCTGGTTGCACGTTTCGGCACAAGTACGGCACAAGGGAAACATCAGTTTGCCTTGACAATGGTGAGGTAAGACGGGATGGTATAGGTTCGTGGGAGGCAAAACTTTACACTTGATCAAACCTTCGTATTGTCGAATGTTTTTCAGGTCGATGTGTTCCGTCAGCAATCGCGGGTGCCCTACAGGAAAGCGACAATATTTGCACACGTAGGGATACAGCGAACACACATCCAAGTATTTGATTTCTTCTCCTTTCTCTTCGTCGGCTTGGTACAGCAAACAGGTGGCATTGGTCCTTCCTCCGTACAAACTATCCCTCGGGTTCAACGGGTCCATGAACTGGTAACTTTCCACGAGGCGTTTAAACTCGGGATCGGTTTTCATACGGTGATCGTACTCGTGTTCCCACATTTCCACCACTTGGTATCCTTGCTGTTCTAACTTTAGGCGCCGCTGACAAGTGTCCTGGTACAAGTCTTCCATGGTTCGTTGTAAAAACTGATTTTTAGTGCTACGGTCAGGGTAACAGACGGGACATCCATGAAATAAGCAGCCGTTAAACTCGTACACGATCTTGGGGTTTTCTAAGTCCCAGCCATCGACCGAATACGTTCCGATGGTCTTTTCACCCCCTCCGTTGCGGGCATGCTGAATCCATTTGTCTTCCTTGTCGCACAAGTAATGTAACCAGCGTAGGGCTTTGACCGAGTATTGACGCTTGACATAGTGGGTCGTTTGAGGGCTGATGACAGCTACGGTGTTTTCAGGCATGAATCGTTGTCGATACACTAAGGAACACGCTTTGGCAATGGTGCAAGCTTCTTTCAAAGGATCGACCCCTCCGTGTTCCATGAACAGTTCTCGAAATTTTCCACAGCAACGTCGTAAAATGTCCACGTCGGAACGACAATACTTTAGCATTTCTTCCTGAAAGTCGAAAGGGTCCGAGGCGTGAGCCTGGTACCAAGCGTAGAAAGCTTCTCGTTGTTCGGTACGCATGTTGTCGGGGTCGTAATAGTGAGCCTCAGGCAAATGGGGTAGAACGGCGTGTTGATTGGCTTCCGTATTGAAAAAGTGTGGAAAGTACCCTTTAGCCATTTCTGTCATTCCAAACGTTTTAGGCATTCGACTCAAAGGCATGGCCAAGTAGCTCATCGAATCTTTAAACTGTACTTGTCCCACTTGCATGAAAATGATTTTGGCTCCGTTCAAAGTCACTTTAGGACGCTCGGTGCCTTGTTCCGTATAGTATCTCAAAAGAAACTGTCCATCGTATCCGGAGAAATTGTGAGCCATCACTGTGGCATGACGATGACAATCTCCGTAACGTTCGATGTCCTCTTGGCTCCACGTCTTGTTGATGGGGTCTAAGACCCATTGGGCAAAATCGGCTAACGTGTTCGGTCCCCGAAAGATTTTTTCACGTCCTCCAGGAATCTTGCTGCAGTGAGGGCAATGACTGAAGATAGGTTCTTGAATGCACTTCTCGCACGCTCGATGAGCCACGCAGAAATTAGGAATGTGAATGCCGGTCTCTTGCATGCATTCGAAATCGAAAAAGATGAAATTGCCTTTCTTATTGTGACCGTCCTCTTTCTCTGGTGGGGGTTGGTATTTTTGCACGTAGCATTCGTGTTCCAAGTCCACGATGTGGTGACAAATGTGACATTTTTTCTTTCCTCGACATACGTGTGCCTTGGTACTGTTGGTACGTATGCCTTGTCTACACGCAGGGCACAATCTCAGGAGTTGACAAGCGCATTTCTTCTGTGAACCTTGTGTTTTCAAATGTTGTTGGTAACAGGTAGGGCTGACAAACGTGCGCAGACAAGTCGAACAAGGCACTGGTTCTTCGCTCAGACAGGGTGGAGAGGCCAAACATCCTGGGCATTTCCATCCACAATGTTTGTGTTGCTCTCGATTATTATAACCATAGTCACATTTCTCACAGTAATATATGTATCCCAGGAATCCGGTGATACTGGTAATGGTATCGAAATGGTCATCGTGATGATAAACATGAATGTATTTTCCGTCCTTAAAGTCTTGGCCTCGAAACAACAGAGGTCCGCGCATTTCTTGAGAGTGTACTTTCAAGGTGTAGCGTGGAGCTAGGGCATCTTGCAATTTTTGCATCTCAGGAATGCCACATGGTGTGTCTTTGGACAGGCCAGCTTGTTGCAACAGGAGTTCTGCTTCGTTTCGTTGTTTGGTTCGGTTCGATTTTCGAATGTTCTCCCAGGTTCTTTTCCATTCTACCGTGTCGTTCTTGTTGGCATAGGTTCGTCCCACCACGATGGCACGGGCTAAGCACATCTGGTCTTGAGGGTTGTTAATCCGGACGAGACTTGTTTTGGTGTTGCGAAGGTCGTCCACCAATAACATCTTTTTGCGTCCTGTCCCTTGAGGAAGAGAGACGTGAGCCATTTTCAGTGTGGCTTTACCATCGGTGATGTCAAACTGGTCATTAGATTGTTGTACGTGTTGAATCTTGTCCATGACTTTGGAAGGGGTTAGTTCTGCGGGTCTGCTAAACTCGATCCAAACAGGGGATTTCAAACCGTCGTGATCTATGGATAGTGTCAAGCGATCGTCTTTTTTGGGTTGACATTGTCGCTTGAGTGAGGTGAGCAAAGAATCCCACATCTCGGTGATAAACCCTTCTGCTTTCTCCAATGGTACGTCGGCCTTGAAATCTTTAAACTTCACTGTGTAGGTGTAAGCCGTGGTTCTAAATTTTCTAGAGGAGCACTTTTCCGTCTCTCGAATGGAATAGTACTTTTCAGGGTTGACTAAGGGTGGTGAACTTGGTTTAGAGGGTTCGGATTCTGGTTCACTCATGTCCTCTTCAAAATCACTGGCATGAATTTGTGCCAAGATTTCAGCCCTGGTACGAGGCGATAGATGACGTTTCTGCCTCTTACTTTCTTCTTCTTCTTCTTTCTTCTCGAATGAATAGGATCGTTTCATCTTGAGTGCAAAACGTCAAATGACTCAAGTTTAAACACCATAGACTAATTTATAGTCATGACAAACCAGCGTATATAAAAGGGTGTGTGTCTTGTCCTTTCACTATTCATTTCACTCTCAAACCGAGCACAACGATGGAAGAGACTACCCAGATGGAACGTTCCGTCAGAGCTTTGCGAGGGGTCATTAGAAAATTCTCTTCAGACCAGCCGACGGACTACTCTCCTTCCTTTCGAGATAAAAGTCAGGATACTTGCTATATCTGTCAGAAGAAAGGGCATTGGTCTTCAGAGTGTCCAGACCGTCAAAAAAGAAAAAAAAACAGGGGATAAAAAAGACAAAAGTCAAGATACCTGTTATTATTGTAAAGAAAAAGGACATTGGTCTCCAGATTGCCCAAAAAAGAAACAAGAGGAGTCAGAAGAAAAGAAGGATTCTTCAGAAGAAGAGAGGGATTCTTCGGAAGAAGAGAGGGATTCTTCGAAAGAAGAGAGGGATTCTTCAGAGGAAGAAGAGGAAGAAAGAAGACAATTCTATTTAAAAGAGGCAAAGAAACAGGAGAAGAAAAGTAGAAGGGAAGAAAATGAGGAAAAAACGGTGAAGATTTTCAAAAACAGAGAGACTAAATAATGAGAAAGAAGTGTACGAACTTTTTAAAGTGTTCTGTGGTGAATTGTGAATTGGATTGTAAAAAATGGATAAAAGAATACATGAGTGATATAAGGTAAGTGTCTTTGAGTTTTGATTTTAAAATAAGAAGCTACACTCACGCACTCATACACAGACACGTACTATAAGAGTAAAATGGGTGGGTTTTTTTTTTTTTTTTTTTTTTGAGTTATTGGCAAATTGAAATTGGATTTCTTTTCGAGAAATGTGGGTGGCCCTGAAAAGGGCCTTTTTTCTTTATGGTGTAGGAGTGAGTTTAACCAATCAACTGTAACTGCCTTAAGCCTTTGCCACGGCCAAGGCCTACTTCTGATGATTGGGTTGAAATCACTAAGGGTGGTACGACAGGCTTAGTCACAGGGTTGGCGTGTTTAGCTCGGGAAGGTCGTATTCTCTTCGGTCGTGATAAAGAAGTCTGATACATTTGTTTCAGACTTCTTAACTCCGCTAAAATGTCCAACAGTACCGTAGCCGTTTGATTTTCACCCTCTTGTTTCTTTGCTGCTACTTCTTCTTGCTGTTGTTGCTGTTGTTTTTTTCTTACCTCTTCTTCTTGCTGTTGCTGTTGCTGTAGGAGAAAAGCTTGTTCCGCTTCCTTTTGTCGTTGCATAAATTTCTCCAATTCTTCTTTCTGTCTCTGTCTAAAATTCTCCACTTGCGGTAATGACGAAGGTTCCGGAACAAATTCTTGCGAGGTAAGAAAAGCCACAAAATCCCAATGTACCTCTTCTGAAAGTAAGTCCGGGTTCCCTTGGGCGGTCTCCCCTGCTGGTGCACCCCAATGGATCGTTTTCTGAATTTCCGTCATGTTGAATCACTGTCGCATAGATTGACTGCACACAAGCGCTAGCGAATCTATATAGACCAACTGACGTCACAGACTAATCTCTTCGGATTGGATGCGGGCTGACTGAATTTTGTAACGCGTGTTTGGATTGGAGAATGAACTCAATCCGTTTCAATCCTACCTCTACCTATAAATAAGCGCAGTTCAGTGCATTGATTCACCTGTTCTCGTCGCTTCAAGATGTGGACCGATGTGCAATCTTCTACGCTTGTGTCTTCCATGATGTTCCGGACGGACATACCCATGTATGTCCGATCCAAGTGGACCGTTGTCCACAGGACAAACACCAGTCTGTGGATACGTAGGATCTACGTAGAAAGACAAGGATGCCTGAAAAGAGTCCTGATTTACAGTCCTACAGTGAAACGTAGCCTAAGGACAAGAAGAAGATCAATGCGGTACCCTTTATGTTAATGGATACATTAACATAAACCCAAAGGCCCTTTTCAGGGCCAGCCATATTTCTCGAAAAGAGATAGCCTTTCCATTGCCTATCCTTTTTTAAATTTAAATTTAAATTTAAATTTAAAAAAAAATTTAAAAAAAAAAAAAAAATCCCATATTCAATTCCCCTTGTCCCTAGACAAACCCAAACTCTATTCCCATGTTCAATTCCCCTTGTCCCTAGACAAGCCCAAACTCTATGTTAAATTCCCATTGTCCCTAGAGTGGCCCAGCGTTTTTCTCCATGTTAAATTTCCATTGTCCCTAGAGTGGCCCAGGGGTGTTTTTAATGCCAAGTCCCATTGTCCCTAGGGTGGCCCCATTTACTACTAACAAGTGCAGACACATGCGATGAATTGCTTTCTTTGTTTAGGGTTTAATCGGCCACATATATGTGTCAGGAACAGTGTTGTGGCCAGCATTAGCATTTCTCATTTCGTTTAGAAATCCTTCCGAACTGCACGTAGCTTGGAACCTTTAACTGGAATTGTCATTGTCAAAGTAGAGCCAGTAAATCTGGTGTTCTTGTTCTGTCACATTAGCTGCTGTCGAGGATCAATTACTTTAATCCTTCTATTACAACAGCACAGTCTCGTGCTTGTTACAAGCATACTAAATTCAAAGTCTGTTGTGATTAGGACAGGTAGTCGTAATGGCGCCAACTCAGTTATAGGCTACACCACCATAAACAAATACTCAGTATTGTCCTCATCCTCTCTCTCTCTCATTCACTACACACTTATAAATGTAAGTAATGGAGTATGTAAGTTGAACCTTTAATTAGATAATATAATATGATTGCGTATAGTTTGTTTACATTTATTACCAAAAGAAATATTATAATTAGAACATGAACTATTTTTTTTTATAAATAAAAGGAATATTACTGTTTTGCATAAAATCCTGACACAGTAGACCTTTGATTCTCTGTAACCAACTTTACGACAAGTATTATTTCATTCACTATCTAATCACTTGTTACAATAACTTAGATACTAGTAAAATGCTCCAGATGCACTGATAAAACGTTATCCAAAACCCTGATATGGCTTTTATAAAACAAAGGTTTAAGTAATTTGAAGAACTCTATTTCTCTTTCGCCCAGACACTGGAATGCTACGGATTAATTTGAAATCATTACGTCGTTGATGGTCTTTTTTTAAAAGAGGCTTCAATTTAATCAGTAGGGGTAGAATTTGCGAACGGTTCTTTTGATTTATATTTCAACTTCTTCCTTTTTTCGCTTGGTTTCTTTCTCTTTCAACTCATTGCACATGTCATCTGTTGACAGATGTCCTTGTGAGGCATTGCGCTGAAATACGTCATCGACTAAGGTCAGATCTGTTCTACACACGCCGCTACGAGCAATTAAATAAGTGGGCCAGACATTAACATCTACGGTAAACCAATTTTGTTGCAGTTCTAAGGTTCAGGTATGCCAGCTATGGTTTCAGCAAGGCAAATGTGGAAGGACTTTGACTCGAGCAAGATCGTAAGTTTAAATGCTGTGCAAAATGTTTTCTTACCAATTTTGTTCCCGTGGTTTAGAGTAAAATGTTGGACTTTCTGAAGGAAAAATCTTCAGTGCTCTTTGACAAAGTGTAAGGCACTAAATGTGTATCGGATGAATAACATGCCGTTAAGATGTGAGAGCTGATCCGTACACAGTAGATTTATAGTCGGGTTTATATCGCCCTAAAGTTCTTTATAGCGAAGTAAGACCTTTTGGTCTGCTCCTCATTTTGCGTTTGTCGTATTAAATCCAATAATTATTAGCATCTGTTCCAGTGGTATTAAGTTTAGTTGACGGTTAAAAATAAATGTTCTAAAATGTGATCTACTCGACAACAGGGATAAGATTACCTTTCCGATTGAATTGTCATCATGCCGTTCGTGTATTCGCAAGAAGTGTATTAAGATAAGTTTTCATTTAGAAAATTTCAACACCGTTTTGTACCAATATTTGTTGAGGCCAATTTGTAATTGACGTTAAACAGTATGAACAATGTTTGATCTTTTGTGAATCGAAGGTTTTTCCACGCATAATGTGTAATCATTTCCTGGATTACAATTGAACTGGACGTGCTGGTCCTCCTGCTTTCCACACAGTATATTTTGGCCATCGGGAGCGTCTTGGATGACTAAATTACATTGGAATCCCATACTTCGGCTGTTGAGTCTGTTTTATCCTTGAAGTAAAAGTATGCAATATTTTCTCATTCCTTATACTTGATGATATGGATGAAAAGAACTGAAAGGTCCGAAAGCTTTCATTGCTTCGGATTTCAGCCCGAAAAACACGAGGGATACAACTGGTGCAATGTGCATTTAGCGATATTATTTTCTGTGAAAACAACCAAAGCAACCACGGACGCAAATACTATAGTGGCGTAATTCTTTATAGGGGTCCATACGTTAGATGTAACCAAGACCTTTCTATAAGTATATACGTTTGCAAAAAAGATCCAAAATCACTGGAAAAATGATATATAAAATAGAAGCAGTAAAAGCAGACCTAACACTACAAAAACGCCACAAAGGCAAGAGATGGAAAAAAGTTGAATATTTCCGAATAGCTGACATCTTCATTATTTGAATTTGGAGAAGTATTTTCTAATATATATTTGCCACTATAGCGTAATCAACAATAAAATAACTGGTAGAGATTTATCAAACAATTGTTTCCAAACAATTGTTTCCATTGTTATGCAAATTGAAGACTTCGCCGTTTGGTTGTGCAAATTCTCTAAAGTGTTCTTCCTGATATTTTATCTTGCGTTTTAAAATTCAAACGTTTTAATGTTATAAGACTACCATTCAGTGAAGATGGAAGAAAACCTGTCTTTAATTTTTAAAATTGTATCCAGTTACATGTATTGGCATACCATCTTTCAGTTAATTTTTTTAACTTCTCCATTTCGTCGATATGGTGAAATATGTTGCTAAATTATGACATGTTATAACTTATGATATATGACAATGAACAAGTGTCAGTCTCACCAGGGAACTCAGAAGACACAATTTCACTGGAAAACCTGACAGTATAAATTTCGTGTACATTTTCCTTTACCTAATATATTGTTTTCTTTTTCACTGTAATATATCATGCATTTTTAGGTTTTTATTTGTTTTAATTTCCTTGACGTATAACGATTTAACCTGCTATGGAATTTTAAAATTCAACTTGAAATGTATCGTATCTATGTTAATATTATTTGATTTGACGGTATCGTTATCATAAAAAAGTGAATTTAAACTCAGACATCAATTTTCGTATCTGGAAATAAATTAACCCGAAATTTGTAAAATCCCTCTACATTGTGATATTCATAGACTAAATCCCACAACAAAGTGTTAGTACTGCTTTGGTTAGTTGATTTTACCACAATCCGATGCAAAACTGCGACCTGTATATTTTCAGAGAGTCGTCATTGAAAAAATATTGAGTCAAGTTACCAAAACTTTTATAAGGCTGTAGATAACAACACTCTTGTCCAGTGCTATATATTTTTAAAAGGTGATTTAACAGTTTTATTGCATTAAACTGTATTAATGTATACAAGATAACGAATAAGGAAGTCAAGAAGAGTATGGTGAAGATAAGCGGGAACTGGGAAAAACACGTGTCACGTGATATGAGCAGTTTTGCAATAGATTCCTGGCTGAGAGAGAGGAGAGGTAAGAGAGAGAGAGGAACAAATAGGATTCCGGGCTGTAGGGTCTTGCACAGACTATATTGCAAGACTCTGCATTACCATCGAAAGTCACTAGAATGACAGTCAACGCAGAATATAAAGTATTTAGATTTCAGGAAAGCATTTGACAAGATGGATTGAAGTACTATCTGGAAACTAACCAGAGAAGATTTTCAAAATTATCCAATGCCTCTGTCATGTCATGCACAATACGCACTTGTTTCTTTCTTTCCTTGTTGACACTGGCATTAGGCAAGGACGATTATCTCCATCAATGATCTTCGCAGGAGCAATTGATTGGTTGATGAAGATGGCACTGAAACAACTACGAGGAATTCATTGGAACGCGATTCAATAATTGGAGATCTAGACATTCCAGATGTCACCAACAAACAAGCACATGCAGTTAAGGTGAGAGAATCTACATACCTGTGAGTCAATGCAGACCTGGTTGCGTCTATTCTCTTTTAGACACGCCACTGAGGATGTTCAGAAGTGCACATACCTCGGCAGTTGTGAATAAGTCACTAGCAATTGATGAGGAATTCAATACCATGATAGCTAAAGCACACCATGCCTTTACCATTCTCAAATCAGTCTGAAGGAATGAGGAATGTTAACATCTGCCTGAGAACAATACTTAGACTGTTCAGTTACACCATCAGATCAGTGTTGCTCTATGGGGTAGAGATCTGGATTAAATCCAGATTCAAAATGCTTGGAAATTGCACTTCGTGTCTTTGTCTATATTTGTCTCCAAAGGATCATGTGCATCAGATACCAATAACGAATACCTACTCGGGAGTCAGGGTTGGAAACACACGACAAACCAACAGCTGACACCAATATCGAATGCAAATGTGATGGATTGTACATGTCCTTCGATCACCATGTCCTGGTTTGGAACGTGTAAGGCAAACGTGCAAAAGAACGACCAGCCATGACCTGGCGAAGATCCCAGGACACCGAGCTTAAAACCATCCGCATGTCCGGAAGAAAGATAATACTGATAGCCAGAGTTCGTGACAAATGGAGAACTGCAGAGATAAACTGAGTTATAGTTAAAGGATAATGGTAAGGTACAATTTTTTTTTTGCTTCAGCGCCAACGCGATTTCCACTACCGTTTACATTCTTCAAGACGTGGTAGACCAATTGGTAGACTTTTACATTATATTTGCTTTTTTGAGCTTTATTCAAAATTAACTTCATATTTCAATGTTATCTACTTTCATTTCTACTGTGATGCCATTTATCACACATCCAGTGCAAGAACACTGTTTATACAGTCGCCTCATCACATGTTTTATGTGTTGCTATGCCTCTGTGGTCTTAAACTAATTAACTGAAATAGCAAAACCAGCAAGTTATTTAATTCCCTAAGTTGTTAAAATGAAACTTTTAAGAGCAACTTGCAGTATTATGAAACAAATCAAAAATAATCACAAACCTTCTCTCACGAGTCCAAACGAACTGTATTCCAAATAAATTCTAAGTCCTGAATGTGCCGATTTGATAATATCGTTGAACATGCTGAAGTTCTATCACAAGTATAAAAAAATGTCAACAGCTTTGAACATGATGAAGTAACAATAGACTTGCTATCTCAAAATGGCATTACAGAACGTCTTTGAAAAAATTGGCAAGAGTCCCAAAAGGTTTTCTTAGTCGCACGAAGACTTTCTAATTCCAGTAGTTGAAATGCATATTTCCTCTCAACCAAAATCCAAAGACAATATTACATACATCTAATATACAGATTGTTGTTTCAATAATAACAGGAAATAAAATCCTAATTAAAAATGAAATAATTGTATGACAATCCACACCTTTTCAGGTCGCAACCGAATCCATCTGACTCAGCTATCAATTGGAAAATTATCCAAACTTGTCAAGATGTTTACTGTTAAGACCGATATTAAGAATTGTAAAAACAGTTTTTCAGCTCATTGGAGTCTATGAACATATGCCACAATTTAGACATAATATAGATACAGCCGTATACCAAAAGTTACACACAATATAGATATACATAATAGTGTACCTTTCTGTTTAGCTCTGATTGCAGTCACTAGTTTCTTCTATCTTGTGTGATTAGTACAAAATTGTATATCATGCATTATTAAAGTACTTCAGTTTCTAAAGCACGGTTCTTACACCATCTATCACTGTCTATATTTTAGGAATCTCTCTCTAACTCTAGGATGGTGTGTTCCTTATCACTGCAAACTATGCATGGAGTTTCACTCACCACCTTGTTACTGTTACAAATGTATGGTGCTTCTTTCAACTCTTTATTACCGCTACATATGTTTTGCACTTAAACGCCGGAGTCACATCCAGTGAAGATTATAATTTTTGGAGCCAGAAATTTGCCTGAGGAGAAGTGTGTTTTTTCACAAATTATTTTAATCGCATAATACGTCAGCCACTCCACAATGTTAAACGATTTGTTATATTATTTTAGGCATTTCGCCAATTTTACATTTGACATTTATGAGCTCAAGACGCATCATATTTCAAGAAACCAAACAGACTGACCAATTATTTTGACATGTCGGCATCAGTATTAGCTTTAACTAGCGTCGTGCCAAATAGGCATGGTAACATGGCAAGATATTTTAAATTTTCTCTTTCATTTTGAGTCTTCTACGTTTTTCAAATTTTTCCACTGCAGATGATCTTTGTCTGTGTATGTAGGAATTTATTTGGTAGTTTATTTTACTAATAGTTTATATTACTAATAAATCATACACTTTCGTTTTGTAAACCTCTTTTCTTTCATCACAACTGCCTTTTCAAGGCTTTGCGTTTTCAGGAATTATCTGAAATTGTCGTGTTTTTCTTATCACGTATCATTAGATATTCCTCAATCCAAACCTATTTTGAGAATTATGTGTCACTGTAAAAATGTATTCATAACCATTGTTTTTCTTTGTCATATGCCTGAAAGTCAACAATGTCTGCCGGCCACTACTCCTCCACATAAATAACACAAGCCTTTTTAGCAGGGAATCTTTGCACTCTTTTAGCTTAATGTGTGTGTAGACCGCTCAGTTGTCATTCTTTCAGTTTAGGTATTTTGTTTTTCTTTACTTCGATTTAATTTATTCTAACTTAACAGGTGCTGTAAAATAGGACCTTGTTTTCTGCAAATTTTATCTACGATTTCCACAAGTTGTAAGTATGGCTTCTGGAACTTGTATTTATATTTTTATGATATTGTCGTATATTGCCTTTGTTACATTAGTTTCAGTTTGTACTGTAACTTTCAATTTGTATGTCTACCCTATTAAATACGCAATTTAATATTCTTCGTATTAACCTCTTTCCATGATTTTAATTACATATTGATGCTGTCCTTTTTAATGTTAGCATCACTGAATGTAATCTGCACATTTTCTAAACCATCGTGTGATATCATTTTGGATGAAATTTTTAGGTATCAAATATGTAATTTTTTTTGGTAATACATTTAGCTCTGATCATTAATAGCCCCATTCCACACTTGTAAAGAAATACACATTATCTCATGCTACCGTAAGTGTTGCCTCAATGCTGAACTAAAGCAATATTGGTATCACCTCTCTATCACGATACAGCTTTGTACCATTATGTATATTTTGTCATAAATTTCATCATGTGCTAACTGACCACTTAGACCATTCTCCTGTTGGCTTCAGTCTTATTTGTCTAGTAGATGTTTTTTTTAAATTTAAAATCAGGACATGGCAACTAGACGGTATTTTTGTTATTTTCACATATCCTTATACTCGATTTAAAATTGTAAATATAGCTGTTTCGTCAATTGTAATTGACTGGTTCTGTATTTCAGTGTGTAGACCTCACTAATGCATACTATCTGTGGTCAAGAATCATGAAGGAAGAGGTCAAGCTATATTGAGAGATCAACACATGTCCATCCCCTGAAACAACCTACATAAAATAGATAAAGTGTTCTAACATCTATATAGACTACTTGTACCAATTATCGCACTCATACTGCTGTTGATAGATGCATAGACAGATGGTTGCATATCTGAATGGATGGTTGAAAGTTGGGTTGTTGGATGGATGAATCATTGCATTGATCGCTGCATTAAGGAGCGAAAGGCGCAGTGTGCTAGAATCGTTTATAATGACTTTATTTTCCATAGGTAACACGTAATAGCTTTCACTTCACAGAATTCTACTTGCTTAACATTTAATGTTAACAATGTTTCAGTAATTATTTATTTCTAGAAATGGGTCCTTATCCGTAGCAAATCATACTATAAGAGACAAATTGCTAAAAGCTAGGCCTAAAATTGATACATTCTTAACACTTTTCATGGCGACAACCCCCGAATAAAGACGCAATCACTTTATCTCAGTCTCTTTATCTTCCAAAATAAGACCACCTCCCCATGAACACCACCTTTCCTGGTGTGATAAGTGTTCTTACTTGCGCGGTATTGCTGTCTCTTCGTTTGTTATTTGTCCCATTCTCTGTGTGAACTTTTGACGTGTACAATACTAAATTATGGACATGATGTTGTTGGATATACCAGGAAAGCGATAGAGTGATTACATAGACGGGTTTTAAAAAATATGGCGTTTTCTAAGATATAATGCAATCCATCCAGAATGAGTTTGTTCTCAGTCAGCTTGGTTAAATCCCATGTGAATATTTTATAATTTCATAAGAATACATGTATCTATATATAATCTTAAGTGAATTTGCAGAATTATAATACCAATCAAGCGTTTTAAATGAAGGACTCTATTTGCTTTGGTTAAAAAAAGCAATAATAGAAGCTTTTATTCAGAGATGAGATTTAGATTATCGTCTTCAATAAGAGATCTTTTGTATCTATCAGAGTGCTTGCTATATATATATATATATATATATATATATATATATATATATATATATATATATATATATATATATATATATATATATATATATAAGTGTGTGTGTGTGTGTGTGTGTGTTACAGCGCTTGCCTTCTACTCCCAGGATAGACGATAAAAGTCCTGTATTTGTTATAAGAAATTGGATTTGATTATGTACCAGGCTAGTAAATGGAGATAAATACATTTCTCCTGCATCGTTACACCCTGCAAATGCAATACAAATACATTTACTACAATTATAAATAATACGGTCATCAGTGCATTATTGTCCTGCATGTATACATTGATTCTTTTTACAGTACATTCAATACAAATGACTTACTACCCCATATATTTATTAATTATCCATCTAGAGAGATAGAGGACCAACTAAATATAAACACAACAATCAGTGTGTAGAGCAAAAGGATAGAGCAGACAGACATACAAGCGTATGGACAGAATGTTAGGCTCAGGAAAGAATATGCAGGTGGATAACCTATTAAAGTTACTACAATACATCACCATACATTCCAGAGAAATATACAGAGTACATATAAAATAACCTGTCACATTAACCATATTATAAATATATTTACCTTATCATATGGGACAAAGATCATCAGGCTCGTTTCTTACTGCAATGCCATGACCAGCACCCTTTAGAAGCTCCAATGGAATGACCACCACTAATATGCTGTTCATACTATGTTGTTTATACAGACAAGTAGCAAACTAACAAATCAGAAAGTTACTTACCACGTGTCATACAATAGAACAATCGAGCATGAACAGTAATCAGGGTAGCTTCATTGAGCAGTGAACAAAACTCGAACAGAGGTAATCCTGGTTCAAGGTTGCCTAAATAGCTAAATATGCGTAAAATGAGAATAACACAATAATTTCAACTGATAACTTTATTTCACTCGTCAATGAACATTAATTACATCAAATAATAAAATGCATACTTCTGCCTAATTAAAACATGAATATATAAAATTATAAAATATATGCTCCTGCTACACACTTCCCTCCACACATTTAAATGATGTCCTCATCATTTAGGGGTAACCGCCATGATGGAAATTATAGCTTTGGAAATGGTATCAGGCATACTGTTAAAAACGTTTGTGTGCAATGACTGGAGGATACATACTTTTGTTGGCCACTCTGGCTCATTGACGGCTTGGGACATCACATAATCTCCAGACGTCATCCATGAAGGTGCCTTCGTCACTCGACTAGAACGTCGTCGTGATGGAACAGGCAAGGAAGGCTTCTCTGTTCGTAACATAACAGTAACTACTACGTTACTGTGGCTCTCAACCCTGGTGTGACCTTGTACTGCAGAGTCATTATCAATATTGATCACTGTGTCTTCTGGATTCATAGCACCAGACTGTTCAGCAGCATGATCAACTGCACTAGCTGAAACCAACTCTCCTCCCTCTCTGGGATTACCGTCATCTTGGTTTGAAGAGGTTTCATCATCCACTCTAAGACTCTCACTAGATGAGTCTGTAATTGAATTCTAGCCGGCTAAATCATCTTCAACACTCTTCGTGACAGACATATCCCCCGTATCTGCCGTTTTGGAAGCACCAGATACACTAATCATTTCATTATCATTTGGAAGATAAAGCGAGTTCTTTTCATGCTGGTCTGAACCTGTTTCCATGAAATTATTCTTGGGTGAATTTCTAGTCTTGGATGTCGCAGACTTGAACGCTTGTTTCTCTTGCTTTACGATTATTATGCTCCGACTGAATTGGCAAGGCGCCAATAGGAAGCAGCGAATTCCTATGAAGAGTGCGTTTGAGTCCTTTGCCATCGTCCAATCGTACAACGTATACTAGAATATCCGGGTTTTGATGGTATTCCACAATGTAAACATTAGTCTCTCAGCTATCAGCAATTTCGTATTTTCCATCAAATGTCACAATCTTCACAAGACGTATATCACCAGGCTGAATAGTTGCAGCTCTTGCTTTCATGTTATATGCCCTCTTCTGATTTTCTTGAGATTTTTTTCACAAGATGTGTGGCTAGTTTGTACAATTCTTCCAATCGGTTCCGAAGAAATTAGATATAAATGGACAAATTGTCCGATCAACTATCCTTATCTAATCCAAATGTGTGGCTATCTTCCAAATATCAGGAAGAATGGAGTCTGACCTGTAGAATCCTGGCGCGTAAATTATATGCATGAACCAATGGTCCTAAATTGCTCTTCCAATCCCTTTTCTGACCTGGGTTGAGAGTTCCCAACTTATCTAGCAGTGTCCTATTCCATCCCTCACACATACCATTGCCCATTGGATGATAGGGTGTCGTGCGAAACTTCTTTATTCCAGTAATTGGACATAAATCCTTGGTGACCTTACTTTCAAAGTTTGCACCCTGGTCTGAATGTAAACGCTGGGGCATACCAAAATGCACTTTAAAACTATTAAACAGAGCCTCAGCTGTAGTCCTGCTGTCTGGTTTCTTGTCGGAATGGCTTGTGCATACATGGTAAAGTGATCTGTAATAACCTGTATATTTTGGTAGCCTCCTTTGGACATCTCAAGAATCAGAAAATCGATGCAAACGAGTTCCAATGGCTTTGTGGTCACTATGTGGACGAGTGGTAAAACATCCGTTGACGAGTTTCTAGGCATGTAACGACGGCATTTTTGAATCATTAGTTCCACATCTTTTGCCATGAGCCACTAATAGATTATATCCCGTAGGACAGAAAATATCTTGTCCCGGCCTAAATGACCGCAATCATCGTGTAAGTAGTGCATAGTCTCCTCACAGTGACACTTGGGAAGTACCAGCTGGAGTTGATCATGATCATCAGCACTTGCCTTCCGGTATGGCACACCTCTTCGCAGGCATACATTGTCAAAGGTCTAAAATAATTCTAAAGTAGGGACTGTCGATTATGCTTCCCTGTGTCTCGTACATGCTTTATCCATTCCATTATAACAGGATCCTTGGATTGAGCAACTCTCCAATATCTATGAGTCATTGCTTCAATTCCAGAACCAGAGTCAATGTCGTCAACAACATCTGCAGACATACAAAGACTTTCAACAAATGGTTGGGCACTACCTAAATTACAGCAAACGTGTTAGGTGTCTTTGGTAATAGTCTTCATATCCTTGGGGCTGCTCCTGCTCTCTACACATGGCAACCGAGATAGACCTGCCTGGTCCGAATTCCTCGATCTGGCTCTGTAAATCACGCCAAAGTTGTAAGCAGCTAGAGCAGCTACCCATCGATGCCCAGTGGCATCAAGTTTGGCTGATGTAAGAATATACGTGAGCGGATTGTTTTCAGTGTACACAGTAAAGTACTGTCCATAAAGGTAATCATTGAATTTCTCACTGATTGTCCATTTTAATGCTAGGAATTCCAGTCGATGCGCTGAATAATTTTGCTCACGTTTTGTTAACTCTCTGCTGGCAAAGCTGATTACATGCTTGATACCATCTTGAATCTGATGCAGAACTGCACCAAGGCCGTGTTGACTGGCATCTATGTGCAGCTCGAAAGGTTGCCCAGTGTCAACGTAGCCTAGAATAGGTGGTAAAGAGAGAGCATCCTTCAGCTGTTGAAAGGCCGACTCCTGTTCCGGTCCCCACTTCCATGGTATGTGTTGAGGTTTGCTTCTGATGCTTTTATTCTGAGTGCTTGGCTTTAATTCTGATAATGGTTTAGATATCTTCTAAACGTTCTTCACAAACGTGCTGTAGTAGCCAGAAAATCCAAGGAATTGTCTCACTTCTTCAGGGCTGTGTGGAGCTTACCAGTTTATGATCTTATCAACCTTGGCTGGATCTGCCACAACACCTGCCTCTGATACAACATGGCAGACATATATGACCCTTTCTTTGAAGAATTGGTAATTCTTTGTGGACAACGTCAAACCACACTCCCTAAGTCTTGTTAGGACCTTTTCCAGATTTTTTAAAATGTTCTTCATTGGTTTTATCAAACATTATGATATCATCTAGATAGATCACTCATATGGTCAGATGCATATATCTGATGAACTCTTCGATCAATCTCTGATACGTAGCTGGTGCATTGCAAAGCCCCATGGTTAGTCTATCAAACTCATAGAAATCTAGTGAACCCACTGTAAAGGCTGTCCTCTCCTTATGAGATTCATCTAATTCAATTTGATGATACCTCGACTTCATATCCAGCACTGTAAATTATATAGATCCAGCTAAACAGTCCAAGATATCTTCAATCCTGGGCAAGGCATAAAAATCCTTGATTTTTATCTTATTCAACTGCCAAAAACGCACATGCAAAGTGTTCCATCCTTCTTCTTCACTAACACAACATTGCTGGCCCAAGGACTATGTGATTTACGAATCACACCACTAGCAAGTAACTGTTGAAGGCGATCTTTCACCTCACTGTACATGGAAAGGGGTATACAACGGTATCTTTGTTTAAAAGGTGTTTCTCGATCAGATTGATGCGATGCTTTACAGCTGCCGTAAATTCCAAATCTGTTTCACTTCTGGAAAAGATGTTTTCGAATTTCTTTATAAGATCTATTCCTTTTTGTAGACCATCTTTGGACAGTTTATCCGAAGTGATGTCCATCTTCTCTCCCTTACAACCACATCTTCTGGGATATCAGCCACATACACTGGCTGCAACTCACACAAAATAGCTCTAGGCGGAATAATAATTGTCCTGGCAGTCACGTTTGACACATACATTCTATCAGATCCCTCGTGTAGTTGTAAGTCACCAGACCTGGATAAATATCTCAGTCTTAATTTACTGTTGACATCACTGCATTCTGAAGCAGAGCACATGTTAAGTTACCTATTTCTCAACAGTATTTTGCAATATCACAGTGATATTGCTTTCTACAATAATATGATGTGACTCTGCGCTCTTGAAAACACCTAGACAAACGTTTCTCTTTGCTAACTTCTTTTCTCTCAAGGTAAAACATCTGAATGTCAAATACTACGGAGTTGGCAATCGAGCTGTCTGTAGAAATCTTGCTCCACGCTCAATTTTGCATTGCTCCAGAGCATACAGTAAGTCGAATATCCCCAGCATAACATAAACGCGACTACCGTAGTTGCTGTCGGCATGACTAGCATTAGACAACGTTGTCTGTCCACATTTGGCAGAATGTTACTTTCTATTTCAACTTCTATGTAGCTACTATATGGTAACTTCTCCATTCCCACATTCAATATTCAAAAGATCTGTAATGGGTTCAATCAGATTCGTCTTCAAATTCTTGTTATAAAATGTCTGGCTAACTGTTGATAAATGTCGATCAGGTATCAATCAGTGAATTTACTCTAATACCATTGACGATAACAGAAACCTCATTAGCTTGTCATACTAGCTCTATCGTGTCAGTTCCTTTATGCTTCTTGGGGCAACACCTTGGAAAGCCTACTCCTTGCCCCCATCCATACGCATCGTAAAGTTTAAATCACGTTTCGATTGGTCTATTTGAACACGACAACCAGATGCAATGTGCCCGATTTGCACGCAGCGCCAGCATATTCGGTCTCTCATTAGTATTATCTGTCCTAAATCGATTTCTATAGCGTTGCTGGTTATTGGATACGTGGGATGCTAGACGTTTTCAAGCATCTTCGCTGCATGTGACAGCTGCTGGACAAGCTCTCTCAATTCACTAAGCTCATTGTTTTGTGATGTGGTTGAAGTTGATGCCATTTTAAGAAAGGTAGTTCTCTTGGTGCTTTTTAGCTCATCTCCCCTTTGCCTGTGTTCAGTTTCAATACGACGAAGAGCTGCTCTCAATTCGTCAAATGTCTTGAGTGAGTCAAACTTATGGCCAGACACATCTTTAAGTGTCTGTTTAAGTCTTAACCACAGCATAGCCCTTTGCAAATTATTTGTCTCATTGATCTTCACTAACCCTTTTTGGACGGCTTTGTTCAGCAAATCTTCCAGCCTAGAACTCCATGTAGAAATATATTCGTCCTCTTTCTGGCGAGCACTGTAGAAGTTAGCTAACAAAGTCTCTTTCAAATATAAATTGCCATGCACAATGTCCAACTTTGATAATACCTCCTTAATGGATGCTGTTAGACCCAATCGCATAGCAATCCATCCAGCTTCTCCTCTCAAGGAACGTCGGATGGATTAGATACCTGGTCCTGTGGACATGTGCCTTGCTTTAAGCAAGTAGCTTCGTATCTCCATACTTCATACGATGTTTCACTCTTCCTTTCTCCTGAAAATACCAATATCCTTAATTCATGTGGTAGTGCGATATATAGGACCACGGACGCCGTTGCATGTGATGCTGTCAGCTCTTCCTTAACAGGATATGCACCCAACAAAAACGTAACGTCTGTCATACACTTTGCGAAATCGTCAGGTGTGTCTGCCATGGGCTTAATCTTTGAAGACTTAAAGGCCCCTACTATGCTTTGAACTTCTTCTGTGAACTCCATATCTATTCCCAAAAAAACCGCGCAATCAAAACGACGAAATGCACGAACGTCTGCGCATTATATATATATATATATATATATATATATATATATATATATATATATATATATATATATATATATATATATATATATATATATATATATATATATATATATATATATATATATATATATATATATATATCCAGTTCAAGTATTCATGGATGTTTTTCGTCCAGGTTAAATGAACAAACAAATTATACAGTGTCCTAATAATTCAAACCACAAATAACAAATATCAGTCTATATAAGCACTGGATGAATATCACTGTCAATCACAAGGTTCAGCTCATTCACAGAGCATCATTGAAAATGCTCACAAAAATATCTCCTGACCCCCATGAACGAAGCAGGGAATTAACACAGCCGGAGTTCCATGTGTATTCTTCTATGATGCTTTTATAAATTTATATGGCTGAGTACCCACATGTACACATCCACTGGCAGTGTGATACTGAAGGGAATTGCATCTCCGTCTATTCTTGTTTAATCCACTTGATCCAGTCCTCATTCCATCATACACATATAAACAATCTCGGCGTCAGCACAATTTGTCCCACGATGGACGCCAAATGGTACAGCAATTGCCTTCTACTCACAGAATAGACGATACAAGCCCACTTATTGTTATAAGAAATTGGGTTTTATTGTGCACGAGGTTGGTAAATGGAGATAAATATATTTCTCCTGCTATGTTACACCGTGCAGATACAATAAAAATACATTTGCAAAAACTATACATAATACCGTCGTCATGGCATTATTGTTCTGCATATATACATTGATTCTGTTTACAATACATTCAATACGAATGACTTACTACCCCACACATTTATAAATTATCCATCTAGAGAGATAGTGGACCAAATAAACCTAAACATAATCAGTGTGTAGAGCAAATGTAGAGAGCAGACAGACAGACACATCAAAAATAAAATACCTACTACTGCCTAATTAAAACATGAATATAAACAATTATAAAAGATATGCTCCTGCTATATATATAATTTGTAAAAGATGAAATACACTCAGTTGTGCAATTATTATGGAAGAAATGAAGAGAATGGGGAAGGACATCGTTCCTTTGGAAGAGATGAAAAAAAAGTAAGGATGAGAAAATTAAAAGACTCGAATCGGGCATTGACAAGGCAAGGGAGTCGGAATTTCGTTTGGAATCTGACCTACATGCAATGCCAGATGTAATAAAGGGCCACGCAATTATAATCGAATAGCTACAATCTGAAAACGAGAAATAAATTGAGACAGTAAGTGCACAGATTTGTGGAATTCATTTCTACCTTACAAACTTTATACAGCTGTCTTCCTCATATGCAAATATGACCAGACCCTCTTGCCCATGTCCGAATACATCAAGTGCACCAAATACAGTTCTGAATATAAGTGTAATTGATAGCCGTCGTCTAGACTCCCGTAACAGGATTTTGTCAGATCAACAAGAATATAGAAATACCGGCTTCAGCGATTCCAGGCTACCAACAGATGAGATTCGTACTGTATGTTTGACGCAATCTCAGGTAGAACAAACCCCAAGCATTACAGCACCAACTGGAATATCTGAAGCAGATAAAGGAAGGACATGTGAACAGAAAATTGTTAAGAATGAAAACCAAACTGATCAAAATCAAATATCGGATACTACAAATTCCCCACCCAAAAACTGACATGAATGCTACGAATGATATGAATAATAATTCGAAACAAATCCAGGTACGAATCAGCAATATGGCATTAAGTGAAATGAAAGAGGAGCCCGAAAATAAAATCTTTGTTGTTATCGCGAATTAAATCAGAATATAGCCCAGAAGAGCTAAATCATGTAATACGCATACATGCGTACAATCTAGGAGTAAAAATCACAAATATTAGGTATCTTAAAAAGTGGTCAAATATGAACGGAGAAACTTATACCGTCCGTGTCACTGTTCCGGAAAATCTGCTTACCAAAACTTTACAGCAGTGGGTTTTGGCCTGAATTTGTATTAGCCAGAGAATGGTACGATAGATAAATGATCCCTAAATTGCATGTGGAGGAGCTTTTGTTCACTTTTTGAATGACTAATCTAAACATACTGACTTGGAATACAAAGGGCATTATGACAGGAACGCCATATCTTTGTTCATTACTTCATAAAGTAGATATTGTGTACATACAATAACACTGGCTACATCCAGAGCAACTGCAATTTTTTCAAAGCATTGACAGGGAATTTACTGCTTTATCGAGACCGGATAACAGCATTCATACGTGTTCATTGGAAAGAAAACGTCCCTCCGGATTTGAAGGAATTGCAATTCTCTATCGGAAGTCACTACTGATTCGTCCTATGAATAACATCGGAAACGACTGACTTATTGCAGTTGAAATTACCCTGCGCGCTATCAGATTTGTTTATGTTCTGTGTGTGGTTTCCTTCCACAAATGCCTTATTAGATGATTATAAAGAAATAAGGGAAACTGAAATGCCTTTATGATGAATAGACAAAAATGTTTTGCGATTATTCGTGGTGACTTTAATGTGGAGCTACCAAATAAAGTGACTACGAAAAGTACAAATGATAAAGGTTATATACTACATTCCTTTCTTACAAATAGGAATCTAATGTCAACATGTGATATTTCCCCTTCTGGAATACCAGGATATTGGTCATCTGACGGCAAACACTCGTCCTTGATTGACTACAGTATGATACCCTCCTCTAAAATAGATTTAGTCCGTAGTGCCAACATTGAAGATGATCATCATCTAAATCTAACTGATCATTTACTTGCAAGAGGAGAGCTGTTAGTTCCAAACGAACTCCAGGAACAAACATTCTCCAGATATCCAGCTATAATCAACTGGCGAAAAGCTTCTTCAGAACAGCAGGAGCGGTACAGAAGTGAAACCAATGAGCACTTAAATTCAATGGAGCTACTTTTATACAACATTGCAGACGTACAAAACGATCTTGATACTGTTGCGACTGTTTTACGCAATACAGCTGGAAAAAATCACCAAAAAGAAAACCTTCCTGTCTCACCGAAAACCTGGAAATTCACTAATATGTCTGAACTATATAAAGAGATGAAGAAAACGAGTATTATGGATAAAAGACGAACGGCCACGTGTCATACAATTTGCAACGTATGCAGAATATAAAAGAGCAAAAAGAAAACTCCGAAACCAATTAAACGAGGCAAAAGACCAGTACAAACAGGAACAATCCGTTGAGATAGAAAAAGCTGCAGAACTGGATGTAGGGAAATTCTACAGAATAGTAAGACTGCATAAGAAAGGACAGCGACAAGATATCTCTGAACTAAAAGTGGATGGAGAAATAATACGGGATCTTTATTTGATTCATGAAGAGTGGCGCCAGCATATTAAAACTATAGGAACTGAAACACCAGATATTCATTTTAACGAATCGTTTGCAGCTGAAATTAGAAATACCATTAAGAATATTGTGGATTCAAATATTGAAGACGGAGCAGATAAATATATGCGTGAAGCCATATTACAGAATGACATCGAAGAGGCTGTAGGAGAGCTGAAGAAAAATAAATCATATGGACATAATAAAAAAATATGCAGAGATTTAATTTTTGCCTGTCAATCGATTAGTTCTATTTTGCGCAAAGTGTACGATCGCAAAATCTCCTTTGGAAACGTATCCTGACTACTTCAAAACTGTAAATGTTATGCCTATCTTCAAAGGTGGGAAAAAAGACAGGCTAGATATGAATAACTATAGAGATATCTCAATCGTTCCCGTTTTTCAAAAACAAAATTGTTGAAGAGGCTAACTCATTTTAGTAAACGGATCAATTTCCGTCACCAATTACGACATAGATTACTACGCGAATGCAGTGGTATCACTGCTGATTTTATTATAAAACAGGGAATAGCCAGTTATTTAGAAGGTCACTCAAATGTTTATGATGCATTCATGACCAATGCGAACGCCTTTAATACGGTATGGCATGCTAGTTTCTTTTATAAACTAGTCTGTCTCGGAGTTGAAGGAAAACTGTGGAGATTGATTCAAAATTCTTCTCGAGACGTTAGGGCCCTTGTTCTGCTCAAGGGCCATCATTCGAAACCAAATTCAGTCAATCAAGGAGTATGACAAGGACGAACGCTATCAGCATGGCTATTCTTAGTCATGGTAAATGACCTAATATCCTTGCTGGATTCAACAAAATCTGGAGTACAAGTTGGTACTTTAAGTATCCCTTGTGTTTTACTAGCGGATGACACGACCTTGCCGTCTTCATCATTTAATGGTATGTGTGTTTTACTTCGCAACCTCCATAACTATGCATCGAGGTGGAGACTCCGGTACAATGCTGATAAAAGCAATATCGTCGTATTTTCAAAGAAAAAATCATACAAAAATCTATGTTCATGCTCGGAGATAAAATGGTTACTATAGTTTCTTCTAAAATATATGCTGGAGTTAATCTCTCCATAGATCTTTCTAATACTGCTGCAGTAATTAATGCTTATGAAAAAGGAAGATCAGTATTTTATTCACTTGTTGGAACAGGCATTGGAAAGGATGGCATGTATTCAAAAAATAGAACTACCTTCTATGATATATGGATGCGATTTATGGTTCAGCTTGAGCCAGTCACAGGTATAAGACCTAGAAGTATGTCAAAGAAAATCTGCAAGTAGAATTATAGGTCTTGTTGTTGCTGTGGGGTTTAACGCCATTTTTCAGCACACGATAGGCTATACATGACCGCCAATATTAATGGTGGAGGAAGAACCCGGGAAAAGCCCGGAAAGAACCACCGACCCACGAGAAGTTACTGGCAAGCTTTCTCACATACCCACATTGGCCGAATCCTAGACTCAAACCCACGCAGACAGAGGTGAGATGGCAGTGATCCGTAACGGTCTTGATCAGCGCTCATCTACGGAGACAACAATTAGCACTCATGGACTGTGGTCAGGTGAGGGATATGTAGATAAAATCAAGTTACGTGTCTTCAGTAAAATCTGCAGAGCTAACGATTCACTAGCATGGAAAATTATATTCAATAAAAGAATTCTTGACTTCCACGAGAGCGAGAGCGTTGGTTGTGTTAAAGATATATATCTTGCTCTTTTGAAATACCAGCTTGACGGTTTCTTCCACCTATACGTGAACACCCTATATTATATCCCGAAACCAGTCTGGAACAAGAATATTGAACGGCAGTTCAGTTCTACGAAGCATCATTGCGGAGTTCTAAACTTGCAATGAGACCTGAATACTAAACTTCAACCACTTGCTGTCTGGAAGCTTGGTAAATGTTTTCCTAATAAAACTTGGACTTTCGTTAGCAATGCCTATTTAACAATGTGTTCAGTGTCAACAGAGAATGATGAAAACTAAACTCTGCAAAAGATTGACTGCAGGCAGAGACAAGCGTATGCGGCTATACTGCCAAGCTCTAAACGATGAACGTAACAATGTGTTTGAAAAACATAATAGATGCAATAAACATTCTCGACTCACACTGGCTTTTTGTCAGGAAAATGACGCATTACTTCATATCCTTTTGGGCAAGAGTGGACATCTTTGATTCTATGGATGATCAATCATGACAGACATTCATGTGTGTGGTGGCTGAAGGAAAAGACACGATGTACAGAAGAACAAATGAACTTGAAAACGATATCTGATATTATGTTTGTTCAGTATATTAGAGATTTATCATATAAATTATTCACAATGTTCCAAGTGAGAGCCAATGTGATAATCCTTTTAAAGCATTCCAGTCGAATTTAAATAATTTCTAACTCTTTGTTTCCCTCTTTTAATCACTGTTGCTTATATATTTAGTTTGCAACGAGTTCTCTCACTCGTGGTTAGTGCCGCTTCGGTGGCCTAGTGGTTAGAGCGTCCGCCTCGAAAGCGGGAGGTCGTGGATTCGATCCCCGGCCGAGTCATACCAAAGACTTACAAAAAGGGTACTAACAGCTGCCTCGCTAGACGCTCAGCATTAAGAGGTTTAGTGTTAGGACTGGTCGGCCTGGTGTCTGCAGCATGATGTCCCAGTGCTAGACATCACTATAAACTGCCACACTGCAGACATCGTAGCAATATGACTGAAAAATTATACCTATAACATGTTTAGTGTGTTGTATATCCATTAATGTCAAGCTATGTTCCTATCTTTATTGTGTAATAATGATCAATAACTAAATGAACTCTCCTTTCAGACCGACAGACAGACATACATGGTTTTGTCATTGAACCCAAAGAGCTAAAACCCAATAATTTGCCCTTTACTTTAAGTTTCACAGTGATTATCTTATAATAATTTTACCCATTCTCTCAAGCAGTTCTACACTGGAGAGGCATACCAGTTGTTGTAAATGTACTAACAAAAATGTTGTTTAAAACACCCACAATTAAATTGATGATGGTGTTATAATTATTATAAAGCTCTTTGTATTCAATTATCAATGGAACATTGTATTAGGGATCAAATAGCGAGAATTCATTCAAGCAACAATACAACGTAAAAGAAGCTTTGGAACTGAAGACAGAATGAAAAAAGAATATACACCTCTGTTGAAAAAAAAAAACTTAAATGCGATTTCTCATCAGTGCATATTGCAGATATATGAAATTCTTAAAACAGCAAAACATTTTTGACAAATAATTGGCACTAATTGTTAAAAACAGACCTGGTTTTCTTTCATCCCTAATTAGTAATGACCTTGTAATGACCTTTTACCTTTGAAGACAACAATGGATATGTGGGAACAATTGCATTATCTATGTATCTACTCTGAAGAGGTTGTAGGGGCCACGAAGGGCTGAGTGGTTTAAAGCGCCAGAGGGGTCGAGGGCTACAAGCGCTCACGGTTACGGATCACTGCCATTTCACCTCCGTTTCCGTGGGTTCGAGTCTCGTGAGCAGCGAAAGTGTGTAGGTAAGAAAGCTAGCCAGTAGGTTGGTTGTTATTTCCCGGGTTTTCCCTGGTTCTTCTTCCACCATGTATAGCCTATCGTATGCTGAAAATGCTTTTAATCCCCGAAACAATGGCAATCGAAGCACGGAGGCAAGGGATTTGCTTTATATTGATATTCCCATGCTTTTAAATTATTTTAGCTTGTGAAGAGTTAATCCAGTGAATACATGGTTAAACAAAAATTCATCATTGTTGTAGCATACGAATGCGGTCCCAACAGATATCTTTGCTTTAAAATATATTTGGTAAAACGATATATGACCTAACACTGACTTACCAAAGACTGGTTAAAACAATATATCCGGGTGGGAATTTGGATTTACAACGGAACACTTTTGATGGTGATACAAATACAATGTTTAATAACGAAGGACTTGAATGAGCAATTACTTATGATTAATATATGCATGAATACGATCCAAATATTCGATCAATTAACAAAACGCACGGACTTAATTAAAATACAAATAAATGACCTTACACAGTACAAGGATAAGCGGTGAATGATTCACAGTGATTGCACAACGAAAATATTGATGTGTTTTACTCAAATAGTAAACCAAATGTAGTGTTTTACTCATAGTAAAATGTATTCACTCAAATAGTGAAATTATGTAAACAAAAGGGACAGATATACAAATTTTCTTTACAGTCCCAAAACACACTGAGTTTTGCAAACCCCGAAAATTACATGTATGGAGTTACACATTCCGTCACCAGCACACTCGCCTACCGGTCACACTAGCCAATCAAGTTGTCAGTATTCCAGGCTGGCCAAGCAATGAGCGCCCACCAATCTCGGTCAGCAACGCCCGATCACCTACTATAATTACAAAACTACAAACAGGTTCAGAAGTAAACCTAATCGTGCCAGACAAGAATCATACGATACTAAAAGTTTCTTAACAATGCAGCTTTATATTGCTAATATAAATCCCTTGCTTAGTCACAAATAATAGAAAATATTTGCATTACACTACTTAAACCGAAGCTACAAAGCAAACATACAAAAATAAACGTGGTAGTGCAATAGTTATAACTTATACACAAGAAATTAATATTTCGCATACCTCTACAGCTGAAGATGTGCAAGCCCTTAAATTTATTGGTGTGGTCCGTCTCAGACTTGCATCACCGAGAAGACACGCTAGTTTCTATAATTAAAGGGTTTTTATATGCTGTCTCCCCCCCCCCCCCATATGTCTTCTATCGTATGATCTTTTTAAATTAAATTTTGATTAGATTTTGCTATAGGGATTATACACCGCCCTAAGTAGTGTAGCTGCTCTTCGAAACTGGCTGGACGTAAGAGTTATTTACATAAGTGATCCGTGCCAGGGAACAGTATTGTCCAGTGATTGCTATGTGTTTTGTGCTATATTGTTTCTTATGATACCCCTCGTGTTTTTGTTTGGACTGGCTGCTAAAGATCACATTTCTTGTGAGTTATTATTTAATTATAAAATATTTAAATTTTTGGAAGCAGTTTAGTGTGTGTGTAGGAAAAGTAATAAGTAGATGTAAATGTTTTGTGTAGGAGAAATAAGAAAATACTTGACCGAGTTCAAAGTATGGTCTACTGGAATTGCTTAGCGCATGAATTCAGCTTAAGAGTTAGTTGGTTAAGGCACGGGTAGCACTTGCGCCCTGCATGAGCTAGCAAAACTTTTCATGTTATCCCACGTGTTGCAGGGATGTTTTCAATGGTACTAGTTAAGTATACGCAAGTCTTAAGTTTAATAGATTCAAGGTATAGTAATTGATAATAAATTCGGTAAAATCAAAGTAACGTATTTTTAGGAGAAATTTCGAGATAGTATACTTCCGGCATTTTTTAAAGCAATTCTTTAGTATAAATAAGTAAATAATGTTTCTAGTATTGTGTATTTGTTCATGTTTGCATGTTTGTGATAGTATAGAAGTAATACAAAATTCTGGCAAGTTGACTGTGATGTCCATTCGTTTCGTATTCCGTTATAATATATAGTCCACACTATCCATTTCGTTATCAAACGAATTTGTAGTCCATTTTGTAGTAATTCCATGTTTGTAGTCCGTTTTGAGTTTATCCTTAAATTCCAGTGTAAGTGTAATCCGTGCTCTTTCCTTTGATAATTTTGGTGATTCATTTTTCAAGTCCGTAGTCGTTCCGTTTCGTAATCCATTTCGTTGTTGTTGAGTTTAATTATAGTGGCGTGCGCACAATTGTGCATGTGCCACTTTTTTCTGACTGCACCGCAGCCTGCTAGTTGTTCCTGGGGAAGGGAATGGTGCCACCTCCCCCAGGCTTTTATGGCTTCAAGGAACCCTGATAGTTTGGCCTCAATCTGTGGGTCCATAAAGGTCCCTTACAGTTGAATGGTTGGCTGTCATTAGTGGGACGGATAGCTCGGGAACGGTCCTGCTTGCTTTACATCGCTGGTTTCTTGTTGCATTTGCCTGGTGTTTCTTGCGATTTTTTTTTTTTTTTCGATTTTGTTTTCTTCTTCAAAATGTTATAAAGGGGTGGGGGTGTTCTATGCTGTTTATAGAGGTCCTTAGTAGAAATCATGTATGAAGAAAGATTTCAAGGTTATTATGTTATTACTAGTCGAGGTGTTTAGTGTGTGCTTCCTACGTTATGTTATTTATAAGTTTTTAGATGTTGCCTCTTTAAGATATTTATTTATTAATGTTTTTAGAGATTGAATGTTATTTATACTTTATTTAGCAAGAGACCGGAGTCCTAGCCGATTACATTTCGTAACATTCTGGTTCTGTACGTATTATTTTAATTCGAATGTCCATTTCCGTTTCCATGTCGTTTTAAATTTGTAATATTTCCTGCCCCATAAGGATCCCCACAAGATACTCGCAATAGGTTGAATAGTCGCATATCCTTACTTCACAGAAAATAGTTTCTGTATCTGTTGATTCCTGGCCCATTATTGCATCATTAGAGTAGGCCACCCACTGACAAGACCTTCTGTAATGTGAAGATTTAATCTTACGTGAGGCATTTATACACAGACGAAGTCGTCATACATTGTCTGTGCACTGGAAGCATTCGGTTTTTCCCATTGAAAGTACTTCGCACGTGCGGCATACGATGAACCGAATTCACTATTTCGAAATATTGTACAATAGACACAAATCACCCTCGAGCATCGTTGTACACAAACATCGAAGCCCGAGTACATGTATTTAATAAATAAAAGTATTTATACAATTCCGTGACACTGGTAATACACATACTACTTTGACTGATTGGGACACATTAATGGAACAAATTTATTCATACACTCATATTTATTTTTACCAAAGATAAGATTCATTTTTATTATTCAAAATTTTACCTCTGGCTTTCAAATTTGACATGTTTAGTTTTCATCTTTCATTTACTGCGTTAACTATGTACAGACAATTAGATATACAGTTTGTTACATCCTCCTAATATATTGAAAAGATAGAAAGAGTGACAACTTTGTAAAAGCTGCTCTGCTTATCAACTATTCGATGAATTCGTTAATCCCTCGGTGTATTAGGTACATTAAATGCTGTCAAGTACCCAGCCAAATGCAGCTGTTTGGCTTAGAAGACCTAACAATTAAACTAATAGCGAACTATACCAAAGTTCACAAAGAGCCCGTCTTATCTCATATAAGAATAATCGTTTAATTTTGTTCTCATTTTCTTTACCTTTCCAAAACATTAGCAGCCTGATAATGACATTGCGTCTCGCAGAATAAAATATTGATAAAGATCTGATAGCGCAACTGAGGGCGGATCGATGATGCTGGCCAAAGCAAGTTCAATGTAGAAGACTTCTGGGGATTCCGGTCTTTATTGTTGCTTTTAAGTGTATTTAAGCTACGTTGTGTTCCAAACAATAGCATTCAGAGAAGTATAATGAAATACAGAGAATACAGAATGCATCGTGTGCAGTATGATGTGTCATTCTCCATACCGTAATATTATATTACTTAGTCGGATTTATCTAATGGATTTAATAGATTTCATTCAGCTCGAAAATATTTATAATATATGTATCACTCATCTCATATTGTACCACTTCTGGGTAATCTACGTTTCGGACATTTCAGATATATTAATCACAAATGACAACCTAGGGATCCCATAAACCTGATACAGGTGTTATTTGGTTTGTGTTACCCTTAGAGACAAAAATATTTACGGGATCTCCCAACAAAAGTTAACGATGGGCACTTTTGCTATCAATCACATTTCAATGAGAGACAAAACAAGTCAGTTATATTACGATGCATTTGCTGAACCCATTTTAAAAGAAATATTTATGTTCATCGTTTGTTTTCAATTTTGGATATATTTTGTCTTTATAACTTGTTAAGAAATGACTTTTGTCCCCAATTCTTGTTATGAAATGTTTTGACTCGTAGGTGTCACTCCGGACGATGTCAATATGATATAATATCATTAGGGAATTCAGTGAGAGATATACGGTATCAGCTGTAAGACAGAGGACATCTCATGCAGGCTGACAGAATCGAAAGTTATTGAAATTATTGATATAAGAAATCCCATTTTATATATATATATATATATATATATATATATATATATATATATATATATATATATATATATATATATATATATATATGCATCTAGATGGTTAGCAAAAATGTTTAGAACTTCAATATTTTGGACTGTCCCCAGATATATTTGTAGTAATTGCAAATCATTAAATGTTTGACTTTTAATACGAAAACACAACGTTTCGTGGCTACAAAGGAATCGTGCTCCTCAATTAAATATTACCACGAATGAACTGAATAGCCTAATCGTCTTTACGATAAATTCATATTATGATTACAGATAAATATAAATAATTAACACGATTTATATTTCATATATTACGTATCACGTCTTAAACATTCAAATTGTTGAATGTCTACAATACAGAAGATCTTACAACACACATAGTAGTATCTTACCAGTAATAAAGGTGAACTCTCGTGAAGTCTAACGGAATCGAACAAGCACAGCACACTCCAAGCATTGCCTATCTGTGATTTTGGAGATTATACGTCTGTACCAAGAAAGGTTATTCCTTTGGTCCTCAACTCATCTATGATCACGTGACTTTGCGCTTTTTCGGTTTCCGCCTGACTTCAAAGTAAACCTTTCTGATACATGTTCTTTGTGTTTGTATACTCCAGTACGTAATATTTCGTTGTAACAGCTTTTTATCCTGAAACGTGTGTACTTAACTGATAATTTCATCAGAAAGGAATTTACACTCCTTGTATTTTTGTTACTGTTAAATTCTCTGACTAAGAATATAGGAACAAATGTACAATACGCTTATACAATGCAATTCTGACAAAAATACAACAATCGTTATTAAAATAATGCATACTTGAACTAAAAGAATAAAACATTGCATTTAATAAAATTGCCTAAAAACTGCAATCATGGCATGACTGGCCATACCTAAAATGATACCATTCTTTATCTATGACTTACCAGAGTTAAATGACATGATTGTAAAATTATGACTAGCCATAGCTAAATTTACATGATTGTATACCTATGACTGATCATAGCCAAATTTACATGATTGCATACTAAAAGCGTCAATTTCAATCGTGTTAAGTAGGACACATGCTGAAAAAGAAATAAATTAGCGTATCTGATATATTTGGGTAAAAATGACCTTGATATTTTAATATCAGTCAGTAAATAACAGTAATATTTATTAAATATGTTTTAACATAGGACAACTAAGGTACTGCCAACAAAAGTTCGATACTTTTAAAGCGAAACAAATATTTCCTTTGAGTATCATGCCTAGTAAGTTTACGTGAACTGTTTCAAAGTTTACACTCACAACGGAGTACTTCATCCCAAGCTATCTATCTTTATATACGTTTCCTCGGTTTGTGTCCGCAAGTAATAAAACTACACATTGCTGGTCGGTTATAGTTAAGCACTGACCAATCCAGCGATTTTCGCAGTACATTTATAAGTAGATCAAATGTACCTGATGAGTCACCTGACATTTATAAATAGGTGCAACATGAAAACTTTTCTTGATAAAATCAAATAATCAGTAATAAATATAATTACAAAGAAAGCATCCTGGCTTATCAAATACTGATGCATGCATAATGAATAATGCAAGCAGTGGCCAGAAGAAGATCGAAAGGGAACAGAACTGGCTTTGCACTTTAAACGTCATATTTGAAGTGAAAACATGCAAACAAATCTGTGTTACAAAAAACAGCGACAGTCGGCTGAAAGGATAACAAATATTTTACAAGGTTTTCCAATACATACAAGATCAGACATTGCCCTGGGAATGCTAGGATGGACATCAGCGCAGTCCGAAACTGATAGAAGAAAATTGATGTTTTTACACAGATTGTATTTGATGCCTAACAATGTACATACTAAACATGTGTTTAACGTTGCGTTATTTCACTTTATTTTGAGCGGATGCATGTCAAGCTGCGGGTTAATTTCAAATTTATATTATACCTCAAAGAAGTTTGACTTGCTCGGGTATCTAACTGATTATTTACATCATTCTGAAATTCCAGATAAACATAATTGGAACGAAATTGTAAGGTCAAAAATTGTTGGTCTTGAAAATAGCCTCTGGAGAGTTCGTATGTCTAATCAAGCAGATTTTGATAGATTCTCTTCGATACACGAATACTTACGACCTGCCTCAGTGTGGCAGTCGGCTAAAACCAGACAACACACTAAGGTATTTACATATGTAACTAAACTATGGGCTGCTGTTCCACAAACACAGCTTGATATGTGTATTAGATGTAGGAATGTTTATACAGACTTGATACTTCATTGTTGTGTTAGTTGTCCTTATATGTCGAACTTTCGAAATTCTTTCTGGGATTTCCTTACTGATAAATTTCCCCTGAGCCTGCACATTACGTTATTTAATGCAGAAGATGAGCTGCAACTACAATATCTTCTAGGTAAAAGGTTACCATCAGGAGTAATCGACAAAGAAAACTCCAAGCTATTCGTCCTGTATGCAGCATACTTTGTCATGCAGTGTGCAGCTATCTCCTGTAAATAAGGTACTAAAACTTGCAACTTATGAGTTGACGAACACTTTGTTGATTGATATTGTGTAAGAATTTGTATTCTAATATAGAATTTTTTTTTTAATATTTATTGATTGTATTCAGATGATTTATTCTTATATCATGTAATCTTCCATGGAAGGAAATAAAGATGATGATGATGATGAAATAATCACTAGGAAATATAATTACAAACAAAGGATCCTGGCTTATCAAATACTGATGCATGCATAATGAATAATGCAAGCAGTGGCCAGAAGAAGATCGAAAGGGAACAGAACTGGCTTTGCACTTTATTTGAAGTGAAAACATGCAAACAGATCTGTGTTACAAGGAACAGCGACAGTCGGTTGAAAGGATAACAAATATACACTATATCTGTAATTGTGAAAACACGTTTGATTTGTAATAGGTTATTTACATTAGTGGGAAAGTAATATATTCTTTGAAGTTCCCCAACCAAAGAATAATCAAACGAGTGATAAAAAGTGGTTTTGCATAATCGTATTGCCGGAGTATTGCAAATAATATGGTTGACGCATCAAATACAAAGACAGAACCAATCCTTATTCCTATAAAGAACATACATTTTTACTCCATAGCCTTCTATGTCTTCTGTTACTTCTCCTTTCTATGTTACAGTACATTGCATTAGGTCCCATAGTCTATACAGTCTCGTTTTGCGAATTGCTATGGAACACAAATTGATTAATTTGTCCCAACATAAATTATATAAAACTCTCACAATATACAGATTAGCCTTAGTTCATATATACCTATGTAAGCATACAGTAATATAAGGAAAAGAGGGTGCCTTTGTTTTAAAAACATGATGAAAACAACTCAAACAGGGAACAGTTACCTTTTAGCCTTGTGGTTAACTTTTTTATGTAAACGTAAATCTTTGTTCTCATAACATGCCTGAATCATGTGTTAATGAGATTCTCAGAACATGCCTGGATCATGTGTTAATGAGATTCTCAGAACATGCCTGAATCATGTGTTAATGAGATTCTCAGAACATGCCTGAATCATGTGTTAATGAGATTCTCAGAACATGCCTGAATCATGTGTTAATGAGATTCTCAGAACATGCCTGAATCATGTGTTAATGAGATTCTCAGAACATGCCTGAATCATGTGTTAATGAGATTCTCAGAACATGCCTGGATCATGTGTTAGTGAGATTCTCATAACATGCCTGAATCATGTGTTAATGAGATTCTCAGAACATGCCTGAATCATGTGTTAATGAGATTCTCAGAACATGCCTGAATCATGTGTTAATGAGATTCTCATAACATGCCTGAATCATGTGTTAATGAGATTCTCATAACATGCCTGGATCATGTGTTAATGAGATTCTCAGAACATGCCTGAATCATGTGTTAATGAGATTCTCAGAACATGCCTGAATCATGTGTTAATGAGATTCTCAGAACATGCCTGAATCATGTGTTAATGAGATTCTCAGAACATGCCTGAATCATGTGTTAATGAGATTCTCAGAACATGCCTGAATCATGTGTTAATGAGATTCTCAGAACATGCCTGAATCATGTGTTAATGAGATTCTCATAACATGCCTGAATCATGTGTTAATGAGATTCTCAGAACATGCCTGGATCATGTGTTAATGAGATTCTCATAACATGCCTGAATCATGTGTTAATGAGATTCTCAGAACATGCCTGGATCATGTGTTAATGAGATTCTCAGAACATGCCTGGATCATGTGTTAATGAGATTCTCATAACATGCCTGGATCATGTGTTAATGAGATTCTCATAACATGCCTGGATCATGTGTTAATGAGATTCTCATAACATGCCTGAATCATGTGTTAATGAGATTCTCAGAACATGCCTGAATCATGTGTTAATGAGATTCTCAGAACATGCCTGAATCATGTGTTAATGAGATTCTCAGAACATGCCTGAATCATGTGTTAATGAGATTCTCAGAACATGCCTGGATCATGTGTTAATGAGATTCTCAGAACATGCCTGGATCATGTGTTAATGAGATTCTCATAACACGCCTGGATCATGTGTTAATGAGATTCTCATAACATGCCTGGATCATGTGTTAATGAGATTCTCATAACATGCCTGGATCATGTGTTAATGAGATTCTCATAACATGCCTGAATCATGTGTTAATGAGATTCTCAGAACATGCCTGGATCATGTGTTAATGAGATTCTCAGAACATGCCTGGATCATGTGTTAATGAGATTCTCAGAACATGCCTGAATCATGTGTTAATGAGATTCTCAGAACATGCCTGAATCATGTGTTAATGAGATTCTCAGAACATGCCTGAATCATGTGTTAATGAGATTCTCAGAACATGCCTGAATCATGTGTTAATGAGATTCTCAGAACATGCCTGAATCATGTGTTAATGAGATTCTCATAACATGCCTGAATCATGTGTTAATGAGATTCTCAGAACATGCCTGAATCATGTGTTAATGAGATTCTCAGAACATGCCTGAATCATGTGTTAATGAGATTCTCATAACATGCCTGAATCATGTATTAATGAGATTCTCATAACAGGCTGGACTTGGCAATATAAAGTACGTGTCTGGACTTTACATTATAAAACATGAGTCACGACGTTTCGTAGTCACTAAGGTGCAAGAAACACGAGCTCAAATTCAGAAAGTTTCTCTAACTTTAATTAGAATAACGTCATAATCATGAAACTTTGATATGTTTTTGTATTTTTACTTACTTAGTATCATGTAAAGTTTCATAGACGCACATATGATATTAGTATCATACCTAATTTGGGAATTAGTGTAATATCTAATTTGGATGTTAGTATCGTATCTAATTAGGGTATTAATATAGTATATAATTAGGGTATTAGCATCGTATCTAATTAGGGTATATCTATCACACTTAATTTGGGAATCAGCATCATACCTAATTTAGTTATTAGCGGCATGTCTAATTTGAGCATTAGTCTCATATCTAATTTGGGTTTCAGTATCAAATCCAATTTGGGTATTAGTATCAAATGTAATGTGGGCATTAGTATCGTATTTAATTTGGGTATTAGTATTATATCTAATCTGGATATTCATACCATATGTATTATGGGTATTAGTATGATATCTAAATTAATTATCAGTTTCACATTTAATTTGGGTATTAGCATCATATCTAATGTTGGAATTAGTGTCATATTTAATGCTGATGTTAGCATCATATTTAATGTTGGTGTTAGAATCATATTTAATGTTGGTGTTAGCATCATATTTAATGTTGGAATTAGTGTCATATGTAATGATGATGTTAGCATCACATTTAATGTTGGTGTTATCATTATATTTAATGCTGGTGTTAGCATCACATGTAATGTTGGTGTAAGCATCACATGTAATGTTGGTGTAAGCATCATATTTAATGTTGTTAGCATCACATTTAATGTTGGTGTTAGCATCACATTTAATGTTGGTGTCAGTATCAAATCTAATGTTGGTGATATCATCACATTTAATGTTGGTGTCAGCATCGCATTTAATGTTGGTGTAAGCATCATATTTAATATTGTTGTTAGCATCACATTTAATGTTGGTGTAGGCGTCATATTTAATGTTGGTGTTAGCATCATATTTAATGTTGGTGTTAGCATCACATTTAATGTTGTTGTTAGCATCACATTTAATGTTGGTGTTAGCATCACATTTAATGTTGGTGTTAGCATCGCATTTAATGTTGGTGTAAGCATCATATTTAATATTGTTGTTAGCATCACATTTAATGTTGGTGTAGGCGTCATATTTAATGTTGGTGTTAGCATCATATTTAATGTTGGTGTTAGCATCATATTTAATGTTGGTGTTAGCATCGCATTTAATGTTGTTGTTAGCATCACATTTAATGTTGGTGTTAGCATCACATTTAATGTTGGTGTTAGCATCACATCTAATGTTGGTGTTAGCATCGCATTTAATGTTGGTGTAAGCATCATATTTAATATTGTTGTTAGCATCACATTTAATGTTGGTGTAGGCGTCATATTTAATGTTGGTGTTAGCATCATATTTAATGTTGGTGTTAGCATCACATCTAATGTTGGTGTTAGCATCATATTTAATATTGTTGTTAGCATCACATTTAATGTTGGTGTTAGCATCACATTTAATGTTGGTGTTAGCATGACATCTAATGTTGGTGTAAGCATCACATCTAATGTTGGTGTTAGCATCACATTTAATGTTGGTGATATCATCACATCTAATGTTGGTGTTAGCATCGCATTTAATGTTGGTGTAAGCATCGCATTTAATGTTGGTGTTACCATCGCATTTAATGTTGGTGTAAGCATCATATTTAATATTGTTGTTAGCATCACATTTAATGTTGGTGTAGGCGTCATATTTAATGTTGGTGTTAGCATCATATTTAATATTGTTGTTAGCATCACATCTAATGTTGGTGTAAGCATCATTTTTAATGTTGGTGTTAGCATCACATTTAATGTTGGTGTTAGCATCACATTTAATGTTGGTGTTAGCATCATATTTAATGTTGGTTTTAGCATCACATTTAATTTTGGTGTTAGCATCACATTTAATGTTGGTGTTAGCATCAAATCTAATAGGGCTACTAGTAATATGTCTCACCCATGTGACAGAGAAATCTAACTGTTTTGCTTCCCCTACTTTTCTTATATCAGTCAAGTCAAGTTGGCTCAGTCCGATCGTCTCAGTCATGGTGCCCATGGGCTAGGAACTACTTTTAAAAACAATAAACCCCTGTTGTCTACAGCTGTGCCTGACGGAGCTATTATAAAATCAAACAGCAACAACAGGTACAAAACTAAAAGAAAATCACTCATAAATCAACTTAGGGTCTCTTCAGCTTTGATAACATGCCATACAAAACATTTTGAGAGAGACTGAGACATAACATCCAAACGATGTTGAGCTAATTCATATTAACCTTTGCCGTAACGCCAGGAGAGAAAATACAAAACTTCCAAGAACATCACGAATTAGAAATCTCCTCACGGTCACTACTCACTTCATTACAGCTGTGTAGTTTCTGGAATAGTTGTCTGCCATATAATTTTTTCCAAATTAAAACTGATGAAATTTAAAAGTTACCGGTATACACGATACTAATTACTTATTGTTATTTTCATATGACATCCATCGATTGAATGCGATAATGCCGTAATAATATCAAACCATGCAATGTTTATATTTTCCCATGCTTAGAAATTGCGTACTTAGAGTTGAATGGGTACTCTATTGCCATCATTAACATATTTGTATTAATGCGCGTTTACCCAGAAAAAAAGCACGTGGCTCGAAATGCTCTTGATGCAATAGTGCAACGCGTAACAATTATAACTTGTTTTATTCTTAATATTTCTTTGCTTCCTTTTTAAAAGCAGCATACAACTAAATTCTACTTAGATAATTATTCCGATTTTCCAAAAAGAGTACAAAACCTGATGACTTTTATAACTGAGTGAGATGAAATAATAGCACCTGATGATTACTGTGTTTTGAATCTGCTAATTATATGGCTAAACTGCAGGGTTATTTTAATTTAAATGAAAAATAAATTTGATGAAAAAATAATCTATGACGGTTGTTGTACCAAGACAAGAAAACCCCATTCACGAGGTTAAATATTTTAGTCTCCCACTCGGCAGAGTCTCGTTGTGAGACAAATAATGTTACTCTTTGTTTGGGGTCTTGTCCAGGTGAAACCCCAACATCGATTACCTTAATCATTTATGAATTTTGAGCTTGCGCTAGCGTTTTCGCTCACAATTTTTTGACCACACGGTGGTCAGGTCTTGAAAATACGGGGTCAAGTCTTGTAAATACAGGCCAGGTCTTGATAATACAGGCCACGTCTTAAAACAAAGGGCCAGACCTTGAGAAACGTGGCCAGGCCATACGTTCAAGTATTTTGAGTCGAAAGCATAAAATCAAGCTAAAACTTCAAATAATGTCAACAGTTTGTAACCTTGCTTATAAATACACGTAGAATCATACAAAGTTACAAATTTATGTAAGTCCATATACTAAGTTGTCAAAGTTCAGTAAGTATTCGCACCGGAAGTATCATATCAGATTTGTTTGGTTCTGATCTTACCCTTGCCTTTCTTGCTCAACAAATAAATATATGTGTGTGCGTGTGTGTGTGTGTGTGTGTGTGTGTGTGTTAAATTACGTTAGTGTATGCTTTTCATTTCACAGAGTAAAGCTAAAATTTCCATCTTACTGAGATGCATTAATATAATATTGGATTTGTATTGTGAACCACCTGTCTCTAGGCATCTAGTTGTAATCAGTAATCCGTTGATCAAAGCTAAAACATCATCAAGGAATATATCTCATTAAGGCATAATGGCCAAACACTGTTAATTTGTTGGTAGTAAACCTGTAAAATGTTCAGATTAAATCGTTCTGATCTATACCCTTATTTTCTTCTGGACATCATATTAGATCCCGCTCATTGTACGATATTGTTCAGTTGCGATTTCATATTGGAAGGTTTCCCCTCGACAGCAAAGTAGATGTTAAAAACAAATTTTGTTCATTGATAATCATTCTAGATTGGCCTTGTTTTTTTTCTCTCTCTCTGTCTCCCTCTCAGTTGCAGTGCACCACTTTTCACAGACTGAAGCTCACTGAAAATCTCTTTGTCTTCTAGAGGATCGTGATATGGCCGATCGATGCTTCTGCCTAACTCTGATCAAGCAGATGTCAAGAGATTCTGATCGATGATGTGTGTTTTACGATGCAAATCTGAGAGGTTTGATGTTGATTTTTCTGGTCGATGTGCATCTGATGTTCATTCATCGACGTCCTTGCAAGAATAAAACTAAGTAGAGCCAAAACCCATAATAAACCATTGTTCTTCTCAGCTGTGTACGTCATTCTTTGAAAATCATGGGCTTTAAAACCACCTGGCTAAAATATAAATGCTGAGTGTAAGGCAAAATATTCACAAATGCGGATAATACGGATCTTGTAAATGGTAAATAGTAAAAAGAAACATCATGCTGTGAAATAGAAACCACCTAAAGCATCTCCTGTCGACTTTCTACAAATAGCACAGGGTTTTGAAATATGAAATAATGTGACTGAGCCAAAAATCAACATGTCAACATCACATTTAACAAACATGATCTGGAATTGAATCTTTGCAATGCTTCAAAGACAAACAACATCCGATAACCTATTCACCCATATAAACAAATATGTTATAATTTGCGTAAATATATACCTCAGATGTATTTTACGCTTTTAGTTAATATAAGACAATATACTAAAAATCATAAACATTTTACGTGTCTGTTGTTCTAGACGAACGCTGAGTGTTGAACAAAAGATCTTTCAAATTTCTCTTCCAGATATACCTTAGATTGTATCGCAGACATTTTTATGTTAAAATTACGAATATCCATACTGGTTTAATGATCATTTAGATTGTAAAGTATGTTACTATGAAATATTTCTGGCGTTATTTCCTCGTCAGTTCAACACTGCGACTTCTCTTGAAAGCATCGACGTTCATCAAGCGACAAATTAAAATTAAGCGATTCTAATTTTTAACACCGTGACGATTGCAGGCAGTAGAGACCAGAGAGGTTAGTCATATTTAGGCCTATAATCAGGCTCTAATTTGTTAAATACCTCAAATATGTTGCACATCTCTAAAAGTACACAACTAAGACGAAGGTTGTAATCAGATAATTTAACTGTTGGAGTCTTGTTATTTGTAAAAGTCAAAACTATCTCAAAGAATACGACCTCAAATACCACAGAAGCGATCAATAATATTGCCAAGTTTTAAAGCAGGGTTAATGTGTCTGTCTAGTGAGAGACAATTATAATTTTTTTTTAAATGTGTGTCTCAGTTGGTATGTTTTGTGTTGCTCTCACTCTTTAGTTTGTTTAGTGCTTTGATAAAAGAATCGCACGATGCTGAAATCAATATCAACACTTGATAACCTTATTTTGTGGTACTAAGTGATTCTAGATATCAAGGTACATAGACAATAGGGAGGATACATGCTTTTGCATTGTTTAAATGATGCCAGCTTCATATTTAGTTTCTTTGATTTTATCCTCTGCAGTCATTTTTTTCAGCTGATGAAGCTTGCATAAAAATAATAGTGAAAGGTCAAGTTCCTTTATTTATTCCCGTCATGTCATTTGTAATGCGGATAGGTGAACGGTGTGCCTTAACTATATTTAATCTCGCATGCAGTGGACTAATTAATCTGTGTTTCGTTATTGGATGATCCGCAAGACGATGGTCAAGTAGCGCATAACAGCAACGAACAATCCTGAAATCTGCTCACTGTATGTTGAATCTTACTGAGTGGAATGAGATACAGTTCACATCCATGAAAAGGATATTTGATTGAAATCAGATGCAAGATGATACAAAATGTTCGATGTTACCCTTTACTTGATGATACAAAATGCAAGGTGTTTCCCTTTATTGGATGATGGATATAATTGACAACAAGATCATACAGCATGTTAGAAGTTACCCTTGATTACATGATACAACGTGTTAGGTACTACACTTTATTACATGATACAACGTGCTAGGTACTACACTTTATTACATGATACAACGTGCTAGGTACTACACTTTTTTACATGATACAACGAATTAGGTACTACACTTTTTTACATGATACAACGTGTTAGGTATTACACATTTTTCACATGACACAACGTGTTAGGTACTACACTTTATTACATGATACAACGTGTTAGGTACTACACTTTATTACATGATACGACGTGTTAAGTACTACATTTTATTACATGACACAACGTGTTAGGTACTACAGTTTATTACATGATACAACGTGTTAGGTACTACACTATTTTTACATGATACAACGTGTTATGTACTACACTTTATTACATGATACAACGTGTTAGGTACTACACTTTATTACATGATACGACGTGTTAAGTACTACACTTTATTACATGACACAACGTGTTAGGTACTACAGTTTATTACATGATACAACGTGTTAGGTTCTACACTATTTTTACATGATACAACGTGTTATGTACTACACTTTATTACATGATACAACGTGTTAGGTACTACACTTTATTACATGACACAACGTGTTAGGTACTACACTTTATTACATGATACAACGTGTTAGGTACGACACTTTTTACATGAAACAACGTGTTAGGTACTACACTTTTTTACATGATACAACGTGTTAGGTACTACATTTATAACATGATACAACGTGGTAGGTACTACACTTTATTAATGATACAATACCTTAGATGTTGCCATTTATTAAATGATACAACATGTGAATCTTACCCTCTAGTATAAGATACATCATGTTGTCCTAAGATGTCACTCTTTATTACCTAATACAACATGTAGGCCTACGATGTCGCCCTTTGTTACATTATACAATATGTTGGCCTAAGATGTCACCCTTTGTTTCATAATATAACATGTATGCCTAAGATGACACCTTTATTACAAGGTACAGCATGAAAGCCTAATATGTCACCCTTTGTTACATAATACAATATGTAGATCTAATATGTTACTCTTTATTACCTAAAACAACACGTAGGCCTAAGATGTCACCCTTTATTACATTATACAACATGTTGGTCTAAGATGTCACCCTTTGTTTCATAATAGAACATGTATGCCTAAGATGACACCTTTATTACAAGGTACAGCATGAAAGCCTAATATGTCACCCTTTGTTACATTACACAATATGTAGGCTTAAGATGTCACCCTTTATTACATTATAAAATATTGTAGACCTACGATGTCACCCTTTATTACATGACACAATATATTATATGTTACTTTTTATGATTGATGGAGCCCCGAGTGGCCGAGTGGTCTAAAGCGCTCTCCGTTACGGATCACTGCCATCTCACCTCTGTCTGCGTGGGTTCGAGTCTTGGATTCGGCCAATGTTGGTACGTGAGAAAGCTTGCCAGTAGCTTCTCCTAGGTTGGTGGTTCTTTCCGGGGTTTTCCCTGGTTCTTCCTCCACCATTAATACTGGCGGTCATGTATAGCCTATCGTGTGCTGAAACATGGCGTGAAACCCGATAACAACAACAACAAAATTATGATTGATATGTTTGACAAGCACATCTGTATATCATTCGGAATTTATCTTTTACAAAATCTTCATTTTCAATAATAATGAGTATTTCCGAAGCAAAAGAAATTATTTTGTTCCCAGAATAAGTAAATTAATTCAATTTGTAAAGAAATTGAAGACATTACTAGTTGGGTTAAACGAGAGTAGAGCTTGACCAGCTCATTAAATCATGCCAACAAACCATCAAAAGTAGATAGGAATTATTTTAATTATAGTCAACGAGAGCCAGATGATCAATACATAACTGAACATTTTGCTTTAGGCTGATTCAGTATGTTGGTAGTAAGACTGATTAATTTGATACCTGCTTATCCACACATAACAGGAAGTCGTTTGGGACTATTTTTTATTCGGATGCCATTGCCAGTGATTGCACAAATATGTCAGTATTATATTATAACAATTTGACCCAACACTATATTAAGATTTCTTTACCAAAAGGATTTTCTTTCATAGATTTTTGAACTTGTAATCCTGGCTGTTGTTAGCGTCCAAACTTTTGGGCATATTTAGTGTTATCTATATTTTATTTGTATTGTTTCTGTCTTTTATTAATGCTTAGATATTATGTACTTGACCTTAGTCCAAAGTCAAAGTTTATAGTGTACCTGACCAGTGACATTATTTTGTAAACAGCATAATACATAACTGATATTTCTCTATGAGAATAGGTTAAATACTCAGATCATTATCAATGTTAACTTTTACTAACGTTTTGGTTTTAGCTCTTTTCTATTACTTAGTTTAAGACCATAGAGTCTTAACAGAAAACTGAGGGCTCTCATCGGGATAGAAATTTCTGCAATAATGTCAGAAAACGTTCCGGGCATTTTAATTTCACATCTATAGTGAAAACAAGACGATTACAGTATGACATATAAAATAGGGAAGTATCTTTTACGTCTTATCCAGGAAAGGTTAGAGTCCTTGAAAAAGGATGAATTGCTTCAGCTTGCCAGACAATAGGATCTTGGCTACAGCTTTTTTAACGAAGCAAGAAATACAAACTATTTCTTCCAGTATTTGGTGGTAACGAATTTTTTAATAAAAGCGCTTTGTTTCATTTGTAAGTCTTTATCTTGCTACGACATGAAAGTAATATAATTGAAATTAAAACATCAGATGGAAATTTAGTTATGCAAGCCTTTGCTTCAAGAAGACAAAATAATAATGACAAATGCAAACTAAATTGCTAAAGAAGAAAGAGAAATGCTGTTGCAGAAAGAAGGAAAACAGAGACTTATACAAATGATAATGAAGTGATGGAAAAAGAGATGCAGAGAAAAGAGACAACAACATAGGAGAACTTCAGTATAGACAAAATGAATCAGACCTTACAAGTGAAACACTGTGTTTTTACAAGCAAGTTCAGGTTTTGATGTTGCTAGAAAAAAAATTCGTTAGTACTCCATTTTAAAGAAAAGGAAGCAGATCGATATGTTTCACATTTTGAAAAACAAATGGCTGAAAATTTGCAATGGCCAATAGAGCACTGGAGTCTTTTATTACAAAGTGTACTTATTGGCAGAGTTTGTGAAATCCACACTTCACTCTCAGTACAACAAAATGCGGATTAAGATCCGGTTAAGGAATGTATCTTAAAGAGGTTTGAGACGATACCTGAGGCATATCGGCAAAGGTTTATGAACTGTAAAAAGACACTGCACAGACCCATGTTGAATCTGCAAGAAAGAAAGAAAAATTATTTGATAAGTGGTGCTCAGCCAAGAAGGTTGGTAAAGACTACAATAACCTCAGACAACTCAGATTAGTCGAAGAGTTCACGAATTGCGTCCATAGTGACGTTAAATCCTCTCTCTCTCGATCAGCAGAAAGTGGAAACGTTAGAAAATGCAACCGGTACAGGTGACGAATATTTTTTTTTCTCTGTTTTTTTTTTAATAAATCCATCCAGTATCATACGAGCACTTTTGAATCTTAATCTGGCACATCTTTTATGAACTGTGATTATGATTAGACTGATTAGAAATCCTTGTCTCTTCTTAACTGAAAGAAGAAAGGGCACTTTATTTCTGATTGTTACATATTAACAAAATAATCATTTGAATCACGACAGCTTTCTTCCTAATACTCTTATTTCTAAGCGATTATGGACATGTATTGAATTCATAGCATCTGTCGGATCAAACTAACCCCAGTCTGACTTTATTATTGAGATCTATAAACCATTGATGTCGAAAGATTCCATATCAACTATTTGCAAATTTATTAAGTCTATCCCTTTTAAAATGTTAAGAGACACGTGGGTTTCTAAGAGTGTTTTATTAGTGGGTACTTTGCCATTTGCTGACAAGTCAAAAACTAATGAAAGTGGGGAATGTGGGTTGGGGGTTATTGTAATAGGTTGACCATCGGGTCGGGGAACCATCCCAGGGTCACCTTACAACTGATACAGCGTAAGGACAATGATTGGAGTGTATGCGAAATAAACTAATATACATACACACATATGCACACGTTCATGTATTACACAATCTCTTATTTAACAGTTAGAAATATACAACATCTAGGTGACACACTGAACACTATATCACGATGATATTAAACATGTATTTTAGTTAAACACATCATTCTGTTTACTATGTAATAATCGTTTCACTGTTCCCAAATCAACATAAATTCGTCTTTCCTTTCAGATTGTATTGCAATATATTTTTTCCAGATTGAAGTGATCTTAAATAAAACTTTCAAACCATCCAATCTTGGTATATCCCTATTCCGTTTACATATATGGATGAAGTATTTGGCTAAATAGGCAAAAATAAAAAGGTTGTTCATAAATTGCATCTCTATTTGTATATCCTAATATCACATTATTTCACTTGGCACAGTATCTGTATTCACTGTATTCTGAATCCAAAGAATCACTCCATTCCACAGCTTGACTATCACATTACATTCCCAAAATAAAGGCAGTATTGCTTCCGGGACATTGGTACAAAAAAGCACATTTACCAGTGATAGACAATTTTATTTTGAACAGAAAAGACTTCATTGCTAAAATTCTATGAGTAATACGAAAATGAAACCATTGAAATTTTGAATTTTTTGTTATTTTAAAAACTTTAGTATAAATGACAGGCCATTATCCATATCTAGACTGAAAATTTCATTCCATTTTTTTCACTAGTTGGTTTATCACCCTTTTTAAAATGTAAATGGTAATAGTCTTTACATCCTTTATCGTTATGAAATGCAATTTTTAAATGGAAGGGGATAAATGGTCTGACCAGTGTTGATGTACCTAACTTAACATTTTACACAAGGACTTTATACACTTAATTATCCCTTGAAAGGCAAGGAAATTAGTACTCAGACCATATCTAGCTTTAAAGCTTTCAAAGTCGATCATAGTTCCCTGATCTGTAAACATATCACCAATATAAATTACATCATGTCCAAATCATTTCCTACAGAAAATGGGTCCCTGGTTCACCATTATAACGGAGATTATCCATAAACATGTTCTCATATAACATCTTACCCTATGCGGGGTATATTGTTCTCTAGTAGCAGCTTCCATGCCAGTAAAACATCACGCCAAAAAGCATTTGTTGTCTTTTTCGATAGAGTAATCTCATTTTCATCTCCTAGTAGGAACAGGTTTTTAATCTCGCATAATTCATATTAAAATAAATTAACCAATTTTCTGTGAGGTAGAAGAATTCTACGAATCCATGTTATTTTCAAAGCTAATATCAATTTATCAATATCTGTCATCGCCAAGCCCCCTTTAGAAAAACTTTGAATCATAACCTCTCTTTTAACTTTGTTCACTTTTGATTTCCATATAAAGGTGAAAAATAATTGTTGTTATTGTGGGGTTTAACACCATTTTTCAGCACACGATAGGCTATACATGACCGCCAGTATTAATGGTGGATGACGAACCCGGGAAAACCCTGGAAAGAACCACCGACCCACGAGAAGCTAACGGCAAGCTTTCTCACATACCCACAATGGCTGAATCCGAGATTCGAACCGGCGCAGACAGAGGTGAGATGTCAGTGATCCGTAACGGAGAGCGCTTTAGAGCACTCGGCCACTCGGGGCCCCTGAAAAATAAATTATTTTAATTATCTGATAAAATTTTGCGGAGGATTTGGTAATGAGATGAGCTAATGATTAAGCTTTTGGAATAATTAAGGTTTTCATAACTGTTATTTTGCCATTTTGTGTTAAGGATTGCTTTTCCCAATGTTTTAAACAAGTTTTAATCATTTCTTTTTTTTTCTTTCAAATTCAGTTGTACCATTTTATCTAAATCCACCGAAACCTTTATGCCCAGTAATGTAAATTCAGTCCCCCACTGTAACTTTAACCTGTGATGAAATTTTCTGCACTGTACTTCTTTGCTTCCTATCCAAACTGATTTTGTTTTCGCAATGTTCTTTTTCAGTCCTGAAATCCTTGCAACGAAGCTCAATACTTCAAAAGGATTCCAAGGATTCAAACGAGCCATCAATAATTACATTAGTGCCATCTGAAATAAAAGTGTTATTATTCGGGGAGTAGATTGCGACTTTGTTAATGTTCCTCTCCATTGTGTACATTTGTCATCCGACATTCCTAGGACCCGCAGCAGTCGAAACAGTGACGTCTTCACCCATTATAAGGGTACACACTTTTGAAGAGTATTTGGTCAGCGTGACACGAAAACATTAAGATTGTCGTAGGGAGTTATCCTGCCCATAAACGTGGTAGCTAGCGACAATTAACATCTCCTGTTTGGAGCATGAATTGGATTCTAATTAGGACTCGCTTGGTTTACAGTTAGGAACAGAGAGAGTTCAATACTAACACATGGTCAAAATGGTAAAGTATCAAGAGTTGATATGATCCACGGAAAATGATAGAAAGTTGTAGTCCACTTGAAACATGTGTCATGAAACGGAACTAATATATTTAAAACAATTTCCCTCGCGATTTTAGTCTGTACAAGTTTCTCTGACGGGGGTGAAATATTGGGGTGCTTCGAAATCAGTAGTGAGTACTCCTCTCGTTAAAGTAAGAGAGAGAGAAAGATGGAAGAGAGGGAGAGAGAGAAGGAGAGAAATACGGAAACGCCGAACTATAACCAGTAGTGATTTGGAAAATAACGGAAGCACCGGTGATGCTTTTGTGCCGGAAATATAAGTTATATCTGCTATTCGATCACATGATGAAATGTATTATATCATTGTAATAGAAAGGCTAATTGAATGTCGCATAAGTTTGTAACTCTATCTCTGACTGAAAGTGAATCATTTACATGTCATGTTCGCTTTCGTATTGTTTATGTACTTGATTCTATTGCTGTATTGTACATACGGGTGCTCGTGTAATTTTATTCCATCAAATAATTTCATATTTTATGGTTTGCATGATCTGGCAAATAACACCGTGGTTAATCGTCTCTTAAAAAACGACAAATACAAAGCATAAGGAATGCGAGAGATACCACAACTTCACCCTATCCTGTAAACCTGTGAGGGTATTTCTTTTTTACTATCCAATGACCTATCTGGAGATAAGACTGTGTTTAATCCACTTGTAATTGACAAGCGTTGTTTGGATCAGAAGGTCTATCTTATTGAAAAATAAAATCCCTGATTTACACCCAGAATTTGAAATTACCAGAGCTATGGCAAAGAAAGCTCATGAAAATTATGTTGATCAGGATATTATTATTTTAGCTAACACGTGTATTGGTCAGGCTTTTGATAGGTCATTTTCACACATTTTATGTTCAGTCATGACGTATTGATCACAGCGATCCTCATTTTACTACTCATTTTCATTATTCTAATCAGGTTGGCAAACGATAATCACTCAATGTCAAACCTGAACAAGATCCTGATATATCCTGTTGTTTCAGAGGGCTATTAGCAAAACTGAAGCCATACACGTTCTTATGAGAAACTGGAGACCACCTGAGTTACCCGCTGGTGACGAGTTAGCTATCAAAGTGTTGTTCCTTAGTCGTTTAGAGAGAAAACTTTTAGCCTAACTCATGAAATGTCTTTGACTGGTTATTTAGGAGTCAATAAGACTTATCAAAAGATCTGGACTTACTTTTATTGGCCGAAAATTAAACGTGATGTTTATAAGTACTGTAGATCTTATCACACCTGTAAAATGGTAGGCAAAACCAATCAGAAGATGAAAAAGGCTCACCTACAACCTATTCCTGCATTTGACGAACCATATAGTAGAATAATGGTAGGCTGTGTGCATCCCTTACCTAAGACGATCAAATCAGGCAACCAATACCTGCTCGTCATAATGTGATTGTCTTCAAGATTACCAGAGGCAATTCCTTTAAGGGATATTAATACCAAAAGCATTGATATAGTTGTTAAAAATTTGGTCTTCATAAATTTGTCCAATCTATATGAGAGTCGAATTTTATGTCTGGAATTTTCCAGCTAGTTATGCATGAATTAGAGATACAACAATTTGAATCTTTCGCCTATCACCCTGAAAGTCAAGGGATTTTATTATGACTGCATCTAACTTTATTCGGTCACATTGTTTTGATACAGGAAAAGATTCGGACAACGTTTTGTTTACTGTTCTTTGTAGCTAGGGAATTAGTTCAAGAATCATTAGGATTTAGTCCTTTTGGACCAGTTCTTAGACTACTGTCCGTGGACCAATGATGTTATTAAAATAGAACTTTCTTACACCTGAAGTTTCAGAAATTAATCTTCTTGTTTTCCATACTAGGTTTATGGTTTCAAATATAATATATAAGTTGCCAGAGGTTTGTGAGGTAGCAGGAACTAATCTTCACTCTACTCAGTCAAATTTGAAATTAAGGTATGACTAAAATACAAAGGAAGCTCGTTAGCGGCCTGGTGATGGAGTTCTTGCTCTCTTGCCAATACTTCAAAATCCCCTTTAGGCTAAGCAGTATGGTCCTTATATATTTCAAAAGAAAAGTAAATGACAATCCTGGGGAGCGAAAATAAAAACACATTTGCCAAACAAATATGTAAAAGGAGTATGTTGTTAGAGATAGCCATGTTTATCATGTTGTCAGTTTAGTTGTTCCTGCCCCAAACCGAGAATTTAATTGGTAGAATTCAATGGGACTGTTGTGACTTTGGTGTAACCAACCTTCGGAATTCTGAAATTATGAATATTCTGGACCAGACATTTTCACATTTACAGCCACAGTAAAATGGTAAACTAAAACAGCTATTTTTTTATATGAGCACTTATTTCAGCTCTTCCAATGCGAACAAATAAAATCTACCATGACAAAGAAATTGTAGATTACATTTTAATGAGAAAGCATCCATACAGGATGATTCATCTCAATCAGGAATGTTTGGGGGAAAAAATTCAGTATTTGCAGAAGAATGATTTTATAGAAGCTAGTAAAACGTGACTGAAGCTAGCCATGTATTCTTGTGCCGAAACCAGATAATACTCTGCGCATCTGCACTGGCTACAAAAAGTCAATAGTGTGGCCAATACAGATTCATTTTCATTCTCAATAAACTATGACTGGGTTGACAAAATTGGAAATGCAAAATAGTTCACCAAATTTGACCTCTTGAGGGGATTTCTGCAGATTCCACGGACGCAAATAGCAAAGACAATTTCGGTATTCTTAACTCCAAATGGACTTTATAAATTAGTGACCATTGGAATTTCTTTGATAGACTCAGTGATACAAATTTGACAATCAATTTAAGCAGGATGAGCAGCAAAGAGGGCGAACAGACCAAGATCGAAAACGCGTTGAAAAACTAAAAATAACCCTTCCTACGAACAAAGAAAAAAACAAGCGTCGACATGAATTTAACCAAAAGCGTCGACACAAATTGAAGCAAAAATAAGTCTTCCAAAAGATTTCTCAAACTGGTGTTAATTTACCGTCGTTATCTTTTTTTTTTTTTGTAGAATGGTTTATTTTACCACGTGAACACTTTATTGAGGTCGCGCCCTCTCTGCTGCTATAATTAAATCATTATGTTATGTTAAAATAATGGTACATCCAGAATCTCATACTGCAAGAATAGCCCGAGAGAGACTAGAAGCAATTAAAAATTTTCTCCCCGTGCGAGATTCATTCAGAAAAAATCTACAAGCGCAGTAAGAAGCACAAGTTGAGTACGAAGAAGACGCTAAAAATCTGTTTAAACCCGTCACTGCAGCTACTGAGAAAGCTTCAGCGGCTGTTGAAAAAACTATATGGGAAGATATTGCGGAGGAAGATGAGAAGAGGAAAAAGGGTATTTTTCCAGTATTAGAGCAAACTGCAGCGCAGACTGAAAAGATAGCAAGAAGAACTAAACAAACAAAGAAGATTTTACGAGATCTTCCAACTGATATATCTGCGGCTCAACCTCCACCTGTCGGTGAAGAAATACTTGAGGGTATTGGTAGACTTCGTACTGAAGTAAGTGAAATGAAAGATCGTGTACCAGAAACAGAAACAGAACAAACCAGGGAAAGGGTTGATGTAAAAGATAAATTTAATGAAAAACATATCAATTACATAAAGGAAATTAAAAATATAGATAAATTAGCTGAGTTTGCCGCACGGAGTTATTATCGTCGAAAAGAAATTTTAAAAACCGAGTATGCCGATGATATTATAAGTCGTGAAAATTGGTACAAGTGGATATTTCGTGTATACTATAATACTGACCAGGCTAGAAACAGTGATACTAGATATATTGCATTAGTAAATGCAATAGATTTATTTTTTGATCAATTACAACAACAACAACCTCCTCCACAACAGAAAAAACAAACTCCACCACCGCAGCAGCAGAAAAAGCGACCTCCTCCACAACAGAAAAAACAACAACCTCCTCGACCGCAATCTCCAGAAGAAGAATTTCACGATGCACCAGGTGCTACTGGTAGTGATTTCGGAGGTAATGTTATTTGTCCTGATAATATCCTCAATGATGTGTCACGGTTAGAAGTCGTCATAGGAGGAAAACGTGCCGGAAATAATTCACCAGAAATAATTAATGAAGCAGCTGATATTTGTCGGCGATTATTTCAAGGTGGTATCTTGGATATCGGCGTTTACCGAGAACTTATCGATGAACTTGTTGATGACTAGTTGTTAGATAAATAGTAAATAAAATAAGATGATCGTACATAATAATCATCGTAAATCCGTATCGGTCAGAGTGGTAAACTCACGATTACCAACCTATAGAGCAATTTACGGAGATGGACTTGGTGATGTTGTTCAGGGGTTGTTCAGACGGTTAGCTCCAAAAGTAGCACCTGTTGCAAAACAATTATCGATGAAAGCTATTGATGTTGTTCGTGAAAAAGCTCCTGGTGCAAATGTCAATGTTGCTGGTAAGGCGATCTCGGCGATCAAAGATAGACTGGCACGATTAATGCGACGAAAATCACAACCACCAGTAAAATTACCAAGTACTGAGGTGATGCCCACAGATGTCAGTAGAATAATAAATCAGGCTGCAAATCAAAAACTAGCGGCGTTAGCAGATCAAGGATTTGGTGAATCAGGGAATAATATTTCATGCATGATATCAGGAAGTGGAGTTTCCAAACCCGGTAATCTTCGTGTTAGACGAAAATAATTATAATAAATGTTCAAGCGTATATCAGACACAGCATTTGATATGGAGGCACCTGTCCTTAAAGATGAATCGGTACGTAATTATCAGTTTTATTCTTATGAAGCACGAACACCAGATCAACGTGGAGGAAGAATTGAACTACAAGTTCATGACACAAGTAGATACTTTTTACCCGCTGAGGCTTTTTTTGAGGTAGAAGGTACAATTGTAAAAACGGATAATACTAATTACGGAGATGCAGTAAAAGTTGGTTTTGTCAACAACGGGATCATGGCATTATTTAATAGCGCCACATATATGATTGATGGAAAAAATATTGAATCGATTCAGAATGATGTCGACGTTGCTACAACAATAATTGGTCTAGCAAGATATTCTGATGATTATACAAGATCAGAAGGTCACTTAATGATGTTTGTGAAAGATAATTCTGATCACCCTGAAAGTGATCAGTATACAATAGGAACACCAAAGAAAACTAGTAATGCTGCTCAAGATCCTGATATGGGTCCGGTGGTAATGAATTTTAATCCTAATTTCAACCTGGGATTTGTAGCGCGTAAAAATATGTTGCTAGGAGCCAATAGAAGATTTTCATGTACAATTCCACTATCGCATATTTTTGGATTTTGTAGAAATGTTAGAAAGGTTATTTTTGGAGCTAGACACACGGTTGTTCTTGTAAGAAAGGGTAATGATAACGATCCTCTGTGGGGACCCGCTGGTGGTGATGCTGGTAAAGTAGTATTATCGAAACTTTCACTGTGGATGCCGGTAATGACTCCAACGATCGCAGAAGAACAAAAGTTGATTTCTTTCATGGACACTGGTGGTAAATCCTTGTTGTCATGGTTAGCAACAAGCACGGATAGTATACAAACTGACGTTGACGGTTAGTTTACATGGCATATAGCATCACAACAAGGTGTTTCTGCACCACGGCATATTTTTATTGCCTTTCAGAACTATGATCCTTTAGGTAATCAAGAACATACTCATATGATATTTGATAAACTAGGTGTCACAGATATTTCTTTACGGATAAACGGACAACAAGAACCAACAGAGAATATACAACTAAATTATGAACAAAATAGTATAGGACGTGTATATCATCGTTTAATGTCATTCATGGGACGTGATCAAAATGTTGATACTGGGTTGCAAATATCACAACATGATTTCAGAACCTTGTATCTGATTTATTATTTTACACTGGAACATCTTGATCTATCAAAACAATCTGTCGTTGATATACATCTTAAAGCAACATTAAATACAGGTGGTGTTGATTATAGAGCAATCGCGGTTATACTCAGCGATAAAGCCATGTTACTTGAAGGTGGTAGTGGTCGAATGAGAGTCGTTGATGCACCAGTGGAAAATCTTTAATCATGTTATTTAGAAAAATATATTTATATAAAATGTCGTATAGTCATGTTAATGTTGCTCTGACCCCCGGTCAGGTCAAAAAGCTTCAGTCAAAAAACGTCAACAAATGCGGAACTAAAATATCACTAAAACGAGATCAGATTGGTGATGGTCCAAACAAATTATCGTTGACAAAATAATCAGATTAAACATTTCAATAAAGCCCTAGAATCAAAAACCGGAGTTCAATTCCATCTTTCTCCGAGTGCCATCAAGGATATGGTTAAAATAGGTGGTATATTTCCACTTCTTGCGGCTATTCCAGCGTTAATAGCTGCTGATGCTCCAGCCGTAGCAAAATCAGCCGCATTAGGTGCTGTTGGAACAGCTGCTGGAATGGCTGTAAAGAAAGCAACGGGAAAGGGATACAAAAAAAGGGACGCGGCCTAAGATTACCGGGATCTCGTTGGGGAAGAGGTCTGAGGCTTCCACGTTAAATGCTCCAGCATCAAATTTTGATTTACTTGATGCTGCTAAAAAATTAAAAATAAAAGCCTTTAGAGGTGTTTTTATGCGAGATCAATTACCGAAACAACCAAACAGTGTTGAAACAGGTATTATTAATCTTGACTCGAATTCAGGACCCGGTATCATACGCGGTTGATCCACGTGGAATCGTTTATTTTGATTCATACGGGTTAGCTCCACCCATTGAATTTATCAAGTATGTCGCACCACTTCACGCGCAAGTTTGGTATTCAACGCTACCCACACAAACAATGACAGATCCTCCAATATGTGGCCGTGAGGCAATTAATGTACTTAACGCTATATCAAAATCATCCAAACCGCCACATAAAGTCGTGCATGATTATACAAGCAACCGGTTCGTTTTAAACAGATCTTAAAATATAATGGTTGATATTTACGGAAGAAGATCTTCACGCGTTAAGACAAAGTCCGGCGACGTTGATCTGTCAAAGTACGCGACTAAAGATGAACTCGTTGATATCATGAATCTTGCTGGAGTTGACCCAGATGAGGTTATTTTTCAGGATCGATACGGAAAACTAAAAACGAGCAACATCAGATGGAACGATATAGTTGGACGAGTACTTGGCGCGGTCACGGATAATATCCCTGTGTTTACTGACAGCGGCAAAATCAGCGATTCAAGTATATCGTTTACAGAGATGAAATTGCAAAAAATGTTGCTAATCGCGTAAAAAATACCGGTGACACAATGACGGGTGAACTAAGCATGAACGGGAATAAGATAGTAGTTTTAAGAGATCCAATATCCGACGAAGACGCAGCAACAAAAAAGTACGTTGACGTCAACTACAACACCGTAGATGGTAAGCTATCCACGTTGCGGGCCGAGTATGACGTTCACGTAAACGCGTTCACAAATCTTCACAGAAATTTTAGAAAAATTAATGAAACCACAGAGGAATCTTTTGGTGATCCGCACGCCGTTGACGTAAAACTCGTTGATATCAAAACTAACCTAGACACGATCAAACAAACACAGCAAAACATCGTAGCGGGGATTCCTGAGATCGTTAATAAAATCAATTTGATTAAAATTTCAGCCGGAATAACTCCCGGGCATATTACAAATATCGTATACACTGTATCATCGGGATTTGCAACATGGTCGCAGCAAAATAAAACTATCAAATATACCGCAACAGTCACTGGCGTGTACAGGTTGTCTGTGTTTAGTGCTGCAAAATTTGATATATTTACAACGTATCCATGGCGTCATTCAACTGATAAGTTTTCCGAGGTTGTATCTGTTATATTAAATAGCGGAACCGAAGAAATTTTTATTCTGGAAGCACCTGATAAGTAATTGACCGCAACATCTTACTGGTGGTGTTTGGAATTTGTAGCTGAAACACCTCAATTGGTTACTGCATAAAAAATATATGGACGGTGCACAATACAGGTACAATCAAGCGCGTGAATGGCAGGCATCATTAAAAGATCGAGTCGAACAATACAAGGTAAAAGTAAAGAAATATCGACGACGATTAGTTATCGTTGATGTGATTGTTTATTCAGTATCCGCTGTTGTTGCTGGAACAGGTGTTATATTATCAGCGATGACAATGATGGCACCAGTAGCCGTAACTATTTGTATTTCAGCAGCAACAACTATTGCAGGTGTTTTCAATATCATTGCAAAAAAATATGTATCTGCATGAACGAAAAATTATCCGATTACATAATAAAATTACACACAACGACGGTAGCATACTCGAAGTTATCTTCATTGTTATCAGCGAGTCTCAGTGATGGAATTATATCTGATTTCGAGTTTTCAATGATGACTAAAATATATCACGAAGGTATCGGTATTAAAGATACAGTTACTAATAATGACGGAATTACTCCAGCAGATCGTGACTAATGCAACTCCGCCAAAGATAACGATGATCTCGGTAAGTTCAACTAATCCTGAATTTAGTATTAACTTTCCTACTGCAATTCCAGTAAAGGAAATAGCACTGGCTCAATTACGGGTATATTACAGCTGGCCAAATATTAGATCAAAATCATTTAATGGTACACCAGCAAATAATTCACTTGTATTTGCTAACAAGAACAAACCAGATGGTACTCCTGACTGGATAAATGTTGGAATACCAACTGGTAGTTATGAGATCGAACAAATCAATGAGGAATTTCAACGTAGAATAAAATCAATAACGGGAAAAGAAGCAAAAATATCGAACGTTCATGAACCGACGCTATCTTCTACGGTTGAGATACATTCTCCCGATTACGTCGTTGATATTTATCATTCCACGATAAGATCCGTACTAGGTTGGCCGGATGTTTCCCCAGTGTATGAAGGACCGCCAGAACCGAAGTTAAATGATTTTCTTACGAACATGAGTAATTATGCAAGCGGATTAAATTATCTTGATGGAAAACCCGCTTATCAGTACACTAGTAGAATTATTTTTAATCATGAAATTTCTAATAACATAATTACCAAAGAAGTAATTGAATCAACAGGTAAAAAATTTAAGGATGAATATCAAGCTCGATTTAAAATTTTACAGAATTTATTTTCTAGCATTACACAATTTTACAGCGATGATGTAAAACAACAAATCATCGAGTCAATACAACATTTAAATAAAGTTATATCAGATTTTCGTGATGCTAATGCATTAATTGTTGGTAGATCGGTCATAAAAATTAAATATGATGGTAAATTAACAGGTTTGAGATTAAATGATCCTTATAACAATTTATTCACCAATCATTACAAAAACACCGCCGAGGAAGTGTTAAATTCTACATTACCAGAATTTGACACAACTGAGCTAAAAAAAATCTCTCAATGATCTTATCACGAAAAACTTTCCTAAAATACTCGATGTATGGAGAAAAATACCCCCACCTTCGCTTGTTCTCAGATATAATAATGATCTACACGGCGGCGGCAGACACGTATCTCCGGGAATCGTTAATATAACCAGCACGATCGTGGTCAATCTGGTTTGTGACGTAATTGATGGTAGCTATCAAATAGATCTCGGAAAATCAAATCAGGCTCAGCAGGGATATATTTTATACACATTTACACCACAAGTATCCCCTGGAAGTTTAATCGTGCAAGAACCAACTAATCCTGTGTATTTGCGGTGTCACAATAATGTGTTAACACGAATAAATTTTAAGTTCACAGACCACCTTAATCGCTTAATTGACATACATGGAGAAGAGCTTGTAATAAATCTGTATGTGAAATCTTAATTAATCAGGTAAATATTATATAATGTACCAGCACGTGAGGGTTTTTATACATGACAAAGAAGTACTTGAAAACGCAATCAGAACAGCGTTTTCACAACCTCCAGACACAGAGCAATTTAACGTTAATTTAGTTATTGATGAATACGGAAACGAGGATTTCTTATTAACACAAGAACAGTTAGATGAGCTCCGTCGAGAACATATTATCGAAATCATTTGTAACAGAGATCAGATTCTAAATTATACACACTCCTGTATTAAACTCGATCAACTTAAAAAATTATTTCTAAATAAATAAATAAATAAAAATATTTTTTATTGTTTATGCAGATTAATCAGATTGTATGTTTGATAGGGTTAATTAATCACTGATGGGTAAATTAATCAGCTTTGCAAAAAAAAATTTATTCTGAAATATTTTATTTTTTATACAAATCAATCTGATGGGGTAATTGGTACTCAAATTATGCCAATTAATCAGTTTGCTAATTCTGACGGGGGTGGTTGATACTCAAATTTGTGTAAATCAATCAATTTATTAATTCTGATGTGGTGATTGGTACTCAAATTTGTGTAAATCAATCAGTTTTCCAAAAAATACTACAAAAAAATATTTTATTATTATTCTGAAATATTTTATTATTATTCTGAAATATTTTGTTATTTATGCAAATCAATCCGATGAGGTAATTGGTACTCAAATTTGTGTAAATCAATCAATTTGTTAATTCTGATGGGGTGATTGGTACTCAAAATTATGCAAATCAATCAGTTTTCCAAAAATACTAAAAAATAATTTTATTATTATTCTGAAATATTTTATTATTTATGCAAATCAATATGATAGGGTGATTGGTACTTAAAATTATACAAATCAATCTGATGGGGTGGTTGCTACTTAAAATTATACAAATCAATCTGATGGGGTGATTGGTACTTAAAATTATACAAATCAATCAATTTTCAAAAAAAATACTACAAAACAAAATATTTCTGAAATATGATTTTATTCTGAAATATTTTGTTTTTATTATACAAATCAATCTGATGGGGTGATTGGTACTGAAAATTATGCAAATCAATCTGATGGGGTGGTTGGTACTTAAAATTATGCAAATCAATCTCATAGGATGATTGGTACTTAGAATTATGCAAATAAATCTGATGGGGTAATTGGTACTCAAATTTGTGTAAATCAATCAATTTATTAATTCTGTTGTGATATACATGATGGCGGAAGTGTCAGTTTCTTAATAATATTATATATTTATGAGAGTTCAACCATCATGTGGTTGGAATTATGCCAATTAATCAGATTTTATATTTCAGAAATAAAATATTTCAGAATATTACTACTCAGGGTTGCTTTGGTAACTTGTAACTTCGTTACCTCTTGACATCATTTTTCTTAAGTATCTTATGCAGATGCTGATTGTTTTTTGGGTTTTTTTTTGTTTTGTACTCATTGGATAATCCCGATCTGACCTTTTCTACTACAACAGAAAGAGGAACAAATTCATTTACTTGATCATCGTTCACCATAGCTAGTGACTGGAACATAGCTGCCTGAATCCGCTTTATGAAATTATATTGAGATGATAGAACATATTTATTTTCATTTTTAAGTTCTTCTAACGCTTCAAAATCAGATATTATTTTTTCAGGATTTAGTTTATCGGATATATTAATTCCGTTTTCTTCTAGTTTTTTTAATAGCAGAAATAATGTCTTTGATATTTTCATGATTCATTATATAATATATAAATCTTTAAAATAAAAAAATATATCCCTATGGAACCCCTATCGAGTGTTTTAGCGAGTTCGGAGGGATGTTTCAAGGACGGCACAACATATATTATGAATGATGAGCCCCTAATCGAGTGTTTTAGCGAGCTCAGATTATATATGCAATGAATGACGAGCCCCTAATCGAGTGTTTTAGCGAGCTCAGGTTATAATGAAGGACGGTACAAACATATAACTTAATTAAGGACAGTACAAACATCCAATGAATGAGGATATACAATGAATGAGCATATACAATGAATGAGTATATACAATGAATGAATATATACAATGAATGGATATATACAATGAATGAGTATATACAATGAATGAGTATATACAATGAATGAAGGACAACACAAACATAGACGCTCAGCAAAACAGCCCCCCCCCCCAATAATCAGCCCGTGGGTGATACAAAACATGTATCAACCACCAGTGATATGTGGTTGGAGGGTTCTGCTGAGCGGGGGGGGGGGGTTGGCGGAGCCCCCCAATTATTATAAAATCCCAATTATGCGCACCACCGACAGTTGTCAGCCATTGGGATTCGATCCTGGACCGCTAGCGTCACAGTCCAATACGTTACCAACTGAGCTATCGAACCTTCTTACAAACATATGTTTTAGAAATTAATATATAGCTAATAATCATTGAAAAGGAACTGATTTCAAGTATTTTTACTCAAAATATAATTCTGAACTCAAGAAATACGTTTATACAATATATTTTCACCAAACAAGTTAGAATTATAAAGCTAATATTTTTCTGGATAATAAAAATAATTAGGGAATTCCCTATTTACTATGCCGCTTATGATCCAGAACAATAGCGAAACTCGCAAATTACGAGATTTGCAATCTATGATAGAACAATCCGGTCTAGATCTTACATATACTAACTTAACTGCTAGATTTTTCCATCCTCCCTATAACAGTTCAATGGAGAAAGTATATTACGAGATTTCCCACTCGTAAATCTATATCCGTGAAAAACACAGTCAAGGGAGTATTTAGTTGTAAATATTACTCGATAAAAAAAAGAAAAATAAATAACCACACAAACGTACACAAATATATATTATATATATTTCTGCACTGAACAAGGAAAATGCAACTGATTTTTAATTCCAAACATTATTATACACGTATTTCTGTAATCGAGTAAATATATGCAGGATCCCTGTACTGTACTGTGGATCTAAAATTAACCCGCCACGATCGATACAGACTAGACGCTGGTTTCTGCAAAATATACATGTCATACTGCGCTCGGTTTTCTGTATTTTAGTTGAAATATACATGCATTTTATGTGCTATGTACGCCGTTCTAAAAGTTTCACGAATAGAGCAGAAAATACACGAACCGTATATTTTGTAAGTTAGAGACCATAAATATCTTTCTGCGGGTACAGTTACTATGTAGATGATTATGACCATATACCGAGAAAAAAATTACCACCCTTCGCTTAAGTCGAAAAATAATTAGCATAATAATGAAAATTTCTGACAAAAAAGATAAATAATTAAATAAATAGTTAAAAAATATAATACTTGCTAGTGATATTCGAAGGTGATTTTCTGTTTATATTTTTTGAGAAAGCAGATCTGGTTATATTTTCTGCGATGTATTTTATCACACGCGAGCTAATATCAAAGTATTTCGCAGACGCGTTCATTGATTTAAATATAATTTCTTCTCTGGTCTCTGTATTTGTAGACTTAACTGATCTTGCAATTTTTGAGTATTTACCGGTATTACCACGTATACTATTCTCACTCCGTGAGATAGCTTGTAAATTGGATAGGGAGTTATTTTGAGGATTTGAATCAATATGATCAATAACAAGATCATCTTCGATCATCCCATTATTACACTCGTAAATGAAACGATGACAGAGATAACTTTTCTTCCCAACAGTAAATCTAAGATAACCAGTATTAATGACATTACCAACCGGTCTTTTTAACCCACAGTGTCTAATGACACCATCACGATTTGCCTCGTAGTTTGTTATGATAGGATGTCTTACAAACTCCATTATATAATAATATTATTTGTTTAAATCATTGTTTGTCTGAAATCTTGAGATATAATCCTCCACGGATTTTATAGCGTTTTCACTGTTTTTTTGTTTTTTTTTTGTCATAATATCTCTTTAGTTCTCTGAACCGTTTTGCACCGAAATTTGCACATAATCCTATTTTTCCTTGCACTCCAACACCAAATCGCTGACACGGTATTGGTTCTAGACTCCCACGCCGTGTACTTTGTAAGTGCATCCAAAAAAATTCACCTCTGCAGGATTTGTTGCAGCTAGTTACTGAGCCGACAATGAGCCAACTGCACTGATTCATCATGTATATATAATATTCCTTATTTAAATATTTGTTTTAATTATATGAACGAATTCAAGAGATTATCCCAAACTAGGCCTTCTAAATATAAATTTAATCTCGACAGATTATCTCCTGACTTACCAGTACGAGATCTGGTTGATCCGAAAAACAAAAGTTTGATCTCGAAAATTCATGACACCAAGAAAGAATTTTACACTGATGGTGCATCTCATGTATGGTCAACGTTAAGATTATTCGCAACGCTGACTCTGTCAAGGACAAAGTTGTTGATGCTACAATGAATGACAAACGAGCGGCAACTATCATTAACTACATCGCTGAGTACGAGGGTGATCAAAAATATTTCTTCAGAGTAAAATTTATTGTGTTAACAGAAACAGATAGTTGGATTATCCGTGACAAATTTGATCCTGTCCTTGGTAATAATAAAATTGCCATATTAAGTAAAAAATCCAGACCGGGTCTATTGACTGGTATTGATAAACCGTATTATGAGCGAGCGTACCCTGTAACAGCAGTTATTTATGGAATCTATGAGATAAATAAAATACCCAACGTTGATAAACTGGCACCCATGAAATTTTCAAGGTTAAATTGTGTAGCCGAACGAGTAATATAACATTTTACAAACGCGATGCGTGGAAACGGATTAACTGATTTAAGACGTGAAAAAATAAGCTCGTGGGCTGATTCAGTTAAGGATACCGGTGCAACAATAAAAAATGTTGCTGAATTAGGAAAAATATTAAAATTTCCAATAACAATATCAACGATAACCGAAGAAATATTATACGAATCAAAATATAAATCGAAAAGAGCTCCAATAAATATTATTGATCATAATGCACACGCATGGACCAGCGCAGTAATAATATTTCCACGTGATAGAACTGTTAGATTTTACCCCCCAGATAATTCTGGGGGAGGCATGTTTGATTTTATTAACGAAATAAGTAAAAACGATCCTGTATCGGTATGGTTATTTAAAAGTGATGAGGAAGGTGGATTTGATCAGTTTGTTAGACCAAACGGTGAAATATATCGAACAGAATCTCTCCACGAGGAGATGAAAAATCTCGCAGAGAAGTTTTTCAAGTACAAGCATGCGGAAAATACTGACAAATTACTAACTAATTTTTTTTACCGTTCCATCTGTTGCGGCTCATTTTGCTAGAGAAAAAATTCATGGAAACCAACACGATTTGATATACTCGAGGACGTACGCGCAAGTTGCGTCGAATACGGACACGGTGGATTTTGGAATACCAAGTATAATTACAATCATGTTATTTCGGTTGATATGGTTGCATGTTATCCGGGAAGTTTTCTAGGATACCGAGATTGTTCTGAGTATTTTAAAAGATTTGGTCACCCTACAAACGAGATGACGTGAGTGGCAATTAATAGACCATTACCTGATTTTGATCTGACTGGATTCGCTTGTGTTGAATCATTCGAGTTTAACAAAAATCTTCACAAGATTTGTTATGTTTGGTTTGGTAGACATTTTTGTGAAAAAAGTTGGGCACCCATAGTTTTATTACGATATATGCTAGATTGTGCGGTACTGACATCGTTGGTTGTCAGTGAGGAAATTATATCTTATCACGCGCAGACCGAAGTTTGGTTGCCCATGCCAGATTCTATCAGTCTCGATGAAGTTATTAAGGAATTTAAGGAAAAATGTCCTGGTGTTTCCGAAGATGATATTATCAAAGAAGCTCCTAAAATTCTCAAGATTAAACTTAAAAATAACGAAACAACCGCAAAAGATCTCGGTAGAAGAATTATGGGTAAATTTACTCAGGGTGTTGCATATGATCATAAAAGACATTACGCACGATTAATTCTAGATGATGCCGAATACAATTTTATAATCGCTGATACAACAGCGAGAGATATATTTGTAAATCTAGAAAGTGTTTATTTATCCGACGGAACAAAATTGGGTACGATCGTTAGTTACATAAATGATATCTCCCCACAGTATACTCATCTAAGATCTTCTATGTTGGCTTATGTTTCTATAAATTTATTATCGATGATTAATAGATTTCCTGAGACCGCAGTCAGAGTCGCAACAGATTCGTTTTATATTTCGAGTAAATATTTAGAGTCTGTTATGGAATTTATAAGTAATGATGAACGATGGAGTTCGTGGAGAATAAAAAAGGAAATGTTACACAATTATACAGAATCAGCAGATGTTCCGATGAGAGATTTTTATCGTAAGTGTAATAAAATATCAGAAATGTCGAAAGCGCCGTCGGTGAGTGATCCAATAACTAGATATAAGACAGTGTATCTCAATGGACCTCGTGGATGCGGCAAAACGACTCGAGCAATCAATGTTTTTAGAAATTCAGATATGATCGTACTGACACCCACACATAGACTTGCACGAGAGATGAAACAACGGCAAGTACAATCGTGCACGTATCATAGTTTCTTTCGGTGGCGCGGGGATACATGGACTCCTGAACGAATGGGAGGAAAATATATACCTAAAATAATTATTTGGGACGAGATATGTGCGGTGTCATGGGATACATTAAAAATGTTTCTTGATTGGTTGTTGACGAAAAATACCGCTATAATAATGTGTGGCGATCATGGTCAGCCGCCGCCTTTTGTTGGACCATCTCCACATGATTGGTTAAAAAATTTCGTTGATTATTACGAAGAAATAGATGATGATCATAGAGCTCTTGATGCAAATTTAAAGGAGTTAAAAAAATTAATCAGATTACAATCAAACAAAATTCAATGTGAAATAATACGCGGAGTGATCTCAGAGACCTCAATGAACGATTTTTTGAATTTATGGAGACCCGACGATTTGATAGTAGCCAGCAGAAAAATAATCAGAGACGCTTTACAGCAACAGTTATTTCAGCTGCATAAAGAAAAATACTCAGAATTACCCGTACCGTTATGTTATAGACCATCAGATACACGAAAACAGAATATTAATGTTGTTATTCCAGGGCAGACTGAGAAACAAAATCTCGTATTAAATGATATTGTCGCTGTTGATATCAGTGTGGTCGAAGATGCATTACGCGCTGACAAATCTCCATGGGTGTTGGGATACGCTATGACGATCCACTCGTCTCAGGGATTAACTATTTCTGATACACGAGTCTGGATTGTATACGATCGTATCGAGTGGTCAAATTTAGTTTATTTAGCGGTATCAAGGGTTAGAAAAATATCTCAGTTACGTAGAATTATAATTCCTGAAATCGTTAATAAAACCAGCATCATCATCGATGATGATATAATAAGAAAAAAATTAACCAGATACAAACAATCTGATAAAAAAAATAAACGCGACTTTGATCTTGATGTTGAATTTATTATTGAGTTAAAACAGCAGCAGAATAATCATTGCGATAGTTATAATTGTATAATACTGTGGAGGTACTCGAATAATGTTTCAAGACAATTTACCGTAGACAGAAAAGATAATAGTCGCGGTCATACAAGAGAAAATGTGATGTTGACCTGTCTCGAGTGTAATCGACGTAGAGGCGCCAGGGCCGTGGGTGCTAGTTAAGTGATCGCGGTGGTAGTTGTGTATCCTCGGGAATTATTTGTAGTTGTTCACGTACAAATCCACGTTGAGGAGCAGCCGAATCTAATCTGTAGATTGCGGGTCTACCTGGGGATCTTGTGAAGGTGGATATTTTGTGTGTGGTAACACTCCAAATAGGATCAGTCGCTCTTTTTTTACCACCTTCGAGTTCACCGGGCTCGTATAAATACCTGACAGTGATATTACCTAGCACTGGCTGTGTTAAATCACGTCGTTGTATTGGTATATTTTTTTGTAATTGCATTAATGGGTTTCATGTTGGTTGTTCGTGTAATCTCATTATTTAACGCAGCTATCACACTTGGCAATCTTGCAAACCATTTGCGAGATCTTTAATATTGAATAAATTCCTTCGCGTATTGATATCCAAATAACCGCTCAGCAAGTGTTCGATTAAATCGTTCAACAATTGTCTGATCACGGTAAATTGCAGTGTGTCCTCGTCGTATTTTGGTATTATGTTGTTTCATTAACGATGATACTGGACCAAGAAATTCCTTACCAGGATCAACCTGTAGTAGCTGTGGCCACCGTAATGGTCCTTTTTGATAAATTCGTTCAAACGCATCAGATACTTCAGTTGCTGTTTTCGTAGATAGCGGCTCTGCCTCTTTATACCTACTTGCAACGTCAATGACAGTTAACGCGTATTTGTATGTTTTTCTACGTACAGTATCATGTGGTAAAAATAAAATATCTGCTTGATGAACTTCATTAGGAATATTAACATCAAAATACGCGTACTGAATTCGTTTCGGTGGTGGTAGGTAAATTTGCCATATTGCTTGTTTGGATAACCACGCTTCAGCAGTAGAATGTTTAACCGCTGCTGCATCAGCAAGTTTACTAATTGCTGCTCTGCCTCTCCAGTATCCTCTTGGACTATAATAAATTGATTCCATTATATATTACCAGCTCCAAGTGCTAATTTACTTTTCATCGCGGATTTTACTAACCAATTAACTAATTTTTCTTTGATATCTTTATTTTTTTATGGAATTTAACGCATGAATTAATTTCACATCTGCAATATGCCTATCTTGTAGATTTTTACTTTTATAAGCTACATCATGAGCATGAAAAGCTCGATCAATAGTGTTTATTAGTTCCTCGCCTGGTTTTGGTTGGTCCTGATTATCAAGTCTGATATCAAGTCTGGTACCAGGACCGCAATAATTATATACTGGTAGATGTTTTTCTCCTGGGTATTTAGCCCATGGAGCACCTGGAAAGTTTGACATCAATTTAGCAATATCACCACCGCGCTTATTAGGTAAAAACGAAAAGTTCTTTCTACCGCATACAGAACATTTTCCACCATACGCTATTTTTTTATTTTTTGTTGTAACCGTAGCTAAATCAATAGTTGGAGTTTTAGATCTGCAACGTAAACAATATAGATTCATGTTATAAAATATATGGATATAATTGATTTCTCAGCAACTCGGCGACGAGAGCCAGTTAAACACCACCCTGCGTTACCAAATTCCATCAGAATGATTATTATAGGACACAATTATTACCTAATTTAATAATGAGATGGTTGAAATGGGATAAATTATATTTGGTAGCACCATCCGTTGATGATCAGAGGTGTTATGAAGTATTAAAAGACTTTAACGAAAATGCAAGATTAATAAATGACGGTGAAAATATTATTGATTTTATAACAGATATTGATGAAGCACCGTCCGTAGATGTTTTAGACGGATTTATTAATAATTTAGTTGTATACGACGATGTGATGCTAGACAAAGAATCAAATCCAGGGAGGATATTTTCTCGTGGCAGACATAAAAATACAGATGTGATCTATGTTACTCAGCGGTATACACAAATTCCGAAAGTGATCAGAGATAATTGTAATATTTTAGTTGTGTTTAATGGAGTTGATACACACACGATGAGAAATATTCATCAAACTTGGTGCAGCGGTGACATGGATATAATTAAATTTAAAAACTTCTTTTCACGAGCGCAAGCTACTCCGCATGGATTTATAACAATAAATTTGCACGATCCTAGAATAAGATATCGTATTGGACTTGATAAAATATTTGGATAAATTAATATAGCAGCAGAGAGGGCGCGATCTCAATAAAGTGTTCACGTGGTAAAATAAACCATTCTACAAACAAAAGAAAGACAACGACGGTAAAGTAACACCAGTTTGAGAAATCTTTTTGAAGACTCATTTTTGCTTCAATTTGTGTCGACGCTTTTGGTTAAATTCATGTCGACGCTTTTTTTTCTTTGTTCGTAGGAAGGGTTATTTTTAGGTTTTCGACGCTTTTTCGATCTTGGTCTGTTCGCCGTCTCTGCTGCTGGGTGAGATTTTCCGTGTTTGTGTCATATTTCTAGGACAAGGTTAATTTAAACCTAATAAGTAAAGGATAATGATATCTGAATTCGCACTGGCTATTATTAATAAGCAGCTGATACCAATTTGGGAGGTGGCTTTATATTACCGGAAAATTTACTCAAATATTCCATAATTTTGGAACCCTTGACCAATTTGTTCAGTAAGAAAACCAGTTTTCATTGACGAGAAATATGTCAGGAGGTTTTAAATAAGTTAAAGGTCGTCCTTAAGAGTGAAATATTTATATCGGCTCCAAATTTCAGTCAGTCATTTAAAATATATTTGATGCAAGTGATAGTATGGTTGAAGTAGCATTTATTCAAGAAGACAAAAATGATGCAGACGATCCGGTGTGCTATTGTTCTAAAACAATTAAATAAACCCCAGAAAAATTATTTTGCAATCGAGAAGGAACGTTTGACTTTGATATTTTGCTTTGCAACACTTTGAAGTGTATATTAGTTCAGTTCTGTCTCCGCTTATTGTATTCAGGTATCACAATCCCCATTGACACCAGGCTCATCAATGGAAAGGATGATCTAATTGCAGATGCACTTGCTCTTGTATTGAAGTATTTTGTTGCTTCATGGATATTTTGTGTCATTCATAAGACTTCATTTTATGTAGTTTTAATTATATTTATAATTGACCAATATATAAAATTCATTATACAAATCTTTCGTTTCTTTTATGGCGGTGGGGTTTTATATATACTTAATTTATATTATTTATTAGCGTTTCTGTATTGATTATATGTTATGTATATCTGTATTTTGTACTTGACTTCTGTCCAAAATCAAGTTAACGATGTAATTGACCAGTGACAATTATTTTGAAAACAACATAATACATAGCTAATATTTCTCCATGAGTATAGAATTAATATACTTATCATTATCAATGGAATTGAATAGGTTTAATTCTATCTAAATGTAGGATATTAGTTTATTCGAGGAGACTGACCTATATCCTGGCTTTATTATTGTGTTGTAGCTTTTTTTTACAACGTTTACTTCAGGAATGACTCATTCTTGCCCCAGTATCTTAAGGAGAATCAGTCTTATGGTTGTTTTCAGTTTTTCACTTTATTAAAATTATTGCTCAATGGAATTACAAAGTGCGCAGTAATATTCTGGACTAAAACTTTAATTTGGAATTATAATGAATTTAGACAACGACAAATTGGCTTATATTATTATGACACATTAAAAGACTGTTAGCAGGATCGCCGTATAGGACTTTCGGGACTACATACACATCAACACATGCAATGTTGAAATTGTTTGGGAATACCACAGGAATTCATTTGGAACGTCATATATCTGAACTCGTGATAGAACTAATAAGACTTTTTTGGATTTATTTCATAATACTGTTAATTCTTTTTAAATTTTGACTTTGTATTCTTATGAAATAAATTGTTGAATATTTAAAAAAAACGTATTGGTTTTCGCTCTTTTCTGTTACTTGGTTTAAGACCATAGAGTCGTGATATCAGTTAAGTCTATTCGGTGGCCTTATGTAGTTAAGACTGTCCAGTAAGTATAATAAGTTATGACTCTCAGATAGTCAAATTAGTTTAGACTGTACAGTGGTTATATGTTGTTTAGACTATCCGATGGCCATATTTAGTTCAGACTCTCAAGTGGCTATATGTTGTTGAGACTATCCGATGGCTATATTTAGTTTAGACTGTCCAGTGGCTATATGTTGTTGAGACTATCCGATGGCCATATTTAGTTACGTCTGCCCAGTGGCTATATGTTTTTGAGAATATCCGATGGCCATATTTAGTTTAGACTGTCCAGTGGCTATATGTTGTTGAGACTATCCGATGGCCATATTTAGTTACGTCTGCCCAGTGGCTATATGTTGTTGAGACTATCCGATAGCCATATTTAGTTTAGACTGTCCAGTGGCTATATTATGTTGAGACTATCCGATGGCCATATTTAGTTACGTCTGCCCAGTGGCTATATGTTGTTGAGATTATCCGATAGCCATATTTAGTTTAGACTGTCCAGTGGCTATATTATGTTGAGACTATCCGATGGCCATATTTAGTTACGTCTGCCCAGTGGCTATATGTTGTTGAGACTATCCGATAGCCATATTTAGTTTAGACTGTCCAGTGGCTATATTATGTTGAGACTATCCGATGGCCTTATTTAGTTACATCTGCATGTTGAATGGAAACGAAGGTATGACAAGAAGAATTGTTCCAAGACAAACAGGATGATCATTATTTATTCATGGACATCGATCCCTTCTTTTTTATATATTTTTACAACCATATTAACCAAAGAAAATACAGTCTATTTAATAATATAATATTTTCATCTAATACAGCTGGTTAGGTCATGTCTGCTTGCCATTGGCCATCAGTCAAAAGACCGATATGTCAAGACTACATATGCAGTGTAATCTGCTTGATTGCAGCCAATCCACAATACGTTCATTACAGCAACATCTCCCTTCGCTAGACTGCCATGCGGAAAAAAGCGGCACTTGGCAGCTATGATTAGCCGATGAGTAATGAAAAATAGAGGTACACAAAACCAATAATGTTAATCATTTCTCCGGTGATGTCGAAGGAAAAAATAACTATTGATATAGTTATCACCCGTTGCAAGCAATATAGATGACTGAATATGTTTATCCATCTACTCAACGGTTGAAAGCTTTGATTCCCTATATGTTATTGGGGTATTAGTACCTGTCAAACCTAAGCAAAGAACCATTCAATACACTTTGCGTTTGTGATCCCAAGATGTTCTTAAATTATTATCAAGATTTCGTTTTCTTGCGGTTCACATGTCATCTGATATCTGTGATTGGTTCTTTCAAAGAAAGTTCTATGTTTACATTCCTTATATGTAGATCAGAAGAAGACAATCTGACTTGCATTGTTTCTACAATCGCTGTAATAAACAATATAAAGCAATATACTGACTATGATAAATAGGACTTAATAGTAGTATAATAGTATTGTTCTTTCACTATTCCACCAGTATGCCTATACCGGATACAAATTAAGATACCAACGATTGGGACTGGTATTTCTTTACTGGATGCAAATTATTTTGGGACTAGTATATCTATACTGGATCCAAATTCAAATATCAATGTTTGGGACTAGTATGTATATATTGGATGCAAATTCAAATATCAATGTTTGGGACTAGTGTGTCTATTCTGGATGTCAATTCCAATATCAACGATTGAGACTATTATGTCTATACTGGATGCCAATTCAAATATCAATGATTGGGACTAGTGTGTCTATACTGGATGCAAATTATTATATCAACGATTGGGACTAGTATATCTATACTAGATGCAAATTATTATATCGACGATTGGGACTAGTATATCTATACTGGATGCCAGTTCAAATATCAATGTTTGGGACTTGCATGTCTATACTGCATGTCAATTCCAATATCAACGATTGAGATTATGTCTATACTGGATGCCTATTCAAATATCAGTGATTGGGACTAGTATATATATATATATATATATATATATATATATATATATATATATATATATATATATATATATATATATATACTGGATGCAAATTCAAATACCAATGATTGTTACTAGTATGCAATATATGACTTATATAAATCCCATGTCATTATTGGTTATTATTTTGTTACCTCATGGAGAGGCAACTGGCATAACTAATATATGAGTCAGAAAGAGGAATAGTACTTGCATAAAAGCTGTAATGTTGTTATGTTAGTATAATATGTAGCCCTTCAGTTATATACCGTTATACGATGTACTTATTACTTAATTTATATAATGTTCGGTTACATTATTCTTGAAACTCTCTACCATTTGATGACAGAGTTATTACAACAACACCTGGCATCCGAGCGCTGTGGATAAAATCAGTTATACACTTCTATAAATGTGCCAGAGAGCTGTGGATAAAATCAGTCATATACTTCTATAAATGTGCCAGAGAGCTGTGAATAAAATCAGTCACACATTAGCATCAATGTGCCAGGGAGCTGTTAATAAATCAACCACTACTTCGTATCAATGTATCATAACAATGTGGGTAAAATGAAATCTCCAGTTTGTATCAACACAACATAAGACCAATATAGTATCCAAAGAAGAATGTGAAAGATACGATGACTAGTGTCGATAAACGCATTGTGAAAAAAGTATATCGCAGAGATACGAGGAGCAGTGTCGATAAACCTGCTATGAAAGAAGTATAGTGTATAGGTAGGATGAGCAGTGTTGATAAACGCACTGTGAAAGAAGTATATTGCATAGATACGATCAGCAGTGTCCATAAACGTATGTATGTATGTATGTATGTATGTATGCATGCATGCATGTATGCGTGCTGGTGTGTATTTGTGCAGTGATAACGTATATAGATGTATTTTACAAAAATGTGTTGATAGAGTGGCAGCCAAGTCAGATTATTTCTTTAATTTTTGCTGATGTGAACAACGATGAAGTTTAACGTGTAAGGAAAGAAATATACAGAAATAAAGGAATGATATTCTGCAAACAGTCAATGCACATAATTGTTGTAATTTTGTTAGTTTCTTTAATTATTATTCTGCATAATAGGTACAAAGCATCATGCACTTCAAATATTTTAGGTCGGAACTTGAAAGTAATGCTGACATTACATTACTCCAGGCTCGAGCAAAGAAACGATACTGACATGAGATTATTACAATATTTTTTTATCCAAGACAACACATAAATCACTGTCCAGAACTGAGGATTAGCGAGACTCGAGACTGTCCCTGATAATTACGAAGCCTTTTAGCGGAACAAATAGAAGCCATACCGGAAAAATAGATTTAACAGTGACAGAAAAGGTGCGTGCGAAGAGAAATCTGACCAATGTATTCTAGAATCTCGATACAATGTTTCCAAAATGTCATCCAATTTTCACCTTGTTTTTTTTTTTTTTTTTTTCATTTTAATTCAAAGTCAATTCATATCGGTAGACAAAAAATAAAGAGGATAATTAGTAATTCCTCTTTATTTAAGTAAAGACGTCTTTTGTACAAAACATATGCGCAAATAACGGCAACATCGCAACTATGGGCAAATAAAGGATGGGCAAATAATGGAAATATCAACACTGTGGGCAAATGGAACAATATTACCATTATGGGCAAATAAAAGAATCATGTCGATATTGGGCAATTAAAAGAAAATGCACCAAATTGGGCAAATAAAGCCAATATCATCATAATGGGCAGAAGAAGTATCGCGAAATAATAGAAAATCACCACAATGAGAAAATACAGAAAAAAATAGCACCACTATCTGGAACAAAAAGAAAAATTACCACAAGGGGCAAATAAAGCAAATATCAGTACTACGTCCAAATAAAAGAAATGTCACTACTACGTACAAATAAAAGAAATATCACCACTACGTGCAAATAAAAGAAATATGACCATTGTGTGCAAAAAAGGAAAGACACCACAATGGACACAAAAGGAAATATCAGCACTATCGAGAAATATAACAAATCTCCCCAATGAACAAATAAATTAACTATCACCACCAGTGGCAAATAAAACAAATATTACACGACTGGCGAATAAAGCCAATTCACCACTATTGGCTAATAAAGCAAATATTACACGATGGGCAGATAAAGGAATTTCGAAAGAAGTCATAGAGTCCCAAATATTATCACTATCTTGCATTTGCATTTGTGGCTTTCAATATCGTAAACATTTTACTGCTTCCACTTTCATTTACTATTTTATGGCAAAGTAAACTACAAGCAATTTCGTCGAACGCCTTTTCAAGATCAACAAAAAGAGCATGCTATTTAGCACTTTTTCCCAGTCATTGTTTTTAGATATCGAGTATATGTATCATCCACAGTAGTGCATCTATATTTAAAACAAGTTCAGTAAAAGGCTAATCTCATAATCTTCGGGCATATTCATCCTTCTTCAATTTACTATTATTTTAAAAAGTGTTATCGAGATTGTTTCTTTTAATAATAATAATAATAATAATAATAATAATAATAATAATAATGATAATAATAAGAGGAAGAAGAAGAAGAACAACAACAACAACAGCAACAACAAGAACAACAACAACAAGACAAAGACGAAGAAGGAGAAGAAGAGGAGGAGGAGGAATATAGAAGAAGAAGAATAAAAGACGAAGAAGAAGACCACAAAATAACACATGAATCTCCCCAACATTTTTAGGTAGAAACTTCACATAGCCATCCTCCTCCTAGAACGTATCAGGTACATTACCATGTTTTGGAACATATCAGCATGTTAATATCATGACTTTTCAGTTCATGAAAACATGAACCTAGACCCTAACTTCATTTCCGTGCATCTGAGTCATTTAAGCAATCACTATAACGTATCCAGATAAAACCCAAGTCACCCGACGAGTCCGTGTAGTTGGGCGGTTCTTCAGAATCTATGAGCAAAATCATATTTGAATGATATGAAGATCTCGCAGACAAACGTATTTTGGTTTCCGCCACTGATATGAACAGCTTTTTGTGTAATCCTGCATAGTCCTAAATTTATGGCAACAAGCAGGGACGAAGAAACAAATTCCTAATTGAGGATTAAGGAGTACACTCCATTCAACTGAATATGATATGTTTCAAGCGTTCCTCCGCGTGTCCAATAGACATGAAATTCTTTGCTGAAATCACTTTGGAATATATATATATATATATATATATATATATATATATATATATATATATATATATATATATATATATATATATATATATATATATATATATATATAATACTTATCCCTAAATATGGAATTACGAACGTATCAAATTCTAATATTTCTTGTCAATGGCAGCCGTGTCAGGAAAGTTCCAACGCTCTATGAGTTAAATGAAGCTGATTTCAACTATGCGTTGTGTGTCGGTATACAACTTGAAAACACACGCAAATCTACATATATGAGCACACACAAACTCATACACACACATGTGTGTGAGCAAGACCATGTATATGTGTATATTGTATCCATGAATATAAGACATCAATAAAATATGTGATTTGGATTTTTAACAAATTCAGTCATATTTCTACGATATCTGCAGTTTGGCAGTTTATAGTGATGTCTAGCACTGGAGCATCATGCCACAGACATGTAGCACGGTGTCCCACCAAGTCACAGTATCCTGACACCAGGCCAACCAGTCCTAACACTAATCTCTTAATGTTGAGCGCCAAGCGAGACAGCTGTTAGTACCACTTTTGTAAGTCTTTGGTATTAGTCGGCCTGGGTTCTAACCCACGACATCCCGCATCCGAGGCGGAAGCTCTAACCACTAGGCCACCGGAGCGGTCCATCAATAAAAAAATAATGTAGGACTATAATACTGATTACCTGTTTAGTGAAATCATCACTAGCACTTTCTCTCTCTCTCTCTCTCTCTCTCTCTCTCTCTCAATATATATATATATATATATATATATATATATATATATATATATATATATATATATATATATATATATTGAATTTGTATTGTTTGATTGTTTATTTAATTCATTTAATTCATTATATGCTATGAACAATTGATTTTGTACTTGACCTTGTCCAAATCTTTTTGATTGCATTCCTGACCATTGACTTTTATTTTGTCAACAAATAATGCATAGCTAATATTTGCTGTATAAGTGTGGGTTAAAAATATTAGGGATATTAAAGAATAGAAGTAAAGATTTATTTGGGTCTGGATCATAGTTACTGGAATCCGGCGATATAACAAAACTTAGCAAATGCGATGTTTACAACAGTCTATATTATAATTTTAGTAACAAAATCTTCTATTATTTTAGTTTCCATTAAATAATAGGTTTTTCTATAAAATACTAATGGACCTAGGCCAAGTAGAGGGGTTTATAATCTTTATCTAGAAATTACTCATTCGTGCTGTAAAATCTTGAAGCAAATCATTTATTGTGTTCAGTATTTGATTTTGGTTGAAATTAAGTATTCAAATATTATTATCCGGAATTACAAAGTGCTCAATAATATTCTTGGACAGAAACATTCACTTGGAATTATAGTGCATTCAAACAATGACATCTTGGATTATTTTATTGTGATTATATGGAAGACTGTTGTCACATCAACGCGTCACAGGCCACTACAGTGGCATCAACATCTTCAGCGCTGGATCTTATTTCGAACACGATATCTTGTCCAATCAGCAAGCATTCAAAAACTAAAATGGATGCTAGTTTCATGTTCCACACAGCAATGATTACAAACGTTTTACTCTAAATTAAATAATGATCAACAGAGACTCTCGGTAAAGCTAAGCAAAAGTCAAAGAAAGAATACTTAAGAAAAAAAGTTATAACCACGGTCCTGAAAAAACTTCAAATGACGAAACTTTTCGCAGTAAAATGAAGACTCGCAAACAATCCACAGCAAAAGCTCCTTCAACTGTTACTAACACGAGAGTAAATATGCAGAAATGAAACTTGTATCTAATTGCTTGAGTTTATGTCCCAGACCAAAGACATGCGACAGAGGTAAGCTTCAAAAGAACACTAAGAGCTTAGCCGTCGTCTGAAGCTCAAGACCCATTTAGCCATGCAGCCAAAATATGAATCAGAGAAAAGGAAATTAGTTGGACCCCAGATAAAAGCTCAGTTGCAAATCTAGCAGCCTTTATCAACCTCACTGAATATACACATCCAATACATACATCGTCATTAGCAGATATACTAACTTGAAAAATGACGAGAAAGATGCCCTACATTCATTGAAAAACAGAGAAACATCATAATCAAACCTGCGGATATGGTTACGTTGTGATTGTTATTAATAGGGAAGACTACATCAATGAAGCAAATAGACAACTAAGTGACGCCAAGTTCAAGTAAATACTTGACTTCCAAGACTTACTATGCAAACACCATTACAAATATTCACAAAGCGTACGAAACTGGACATATACACCAGCAAACAAAAGACTACTTAAATCCAGAAAACCTGAGAGCAGGAAAATGGTATCTTCACTTCAATCAACAAGAAGGAAATACCGGCAGACATATAATATCCGGTAACGGGCATTCAACATTAAGGATATTAGAATATTTGGATCATTTCATGAGACCACATGTCCCCAAAGTACCATCATATCTTCAAGAAAGAAAAGATAACCTCACAAAAAGCAAAGCAAGCGAATCATTACTGCCAGATACAATGCTTGCTTTGTTAGACGTCACAACTCTGTATACGTATAAACCGCACGACGAAGGGATACATGTAACTAAGCATGCGAAACAATAACTGTAGACCATCCGTCCACTCACTATCCAACTAAACGACTGGAGCTTCTCCTAAAACTCAATAATTTTGTTTTCTGATGAAGAAACCAGCCCCCAAATCAATGATACAAAAATGCACCCGCTCCCGGCCAATATGTTTATGAGAAGACTGGAGGGTCAACTTTTAGCATCGGTAGAACTTGCACCATACCAGTGGGTACGCTACATCGATGTTATAGAAATAAAGTGGCAAGATGGACGAAAAATCTTGATATTTCAAAGCAAAAGAAAGCACCTTCCATCCTTCAATAAGATTCAGGAGAAACGTCTCCAACTCAAACATTGTTTTCTTTGACAAAGCTACCAGAGTGGTAGAAAACAAACTCCATATTGACATCTTAAAACTAACTGATAAACACGAGTATCTTCTCTCATCCAGTTGCCATCGGAATCATTGCATTCGGAACATCATATACCGCCCGGCAGTTAGGATAAGCAGAATCTGCTCCGAAGACGAAACATTCCCAAAAAGACCTGAAAAAGAGTTAGCTGAACATTTGATAAACCGAGGCTATGACAAAGACCTGATAGAAGAAACAACACAAAGGGATAAAAGAAAAAGAAATGGCCTACTAAAATACAGAGCGAAAGAAAACGTCGATACTATACCATTTATTCTGTCCTACCATCCAGTCTACAAAAAGTAAATATAATCATCCCGAAGCACTGGCCTATCGTTTAATCTTGCGACACACTACAATGTATCATCCAGATCAGACCAGGATCAGCTTACTCCCGACCAAAAATGTCACAATAAATCCCTTGCCAGAGAAATTTTAACGCCAATGACAAGCCTAGACCCCACCCAGCAACGCTGGTCCATGTAGTGATAAAATGTGCATTACTTTTCAAGATACAATAGAGACCAGCCCATTCGCTAACACAGAGAGAAACGGAACTTGCATGATCCAAACAAAACATGAAAAACAGAATATAATGTATCTCGTCACAAGTAAGATATGTGGATTTTAGTATGTCAGAGAAACTAACAGCTCCATAAAAGGATCGATCTTCAAAGATCTGATTAGATAACACAGAAGCTGGACAGAAGTCCAGTTGCTGAACACGTATCTTTTCCTGGCCACACTTACATTTTCAGTGATGTATGAATTACAACTGCAATTGCTCACAACCCCAACTGAAGTTCTGAAACTAGGAAAGAAAGGAACATAACTTAATACGCCCCTCAGAACACTGAAACCAAACGGAATAAGTCAAGAAGACTAGAAACGGACAACCAAGCGCAGTTAAATCGTCGTCTATTTACAGGCAGCACATTTAAGTTGAAATATGTTTTCATTTTGCTCATTAATTTATTATTAAACCAATGAAACATCCGGGATATAATTTACTCTTACACCAATTACATAAACGAGACAGATGGTGACATGGCTGAACGATATGTATGTAGGTCGATCAAAATATAGATACACACAGTACCGGATTTACCATTGTGCTTAGGTGTGCTTAAGCACAGGGCCCCGTTGGCCAGCGGGCCCCATCTTCCTGGCAAAAAAAAAAAAGTACGATGAATTTTTCAAATGTTTTTCAAAAGTCAAAACGTCCTAAACTTCATGAGTATGTATGCCTGACTACCTGTGTAGGCCTACCGGGCCTACCTCTTTCAGGGCCCAGAGTATGTATGCCTGACTACCTGTGTAGGCCTACCGGGCCTACCTCTTTCAGGGCCCTGAGTATGTATGCCTGACTACCTGTGTAGGCCACCGGGCCTACCTCTTTCAGGGCCCAAGTAAGGGGCCTCATAACTTAACTAGCACAGGGCCTTATTTGTCCTAAATCCGGCACTGGATACACAACATTATCAAGCAAGCTGAAGCCAACCATTCGAAACACGAACCAACTATTTTCAAGCTCCGATTTCAGTAGTAATAGCTATGTAAACTTGTGTAATTACATCACTTTCTTCTGTTTATTGTTTGTCTTGTCTCTGTTTTGTGTTTGTCTTTGAAAAGATTCAGCGTCGCAAGCGGTCAAGCTAGTGAGAAACTGGTTTTGCACTGTTAGTTGTTAATTTAGTATATATATATATATATATATATATATATATATATATATATATATATATATATGAAGCGAATATAAACCTACATTATACCTAGTCATTATACCTAGTAGAATTATTTTCTGCGTTAATTTCCTATGAATGGGAACGCCAGTTGAAAGTTCCATTCAAATTACACCAAAAACCAGAGAAAAATAATGATCGTTATCACTGTATAAACTGACAGAGATATATGGTTTTCCTATCCTGACTATAATTTATCATGTTGAAGAATATATATGAGACCCGTATTGTAATTCTACTGTTTTAGATACAGAGCTTCGTTTGCTCCAAATCTCTGTATTTCTTAGAAAAGTCAGCTCATGGACATGCAGATTTCTGCTAAAGACAATAATACAATCTAGATGCAACCAAACATCATATACGAACATAAATGAAAGCCTTTGTGCATTTTGCTATAATTTCAATCTATATTATTTACTGGGTGTTAATAGCTTATCATCTGTCATCAATATTTTAGTTGTCACATACGAAGCTATAACATGAACAAAACGATACAGCCAAATAAAAACGTCTTTCATCATTGTAATAGTCATGGACCAAAATAGTTCAGCCAAATCAAAACATTATCATCATTATAAAAGAAATAGCCCTAAACGATACAGCCAAATCAAAACAGTGTGTATATATATATATATATATATATATATATATATATATATATATATATATATATATATATATATATATATATTCTCCAAGAAAGACAAAGATATAGTTTTCCCAAAAAGGCTCTAAACAGCTTAAAGTATTATGCAGGGCTATTATTAACTCTGGCTTCATTATTTTTATCAATGTTACCATAGAAACTGCTGAACATTAAAATTGGGTCAAGGATCTGTCAGCTACAACTTCATTTCTGGTTATAGTCAAATCTTTCTTCTCCTAAATCATAGGAAGGGTTGCTGGAAAATCGGGGTCCACGTAGCTACGTTTAAACTCATGGTCCGTACGGATTCTTTAAAAATCAGGTTCCACGCCACTGCTTTGTCTTTGTCTTTGTTTTGTGGTGTTTGCATTTGCAGCATTAGAAACTCACCGCAGAAAGCAATAAATAATGACTCCTCTTATAAATCCACCTTTCTCGACTTCAAGATAATTTGTTTCTTATTTAAGTTACCGATTGTTGGACCTGCGAGGTGTGTGAAGTTTACTTGGTACTTTAAGAAATGTGAACGTGAATTATTTCTTGCAACACCAATTATCTTGCTATCAAAGAGAAAACAATAGCAAAATGTTTTAGAAACTATCCCTTAACGAATGCAGCGAGACTTGTTCATCTTTTATTGGCAACTTATGGCATTCAGTGCTGAATTCAGTTTTACAGGACTGGACATAGTGATGCCATGTTCAATGACAATGGCATTGATCACAGGATAGTGATACTTCTGGAAGAACAACAGATCTTTACGTATGGCTTTTGATGTACATCTAGATAGAGAGAGAGAGGTCAAACTTCTTAAACTGTGTTCATCACTTTTGATTCGTACACGATCAGAGTAAAATTCCCTACTAAGACACGTTCCAAACTTATTTCTTCTCACTATTGTATTCATTTGTACGAGTTTACAATTAATGTTGGGAAACTGTCTCGTAGGTCTGCCCACCACTGTTGCGCATGTGTAACACATGTTGTCGTCGTCGCGATCTTGATTATACTCCTCCTGATGATATTCAGATGATGGTCTTATAATACCTTTGCCCGAAAAAGGCAAGACGTGATTCACACAGACGGTCATTTGTCAACCCGAATGTCGAATTCGTCATTAGATTACTACACATTCTAAATCTTGCCGATGTCCTCAGAAGCCACTAATTTAGAATGTCTGCCAAATATGGTAAATACCGGAGATTTCAAGCTGTCGTGTTGATGTTAAGTCTCAAGCAGTCTTCCTCAAAGATCATGACACCATCCTATCAATTCGTGTAACTTAAATTCGCAGAAGTCAGTAGCCAACGCATTTCATTTCTTTGCGGGGACCTTTTTGTCCACAGTATTGATGGTGATGCATACGGATGATCAATTTAAAAGCTACGGTGTACGTCAGTCAATAGCGCTTTTCCGGTTTTTGGTGACACAGACCTTTGTCTTCGCCCTGCCTTCTTTTCTGGCATATGCATTGGGTCGTGCGTTAGTTTGATGCAGTTGTATTGAATTCTATTTTCACTGTGTGGATTTACATAAGAAAAGACAAAATTTCTAGTGAGAGATTTACGGAAAGTGAATCGAAGTTACATGCCACCCACAAAGACTCATGCTGAAATTCAAAACCACTCAAGTACAAGGGTAGAGATCCATGTTACGTACGTCATTGGGGAAGGGTTGATTTGGATTTTAACATAGCTTTAACAAAATTCAGTCATATCGCTACATTGGGGTATCATGCCGCAGACATGTAACATCATGTCCCACCCAGTCACATTATCCTGACAACTGACCGACCAGTGCTAACACTAACCTCTTATTGCTGAGTGCTAAGTGAGGTAGCTGCTAGTATCATTGTTATAAGCCTTTGGTATGACACCTTGGTTTGAACCCGCGATGTCCCGCATCCGAGGAGAACGCCCTAACCAACTAGGCCACCGCATCGATGGTGGGTAGGCATAGGTATTAGATAGTTCACAAAACAAACGAAACATAATTATATTTGTTAAAATGCGCTGTTAATCCAACGTCGCCCTTACTTGACCAGTCTAAATCGAGCAATATACAAACTCATCAGGACTGCAATCTTCATGAGTGTTTCTCCATCTACTACATTCATCGCCCATACACATTTGTCTGTAAGGGTGTGTTTGTGAGGGCATGTGATGGTCGTTAAGGATATGTGCTGTTTTCTAATGCTGTTGCGAGAGGGAGGTTTGGGAGGGTTGACAGGGTCGGTATTTTTCTCTATGTAAGAGTGGTTGTCGATCTTTACCAGTCTTTTCGTTCCATCAATACGTGATTTGTCAGTCGATCCGTAGCTTTAAATTACTACTATCCGCGCGTTTGTCTGTAAGCCCATAAATGTTGCTCTGCCTTCTCTATTGATTTTCTACTGGACCCTCAGTCCCTTTCATCCTATAAGACTGAGCACAATGGGAAATACGACCAACCCCACCCTTACCGACAATTGGGACTACTCTTTATATTCGGTCCATTTTAGGCTACTATGGTCACTCGACCAATCCCATCTTTCCTCACACATCAGAAGACAAACGTGTATTGCAAAGATAACGCTTGGTCGGCTAGATTTCCATTCTATAAGTCTGACTTTAAGCTACACCTCTTGCCACAATAAATAAGGCAGCGGCTAGATAGAGCACCATGAGAACGTCCCTCGGAACACTTTTGTACGTATATTGCCGAATTGTCCAAATGTACATTTATGGATATCGGGTGCATCCCTACATGCCCAAAAACTAAAATGGGAAAAGAGGCTTGACATTCGTAACCAGTACTTATATATCTTTAAATGATACTTACAGAATTTCTAAAAACATTTTCGCAAACGTCAATGGTTCCATGAAGACAATTTATATTTAAATGGTCAGAAATGTTTTCTTGTTTCAATCTTTGATTACCCGTATGTTTGCTGGTACATATATACATTTTCTGCTTTGAAATTACAATATATCGATTTTGTTTAATATTGGCTGAAAATAATGTCACAGTGTTTAGTAATATTTCTTTTTGTCTCGGGGTAATTTTGTCGTTTATTCTTGGCCTGGGACTTTTACAAGTTGAATAGTAGTTTGTTGTCCTTCCTTGGTGATAACTTTATTATATAATTATGTACGTTCGTGATCTTGCATGGAGTAGTTCATTTTAGTCTCTTTATTTTATTTCCTTTCCGTCAGTAAGGGTTTCCGCCTTTCCTATGACAACATTCAGATATCGAAGTTATCAGCAGTGTCCTTCATACGTATTGCCTAAGGATATTTATTGATGAAAATGAAAGGCACGATGGATACAGAAACGAAGGGATATAATTTTCTTGCCAAAAGATACCAACTATCAAGCATATTGGCAATTTATTATATATGTCAAATGCGGTAGATGATGTATGACGGATGTCCTTCGCGTTCGTTATTTTGAAATGCAGTGGTAGCGTTGTAAGTTGTTTGAACACTTTGAATCGTGTTAAAGAAGTACGTATTATTATACGAAACTACGGATCTGATCAGTAATGGAAACGAATCTGTCTGCTCTATATAACATTCGACAAATTTACTTCTTTATATTTTTCACCACAACAAGAAACCTAATCTATGCTATTTGAAACTTATTATAAAACAGAGAAAAACCAGCACAAATAGTTGTTTATATATATATATATATATATATATATATATATATATATATATATATATATATATATATATATATATATATATATATCTGTATATAAAGGCAAAAACTTCGTAGCAGAAGGATGCGTGCTGAATTGTCCTCCTTCCTTGTTTTCCTAGACGGCTGCGTGCTGATTCAGGTTTGAAAGTAACAAACGCAATGTCCTTTTAGGCACGGTGAATTTTTTTTTTAAATTTTTTTTTTACACAGAACGTTTCAATAGTAGGTATAACTATTAGTGCATGAATATACTGGTTGATGCAATAAAAGAAATAAATGTCTCTCTCATCTCTCTCTCTCTCTCTCTCTCTCTCTCTCTCTCTCTCTCTCTCTCTATCTATATATATATATATATATATATATATATATATATATATATATATATATATATATAGAGAGAGAGAGAGAGAGAGAGAGAGAGAGAGAGAGGGAGAGAGAAAGAGAGAGAAAGAGAGAGAGGAGAGTTGGTCCGAATACTATTTGATACGTTTACTCGATATCCAGAGCACTACGACAAGCTTCGATCGACCTACAGTGTCTTCACATTATTCAAAGATAAACATTTCCTGTGAATGCCGGTGTCTCCTCGTTAACCTATACTTTCAGACTAAGTTTCGCAGGAAAGACTATTGCCGATGTGCAAGTAAGGCGAAATCGATTATCTTGACGAATACTGATTTAATTTAGCAGACGTCTTGAGATCTCGACACGGCTCTATTTCTTTGCATTGATCCTAGCCATACTTGCTTGTTTCTACAACCATCGTATTCAACACTAAATGTTCAAGTATTTAATATGATAGAAGTCTGACACAGCTTTATGTGCTAAAATGCAAAAACATTGTTTTTTAACCATTTAATTAGGTTGTCAATGACGCTATGAAGTTGACTGTTTTAGATTCCAGTAAATATGGAAAATGTGAAGGATATCAATCTAAATATCTTGTATTGTCACAGAGACATGGCTTTTTCTGATATTATAGAATGATCAATCAAGAACACAATCCTTAGCTTACATCATAGTTGCAATTGTACTCTCTTAGTACGATATCTCCTTTGGAGAGATAATCATATATTAGGAACGTCTATTAGTACGTTATTTCCTTTGGAGAGATAATCATATATAGAGAGCATCTATTAGTACGTTATCTCGTTTAGAGAGAAAATTATAAATAGGGAGTGTCTAATAGTACGGTATTTCTGTTAGATAATCATATACAGGGAGTGTCTGATAGTACGGTATCTCTTTTAGAGAGATAATCATATATGTGGAGCGTCTAATAGTACGGTATCTCTTTTAGAGAGATAATCATATACAGGGAAGGTCTATTATTACGGGATTTATATTAGAGAGATAATCATATACAGGGATGGTCTAATAGCACTGTATCTCTTTTAAAGAGATAATCATATACAGGGAAGGTCTATTATTACGGGATTTCTATTAGAGAGATAATCGTATACAGGGAGGGTCTATTAATACGGGATTTCTATTAGAGAGATAATCATATACAGGAATGGTATAATAATATGGGACTTCTGTTTGAGAGATAATCACATACAATGAGCGTCTATTAGTACGGTATCATTTTTATGGAGATTATCGTATATAGAGAGTGTCTAATAAACGAAAACAATGATTAGATTAAATATTAAAAGGTTTAACTACACTGACAAACGATGATGTCGTTATTATCAAGAAATATTTACTCTGTGTGTTCTCAAGTCTCGAAAGATGATGCTTTTATAATTTAGACCCTTCGATTTCTCTGTTAAAACCATCTATGTTCGATGGCCCTTTTAAGATAAAGGGTACGTATCAAACAAGTGTACGTTTGAAATTAGTACAGCATACAATTAGGGCAGATGCATTCTTATACGAAGGATCTCAATGGGAAATGATTTAATATTGAATTTAAGAAACGAGTTGAACATGTTTATAAATTTAATATGAAATCATTACCCGTCTGAGATTATGTTTTCCATATAGCTTTTATTTTAATGCAAATAGAGAAAGAAGAAGAAATAGTTTCATTCATTCTGACTCGAAGGATGTACCTTTATTTCTGGCGCATAAAATATAGTTCCAAATCTTTGTCGATTTGTTTTGTTTTTCTTTGTGGTTTTTTAAGGTATTTCATATTTACTGTAATATATTTGTGACCGGATATTTTTATTAGCTGATTTGAAACGGGAGGCAGTCAGAATCAAATCACAATAATTGTTAGCGGGCTATGGCAATCCTAAGAACAACGTTTGGATCCTGACTACAATATTCTTCGTACGGTCGTTTCACTTATCGGTAGAATTTATGTATCTTATACCAAGCTGATAAAATAGAGGATTATCAGAAAGAATCTTCATAAAGAACTAATCGTCAGCACTTGTAAGAAACTTCCAAGAGCGGACATGTTCTGGTGTCATCCACTGATTAGGAAGACTCGTGCCAGATTTTAGCGACCTCTTACATATAGAGGATTATACGGTATTGTCTTCGTTGTAGTGTGAAAAACGTACATCGAAATAACGTAAAAATCGGAAATTGTTTACACCCTTTGTACAGTTATTTGTACTGTACACTTTAAACAAATTTGATACCCACGAGATGAAATGCTCCCATTTATTTATGACTTAGTTGTCTTGTCCTTGGTCATCAAATATTATGGGCAGAACATCAGTTCAGTTCTCAGTTACAATATACAGCGGGTGCCAGATTAAAAGTTTGTCGTAACAATGTAGAATAAAAAGTACCAATTGTAAGGCTTCATTGTCTGTCGTCTTAGAATACGGGCAAAATCAAATTTCATTTTCGCAATGCATAAAATGATGATCAGTAAAACGTTTGTTATAATTAATTCGTATTTTGGTCATTTTCTGTATATCCAGGTCAAGCTTCGAGTCTTTTGCCTTTGGGACAGACGTGTTTTAGTGTTACGCAAGGGAAATTCTCAAGATCTCCGTCAAAATCGAATGACGATTGTTATAAACTATATATGTTTCCATCATAATACTTACATTGCTCACTTATATAATCATTTTATATCTGAGATCATTTTAGATTAACGTTGGACCACATAATTAGAGTAGTAAAATGTGAATATATCAAACATTAATAAAACTCGGGTAAGTTTTGTAGCTATTTCAATGAACGGTAGCTACTCTTTCAGAATGTATCGCTTCATTCTGATGTTACCTGTTTACCGTGTCCGTGCTTGTTTACTTTCTTCCTTGGACCTATTAAGCAAAATCTTCGTACTTTGTACTGAAAACATTGTAGAGATAAGATTGTAGAAAATTTAGTATTGCGTGAGTGTGATGCTCTTATCGAAGCGTACGGGTTACCCGGGTGGTATTTACCACAAAATTTACATCTATGTGGCAGTGTTTTTTATGCTTTCAAAGGGGTGTAACCAAACGTGAGCTCTTTGAAACTATCCTCCTGTACGCATTTCCTATGAGTAAATCTCAAACACTGGGTCTACTTTAATGAATAGTTTAGTTGTATTTGGAAATTATTCGCTTTCATGGAGACAAATGTCGCATAGTATGTTAATAACATTCAGCATTTAATAAATCTCAATCTTACCACGTAAATGACGGTATGTAGAAACGTATAGTAATACTTCAACGATCTTATTACACACAGGAAATAAAAACAGTCGTGAGGTTGAACATAGTGGTAATTCGAGATATAATGCAAATGCAACTTTCAAAAGCGAGAAGATATAAAAAGAAGCCCAAGACATCACTATCATCATTACGCCTAAATAGCACTGAGGGATTTTTAGTCAAGGAAATGAAACCTTTTTGATGATCAGACACGTGGCAAATTACAGACACAAAAGCAGTAGTAAGAAACTCAACATTAAAAACCTTTTTCTTCAAAACTAAATAAAGTCTAGTTTGCTTAAAGAATAAAATTAATCTGCAAGTTATGCACGGCGAGTTTTTGAGGCAAAATTAGTTGTTATTCGTTCGAAAGCATGTATCGCTAAAATACAAGTTTCTCATCCAAGGATATATATATATATATATATATATATATATATATATATATATATATATATATATATATATATATATACTAAAAGAAACAAAATGTCTTCCACAAAAGACCTAAGCTCAATCCAACATTTATGTGTGAAAGTAACCATCTCAAAAGATTGGATTTTAGGAAAAACCTAAACGGTATTAAAATAATGCTTGTTGCAAAATTACGTTACCGCACTTAAAAAAGAAATGTTGATATTATGTATGTATGTATGACTGCACTTATAAATCCACCTTGTTCGACTTCAAGATAATTTGTTAATTGATTCAGTTACTGATTGCTGGACCTGCGAGGTGTGTGAAGTTTACTTGGTACTTTTAGAAATGTGAATGTGAATTATTTCTTGCAGCAACAATTAGCTTGCCATCAAAGTGATAACAATACCAAAACGTTTTAGAAACTAGTCCTTAACAAATGCAGTGAGACTTGTTCATCGTTTAGGCAACTGATGGCATACAGTACGGGAATCTAGGGTTGACATAGGATAATTAGCTATATATAGTCTTTGAACCTTAATGTAATTAAACTTTTGATAGGATAAATTGCTTGATATTGTCTTTTAATCTTAATATGGAAATGATGTGTAAACTAGGGTAGACAGAATAATTTGCTACAGATGGTCTTCGAACTTTAATACAACTAGGGTAGACAGAAGATAGTCTGTTGTATATATTGTTATTTATATTTAATTTAATTGTTTGTTTGTTAGTTTTAAAAATAATTTTAAAAAATGCATTACATGCTTTTGTAATGTAACATTGTATGCTGGACTTGACCTCGTCCGAAACTGAGTTCATTTCTGCTTGACTTGATTGACTTTTTTATTTCATTTTATGTAAACAACTAATACAAAGCTAAATTAGTATCTATGTGTATGGGCTTAATATCAGGATCATTCTTAATACAAGGAGTTAAAATGTTTATTTGGTTCAGAGTTTTGGAATTTTCTAAGTGAATTTTACAGTTGATTTTGTAAACATCAGGCTCATTCTGAAAGGTTCTGTTCCATTGGGTAAGTTTTGTAATAGAAAATGCTAATTGTGACCCGAGGTCAAGTATGTTTCTTTTATCTTTGGATAATTAACGAAAGTCTAATGAAATATAAAAGCAAAAAAACATGATTGGGATTGTTCTGTATGTCCTTGTAGGAACTCGTTTCCTTCGATAGCAACCGATTATACTGAATTACTTATCAATCTGTTCAACCATACAGACGAACGGCAATGTCAGAATTTTTCCACAAAATATATTTAAGAAATTTCGACAGATTCGATGGATAAATTATTTTACTTAAACTTTACAGCACCTATGAAATTATTTTATTGTTTATAACTTAAGCCTTAAATGTTCGTGTGTTCTAGTTGTGCGAAAATAATGTGCTTTATTGGGTAATCATGATAATGAGATACACATACTCCCACCCCCATCCCCCAAAACACCGGCCCAGGTAAGCACCAAGGAGCACGTTAACATCTAAGGAAGAGAGCAATTTCGTCATACAGAATGTTGTCTTTTGGTATGTTATCTGTTGGAATGTTGTCTTTTGGAATGTTATCTGTTGCAATGTTATCTGTTAGAATGTTGTCTGTTGGAATGTTATCTGTTCGAATGTTGTCTGTTGGAATGTTATCTGCTAGAATAGAGCAGTTTTGTCACACAGAATGTTGTAAATTGGAATGTTCTCTGTTAAAATGTTGTCTGCTGGAATGTTATCTGTTAGAATTTTGTCTGTAAGAATGTTGTCTCTTGGAATGTTGTCTGTTAGAAGAGAGCAGTTTTGTCATACAAAATTTTGTCTGTTAGAATTTTGTCATTTGGAATGTTGGCTGTTAGAATGTTGTCTATTGGAATTTTGTCTGTTGGAATGCTGCTTGTTGTAATGTTGTCTGTTAGTATGTTGGGTTAGAATGTTGTCTATTGGAATTTTGTCTGTTGGAATGCTGCTTGTTGTAATGTTGTCTGTTAGTATGTTGGGTTAGAATGTTGTCTATTAAAATGTTGACTTTCAAGACGATTCATCTTCGCAACGAAACAGACCGTTATTTCTATTATTTTAAGCCATTAAGTCAAACATGGTACCCGATGAGACCGTAAACGATCGTTTTCTCACATTTTGTCTGAGAGAAAAATATATTGCTTACAATTGGACGAAAGCCTTATTCGCAAACGTATTATGGTTCCCACCATTAGGTTTTATATTCATGATATTGTCAGGTTCATTCGACTGGTAGTATATCCGATGCAGGCCTTATTTCATCGTGACAGCATGCGAACAGAAAAATAACTAGTTTCTAATTAAGATTGAGAGATATAGACAGTTGACAAGAAAATGATATGTCATAAGTTTCGTCAAACATGTCAATTCAAACGACGTGGTAACACTATCTAGTTTAAAGTTACACTGGGACATGAACAGAACGAATCTCCTTGATTATCAAACGAGGCAAGTGTCGAAATATAGTATGTTTTATAATTGACATGTCTGATTGGATAATTGTAAAACCAAGTGTGATCAAAGCGGTTAAATGTCGAAATGTTTTAAATTCAAATATAACTAGCTTAGCTTTCCATGCATACCGCATTAATTTCAATACATCAGTGGTTTTCCGTGCATAATGCATTAATTTGGACATATCAGTGGTTTCTTGTACGGTTACTCAAGTTGCTCCATAAATGTAATGAAGCTGTCAGCCAAATCCGATAATAATCAATAAGGGACGAAACATGTCAAATTAGTGTGTGGATAATGTCAGCCCTTGTCTTTAATTAATAGGTTTATTTTTGTAGTCAGCGGGAATGTTTTCCCAAAGGTGAAAACGGGTGGGCTAAGTAAAATGGACCATTTTCCCAAGGCACAATTCATAACAGAAAACCCATGATCATGATACTAGCCTAAAAGGGCAAAAATGACAGGTCCGTACGATGGAAAACCGTACATCAGAAAATACTAGCCTAAAAGGGGCAAAATGACAGGTCCGTACGATGGAAAACCGTACATCATAAAAGTCTCATATAGTATGCTGTGATTGCACTAGTATATATTTGGACAGAATTTGCAAGGACTAATCAAGTACATGCAATCGCTATGTTTTTAATTTATTCATCTCTTAATGCAAATGTCATAAGGTAAACTTTAATTCTTTATTGCAAACACACACACACACACGTAAATCGTGCTTCGTGGACGGATCAACCTTGATAATATCAATAATATCTAGTTGAACTTATAGGAAACCAGGGTGGGATTATGTATGTTCTCCTCCCAACCCCTGACGTCCGCTGATATCACTTCAATATTTGAGATCTAAAAGTTTACTTTATGCTAAATACGTCATAAAATCAACGGGGTATGCTATAAAATGCAGTTCTTCTGAAACACACTGATGACTTTCGCTCTTGGGGGTGGGGGTGGTATTAAGATAAACTGTTTTTCCCCCAATAAATTTATACTCCATTTCACAAAGTGATGCATTTACTTTTTTAGAGTAAATATATAAAATTTAAAACTTTCTTCACGGGTACTGAGGAATTCAGGAAACAAAATACGTTTCAGAGCAAAACAGATACATAATCCTTTCATTACGACGTGTATATTCATTCTAGCGCCAGTTGAAGAATTACAGCGTGCAAATGAAAATAAATACATGTAAGTAACAAGAAAATATGTAACAAGCTGGCTAAATTAACTCTGCAAAATTTTTGTGGTAAAACAAGGAAGTCGGGAAGTGGATGTTTAAAGCCAAATCTGCAATTATGAATATATTTTTAAGTCAAGATATGTTGACAGCGTTCACAATAATCACAGGTAATGATTTGTTCCTTGATACTTTATTAATTGTTTTAGCAGGTATGCTCAAACATCAACTTTTGGGCAACAAATAAAATTCACAGACGGATATCACTAATACACGGTGTTATGTATAGATATGTTGTTTATTAGACTTGTTTCCGTGATTGTAGACTGAAAGGGATATAATTTGAAAAGAATCAAGTACTTATTAAAAAAAAATTAATTGGCATTACACAATGATCGTTGATATTTAGGACTCAATCATTCATTTGTGGATTATTGTAAAGTCTTTCAAGGACATTCGGGATTATATCACTGTGATGCATCACGACTGCTGGCACTTTAGCTCAGCCAAGCCTATTGGCACATCAGCACATTCAATTCTTGATTTCATTTGAAATACAATACTTTTGAATTTGTGATATAACTTCTCAGGATTATTTAGAATTTAATTCACAATATTTTCAGTTTGCGTTCTTGGTAAATAAATTACTGGTTGAAGTTTACTAAATTTGCTAGTTTTTCTTTTTTCTTTTACTTAGATTCTTAACGAAGGGAAACACATTATTCCTAAAATATTATTAAATCTTGAAATAGAGTGTGTTGACATTATTAGAAATTATCATTACGATCCGATACAAAAGTGTATCAAAATTATTAGAACAACAGTGTTCTTGGAAAATATGTAGACTTCCTCTACAACCACTAAATCAAACACCTATCGACCCTATATAGTCAGCAACGATTTTGTATGCAAAATTTCTACGTCCAATTATCTCATCGGCAGAAACGGACAATCACATTGATAAAAATTTTCTTTGCTAAGTTAATAATGACTATTCACAATTGTGTGTGTGGACACGTATTTATGTATGTAATTTATATTGCCACCCTTTATTGATTAACGATTCACTTTAAATGCAACAAGCGGAAGGTAATAAGCAGGTAAGGGGGGAAGTAGTTTGAGCATTAACAGAATAATAGCTTCTCCAATTTCAGTTTCTCTGCGGTTTTGTTGTCTATTGAAACTTTCAGCTGCTTTTGAATTGAATTTTACATTTGATATTAAAGAAAGGTATATCATTTTTGCCTGAAGACCATTGTAATCACAAAGCCTTCTTGCAACAGGGATAGAAGGTTTACAACTGGTATCTAAGTGAAACAAGAATTGGTTACGAAATGAATCAATATTTTCTCCAATAGCTACTTAATAATAGACGTTTCATAGAATGATATATTGATGCGACTTGTTAAGGTAATACGTGTATCAAGACCAAACAAATTACATTTTAAATAATTATGTCAGTCTAAGAGGAAAAAGGAAATTTTTTTATTTATTTAATAGTTTAATAGTTTATTTTACCTTTAATAACTTCGTCATTTTAAACATGCAGTCTGTGTAGTATAAATTTAAGGAATTACTAGTGTAGAAGTAAACACAGAAATGTCGGTGGAAAAGCATATAAATTGTACATTTACAGTGTTCGTCCTACAAAACGTGTTACATGCAGAATCTCTGAACCCGTGTTTCACACACCTAATGCTTACAGGAGTTTGCCCCGCAAATGTTTGGATAGAGACTTTTTGGCGTACTTTCGTTACATTTGTTACGAAAAAATATAAATACTATGACAGGATTGATTCTTTTTCATATAAAAATGATTCTAACTTTGTACTTTTTAGCATCTGGGATTGGTGTCTTCATGTCGTCTTTTGCAAGGCTACTGGTTCAATATCCGTTGTTCTTATACTTTATTAACAGGTCACGTGGATGAAGCTACAACTAAATCCTCTAGAGGATTATCTCGTATTTGCATCTCTCAAAATAGTCTTTTGTAAATTGACATATTATACCACTGTTATGGTTTATCTAAACATTTACAAGCACAAAAAAGCATAAGAACCGCCGCCCCAAAAATAACAAAACAAACGCCTTTCATAATTATCTACACTCCTTTATCTGAATTTACATTTAAAAAATTAGTCAGATCTTTGAGTAATCATCTGTTTTCGTGTTTCTAGCTTTTATACAATTTCATGAAACTTCACTATGACAACAGTCTGAAAACTCTTCAAAACTTATGCAATAGTTCTTACGTTATATATATATATATATATATATATATATATATATATATATATATATATATATATATATATATATATATATATATGCCTATAGTAATTTGAAAGTATTTTGCGAGTTTATCTAATACGGGAATCACATTTCCTTAACAGTAAGAGTGTTTATTACGTCATAGAAAAAATTAAATTGTTAGTTCGCTTTCAATGTAAGATATTGCGTAAGAAAACTGACGTTAGCCGATTAGTCAGTTAGAAAACCCAATGACGAAGAAATTGAAGTCAGCTGATAATACAACATCAATGATAATAATAATGAGCAAATCAACTAGAGAAATACTTTCACAATTGATACCACAGTGGGATACACACTTATTAAAAACTTTATTCAACTAGCTTGAAGCATACAAAAACCGTATCTGCTTGATAATTTATTAAGATAAAATTAAGCAATAGTGAAATATATTAATATTATGAATAAGTGGCATAAGCATTGGAGATTATTAGATACCAGCAAAAAGTAAAGTTGTACTAGTTAGTTTACAGTTGTATAATGATCATTGTTTGGAGAAAAGGCCTGCAGACAGTTCGGCTATCCACAGTTAAAAGCACAATATTGATTTGTTATTGTCACACGGTCCAGAGTCGCGGTACCATTATGTATGGATAAAAGGTTTTCCACGAATGGTACACTGGTAGTGTCAGCACAAGTTTAGGAAATTTCCATGCAAACATTGTATGCTGTATGTCATAACCAATTTTTACAGCTGTGCAATAGGTAAAAAACCACAGCGAACTAACATGGCCAGAACCAGGCATAAACATTCTAAAATTTACTGCAGTACAACGAAAAATGAAAGTCCCGTATGTAATTTAAGCAGAGTTTGAATGTACTAATATTTTTAATGACGATTCCCAGGTTCTAAGAATCCCATTCTAAGTTGTACAACACATTCAATGAGGGTTTTGTTATACTGTTGTTAGATGCGATGGGAAAACTGAGCCGCCATTGTTGTACCGCGGTAACAGGGAGATTAATCCTACAAGAGCTCTCCTCGACCGCAGACATAATAATGACCAGCTATGGCATTCACCAAATTTTCCGAGTCCAATCAGTGCCGATCTCTCTTGGTTCCTTTGCTATTGAAGGTGAAGTAAGCGATCACTGTCACATCGCTAATACCTACAAAGAAGAAGCTCAAAGCGCATGCATCCTTAGCTGTGATTTAATCCAAAGAAAACAAACCTCCAGTTATGTAAATTACATACGGGACTTTCATGTTTCGTTGTAACCTGCGTGGGTATGATGCTCATGCTCACTTAATAAACCAAGGAGTCGCAACAGCATCAAAGGCTCAACAAATACTACATGAAAAAAAGACATGATGCTTAGGCTGGGACATCTGCATTTTGTTGACTCGCTGCAGGTTCTCATTGCGATGCATCGAAACTATTAGCACATCAACAATATTCAGGCTATTAGCACATCAGCACATTCAAGATTGGAATTCAGCCGGAACACCACTGGAATTTGTTCGTAATAATCTACATTTTTTTTTACTTGTGATATAATATTCAGGACTATATGGGATTTAATTCACAAGACAGTAAGTTTTAAATTTTCACTTAAGTTTGTATTCTATGGAAATAAATTCATTGTTGAATTTTGCTAAACGTGTTGGTTTGCGCTCTTTTCTGTTCCATGGTTTAAGACTAAATAGTTGCTACAATAGATTAATGTTAATACAGACCTGCGTACGACGGCAATCAAAGAGCTTTAAAATGTCTATAAACTCATAAACAACGCTGATTTTGGGAAAACAATGGAGAACCACCGAAAACGTATCCACGTTGACCTTTTTCTGGACGTGAGCAATATAAACTTTGTTGGCTTAATACCTACCCTACGTTCGAGTCCTGGAAGATATTTGATAGAGGACTTATTGGTGTGCACAGTAAAACATTAAAAACTGAAGGTGACAAAGACAATCTTGGTGCATCTTTATTTTAGTTTTCCAAACTTCTGATGTATGAATTTTATTATAAGATCAAACCGCAGTGATAATATCTAGATGATGCACACGGATTCAGACACGTGTACGCAGACATGGCTGAACCACTCTTTCGTTACACCTACAAGAACGTTGTAGGAAATTTAAGGATGAGTGCTCGCGTATGCCTATAAATGAACCCACAACATGTATTCGATCGTAGTTTGCGCGTATAAAAGCATTTAGAAAACAAAAGAAGTTCTACGCATGCTTGTGCAAAAAGATATCCGCGACACGATTTGTATATGGAAGTAACGAGGCGAATTCGAACACACAACAAATCTGATCTATTCAAAGAAATATAAAATGTCCAATTAATCGTACCGCAGGTATTCTGCTAAGTCGTCCAACATTGGCCTGGTTATGATATATATTAACATGTTCAACACGAACTCATAGCTGGCGTTATGTTAACAAGGCAGCAACGATTCAGAGAATTACTCTACTGCGATCCATTTTCAACAGCCGTGGCTATGATAGTGGTAGGCATGTCTAAACATCTGTGACACTCACTCCGTCAACGATTCTCCTTCTGATTGTCTGCTAGCAACATCTATAATGGTTAACACGTATTTGTATGTGCATTCCCGTATACGATCGTACGAAAGATATAAAAAGATCCGCCCAAGGAATTCTTTAGGCGTCCTCATATTTCAAACCATCCACGTGTAATCTTCCTTGACGCGGGTAAGAAAATCTACCACAGTGCCTTTTTGGTTAATCATGCTTGAATAACACTGTGGGTAACCTTTGGCACACTTGCTAACATTTCATCAGCATCTTCTCCCTTATGATAACAACGCGGAATGTAACATATATCAGATAATCAAGCGACGCTTTTTATTATTCATGCTTGTTATATTATTGCTTTTATTGATGATTGATTCTCGAGTGCAGGACTGTTCGCATCATAGATCTCTATCAGCACGTTGGCTCGCGTAGATATCACTTGATACTTTGTTTCGATAGCATGCAACATTTAGGAGGTCTATAGGTTTTTCACCAGGTCTCGATCGATTGGGGAATCAGGTTGTATATCCAGCCATCTTTCAGTCCGGCAATAATGATATCAGGGGATAACGTTTTCACCAGGTTATTTGCTTCTTGGTGTCCAGGGTAGCTTAACAAACGCTGTATCTATAATACCACTAGCGACATATTTTTTTTTACCCTGAGGGAAATGGACCGGATGTTTGTATTATACACAGAACACATGTTCGACTGATTGCAGCTCTGCCATTACGTGCTGGGTTTGTGGTACGAGTACGGGTTTTCATGCGGACTTGCACATAATATGAAACCAAAATTGTCATATAATAATCGATATTCAACATGGCACTCTGAAAAAGGAAATTACCGTCATTGACGTCTCTGCGTAGAAAAAGCTCGGACCATCCATGCATGGTGATATATAACCAAACTCAGTTCGCGCGTTAATCATTTGTCAGGACAGATCGGGAAAAATTCAATTGTTGTTGAAGCTGATTATGAGATGATTGATGTGAGATCGCAGATGAACAAACATTATGATGTACTCGAAGTTTTTACGTAATTTCTTGAGTCGATGTCGAGAAGATAATCTTCCTCTATTGATACCTTTTCCACAAACAACAAAGCCCATGTCATTGACTACCATGATCCGATTGCAAATAATCTTGTCTTGTGCAATGATGTAATACTTTAACATCAAGACAATCCGGCAAAAATGTTTTCTCGAGGTCGACGTAGACGTGATCTATGTGACTCGACTATCCGCACGCGCACGTAAAGTGATCAGGGACAAATGCAACATGGCAATTATTTTTTGTGGTAGTGACGCGCTTAGTCTCGCAAACATTCACTGGAATTTGATATACCACCGACCAATTATAGGACGAGTTTCTTGATATGTTTGTGCGGCTCACTCGAAGTTTTCTTACGAATGACTTCTCTAGAGCATCTGGTGGAAAATATCGTGCGGGTCTTAACAACTATAATAAACATATAAAATGACATAATAAACATATAAAATGACGAAATCTGCCAACTGTACCATAACAGAGGCAGCTGACCAACGTTTGAGGGCCGCGCGCGAACAAGTGAAACTTCTTCGAAAGAACACCTATGCGCAAACATGTTACATACACGATAGACTACACGGGAAAACATCATAGCGGGCTTTGAACAAACGTTTCAGCCGCTGATCAACAAAAAAAATAGATTGTAGCCAAGACTGCGGATAGCGTGGAACAAATGATGAAAGCACCAATGGGTGATATCTTATCAACGGAAAGAAATCGAGGCATGTTTGAGCAACGTTAACATTGGCCACGATGAGTATTTGACTCGCCAGTAATAGCGATGATTACGCAATATCTACATGACTGTCTATGGTGTTTCACAAGTACGCAAACCACTATGCTGCGTATATACAATTTAAAACACGAATGGTTGTGGACAGCACAGTAAATATAGGCATAAAAGATTTAATGTTTCATCATCCCAATTACAACACTGGATTCGCTGTACGCTGAGGACAACTTCATGAACGTGCATTGTTGTTTTCGTGCGCGATTCCTCCCATTCAAAAATATAGAGAAACCTAGCAGCAATAATACAGTTTTAAGTATGGTTGATGTTGCTGACTGTTAAGTTGTCTTGTCAACATTGGTAGTGTGGGTGTTTGCAAATTTCTTTCCAGAGGCTGAAGAAAATTGTTTGTTATCGTTTATGAATTCTGGGAAACAACCACCCAGCAAAATATCAGTGCACCAAAACATATAATTTCGAACTATAACTCGTGCGCGCAGTGGACAGCATATGAATCAAATGATATTTGACCATTTAGGAGTGTCTGAAGTTTCTTTAAGTTAATAGGTCATAGTAACACCCGAATGGAAGTTTGCTCGAATTTACCCACAACCATGTCGCACGTGCATGTTACAGACTGTTGTCCACAATATTGACACTGGTCTGCAGTTTTCCCAATATATAATTTTTCATTGAAAGTCTTGCAACTGTATTGAGAGTCTATGACCCCCTCCTCTGCTGGTTACAGATTGTATTGCTGTGATCGTCCCAAACGATGTTGTTGTCAGATTACAAAGGAGCCAAATAATGGTCAATGACTCACCTATGTAAAGCCCATAAAATGGTAATTGAACCTGTTATTTTTTAAATAATGATGTGTTTACACGACATTAAGGTTGGCCTTAGCCCAAAGAAGTGCAATACGGAACAAATGCGGGGTCACGCTGAGGCTTTCGCATACCAAGTTAACTGAAATTGTTGCCTTGTAGTTTACTGAAACTCAGCTGTGTCAGCTCAAAACAGTCAAACAAAAAAACATCACATTAAAATTAAAACTACCCAAGCAGAAAGGGTGGAATATTTCGATTCATTTTAGACATTCCAGCGTTGTTAGCAGGTGTGACTCTAGCGTTTGACGGTAGTCGGAACCGCATCCAGAATGGCTCTAAAAAAAAGCCGTTGGAAGCCTCATACCGTTGAAATAATTGAAACAGTCTTCGATTACCAGGGATAATTTGCAAAATACTGTAAGGCAGAGGTCCGCGACTACCTGGTACAACTAGCAAAAGGTCGCGCGTCCATTGACCAATCTTGATTTACTAGTTGTTGAAAAGTTAGTCAAGCATTTCTTATGTGTCTTTATACACGATAAACTCGCATCGATGATCCCACGCACAATGGAAAACAGGATTGTTAACATGGTTTTGACAACAGGCCATTGGACTCACTTGGTTTCATACATGACAACGGCACCGATGTATTATGATTCGTATGGGCTTGCACCACAAAATAAACTTGTTGATTATTTACATAGACCACAAGGTCGTCAATCGCTGTTGTATTCAACGCTACTGTTGCAATCTAGGCTGGCTAGGCCTATGTGTGGACAGAGCGGGCACCAAGACGACGCAAATTATTTTTATATCTGATTATACCTTATTACTTGGAAATCTCGCTTAGTACTATCCACTGAATGTAGATCTAGTCTGGTTTGCCACCAAAGCGGATTTAACTGAGTTTACATGCCGGGCGAGCTTGTGATTTTCTGTGATAAAACTGAAAAATTGAAACGTCTAAGGCGGATATTCAGGATGTTGCTCGGAAGTTGTAGTGTGCAAATGCAAAACAAAAAATCCAGGCTGAAATCAATAAAATAGGGGAAATCAGTACTCTGCTGTGTCGGTTGCGTTTATATAAAAAAAATACATCTATGCTGCTAATGTATAAAAGAAACAATATGCTTTGGTAAAGATCGTAGAGTCGCTTTCACGACCACGTATAGTAACTGCATTGAGTGCAATTATGGGAATATTAACTAAGACGAGGAACAAACTGATTTATGAATTTTAACAAATGGCTGACTTGTTTTCAGGGCTCTTGAAAATGGTTGTAATGCGCAATTTTATCTATAATTTCGTATCTAGCTGGTGCTTAAAATTTATTTGTTTGCTCCTTTTCATCGTCAGGCACTTTTATTTTTCCACACATACTCAAAAGCAAGATTATATTCGGCGTGTTAATGTGATTTTGTGTAGGATTTTGATTGCGTCCTTTCTGTTTTTCTTCTTACAATTTTCATGCTAACACTTGCGAAAAAACGAAAAATATTCATTGGTATGTGTTATGTATAACTATATCGTGTGTTTAATTTGTGTCCGTGATTGTTGATACACCGAGTCGTAATAGAGTCGTAAAGGTGCATATATAGAGAGAAGTGAATAATAAATTCCAATTCTTAGCTCTGGTTTTATTTTAGATTCAGTCTGCAGAATTATTTACCGTAATGTTAAGAGATCATTAGATATCATTTGAAAGGAATCATTTATTTAAATTTATTATTGAAATTGCAAGGTGCTCTTATGACTGTTTTTGACTAAACACTATTTTGGGATTATTGTGAAGTCATTAAAAAACATTCTGAACAATATCAATTCGATTCATCAAGACTGTTGGCACTTAGACGCATTCAAGGCAATTGGTGCACGACTGTTATGCATATTTCATTTTTACTGTTTGGCATGTATATCTGTATTGTGTTCTCGAACTTTAGCAAAAATCACGTTAATGGTGTACCTGACCATTAATTTGGAAGCGGCATAATACATAGCCAATATTTCCCTATCAGTAAATAAGATGAAATATTCAGATCATTATCAATGGAAGTAAACATGTTTACTTCCATCTAGAATGTAGGATATTTGTTCTTCTCTTGCAAATTCCTAGACTGATTAGCAAATCTGAATATTTTAGGAATGAAACTGACCTAATCCATGCTCTATTATTGTATATTAGCGTTTTATATTGTGTTGTTTACTTGAAGAATCATTCTTGCCTTAACGTCTGAAGCAGAATCTGTCTTATTGTTTTGTTTTTTGTTTTTTTATCGGGGTCGAATTTTTTATTCAAATTATTATTCACTGGAATTACAAAGTTCTCAATGATATTCTTTGAACTAAAATATTAATTTGGAATTATAGTAAATTAATACAAGGAAAGTTTGGAGTACAGTATTGTAGTAAATCAAAAGACTGTTAACACATAGCCACATTATTGGCCATTGGTACATAGGTGCATTCAAGACTACAGACACATCAACGCATTCAATATTGGAATTTAGTTGGAATACAACTCGAATTTAATTGGAACCTCACGTATTTGAACTTGTGAAAGAATTTTTAGGACTGTTTTGGATTTAATTCACAATAATGTAAGTTCTTTTTAAATTTTCACTTTGTATTCTAGGGTAATATGTAATTTGTTGAATTCTACATTGTTTGCTTCTTTTCGCTCTTTTATGCTGCTTAGTTTAAAACCATAGAATCATAGCAATTAGCATATTCTCACCCTGGAATTTATTCGAAACAAATTCTTTTGGAATTGTGATGGAACTTTAAGGATTATTTTGGGTTAATTTACAATATTCTAATCTCCTCTTAAATATTCATTTTACATCTGAGAGAATTAAATAATAAGTTATGTGTTACAAAACATGTTGGTTTAAATTCTCGTTTAAGACATAGAATCCTAACGTTATGCATACATTACTGAACAAAGAGTACAAATAGTTTAGTAAAATAAACCACAAGGTACTTGTAAGGAGGGAAATATACCAATATGCTACTCAATACTCTTCATTCTAATATCATATTATACTGATACATTATTCATAAGCAATATAATGGTTTAAGATACGCACCCCATGGTACGTTCTTACAGCTATAAAGCCCGATCTTCTTGACATACGTAGTATGTAGTACGTGAAAAGTATCAGTAGTTTTGTCTTCTAAATTCATGTAGATTTGGCAGTCTGACATGTTTGATTGATCAAGCTGGAAATAAAATCGAAATAAATATATAACTAATAACCTTTCTTCTCTTTATGAACTATGTCCTTGGAGGAAGCAATCGCATACAGTAACTGTCTAACTAAGAAGAAAATGAAACGAAATTAAATATTTACAAGTTTAATTAAATTGATGAACTTATATGTCATTTTCTGACGATCTACACGTTGTCAGAGCCTCGAATGATGATTATGATATTTAGACCTGACTCTGTACTAAATTGGTACAATCGACTGCCTGGTAAATAATGTATTGGTACTTACCAAGTCCAAATTTAACACGAGTAGAACGTTCTTTAGGACAGTAATAATTTGTCCGTTCCATCGTCGACCAAATAATGTTTGTAAACTATTCTACAATAGGAATGAATATGTATCCAGTCCTGACATGACTTATTTTTTAGGTGGCGCTCTACAGTTTTGTATTTTGCATGGGTTAAAACTTTAAAGAAAAACAGTTTCCCTGTGATTCCTCACTGGTTATTTAAAAAAGACTGTATATCATAGGTATTGTTCGGAGACCCTTTAATTCTCTTTATTCTGATGTATGATTCATGGGTGTAATAAGGTTTATAGAGTATACAGATTGGCCTTACTTTAGATGTGCCTCTCTCAAACAACTGCTAGCTCTGCTTCTTCATCTTCACTTCTTGGACTTCAGGGGTAAATTGTATTTAAAAAAGATCAGATAACGTTTTTACATTTTATATATTTGGTAATTCATTCATTGCTCTTTCAGAAGCTGGTAGTGTCTAGTCTGGAAAAATTAATTTTCCCTATTTTAATTATTTCTAAAGATAATGTTAATTGGCTTAAGTTAGGCTGATTTTGTTGAGCACAAGGGATCAGTAATTTTAGTTAGCCGTGTTCTTAGAATCATGTACAATTTATACAAGTATAATATCGAAATACATTTCAGCCACAGCACAGTACATGTAAGTATCATAGCGGTATACCAACATTCTCTCCATTGTGCATGTTACAATTAGGCTGATTTTGTTGAGCACAAGGGATCAGTAATTTTAGTTAGCCGTGTTCTTAGAATCATGTACAATTTATACAAGTATAATATCGAAATACATTTCAGCCACAGCACAGTACATGTAAGTATCATAGCGGTATACCAACATTCTCTCCATTGTGCATGTTACAATTAAAAACAACTTTATCTTACACCCGCCACTCTCTAATAAGTTCATAATTTCTGAAGAGCGCCTCTTGTCTGGTCGCTGTATTTAATTTCATTTTCCCGTAGAAATTCAACATGTAATGAGTCGACATACTTAGAATGCTTTAGAAACGAGTCAAAGAGGGTTGTCATAGTATATAATCGGTGTACCGGATCAAGTCATCGAAGATCGTCATAGTGGACGCTCGGCGTGTAAGATCGAGTCATCGCGGATTGCTATAGTGTACGCTCGATGTGTAAGATCGAGTCTTGGAGAATTGCCATAGTGTATACACGGTGTAAAAGATCGAATCTTCGCGGATTGCCATAATGGACACTTGGTGTGTAAGATCGAGTCCTCGAGAATTGCCATAGTGTATAATCGGTGTAAAAGATCAAGTCTACGATGATTTACATAACCTATACATGGGTAAGCTTCAAAGAGTACACAGATAATTGTTTCAACCCTTGATTTAACAGATTCTTGCCAGACATTAGTCAGCTTTTAATTCTAGAGGTTCACTCGACATAGCCCTTGTGACACTTTGATAAGCGTACTGTTACGTATATTTGATTTACTTTATATTTGATTCAATTTAATTGTTTGTAAGTTTTAAAATCTTTTTATTTTTAATTTCATTGTATGTCAAAATAATGTAGTTTTATTTACTAGGAACTCGATACTTTTCCAGATAATAGATTGACATTGACTGTTCATGTGTAAACACCTAAGGCTGACCTAGTTCCCGACCTTGATTTAAAAATTCAGTGAGAGATGTAAACAACATCTTTTAAAAATCTTATTCTTAGAGTAAAATGATTGGTTTTTGTCAAGCTCATACCGGGACTACGTGCTTTTATATGTAAATACTTCTCGAAGGTTCTGGAACGTTGACCCTCGTCCGGGAATTTGTTTTGCGTTACTGTATAATCATTGTTTACAGAGATTTTTCTCAATCGGGATTAAAAACACTGGGACGTAAAGGTGTTCGTTTCTTTTGTAAGTTAGGAGTTATTTTAATGTTTATTCGAATTATTTAGATTCAAAAGGATTAATTCTTTCTCCTGGAAAAAATTGAGTGCATATACGGAATTCTTGGACAAAGACGTTTCATTAATTCAAACACCGGATTTATTGTTTGTGAATGACACAGAAATGTAGACCTTACAACACCACAAATGATACAGTATACGTCATCGTCTTCCATCTTGGATTCTTGGTCGGGAATCGAACATGAATTCTTTAGAACATTTCATTATAAGGACTTCTAAATTTAATTCATGGATTTTTCTTGGATTATTTTTGGATTTGAGTCCCAAAACCTTAAGTTCTTGTTTTTTCATTTTTACAGAGTTTTCCAGGGAAATACATTATTTGTTACATTTTCAAATATTGCTGTTTTTACTCTTTCTTTTGTTAGTGTTTTTTCGAGCCTAAACGCGTAAGATAAGAATACACAAACATTGCTTTCAAATTAGAATTGAAATATGCATTTTGCACAGTTAATGACTCTGGTAAACCTCGAACTAAAATTTAGACACGTGTGATAAATTGGATATTACCAATGTAAGACCCTCTTGTTATAACCCGAGTCTTGTTAGAATTTGATCTGAATAACACTCATATTCCCGATTATGGTCCCAGATTAAACGTTTGATATACCGGTAGTTAATATTTTTGCTTTTTTGATTGTTTGTTGTTTTAAACTCAAACATTGTGAAAAACAAATAATTATTCAACACATCGTATAAAAGTTTTATAATGAAAATACAGCCCACACACATGTCATTCATCAGTAAGAAAAGAAACATGACATTATGAAAATTGGACATGACAGTTATCAAGATGGATTTTGGAGACAATATTTATCCAGGTGGATCTTGGACGTGATAACTATCAAGACCATCAAGATGTTATTTGTGAATATGAAATTTATCAAGTTGGAGTTTGGATAAAACATTTATCAAGATGTAGCTTTGACTTACATTAATCAAGATGGTTTTGGACATTACATTAATCAAGATGGAGCTTGGACATGGTATTTATCAAGATGGAGCTTGGACATGGTATTTATCAAGATGGAGCTTGGACATGGTATTTATCAAGATGGAGCTTGGACATGGTATTTATCAAGATGGAGATTGGACATGGTATTTATCAAGATGGAGCTTGGACATGGTATTTATCAAGATGGAGCTTGGACATGGTATTTATCAAGATGGAGCTTGGACATGGTATGTATCAAGATGGAGCTTGGACATGGTATTTATCAAGATGGAGATTGGACATGGTATTTATCAAGATGGAGCTTGGACATGGTATTTATCAAGATGGAGCTTGGACATGGTATTTATCAAGATGGAGCTTGGACATGGTATGTATCAAGATGGAGCTTGGACATGGTATTTATCAAGATGAAGCTTGGACATGGTATTAATCAAGATGAAGCTTGGACATGGTATTTATCAAGATGGAGATTGGACATGGTATTTATCAAGATGGAGCTTGGACATGGTATTTATCAAGATGGAGATTGGACATGGTATTTATCAAGATGGAGCTTGGACATGGTATTTATCAAGATGGAGCTTGGACATGGTATTTATCAAGATGGAGCTTGGACATGGTATTTATCAAGATGGAGATTGGACATGGTATGTATCAAGATGGAGCTTGGACATGGTATTTATCAAGATGGAGATTGGACATGGTATTTATCAAGATGGAGCTTGGACATGGTATTTATCAAGATGGAGCTTGGACATGGTATTTATCAAGATGGAGCTTGGACATGGTATTTATCAAGATTGAGATTGGACATGGTATGTATCAAGATGGAGCTTGGACATGGTATTTATCAAGATGAAGCTTGGACATGGTATTAATCAAGATGAAGCTTGGACATGGTATTTATCAAGATGGAGATTGGACATGGTATTTATCAAGATGGAGCTTGGACATGGTATTTATCAAGCTGGAGTTTGGACATGGTATTTATCAAGATGAAGCTTGGACATGGTATTTATCAAGATGAAGCTTGGACATGGTGTTTATCAAGATGGAGCTTGGACATGGTATTTATCAAGATGAAGCTTGGACATGGTATTTATCAAGATGGAGCTTGGACATGGTATTTATCAAGATGGAGCTTGGACATGGTGTTTATCAAGATGGAGCTTGGACATGGTATTTATCAAGATGAAGCTTGGATATTTTAAGTTCTATTATAAAATTTTAACTTACTTCATTTCATGGACACGATATTTAGATGTAGCACAGTCTCTAAAATTGAGACAAATATAATATTGACAAATACTGAATCTCGACTGCTATCATGATACACAGGTAAAGCATGCGTGTACATTTTTAAATCAAAGAAGTAAACACATTTCCTTGCAATTTTATATTGACACATACACACAGGCAAACAATAAAACAAGTAGAGTGGAAAATAGGTTTCAAGCAGATGAGTACTCATTATATTATTAGTGAATATATCCGTTGGAAAACGTTTAGTTTTCCTAGATAATATATATCTATTCCTGATTCGTAATGCGTCTAAGGGTGATTAGCAAGTCCATTGTCAAAGTTCATCTAAAGAGCATAGTTTTGTTAATCTGTATACCATTCATATATATATATATATATATATATATATATATATATATATATATATATATATATATATATATATATATATATATATATATATATATATATATATATATATATATAATGGCTCTATAACCTTAACACAAGTAATATAGGAGTTAGAAAACATTGTAAAATTGAACAAATAATTTGTTTCCCAAGAACACAAAGTGAAAATGTCAAGAAAGAAACATTCAGTATTGCAAATTAAATCCCAAATAATCATATATTACTACAAATTAAATCCCAAATAATCCTAGAATTACAGATACAAATAATGATGATTAAAGTTAGAGGACATCCAAATTAAATCTAGCGCTGGAAGTGTTGATTTGCCTTTAGTACCCATTTTAGTGGTGATGTGCAAACAGTCTTTTGTTGGATCACAATAATACAATCCATGAATATAACCTCAGATGAAATTTAACTCTAAATTCAAGAATGTTTCCAAGAACGTTATTTTTGAGGAGCAGTTTTTGTTTCCAGTGAATAAATAATTTGAATAAATTATGTTCCTGCCCAAATGAACTACTGGGCACGACAATACCGGGCACAACAATAATACAACTGATTCTGCCTCAACAGCTTACATCACGAAAAAATTATTTTCCAGTAACAAGATTATATAATCGTCATTTGACCTCAGGTCACAATTAGCATGTTCTATAAAAAAAAAATTACCCAATGAGAAATTTCATTCTGGAAAGTTTAGAAAATAAAATCTTAGTTATAATTACAAGTCTATCACTAGAATTATAATATAAAATGCAGTAAACAACAGGTTGGCCTGGCAATTAATGGGGAATTTCCAACGCTCTAAACTTAGATTGAGATAAATGTGTTGTTTACGGAACTAAAATCAGTGATTCAGGTCAGTTTGAAAATGAACTTGATTTTGGACAAGGTCAAGCCCACCCACCCACCCACCACCCAAAAAAGAATGTTACATTATCAATTGCATATGATGAAATTTTTAAAAAGCTAACAAACACTACAAATTAAATATACATAACAACATAGAACTGGTTTATTGACATAGAGTCCACACTTAGGTACTTTAAAACTGGTACCTTCGGACAAATGTGTTGTACGGCTCATCATCGATGATAACAATCTATGCGATGTAATCTATTAGAAAGTATGTTTATGTTGCTATTCGATTGACTCATTTCATGTCCGCGTTTGAGAATGTATGTTTTTGTTGCTGTTTGACAGACTCCTTTCGTATCAGTGTTTGATAATATCTGTTTTTGTTGCTCTTCTAAAGACTACTTTCGTATCCGCATTTGCGACTATGTTTATGTTGCCATTTGATTTACTCCTTTCGTATCAGCTTTTAAGTGTAACTTGTCACTATACAATTATTCCTAGCCCCCGTTCGGATGTTTTCCTAATAAGCACAAATATTCACATTTTTCTCTTCTTTTATCAAGTCATTTAGAAGACTAACTGAATAGAATCAGCTGAAAAGTTACTATGGTATTTCCATTAAGGTCGATTTCAAAGGGATCGAATGGTGAATAGTCCAATAATAATATTAAATATTGAATGAATGAGAATGATTTCATAGGATTATTCTTCCTGACCGAAAGTCATACACTTACATAGAAACTACATTTCAAAAGGAAAGCGAGTACTATTTATGGAAGACACAGCAAAACAAAATATTGGAAAATTCTTGAAATTGTTAATTTCAGACGACGCTAATTTCCAGCTTTAAAAGCCAACGTACTTGAAAGAAGCATCAGCAATCATCTTCCTGTAAAAACACAATGGTTTTTCACGTCAAGCGAAAGAAAACTAATGAGCCGAGTATAAAAGGAGAAAATCGGAGCAACAGCGTCAGTTATAAAAAATATTTCATTTTCTAAATGAAAATACCTTAATTTGTCAAAGCGAAACTATTATGAAAATATTGTACGAGGATTATGAGTGGCAGATTTCAAAAGCGTAGTAAGTCATGATTATGCTTGGAAAAAATGCCACTCTGAAATATAAATGTTTCCCATAGACAAATATAATCGCAAAAACAAGAAAATGATCTAACAGACCGCCACGAAAGGATTATGCAGTCGTTTCAAAAGTTAAACTTGTCAGAAACTAACGGTAAGTCAGAAGATCCCTTCTCCAAACAGTACCAAAGCTTTCACAATAAACGTTTCAACCAATTTCTTGCAGTCTTAATAATAAAATGTTCATGTTTCATATGTATGCATGTATGTATGTATGTATGTATGTGCGTGCGTAAGTACGTACGTACGTATGCACGCACGCACGCACGCAATCATGCATGCATGCATGGATATATGTATGTATGTATGCATGTATGTATGTAGACCGCTCCGGTGGCCTATTGGTTAGAGCGTCCGCCTCGGATGTGGGAGGTCGTGGGTTCGACCCCCGGCCGAGTCATAACAAAGACTTACAAAAATGGTACTAACAGCTGCCTCGCTTGGCGCTCAGCATTAAGAGGTTAGTGTTAGGACTGGTCGGTCTGGTGTCAGGATAATGTGACTGGGTGGGACATCAGGCTACATGTCTGCGGCATGATGCCCCAGTGCTAGACATCACTATAAACTGCCACACTGCAGACATCGTAGTGATATGACTGAAAAAGTATTAAAGCTACCTTAAAAATCCAAATCACACACACATGTATGTATGTATGTATGCATGTATGTATGTATGTATGTGTGTATGTTTTATTAGATGGCTGCTAATTGTGGCAGATTAACCATGTTCGTTTGAATTTGTTGAGATAATATGGATCATGACGTGAAAAGTAGAATAGTAGATGATTGAACTTCATGTTGTTCTAGGATCTTATTCTTTTTTTTTCTTCTAAGGACGTCTTTTTTTCTTTTGAAGGTGAAGATACTTGTGGCCTGCTTTACAAATTGATAGAGGCAAGATATTTATGTGATCATTTTGTTGCGATGCACCAGAGAATCTCTATGACCTGGATCATCGCAAAGTCATATTGCAGGAGAAATAGAAGTCCAACGATATGCATCATATGGTGACAGTAAATTTGCCTATCAAATGCCAATTATACATTGTCCCTTACTTTACCTACAATTTTCAGAAAGTTAATGAAATGATAAACAGTCCTTAAATTCGCCAATTTGATTTAACTGTATTCTGCTAAGGCACAGATAATGCAATATTTTGAAAAATCATGCTCACTGTAGCGTTCTAAATTCCAAAACACGAGTCACACTAAGGAATATTAATGGGTTATCAGGGACTTCGTCGATATAAACATCTTGAGGAGAATGATCGATGCAGACGGAGACTCTGACAAGGTATTTAAATCTATCTCGGACAACATGGTCTCTCTGATTGTGTTGAGAGAGAACCCTTCGTTTTATCGGCCGATATGTCAAATAGACCCTATGTTTTCATACATCTATCTGCACATACATTGTTTTCTGAATGACAGCCAATGAAGATATGCTATTTAGTCCAATTTTACCGTATTTTAACAAACGTAATCAGCGATTCGTTTTTGTTCATAGGTTTCCTGTGCTCTTTATAATGTGTATTTCGACGGTACTATCAACACTTGGTCTGCTTTAGCACATGTCATTTGGATTCTGACCTTTGTTTCAATTTAAAGGTAGTTCTAGATCAGCTGTGTTAAGAAAAACACTCACAAATCCGGTCGAAGTTTTCACCTATTGCAAATGCTACCTTGACTTTAAAATCCTTAATTTTCAAATGAGCTCATTTCACAAGCCTCACTCTCTCTCTCTCTCTCTCTCTCTCTCTCTCTCTCTCTCTCTCTCTCTCATGACGGATATTCAGGGTACAAAGCGGAAACTAGCTATGCGGTCAAGTCATGTTTTGTTATCTGACTGATAGACAAACGGACTATTTTTGTTATATTATATGGTTGATAGACATACGGACATGTCATGTTCTGTTATCTGGTTGACAGACATGTGGACATGTCATGGTCTGAAACTAATAAAGCAGACTCTGATAACAACAGAACAATATTTCTATGGGTTCGAGTTACTCAGATACAAATATTTTCCTAATTTGCCAAAGATTCTATTCCCGATAAATTTGGTACTACAAATGTATTCTCGGATTCTGTCTGAAATGAAAGACTTGCGTTTACAATAGAAGAAAGATATTGCTTGGCAAATCTGTTATGTTGTTGCCTTCAGCTGTGTTAAACAGTCAGCAGATCCAGTATAAGCCTACATCGTGACAAATGTCTAGAAAAATTCCCAAACTGAGGATTGAAAGAAATAAACTCTACCCATGATAATGACATTTGTCATGAGCATCGAATTTGTTCCTTCCTTTAGGATTTTACGTCTTCATGGTAGTCAGTCTGGATTATAAACCGTATACTGATATCCTGAATAACTGGAATGGGAAAGCATCAGAACATTTCTCATTATTGACATGTTTCTTTGGAAAATTGCAATTCTGTGTCTAATTGAATAAGTTAATTGTGAATTGTTTGGTGTTTCTTTGTGCTCAGTGCTGACGTATACAATTGTTTCTGTTTATTATCTTAATCAGTGGTTGTTGCATTGAATTACGTACATTTCCCTATTAAAGTTTAACTAGTTACAAACTAAAAGCATTTTTGAAAATGAGTTCAGGTATTCAAGCAGCAAAATTTGTGTAAACAAATCTCCTTTAAATCTCTTTAGAAAAAGTTGAAACAAAAATGTTTAAACCCGCTTTTATTTAAAAAGGTAGAATTGTTAGTTGTCGAACCACATCAGAAAAATGAAGAAATACAAATGCAAGCAAAAAACATATATAACATAGAGTTGGAATCGGCTACGATCTTAAGCAAAGACAAATGTTAAAAAAGTAAAGAGAAAATTAAACCCGGAAAGTGAAATATTAAACCAAAACTGGCAATAAACAATCTTATTTAATGTTTAAATGCAAACATTTCTAGTTCTGTCAACAAAAAAAAAAAAAAAAAAAAAAAAAAAAAAACCAGCACATACTGTATTGCACTTTGCTATGTTAATATGATTTTTAACAGGCGTGTTGCATTAATAAAACACCCATTTGAAAAGACGCTATAAAAAGATTATGTGGTCTTGAAATTTAGGAAGAACTTTTCGAATTTTAACAGGGACTATAGAATCAAAACTATGTGTATCCTAAAAAGTCAGTAAAACTATATTTTATATAAACTTTTATGACAGCATCTGCTCACCTGGCTGCTTCTAAAGACCGTCGTATCAATTTGGTATTATTTACTAAATCATTAATAACTAAATTCACATACCTCAGGTATGTATGTATGTATGTATGGATGTATGTATGTATGTATGTATTGTATGTATGTATGTATGTATGTATGTATGTATGTATGCAAATACTCGCACATGTTTATTTCATTATATGCTATTGTAATGTAGTATTTATGTTGGACTAGATATTTTCTACCTGGCCTGAAATATCGATTTTGTTTTTTAGTAAACATGTTTATCACAGTCGAGGTCTTGAACTTTGAAAATTCCTTATGAATGGCCAGGTCTTCCTGTTGTTTACTACATATTTTATATTGTAATTTTAGTAACAGACTTATAATTATAACTTCGATATCATATTGAAAACAGTATAACCTTCCAGAAGGTTATTATCCATTAGGTAATGGTTTTTTTTGTTTAGAAAATGTTAATTGTGAGCTGAGGTCACGCAGAAGACTATATAATATTGTTACTGGAAACAAGATTCATTCATGATATAAGATCTAGCAGAATCAATTTGCATTATTGTTGTGTCCAGTTGATTATTTGGGCTGGAATGTATTTCTTCAAATTATCCAACTCAAGTCATTTTTTGCTTGAAATACAGAGGGCTCATTAAAAATAATATTCTTGGAGAGAGATATTCACTGGGATTTATAATGAATTTATACCTGGAATTATATCACTGTGTTTCAGCAAAATAATGTTGGTACAACTATACCATACAGGTCGTTACAGGAACATCAACAGCATCAGCGTTGGACTTAATTTTGATTTCCACTAAAGTTTATTTAAAACTTTTATTATTAGGACTTGTGCGTGTAAATCTAGGATTATTTGGGATTTAATTGTCAATACCGTGAGGTCGTATTTTGTTTCATTTTCACTTTGTATTCTAGATAAATAAATTATTTGTTAAATTTTACAAATCTTGTTTCTTTTCACTCTTATCAGTTACTTATTTTAAGAGCATAGACTCGTAACACATGTAACCAATATTTGTTGACAGTAATATGTGCGTCCACAAAATTTGAAGGGTAATTACTTTGCTGTTGTTTACTGTTGTTTGCTGTTAGCAAATAAGTTAAGATTAATTAGGTTTTAGTCCATTTGGCCTAGTTTTGGAACATTGTGTCTGCGGAGCACTGACGTTATTAAAAGAGAAGCTTCTTTCAAATGAACATTCCAAGAATAATCTTCTTGACTACCTCTATGATTGCAAATATAAGTTGTCAAAGGCTTGTGAAGTTTCGAGAACTAATCTTCAGTCTACTTTGTCAAAAATGAACTTAAGCTATGACAGAAATACAAAGGAAAGTATTTTCGCACCTGGTGATAGATTTCCGCCTTTCCTGCATGCACCTCAAATTCCTCTTCGAGAGAACTTATATGGTCCTTATACAGTTGAAAAGAAAGTATATTGCTTAAGTTATATCGTTAACACTCCTGGGTGGTGAAACAGGAACAATATTATGATATAACTATGTTTACGGAATATTTTAGTGAGATGGTCTGGTTAATCATCCATTAGATACAGTTGTAGCTAACATGCACAGTGAAGATGTAAACGAAGTAATGCAATCTGACAGTAGTGACGTTCGTTTAACCAGTCTTCCTATTTCACGAATACTAAACAATCAGGACCAGACACTTCCACATCTAGAACCACTAAAAGCTTATTATGTTAATATGAACACTTATAACCTGACTTTCCAACATTAACAAATACAATCTATCATAATGTTGAAATTTTAGATTCTACTATTGTGAAACAACATTCTTACAGGATGTTTGGAAAAGGAAATTCAATATTTACCGCGAATATGTGAACAGTGTCACTAAAATGGATTAATTTGCAATGCCAAGAATCGATGACTGCATTGACAAAATTGGAAATGAAAAATGTCACTGGGTTTGATCCTTTGAAAGTATTAGTCAAATTCCACTAACAGATGAGAAAATGGAAATTTCGCCATTTGGTATGAAATATTATCCATCAGCATTCCAGCCTTTAATAAACATGATAACATCTTTGTCAAACATGAAACATAGAAATTTACCTGTTTTCCAGACCTTATTTTTCCTATTTCAGTCTCGTTATCTCAGGCCAGTCGTCTTAGTCATTGTGTACCAAGGGGAAAAAGCATTGTTGTCTACTGCTTGGCCTGATGACGGTGTTTTCCGATCAAAAAAAAAAAAACATCGACACTTAGGGAAATTTAACAAAATAGTTTTTGGAGGAGATACACTCGTGTGGTGAACACGTTTTCCTGGCCATGTGTTTGGTGAACTCGGTTTCCTGGCCATGTGTCATGATTCCTTTATCCATTATATTGTCCTATAACTTTTGCTGTTTGGCAGAGATTTACTTCTCAAAAACTCCTATATCAATTCACACGTAACATAGCAGCAATTTTTCGTAGAAGTTCTATCAAAGTGTTTTTAGAATTACTTTGGCAGAAATGATCATTTACTGCAGAGTTCTACAGTACCTAGCAGCAATGCCTTTCATCATTGTACAAAAAATGTTGGGCTTTCATCAAGGAAAGTAGCAGCAATTTCATTTAATTTGAATTAAATGCACGTAAACTTTGGAATACTTTCATTCTAGATTTCTTATAATTGAGATGATTTTCTATAATTTGCATTCAACGGACAACAAAAAAACAACAACATGTAGCAAGTATATCTGCTACAAAAACGTTTCTCGGTTTCTGTATAGATCAAAGAGAACTTCTGAAGAATAAGAAAGGTACCAAACTTAATTACATGTAAAAGCTGTTCAATCATTTTCCGATGATGACATTGATTTCATGCAATTTGTCTTTGATGTAGAATTAGATATCCATACACGATTTTATTTCATTTTTGTATAAAATCATTTTCTTCTTTTTAAATTCACCGTCCTTTCTGTGTTTTTTTTTTCTTCTATTATTTACAGGAATATTTCTAAAACAAGCAAAGCCTCTTTTATATGCAATACACCAACATCTGCAATATGCAATATCCCGTTTCTATATGGTTCATATTGACCTCAATTTTTCATTCATACCAAATTTTACTTCATGTAATGTCAGCATTCTTATTCCATGGGAGGTCTTGAATAGAGTACATGATTTATATCCATATTGTAATTTATCCATTGTATCTGTACCACACCCTGACTGTGTTGCTGTAAAGTTTGCAAAATAAGTATACTGTCCAATACTTACATTGAAAAGTATGCAACTCATTATTTATCTTTTTCATGAAGATTATTTTGAAATAACGAGACAGAAACCCTTGAGTAAGTGATGTGCTCTTTTATGGCGTTGTTTCATTTTCTTGTCATATTCATCTCGCCTGTGGTTAATGTCTCAAATGGTGAAATTTAATATTTGGATTGCCCGTCTATCTGTTAGTCCCACTGGCGTCAGCTAGAGGCGAAAGTATTTGAAGGGGCAATGTTTCTTGTTATCTTATTGGATCATTACCAGACATTGCATTGAGAAGGTGTTATGAAGATGAAGTATGTGTGTCAATCTGCCTCAGAGTCAAGTCTAAACACCGCCACCCACGTTGGAACTTGGTTTTGTTCGGTTTGGTGTTTTGTGGCACATAAACAAACGTAGGTTATTTAGTAACGAAGCATGTTAAGTGAAGTCCCCTGTTCCCATATTGATAAGTTACAAGTGACGAAGACTTAAACGACATTCGTTGGCGGCGATAAAAATATTTACGATATGATTTTCGAGATACTTGCAACCCATTGAGATTAAAGATAAGGAGATCCCAATATAGTCAAATACTGTCTTCATATAGATTTTTATTTGCACACGAGATTTCGTCCATGGCAGTCTTGAGTGAAGCGACCGTTCACGCTAAAGTTCACACTTAACTTTGGCGTGACAACTCCCTATGATTTCTATCAATCGTGCAAGTAAATTAGTACTTAATACTACACTGTCGACAGACATTAGGTGCAGTTCAATCGTTTATGCTCACAAAAGAAAGAAATACGACACTTTTCCAGTCTAAAATTGAAACTGAGACCAGGTATTACAACTGCTTTAAAAAAAGCACAAAATTGTAATTATTTAAAAAGTTTTCTTAATTTTTAAAATTTAAAGATTACAATACATATTCTGTTAAAAGTTGTGTCTGGCTAAGTATGCAAAATTATCCTATGATTCAGGTGGGATTATGAAAAGTTATATTCATCCTTTAGTCTGAACAACGGGCTGCAACTGTTATATTTTTTGCCTCTAAAAATCAGTCTTACTGTAGATTATTTCTTGTATATCTTGAAAACACAATGCCAAACACGTAATACTCTCTCTCTCTCTCTCTCTCTCTCTCTCTCTCTCTCTCGTATGATGAGGGTGATTTTATTGCCTTGGTCATATATAATTCTGCGCAACGATACCTCGTTTCTGTAAACATTGGATCACGTGTTAGTTTGAGTCAAAAATCCATTTTATATCAAGAAAGTACGGTCGTACTTTAATTAAGAAAAGTGATATTCATAAACTGTACAATAACAGCCCACATTTCGACTCGAAATGCGTATGAAAATGTGATTTCTAAATGTCAACATGAAGACCCACTCCATGACCTTCTTGAACCGATAACCCAGAAAATCCGATTTACTATGTATCTTTTAAAATGCATACAAATAAATACATTATATAAATGAGGGAAATGTATACCTTAAAACAATACTGCATTTGAATCCGTTTCCAATTTTGCAAGAACAAAATCGTCTGCTCACCAAAGTGTCAACTGGCCGCAGAACGGGACTCTCAAGAAATTCTTTGGCTTTTAGTCTGTTTTAAATTCTTTAATATTTTTTTTCATAAACACATTTCACCTTTTTCATTGCTGTTTCAGTTTACATAATAGCTTATTTGTTTTTATAAAATGTTGAACTTTACTAATTTGTTTGCAAGATCGGTTTAGTTAATATCGCTTGCCATTTATTGGCATGGTTACGTTGAATTTTGTAAAACTATCTATACACCTGACCTAATTACTCGACTGAACTGCTGACAGAAACAGTCAAAAGTATAGTATTTCATTTCTATAGCCCGATGGATAAATATTACATCTTGTCAAAGCTGTGCGCAGAATAGGCCGACACATTGCGAGTCAAGAAAACACAGGGGTGGTATCTAGTATGTCCAAATTTAATGCTACTTTGAACAGAATATTCTGGTGACAATTGCCTCTTTTCAAATGGTAAGCATTGCAGTATTTTATTTTCGTCAATCGGTCGAATTCGGTATGCCTTTTGTTTCATTATTGGTGACGGAAACCTTAGCTGCGCAGAAATGCCCGACAGCATTGTATGCATACATAAATTCCAATTTCCACTGATTGCGGCGGTTAGTACACCATTTTACACTTGTTCAGGCTAAAATGCTGTGCCCTAGAGTAAGTTTAGATACAAAAAGAACACCGCCCGTGGAGTAAGTTTAGGTACAGAACGTCACCGTCCTAAGAGTAAGTTTAGATGTAAAGAAGTAACGGCCCCAGGAGTACGTTTAGGTATAAAAAGAGTGACCGACCTAGAAGTAAGTTTAGGTATAAAAAAATCACCGCCCTAGGAGGTACAAAAGAGCACCGACCTAGGAGTAAGTTTATGTATTGAAAAGGTCACCGCCCTTGGCGTAAGTGTAGGTATGAAAACGTCACCGCCCTGGAGTAAGTTTAGGTATATGAAAAAGTCACCACAATAAAAGTAAGTTTAGGTATAAGAAGTCACCGCCCTTGGAGTAAGTGTGATTTTATTGCAAATGTATACAACCTTCTTCCAAAATGTATTCGGAATTCTTAGTTTTAACTAGCTTGTTGAGATAATTACAGAAAAATCTGAAAGAGGCATAAGCCGCCAATTATGGTAATCCAGATGAACAATTTAAATTGGATCATTCATTCCCAGTCAGAATATTTTAAACTGCTAACGTTTTTAGATAGTTTTTAATAGTTAAAGTTCTGGAAGAAAGAAACGGCTGAAAATTATTAAAAGTAAATTCTTACAACCCGTACGAGCCTGAGCTATCCTAGTCCCAAACGTGAGAAGTATATAATGCATGAATGTAACATTCGAAAAGGGGAATTTTCAAGTTGTGGCCCTGATATAGTCGTGTTTGCATGTCCATAAAGGAGTTTTTATTCTGCCATGTTATGACGTCGTAACAAAATCTTTTGAACACCATATTGACTGTACGTGGTGACACTGGTTATTCTGTTTGTTTCCGCATGTATTAAATGTGTGTTTGATATCACAATTGTTCATCCGCTCCATTTTCTAATCTGGAGCGTTGTTTGACGATATATTCATCATGTGACAGTCACATGACAAATACACTGATGGTCGAATAATATGACCAAAACAGGGAAATTAAGATTTCGAATTACTGAAAACTGTAGCCTTTTGGTTACTTGATATAGATGTAACAGCCGGTTATCCACCGATGAAACCAATACTTTGAAATGGCGACTATAATTCATGGATGTGCATGCTGCGGTCACACATCGAATTTGATACGGAAGTATGCTGTACATTTAGCGGACAAGTGTGTCTGCAATAATGGCAATGTTTTATCAATAGCTACAAACAATCAGACCTAAAAACACCAACATACCATCACTTGTTTGGTAGCTGACTTATCGGACTGAATAGGATCATCTTGTACTTCTTCACTGTCTTGTAATAAAAATAATACACCGATCACTTTTACTCTGCAGGTAGTGAAGATAATACACCATCGACAGTACTATGCACGTAATATAATAAACTGATGACTTGTACTATCCAGGTAGAGAAGATAATACATTGGTCGCATGTACTATGCAGGTAGTGAACTTAATACGCCGATTGTCTGTACTATGCAAATTGCGAAGATAAAAGAGTGATCGCCTGTGCCATGCAGGGAGTGAAGATAGTACACCGCTCGCATGTACTATGCCAGTAATGTAGTTAACACACCGATCACCTGTACTATGTAAATAATGAAGATAATACACCCATCACCTGTTCTGTGCAGATAGTGAAGATAATAAACTGATCGCCTGTACCATGCATGTATTAAAGATAATATACCGGTCACCTGTACCATACAAGTAGTGAAGATAATACACCAATCACCTGTACTGTACAGGTAGTGTAGATAATAAACTGATTGCGTGTATCATGCAGGTAGTGAACATAATGCACCGATCACCTGTATTATGGAGATAAATGTTCAATTCAGTTGTTCTGAAGATTGAGATTTTCTATCATTATTCTTCACTGCTTTATCAATTGACAAGGACATCTTCCTCATCCTATATTTTACTTTGTTCGCGATACTGTTGAGCTGTTTAATCTGTTGTACATTTTCTCATCTGAACTTCTGACTAAGAAACAAGAATTCACACGAATGCATACATAACTTGAAGCACGGACTTGCAGTGGCATACTAATGGTCAATGAAACGCGGGCGACGATAATGGCCCAAAGGGGTTTTGGCGCCCCAAGACCTCAGCAGCAGAGAGGATGAACAGACCACTTGCCTTAAAGTATATTTATGAAAAATAAAGCTTCTTACGAAAAATGAAAATGAAAGGTCAATAACGTCAAACCGAAGACTCTAACCAAAACCGAGAGTTTCTCTAATTGGGTTATTTATTTTTTTACTTTATCTTTGTCGTTCGTGCTTTTCAAACTTTTGTTTACCCACCATGACACTTATTTATGGTCGCACCCTCTCTACTACTAAAAATGTGTGAGTAATTAAATCATTATTATAGCAGTCTCTCAACAAAATATTTTATCAAGACTTATACTATATCGTGATTGAGGATCATGCAAATGTATTGTTATAAATCCGTGTGGAGTAGATTGTGCTTTTGAAAAGAAGTTTTGACCATATCCCCTGAACAACAAGCCTGATGAATGTTTCGCGGAGTATGAGTATCGACTACATAGAACACAAATAAAATATTGCAATTATCTCTGATCACTTTAGGTATTTGTGTATATCGCTGAGTAACATAAATCACGTCTGTGTTTTTATGCCTGCCCCGAGAAAATATTCTAGCTGGATTTGACTGTTTGTCCATCATTACGTCGTCATATACTACTAAATTATTAATAAATCCATCGAGTTCATCACAGATGCGGCTTCATCAATATCGATGATAAAATTAATAATATCATTACCATCTTCGTCCAACAATCACACATTTTCATTAAAAATTTTAAGTACATCGTAACATCTCTGATCATCAGCTGACTGAGTTACTAAATACAACGCATCCCATTTGAACCATCTCATTATCAGATTAAGTAATAATTGTGTCTTACCAGACCCAGATGGGCCTATGATAATTGCTCTGATCGAATTTAGTAGTGATGGATGATGCTTGACTGGCTCTAGCTTTCGTGTCGCTGAGAAATCAATGACATCCATGTTATACAAATATAATAAATAATATGGATTTATATTGTGTTCGATGTAAAGCATCTACCCCCACAAGTGGATTAACAACAATAATAACAAAACTTAAAAGCGTGCACTTACAGGCAAATGTGTAAAAGGTGGTACAAATAAATATAAATGTATTTCGTCTCGTATGAAGACAGGTGGTGTAATCGCTACTTCATCTGGAAAATTACCAGGAACTCAATGGGCTAAGTACCCAGGAGAAAAACATCTTCCAGGATAAAATTATTGTGGTCCTGGAGCCCGACTTGATATCCAACTTAAAGAGAAAGATCAACCAAGACCTGGAGAGTATCCAATAAATGCAATTTATCAAGCATGTCACATTCATTATGTAGCTTATAAAAAATTCCAGATCTCCAACAACGACATATTGCAGATGTGAAGTTGATTCATTCGTTAAATTCCACATAAAAATAAATATTTCAGAGAATCATTATCTATTTGGTTGGTAAGATCTGCGATGAAAGGTAAACTAGTACTAGGAGTTGGTAATTAATCAACCGATTATTAAAATAATGGAATCGATATGTTATAGCCCAAGAGCATGTTGGAGAGGTAGAGCAGCGATTAGTAAACTCGCTGATGCAGCAAATGTTACACGTTCTGTTACTGCAAATTGGTTTAGCACATCAGGTTATATCGCAAATGTACCTACCACCACCTCAAAAATATTTCGCATGCATATTTTGATGTCAGCTCTCCTAATGAAGTTAATCAAGCAGATATTTTATTTTAACACACGATACTATTAAAATTTGTAGACGTCAATCACGTACATACAAATACGCGTTGACTGTCGTTGACGTTGCAAGTAGATATGAGGAAGCAGAGCCGTTATCAATTAAACCAGCAACTGAATTTTCGTCTGCTATTGAACTAATTTATCAACGAGGACTCTTGCGATGGCCACTGTTACTAAAATTTGATCCTAGCAAGGAATTTTTTGGTGCAGTATCATCTCTGATAAACAAAACATAACGTCAAAATTAGACGAGGACATACAGTAATTCAACGTGAACAGGCACTTGTTGAACGATTTAATCGAACACTTGCTGAGCGGTTATTTGGATATCAATAAAATGCAAAGGAAATAATTCAGAAATATATGAGATCTCGCGAATGCGTTGCAAGATGATCGAGTATACGAGCTGCATTAAATAATGAAATTACTAGTGAAGTTTCTATGACACCCATTAATGCAATTACAATAGAAAATATACCAATACCACAACATGACTTTACAAAACAACCAGTACTAGATAATATTACTGTAAGATATTTATATGAACTTGGTGAACATGGAGGTGGTAAGAAAAGAGCGACTGGTCCTATTTGGAGTATTACGACACAAAATTTCTAGCGTGGTAAGATCTACGGGTAGACCTGTAATCTACAGATTAGATTCAACTGCTCCTCAACGTGGATTTGTACGAGAGCAATTAAAAGTAATTCCTGAAGACACACAATTACCACCGTGTTCACTTTTGTAAACTAGCACCTCAGTTACATTCACAACAGGTCAGCATCACATTTTCGTGTGTATGACCAAGACTACTATTAATTCTGTCTTCGGTAAATTGTCTTGGATTATTTTTTTAATACTACCACAACATTACTGTGTTACAGCTCGCATAATGATTAATCTGTCGTTGTTTCAATGTCATGATAAATTCAACATCGAGATTAAAGTCGCGTATATTTTGTGTCACTCTGTTTATAACTAATTTTTTACTATCACATCGTCAGTTTCCTGAATTTGATTGTTATTTTCTCTGAAGGGTATGACAATTCTCCGCGGCTGAGATATTCTTCTGACTCGAGACACTGCGAGATAAACTAAGTTTGACCATTCGATACGATTATCGACGATCCAAATATTTGTACCAGAGATGGTTAATCCTTGTGATGAATGAATTGTCATTGCACATCCTAGCGTTCATGGAGTTTTGTCCATAGTTAACGCTCTCTCAACAGCACTGACACGAACTAAATCAATATCATTTAATACAAGATTTTGTTTTTCTGACGATCCTGGTATATCAACGTCGATATTTTGTCGTCGCGTATCTGCTGGTCAGTAACACAATGGTACGGGTAGATTTGAAATTTTTTCTTTATGTACCATAAATAAATATTTTTGAAGTGTATCACGAACTATCTTTCTACTTGCAAGTATTAAATCATTTGGTCTCCATAAATTCCAAAAATTGTTTATAGAAGTTTCTTAAATTATTCCACGCATTATTTCACACTGAATTTTATTCGGGTGAAGTCTGATAAATTTCTTGAACTCTCTTTATTCTGGATCAAGTGCTCTATGATCATCAGTTATTTCTTCATTATAATCCATAAGTTTTTTCCAGCCATTTAAGTGGAGACAATCCAACAAAAGGTGCTGGTTGACCATGATCGCAACACATTTTTAGAGCAGTATTTTTTGTCAAGAACCAATCAAGAAATATTTATAACGTTTCTAATGAAACGGTACATATTTCATCCCAAACAATAATCCTTGTAACATATTTCTCACCCATTCGGTCATGAGTACAAGTATCCCCGTTCCAACGAAAGAATTTATGATAAGTGCATGATTTAATATTGCTTTCTTTCATTTCTCTTGCGAGTTTGTGTGTAGTGTTATATCAAAATTCCGAAATAATTCAATCAACGAGTTGTTTTACCATAAACTCCAAGCCCATTGAGATAAACTGTTTTATGTCTAGCTACAGGATCATATACAGGTTGTGCAGATGATAATTTTTATATTTGATTTTTTTTTGTTGGTAATAAATATCCTTAATTACAACGTCGGCGAATTCAGAATAATTATGTATATTTTCTTGCTTTATTCTCCATTCGCCACATGATGCTTAAATGCCGTTATGTAGTTGTTCTAGCAATCATGTATTTTTTCTTTGATATAAAATGAATCCGTAGCGACTCTGACAGTAAACTCAGAAACTCTATATATCATCGATAATAGATTTATGGAAATGTATTCGAGCATTGAAGATATAAATTGAGTAAACTGCGGTGATTCACCATCAGTATAACTCACAACTGTATATAATTTAGTTCCGTCCGATAAATTAACATTACTTCGACTTATAAATGTGTTTCTATTCGTTGTATCAGCAATTATAAAATCGAGTTCAGCATCATCTATAATTAATCTTGTACAATGTATTTTATGCTCATATGATTCTCCTTGGGTGAATTTACCGATTATTTTTCTGCCAAGATCTTTTCCGATTTTATTCTCAAAATCAGTTATATCAGGATTTTCGTCATCAGAATATTTCTTTTCTTGTGGTAACCAAACTTCTTTCTACGAACTATATGATATAATTGTTTCACTTACAATCAACGATATCAGTATTTTTACATCGAGCATATATCGTAATAATACTGTTGGTGCCCACATTTTTTGAAAAATGTTTGCCAAACCAGACATAACAAATCGGATGAAGATCTTCGGGAAAATTAAATGACTCGATACAAGCGAATCCAGTCAGGTCCAAGATCTTGAAATGGTCCATTTATTGATACCATGGTCATCTCATGTATTGGATGTCCAAATCGCTCAAAATACTTAAAACACTCTTCCATAACAAGTAAACTTCCGGGATATCACGCAACCATATCAGCTACTTCATTGTCACTGATAATCCAAGTATCGTCTACTTCCTTCATAAACTTTACTCTGAAAAAATATTTTTGATTGTCGAGATAATTAACTTTCGTCGCCGCTCGTTGGTCGTTCACTGTAGCATCAATAACATCGGTCTTGCGTATGATTTTAAATGTTGACCACACATGAGATGCATCTTCGTTGCGAAATTCCTTTATAGCATTACGAATACTTTTAATCAAGGTTTTAGTCGGATTAATCAGATAACGTCTTGGTGGGTCAGGTGTTCTTCTATCAAGATCGAATCTATATTCAGATGGTGTAATCTTAATCGCTGATAATAACTCTTCCATATTATAATTAGGACAAATATATATATATATATATATATATATATATATATATATATATATATATATATATATATATATATATATATATATATATATATATATATATATATATATATATATATATATATATATATATATATATATATACAATGATTCAAACAAAGCTTAAATGCAAATGGCATATGACAGGCTCTACAACTCCTTGCAACATAGCTTGCATAATCGAATTATGTGGACTTCACTTACAAAGTCAAAGTGTACGGAGAGGGAGTTAAGGTCCTAAATCGTGTTTGAAATGTTGTGTTCGGGTTAGAGGAAAAACTTAGCTGTGTGCTCTGTGATGGTAAAAAATACAGAGAATTTAAAAAATGCATTGATAAATAAACAACACTGATAATAATAACAAAGTCATAAACAGCGCTGAAGATTATCTGGCCAGATTTTTAAAATAATCACTTAGACAAATAATCATTTAAACAAATAATATTTATATAAATGGAGCAAAATTTATTTGTGAAACATTATATCATCAAGAACTATGAAGTATCTCCTGATAGTGTATTCAGGAACCGTCGACTAAAAAACCAGTCGGTTTTGTCACTAATACTGGTTATCTAATGTTTGTTTTTGATGGGAATAAAAAATAAATATTACTCTCATAAATGTTTTTACGAATGTTTTAGGGGGTAATCAAAGATGGTATTGTTATCGATCACATTAATGGCACAAAACTCAATAACACCTTAGATAATTTACGAGCCATTACACTAGTCAAAATTGGAAATTTGGAAATACTGACCGTAGTAGTAAGATCGCCAGAGCAACTATATCTACAAATGTAAAAACTGGTGAAGAAATAATATTTCAATGAATGAAGGCAGCTGGCAAAATATTTTGATATCTGCATGATTTTGGTTCCGCGTAATTACCTCGCTTGCTACTGAGAATGACCTCAAGAAGGGAGATAACTCTGTAGCATATCTTTCTCCACTAGAGCTTAATCATTTTGTCATTGTAACTAATTATTAACCATCTGTGTGATATTACTTATCAGCGGAGTAGCATAATTTTATAATAGTTCAAATTAGTAGAAGGATATTTATACTTTCAAACTTATCGATAAAATCAAGGCAGAAAACGCGTTGAATTCTCATAATCCAGGTTTGGCGTTCGATTTCTGTAACTGACATACTGTCCACGGTGGGGATATTTCGCAATTTTTCATTAAAAAAGTGGGGGTCCACCCGAAGCTCTAACTTCAACAGAAAAAATACACCCTCCCCAGCATGTCACCAAGTGGTGGGTGTTTTTTTTTTGCGCTCTCCCGGGTTTCATTATTGGGGGGTGCATACATCTCTTGAACGTAGAGAAGGCCCCATATATGTATTATGTCATCCTTAGAATTAAGTTACTAAGTTAATGTTGTGCCATCCCTAGAACTAAGATTGTATATAGTGCTGTAAATAGCTTAATACAATGCTATAAATATGCTACTATATACGCTGTAAAAATTATTTACATTTACAGCGTATATATTAGCGTATTTTCAGTATTGTATTAAGCTATTTGCAGCGCATTACATATATATATATATATATATATATATATATATATATATATATATATATATATATATATATATATATATATATATATATATATATATATATATATATAATGAACTTTGAAAATGTTAATGTTATTTTTTCTGCAATTAAAATGTTAAAAAATGACGGTATAAAAGTTGAACTTGATCTAGAAAAAATTATTTGGGATTTAAAATCATTGCAAGCACGAAAGTTCGAAGATAGATATACACCCCCAGCAGAATATAGATTTATAAAGCTCATCCAACAGTCTATGTTCCAACCTTTGGCTATAGTTAAAGATACAGAAGTTAAAAAGATTGCACTTCTCTCATTCGCGATTGAAAAACATAAATCATAATTAGCTGATGAACATGAGAATAAAAAGATTATTAACACGCGCATGAGGCAGTTGAAAATATTTTGGGCGGCACGATGCACGTTGATTGGAATGCTCATTATATTTTAATTAGGTGTGAATTTGATGACTATTTCAAGACACCAATAGTAAATTAAGCCGTGTTTTTTTTTTCTTTTTGTTCCACAGTAAATATTTCCTGGTCGTTTTGCTCAAACATCAATAACAAACTTCCAGGAGATCAACCGGATGGAGTCAGGAGTGAATATCGCCGTGAAATTGTGGTGGATATTGTAAATGTAATAACGCCAAGTACTGAAAGCCTGTATATACCGGCAACCTCAGCGCGATGTTTGATAGATTTATTAAGTGGTGACCATAATCCTTGTCCAGACGCTACCGTATACATTGTCGGCAATTTTTTATGTCGGAGAGTTTAATATCGATGACTGGTGGACCTCCCAAAAAATCATTAATGGATCTATTTATTTTTCAACGAAAATTCAAAACTGTTCTCATCTGAGTATTATAATCACATCTAAATGTCGTCATTTCATTATTAACTGAAACTAACGAGTTCATCATTGGAAGGATGTATTTCTTCTTTATAGCGTCATTGTCTGATTCTGGTTCTCCAAGATCAGTAATTTTATTATTTATCATATTGAGAGAACCAGTCGTTGTATCACCGGAATTTTGTACTCGTCCACGAATATTATCTAATATCGTTGACATAATAACACTGAGTTTAATTTTTCCATCATTATCAAACACAGCTATAATATTTTCAGTTACACCACTAATTTTTACGATAATATTTTTCAATGAAAGATTGCTTGTTTTTAATTTTCCTTGCTTATATTGAAATACAACAACTTCGTTTTGATCTACATTTGCAAGGTTTAATAATTTTGATATTTCATCACTAATCTCTTTACTTAATTTTCATGAGTTATTCCGCCGGTTTTTTTGCTTTTGTTTAGTGGAAGCTCTTCCGTAAATATCAACCATTATACTTTAAGATCTGTTTAAAACAACGCGTCTCCTTGTATAATCGTGCACGACTTTATGAGTTGGTAATATTGATGATGACACAGTGTCAAGTACAGAAATTACTTCACGGCCACATATGGACGGATCGGTTATTGTTTATGTTGGTAATGTTGAATACCAGATTGCAGTTTTTATTGTGTTTACGTAATTTATACATTATTTTAGTAGAGCCAGTCCATACACAAATCAAAATAAATAATTCCACGTGGATCAATTGCGTATGCCACCCGATGAGTACCAGGACCAGAACTATTATCGAGATTAATAATACCAGTTTCAGTATTGTTTGGTTGTTTTGGTAATTGGTCACACATAAAAACACCTCTGAAATTTTTGGATTTAATTTTTAGCAGTATCAAGTAAATCCAAATATGACATAGGAAGAATCAGCGAAGTGTCCCTGGAAGTCTCAGAGCTTTTCCGTACCAATGAGGGGTTCGTGGCAAACTTCGACCCTTCCCCTTTTTTATTTCTTTTCCTGTTGTTATTTGTTTTGCTGCTAATCCAACAGCAGCTCCAGCAGTACCAAGTGCAGCTGCTTTTGCAATAGCTGGGGCTGCAGCGGCTAATAAAGCTGGTATAGCTGCAAGAAGTGGAAATATACCACCATTCTTGATTGAATCTTTAACTGCACCAGTAGAAAGATTGAGTTTAACGTCTATTTTTGATTGTTTGTCGTCATTGAAATGCCTGCTCTGACGTTCTAACGATGATAGTTTATTTTGACCACATGTGATCTGGTCATTTTTAGTGATATTTTTATTGCAAAGTTCTTTGCTGAATTTGATTGAAGCTTTTTAATCTGACCAGGAGACAGATTGACACTAACATGATGATATGACATAATACATATTGTGAGCGATTTAATTGCATGTTTTCTATCGGTGCATCAACAACTCGCATTTGCCCGCCAGTGCCTTCAAGTAACATTGTTTAATCGCTGAGTATAACTGCAATTGCTATGCATCTCTATTTACACGAGCTCTAAAGTGAATATCAACGACAGATTGTTTAAATTATTATAAATGCTCCAATGAAAAATAATAGATTGGATACTGGCTTATCTGAGATATTTGTAAACCAGTATCTATATTTTGATCACGTCCCATAAACGTCATTAAACGATGATATGTACGTGCTACATGATTCAAATCAAATTTAACAATATATCTTCAGATGGCTCTTGATGCCCATTTATCCGTAAAGAAACTTCGCTAACTCCAAGTTTGTCAAATATCATATGACTATGTGTTTGTGAATTTACTCATGCAGCATTTTGTAAAGCAATAACAAAATATGTCTTGGGGCAGAAACTCTTTGTTGTGATGCTATATGCCATGTGAATGAACCATTAATATTACTTTGAGTGCTATCTGTGGTCATTGTCAACCATGATAGCAATTTTCCGCCTGAATTCATAAAACTAACTTTTCTTCTTCAGCAATTGTTGGGGTCATTTCTGGCATCCACAGTGAAACTTTGTTTTCAGTACTTTTCCAACGTCAACAGCGGCTGCTCTCCAAAATGCATCATCATCAGTAGCTTTTCCTAAAAGTACAACTGTATGTTTAGCTCCAAAGATAACTTTTCTAACATTTCTACAAAATCCAAAGATATGAGATAACGGAATTGCGCATGAAAATCTTCTACTTCCACCTTTGAACATTGATCTACGTGTAGCAAATCCTAATTTGTAATTTGCGTTGATTGATACAATTGCTGGTGTAATATTATCTCCTTCCGCGTTTTATACATTACCCCCAACTTCTTTAATATATTCAGGAGCGTTACTTTTATCTTTAGTAAACATCATTGACGGCCTAGCTGATCTCGTATAATCATCTGAATATCTTGCAAGACCAAGTATTCTTGTAGCAACATCAACGTCTTTTTGAATTGTTTTAATATTTCTTCCACCAATCATAAACGTAGCGCTGTCAAACAACGCCATAATACCATTATTAACAAAACCAACTTTAACATCATCTCAGTATTCTGAATTATCTGTTTTTACAATTTCTCCTTCTACTTCGATAAATGCTTCAGCGTGCAAAAAGTATCTGCTTGTATCTTGAACTTGTAATTCGATTCAACCACGTTGATTTGGTACACGTGCGTCATAAGAATAATATTGATAATCGCTTATAGATTCATCTTTGAGAATTGGTGCGTCCATATCAAACGCTGGATCGGATATACACTAAAACATTTTTATTATAATTGTTATCGTCTAAGACGAAGACCACTTCCTGAAATAAAACTTGTATTTGCCGGCAAAATTTCGTTAGTCGACTTTGCAGGAACGAGTTCATTAACAGCTAACTCTGTTAGTATTTTTGCAGCTTGATTTATTATTTTACTGATATTTGCAGGCTTAACTGCAGTGTTGGGTAATTTTACTGGTTGCGGTTTTCTTCGTACTAATCGAGCTAATCTTTCTTTGATTGCTGAAAATGCTTTACCGGCAATATTATCAACAGCACTGATACCTTTATCGCACATAGCGTCAATACCTTTCATTCCTAATTGTTTTGTATTGCTTTTGGGGCTATTCTCTAAAATACACCTTGAACAACATCACCAAGTCCATCTCCGTAAATCGTTTTGTACTTTGGTAATCGCGAATTTACTACCATAAATATTACAGGTCTACGTTGTGCTATGTGTATAATCATTTTTAAATTATATTTTGATTAATTGATTGTTTTCATTCGCTTTAATAATCATCGACAATTTCATTAATGAGAGAGTGATAAACATTATGATCCTTAAATAATCTTAGGCAAATATCAGATATTTCATTAATAATTTCTGGAGAATTATTTCCGTCCCGTTTACAACCGATCAGAATTTCTAATCGTTCAACATCGGAAAGAAAACTAATAGGTCGAGTTGCAAATCCACTTCCTTGAATAACACTGGTCAACAGTGAAATCATTACTGACTTGAAAAGGCCCTAATCTGTAGTATTTTGGTGTGCCGAACACGAATATAACCGTGAAAAATTTGTATTGGCTCTCGTTTTGAAGATATTCATATACCTCATTTTCTATGTTTCACTGTGTAAATTTCTCCAGTAGGACTGCAGCAACATCCGGAATAATGATGTAACATTGCATAATACCATCATGCTCACATCATCCACAGTTGATTGCATCATTTTCTGATGCAATGCAATACTAATGCCATGCGGCTGCTGAAGTAAGTTGACGTCAGCAGTGTACTATACATGTGTAGGCCTATTATACTAATGCCAGGCGGCTGCTGAAGCTGACGTAAGCAGTGTACTATATAAAGCCCAATCAGATAGGTTCAGCATTTAAAATATTTTAGACGTTGTGCGAGACAGTTCAAGCTACTGTTACATAAAACTTATTATTTTATCCATTTACGTACAATAAAGAACAGTAATGCCTCGAAAGTGTGTTAATACCGCGGACAATTTTTGCTATATTTGTGGGGAAGTGACATTTGCCAACCAGAAGAAAAGTATCAATTCTCAAGTGAAGAAGGCATATCATCTTTACTTCGGATGCAAGGTTGGTGACCAAGACAAGCCTTGGGCTCCGCATATATGCTGTGCTACATGTACAACACAGCTTTCACAGTGGTTGAATTGCAAAAGGTCATCAATGCCGTTTGCAGTCCCAATGGTGTGGAGAGAGCCAAGCAACCACCTAAATGACTGTTACTTCTGCTTGGTTCCTCCTCTTTCCGGCGGAATAACGAAGCGAAAGAAGTCGAGAATAGTCTACCCAAACATTCCGTCTGCATTGAGACCAGTTCCACATGGTGAGGGACTTCCTATTCCAGAACCTCCAGCAGAATATTCTCTTGATTCATCTGACGAAGACAAAGGTGAGTCGACCTGTTCTTCTCCTGGTCCATCAGCATGCAGTGATCCAGATTTTCACTGTGGTGCATCATCAACCCCACACAGAATAACACAGGAAGAACTAAATGACCTGATTCGTGATTTGGACTTATCAAAGAACAAGGCAGAATTGCTAGGATCAAGACTCCAACAATGGAATCTTCTAGAAGAAGATGTCACAATTACTGCATATCGAAAGCGCCACCAGCAATTGGAGCCTTTCTTCAGAAAGGAAAGTAATCCGATATTCTGTTCCGATATTGAGGGCCTCATGAATGCTTTAAAAATCACTCATGACCCACAAGAATGGAGACTATTTGTGGACTCTTCGAAACTGAGTCTCAAGGCTGTGCTTTTGCACAATGGAAACATTCTTCCATCTATTCCAGTAGCGTATGCTGTCCACATGAAAGAGACATACGATAACTTAAGGCAGCTACTGAATTCCATTGAGTATAACAAGTACAGCTGGCACCTCTGTGGTGATTTGAAGGTAGTTGCCCTTTTAATGGGACTGCAGCAAGGATATACAAAATACATGTGTTTCTTATGCGAGTGGGATAGCCGAGCAAGGGAAATGCACTACATGAGGAAGGAATGGACTCACAGGCAGAATGTAGCCATTGGAGAGAAGAATATCCAACACCCAGCTCTGGTTGAGGCTCAGAAAATCTTGCTACCACCCCTTCACATCAAACTAGGTTTGATGAAGAACTTCGTGAAAGCCATTGACCGGACTTTGCCAGCATTCCGATACCTGCATGAAAAATTCCCTCGACTCAGCGAAGCAAAGATTAAAGAGGGAGTTTTTGTGGGTCCTCAGATTCGAGAGCTTTTCAAAGATGACCGGTTCAACAACTTGCTGGAAGGTGACGCGAAACAAGCATGGAATGCTTTTCGCCTAGTTTCTACAAACTTCCTCGGAAATGTTAGGGCAGAAAACTATAAGGAACTAGTAGAAGACATGTTGATGAAGTATAAGAAACTTGGCTGCAATATGTCTCTAAAGATTCACTTCCTTCATTCCCATTTGGATTTCTTTCCTAGCAACTGTGGTATTGTTAGTGATGAACACGGCGAACGTTTTCATCAAGATATCGCAACAATGGAACAAAGATACCAGGGAAAATGGTCCACTACAATGCTGGCTGACTACTGCTGGACACTCCTCAGAGATGCTCCCGAACAGCTGTACAAGAGACAGGCGAAGAAATCTAAGATGTAGTCAATGACTTGATTTTTTATAGGTAGGCTATTACAGTTGACCTTTTACTATTGGAATGCATTTCGTTATGTAAACATTAATGTCTTGCAGATTACAAAAAAACTAGAGCCAATTTTGCAATTTGACTGTCATATTCGTGTTCAGCACATAAAACTTGATAAGAATTGACTAATTTTATTTCAGTAACATGACTTTTGTAAAAATTTGTTGTCCAGTGTAACAAATCCACTTCCTTGAATAACAAATCCACTTCCTTGAATAACAAATCCACTTCCTTGAATAACAAAACCACTTCCAGATGTTTCTTTTGCATCTTCCTTACCTGGCGAAGAACGTAATTCCTACACTTGTCTAATTCTCTTAAATTCCGGGTCTTTTTCTTTTTCTTTATCTCTCTCTCTCTTTTAGTATCCTTTTTCTGTTCTCATTTTTGTTCAGCTTCTTCATCACTCATTGTTTGAGATGGCTGATCTTGTAATGCTAATAGTTGTTGTGATGCTAGTCGTTGTAATTTTATAATATAGTTATGTACTCTATCAATAAAATCATCATATCTTGCATATTTGTTTCTATAGATCCAATCAATTTCATGGTGTATTTTATAAACCCAATCGTACCAGGTTTCACATTTTACATATTTATTAGAGTATTCAGGTTTTAAAAATTCTTTTCTATCATTAAAACTATCCACGGTCAATATAGGTAAATATACCTCTTTGATATTCATTATGTGGAAAATACTATCATACATAAATATACCAATTGCATAAATTCTTTCTTGTTCTGGTATATCACCCTCCATTTCATCCTTTTTAATACGAGCTTGTTCAATATCTTCAAGTACTTCTTTATCTATGTCAGTAAGCAGAGCATCATCTACGTTAAAAGGCTGAGCATCATCTACGTTAATAGGCTGAGCAGCATCTCCTTCATCTGAAATATCTTTTAAAATCCTTTTGTTTGTTTAGTTCTTCTTGCTATCTTTTCAGTTCGCTCAGCCGTTTTTGTCTGTACCTTCTGCATATTCAACTTGTGCTTCTTGACGTTCTTGCAGTTTTTGTTCGAGAGCATCGCGAACATGAAGATATCTTCTAATTGCTTCTAATCTTTCTCGGGCTAATCTACTAGTGTAAGATTACATTACTGATACAATAATGATTTAGTTACTCACACATTTATAGCAGCAGAGAGGGTGCGAACCCAAATAAGTGTCACGATGGGTAAACAAACTTTTGAAAAACACGAACAACAAAGATAAAGTAACAAAACAACTAACCCAATTACAGAAACTCTCGGTTTTGGTTAGAGGCTTTGGTTTGACGTAACTGATCTTTTATTTTCATTCTTCGTAAGAAGCTTTATTTTTCTTAAATGAACTTTGAGGCAAGTGGTCTGTTCACCCTCTCTGCTGATACCTCTAGCGCCCGTGGTTTTGGTACCCCAAGACATCTAGCGCCCGGGGCAACCATCCCGTCCCTCCCCCTCTCCATCATTACATATGCATGCGTTTTAATCCATATTTCTTTTGAAACAGGACTGAAATACTCAAAAATAATATACAAAAGTAAGGTTAACCAAGTTCAAGCATAACATCTTGTGCTGCATTATAAACCTTAAATATTATGTGCATCTTTATACAATAAAGTCCCTATTTAATGCGGTCCAAACGAAGGATATACGAGATTTAGTAAAGATTTGAACAAAATAAACGTAAGGAAGTGAAAGGTTGCAGATACTTTATTTTATCACTGTTGTTGTTGTTGTTCTTACATAGTGTTTTTACCAATGCAAATGTTCAGCTTCATGCGGATTCTCTGGCTTGTTCCTGTCATTGTCCTTCATCAGAATGAGATACAACTTATGTAAGTCTTCTTCTCAAGGTAAGTAATTTCTTTGCTTGGCATTCTACCTTCGATATCTAAATTGTCTACCTGGCATATTCAATTCTCGAAACCACACAGCTAAGGCAATGTGTACAGCAACACGGGCTTATCCCGAGGACGCGTCTGAGTGTTCCACACTTCAGCGGCGCTTTCTAGTTCTGCCTGAGAAGTAGTAAATACAATCCTATGAAATCATTTCTCTGTACCGTCTTTTAATTTTGAGCCCGGTAAGGAAATGCTGTATTACCAACGCATAACTTTAAAAAAATCAACAAATATAATTGCTTTAATGGTATTCATTGCCTACAACTGAATGCATTTCCTGTCGTTGCATGTTCTTATTTTTGTTGTTGCCTAGGGCCTGTGACCAAATTATATGCAGCGTCTCAAGCCGCGGTTTCCGTCCTTCGGGATCAAGAATTTGCAACAGAACTCTGACACTTTCAGAGAGGCCCTCACTAAAACGTGTGTACATCCATCTCTATTCATGCAAACAACAATAGTTGTCTGTCTCTTTTTGAAGAATGCGGCCACCTGAATGAGATCTGTCTTATGTTTCTTCATGTAGAGACGAAAATTCTTCTTTGCAACATGTGCTTGCTTATTATGATTTTTTCATACGGAGTTTCGCAAGAACACTTTTCAATATACTGTAATATGTAAACACAATCATTGTGATGGCTGAAGTAGCTTAATTGATTAGTATGTTTATCTAAGTTCTATCTAAAGTTTATTCTCTCTTTAAAACTCTTTGAAACACAAAACTTTCCACAGCTTGATATGATATATAGATATTAGTATTAAAGTAAACTTTCCACAGCTTAATAAGATATATAGATATTAGTATTATAATAATAGGATTTTGATTGCTAGATAAAGTCCAGTTATCAGCATTAGAACATCGGGATTATTACAAATCGCGAAGAGTACACGTGATCAGCTCTAAATGGGAAACATCGAGGAGAGCTGTAGTTCCAGCCTCGTTTGAGATGGACGAGTGATACGGAGTAGGAAAACAAGAGCATCCTTTTCCGACGTCATGAAAATTAGGGTAAAACTGTTCTTTCTTGAGTAGAAATTATAGGCGTATAATAACAACTCATAGACATGTACAGAAATCCAACAACATTGGCGCATCTTTAACCATTTTGACTTAAAATTTCTTTCTCGTGGAAATTTTGCTGCAGTGTAATATATTTTCTACCCCACCCAACCAACATATATTTCTCCTTGCAATTAACCTGCTGTCATTTTTAAAACTTGGTGTCGAAAGGTAATTTATGCATTTTGTGTGTGCTGGCTTATGTATGGGATATTGCAGTGTTGACCCCAATCTTTCAGCATATTAATCTTCTTGCTTTCGGAAGCAAAAGGGAAGAGGCGATGTCAAACAGTTTTGATTGGTCAATCAGGAAAAACAATTATATCAGCAGATATAAAACTACTAATTATGCTCTCTTCTCGGAGAGACCATTTCACATAGGTATCGTTCATTGACAGAAAACGAAATTATAAAACTAAATATTGAAAAGTACAATCAAGTTGATTATAATTATGTAATGCCCATTATAATGGATCTCTAGGTGCTTAAATTATGATTCTGCATCTGGAGACCTCTGTTAAATTGGTTTAGGTCAATATGAATCAAATAACTCTATCCTGAGCACCATAGGAACGCGAATATGCATAACGATGGTAATAATCATAAATTCATGGAATCTATCTGCGCTGTAGCCCTTTGCCAAAATCTAAAATTGCATACACTCTGCGTCTGTATAATAAAATGGTACAAATTAAGCTTTAAGAAATAAATATGTTTAAGGCAGTAGCATGTTCATTCTCTGAATGTCTACCAGTCAACGTTTCAGAATTATAGGTAATTACCGAAAAGTAAGTATCAGGTTCGGAGAAAAATATTTTTCATATGTTATTTCTTTTATCAAGACAGACTCCTTGTCAACAGTTGTATCCAATATTATACAAATTACTAGCGTCAGATCTAAAACTATTAATTGAATTCAACAATACCTACATAAAGTGGCAAATTACGAGCAATGTCTGAATCTGGCAGTCAATGTCAATATTGTATTATTAATTTTTTTTCTTTTTTCGTAATAGTATTTCTACCCAACTCTCGAAGTGAAGGCCTGGAGATAAATTCCATTGTCTCAAAAGCAGAGTAAACGCCAACATTATTTATGTTTAAAAACCGTCTTCTGTAATCCGTCTGCATCCCATATTGATGTGAATGGCACGTTGGGAGTCACGGAAAGACCAAATCTGCGCGACAAGACAATATGATATATAAGAAATACGTACATAAAATATGTTGATTGCAGGAAAATATGCATCTGGGATTTTGCTTTTCGTATCCAAAGGAAAATCTTATTTAATCTGCATTTTGTTCGTTACTGTCTCTTCCTTATCATGAAAATAACGACACGAAAAATGAGTATACCTCCTATAAGGCTTGGTCATAAATCTTGACTTCATAATCAGTTTGAGGCTGAAGCCTAACGCTTAGATTCACAGCGATAGAGATCTTTGTAAGCTTAATTATCAGCAATGAAACGTTTTGCAGGCTCTTTCGACAATATTGAGAAAGACATAGTGTCAAACTTTAGTCGAATTTATCAGCTCTAGAGCTAATTTATCATTTAACATTTTCGTGTTGCATCGTTATTCCTGCAGAACGGCAGTAGTATTTCAACTGTCCAAATATATCTATTCATATAGCCAAGAACGGCAGTATTATCTCAACAGTCCAAACAGATCTTTTTCAGAAGGAATTGATGCTTTTTCTGAAGGAGTTGACAGTAGTTATGTGGGACGATTTAGCCTCAATGGGAATTAGCATTACAGACCCCCCTAGGACTGTTTAGCCTCAATGGAAATTTAACATTAACCACCCTGGGACTGTTTAGCCTCAAGGGAAACTTAACATGGACGAAAAATCGTGGGACTGTTTAACCTCAAGGGGAATTGAACATGGGAATATGGGAATAAACAGGGTGGGACTGTTTAGCCTCAAGGGCAATTGAACAATGGTAAAAAAGTCTTGGGTCACTCTATTTTTTTAAAAAAAAAATAAAAATAAAAATTGAAAAAAATGGGGTAGGCAATGGAAAGTCAATCTCTTTTCGAGAAATGTGGGTGGCCCTGAAAAGGGCCTTTGGGTTTATGCTAATGTATCCATTAACATAAGGGGCACCGCATTGGTCTTCTTCTTGTCCTTAGGCTGCGCCTCACTGTAGGACCGTAAATCAGGATTCTTTTGAGGCATCCTTGTCTTTCTACGTAGATCCTACGTATCCACAGACTGGTGTCTGTCCTGTGGACAACTGTCCACTTGGACCGGACATACATGGGTATGTCCGTCCGGAACATCATCGAAGACACAAGCGTAGAAGATTGCACATCGGTCCACATCTTGAGGCGACGAGAACAGGTGAATCAATGCAGTGAACTGCACTTATTTATAGGTAGAGGAAGGATTGAAACGGATTGAGTTCATTGACCAATCCAAACACGCGTTACAAAAATTCAGTCAGCCCGCACCCAATCCGAAGAGAGCAGTCTGTGACGTCACGTGGTCTATATAGATTCGCTAGCGCCTGTGTGCAGTCAATCTATGCGACAGTGATTCAACATGACGGAAACTCAAAAAACGATTCATTGGGGTGCACCAGCAGTTGAGACCGTCCAAGGGAACGCGGACTTACTTTCAGAAGAGGTAAATTGGGATTTTGTGGATTTTCTTACCTCGCAAGAATTTGTTTCGGAACCTTCGTCACCTTCATTACCGCAAGTGGAGAATTTTAGACAGAGACAGAAAGAAGAATTGGATAAATTTATACAACAGCAAAAGGAAGCGGAACAAGCTTTTCTCCTACAGCAACAGCAGCAAGAAGAAGAGGTAAGAAAAAAACAAGAAGAAGTAGCAGCAAAGAAACAAGAGGGTGAAAATCAAACGGTCACGGTACTGTTGGACATTTTAGTTAAGAAGTCTGAAACAAATGTATCAGACTTCTTTATTACGACCGAAGAGAATACGACCTTCCCGAGCTAAACACGTCAACCCTGTGACTAAGCCTACCGTACCACCCTTAGTGATTTCAACCAAATCATCATCATCATCATCAACAGTACGCAATCTAGAAGTAAGCCTTGGCTGTGGCAAAGGCTTAAGGCACTTAAAGTTGATTGCTTAAACTCACCCCTACAACAAAAAAGGTCCTTTTTAGGGCCACCCACGTCTCTCGAAAAGAGATACACTTTCAATTGCCAATAACTCAAAAAAAAAACATTTTACCCCTATAGTACGTGTATATGAGTGCGTGAGTGTAGCTTCTTATTTTAAAATCAAAACTCAAAGACACTTACCTTATATAATTAATGTATTCTTTTCTCAATAGTTACAATCCAATTCACAATTCACAACATAACACTTTAAAAAGTTCATAGACTTCTTCTGTCTCATTGTTTACTCTCTCTGTTTTTTCAATTTCTTCACCGTCACAGTCTTTTCCTCTTCTTCCTCCTCACTTTCTTCCCTTCTTCTTTTCTTCTCCTGTTTCTTTTTCTTCACCTGTCTGCTTTCTTCCTCTGAAGAATCCCTCTCTTTTTCTGAAGAATCCCTCTCTTCTGATGACTCCTCTTGTTTCTTTTTTAGGCAATCAGGCGACCAATGTCCTTTTTCTTGACAATAATAACAGGTATCTTGACTTTTGTCTTTTCTAGCCCCAGTTTTTTTTCTTTTCTGATGGTCTGGACACTTTGAAGACCAATGCCCTTTCTTTTGACAGATATAGCAAGTATCTTGACTTTTATCTCGAAAGGAAGGAGAGTAGTCCGTCGGCTGGTCTGAAGAGAATTTTCTAGTGACCCCTCGCAAAGCTCTGATGAAACGTTCGATTTGGCTAGTCTCTTCCATCGTTGTGCTCGCTTTGAGAGTGAAATGAATAGTGAAAGGACAAGACACACACCCTTTTATATACGCTGGTCTGCCATGACTATAAATTAGTCCATGGTGTTTAAACTTGAGTCATTTGACGTTTTGCACTCAAGATGAAACGATCCTATTCATTCGAGAAGAAAGAAGAAGAAAGTAAGAGGCAGAAACGTGATCTATCGCCTCGTACCAGGGCTGAACTCTTGGCACAAATTCATGCCAGTGATTTTGAAGAGGACATGAGTGAACCAGAATCCGAACCCTCTAAACAAAGTTCACAACCCTTAGTCAACCCTGAAAAGTACTATTCCATTCGAGAGACCGAAAAGCGCTCCTCTAGAAAATTTAGAACCACGGCTTACAAATACGCAGTGAAGTTTAAAGATTTCAAGGCTGAAGTACCGTTAGAGAAAGCAGAAGGGTTCATCACTGGGGTGTGGGATTCTTTGCTCACCGCACTCAAGCGACAATGTCAACCCAAAGAAGACGATCTCTTGAGACTTTCCATACAACACGACGGTTTGAAATCCCCTCTTTGGATCGAGTTTAGCAGACCCGCAGAATTGACTGCTTCCAAAGTCATGGACAAGATTCAACACGTGCAACAATCTAATGACCAGTTTGACATCACCGATGGAAAAGCCACACTGGACATGACCCACGTCTCTCCTCCTCAAGGGACCGGACAACGCAATAAGGTGTTATTGGTGAACGACCTTCGCAGCACCAAAACGAGTCTCGTCCAAATTCACAATTTTCAAGACCAGATGTGTTTAGCCCGAGCCATTGTGGTGGGACAAACCTATGCCAACAAGAACGACACGACAGAATGGAAAAGAGCCTGGAAAACTATTCGACAATCGGACCGAGCCAAACAACGAAACGAAGCAGAACTCCGGTTGCAAGAAGCCGGACTGTCCAAAGACACACCCTGTGGCATTCCTGAAATGCTAAAATTGCAAGATGTCCTAGCTCCATTCTACACCTTGAAAGTACACCCTCAAGAAGTGCGCGGACCTCTGTTGTTTCGAGGGAAAGACTTTAAGGACGGAAAATACATTCATGTTTATTATCACGATGACCATTTCGATACCATTACCACTATCACTGCATTCCTGGGATATGGTTATTACTGTGATAATCATGGTTATAATAATCGAGAGCAACACAAACATTGCGGATTGAAATGCTCAGGATGTTTGGCCTCTCCACCCTGTCTGAGCGAAGGACAAGAAAGAGTACATTGTCCTGCTTGTCTGCGCACGTTTGTCAGCCCTGCCTGTTACCAGCAACATCTGAAGACGCAAGGTTCACAGCAGAAATGAGCTTGTCAACTGCTGAGATTGTGCCCTACGTGTTGACAAGGCCTATGTACCAATAATGCCAAGGCACACGTATGTTCAGGAAAGAAAAAATGTCACATTTGTCACCACATCGTGGACTTGGAACACCAATGCTACGTGCAAAAATACCAGCCCCCACCAGAGAAAGAGGACGGTCACAAGAAGAAAGGCAATTTCATCTTTTTCGATTTCGAATGCATGCAAGAGACCGGTATTCACATTCCTAATTTCTGCGTGGCTCATCGAGCGTGCGAGAAGTGCATTCAAGAACCTATCTTCAGTCATTGCCCTCACTGCAGCAAGATTCCTGGAGGACGTGAAAAAATCTTTCGGGGACCGAACACGCTAGCCAATTTCGCTCGATGGGTCTTAGACCCCATCGACAAGACGTGGAGCCAAGAGGACATCGAACGTTACGGAGATTGTCATCGTCATGCCACGGTGATGGCTCACAATTTCTCCGGATACGATGGACAGTTTCTTCTCAGATACTATACGGAACAAGGCACCGAACGTCCTAAAGTCACTTTGAACGGAGCCAAAATCATTTTCATGCAAGTGGGTACAGTTTAAAGATTCGATGAGCTATTTGGCCATGCCTTTGAGTCGAATGCCTAAAACGTTTGGAATGACAGAAATGGCTAAAGGGTACTTTCCACACTTTCTCAATACGGAAGCCAATCAACATGTCGTTCTACCCCATTTACCTGAGGCTCACTACTACGACCCCGACAACATGCGTACCGAACAACGAGAAGCTTTCTACGCTTGGTACCAGGCTCACGCCTCGGACCCTTTCGACTTTCAGGAAGAAATGCTAAAGTATTGTCGCTCCGACGTAGACATTTTACGGCGTTGCTGTGGAAAATTTCGAGAACTGTTCATGGAACACGGAGGGGTCGATCCTTTGAAAGAAGCTTGCACCATTGCCAAAGCGTGTTCCTTAGTGTATCGACAACGATTCATGCCTGAAAACACCGTAGCTGTCATCAGTCCTCAAACGACCCACTATGTCAAACGTCAATACTCGGTCAAAGCCCTACGTTGGTTACCTTACTTGTGCGACAAGGAAGACAAGTGGATTCAGCATGCCCGCAACGGAGGGGGCGAAAAGACCATCGGAACGCATTCGGTCGATGGCTGGGACTTAGAAAACCCCAAGATCGTGTACGAGTTTAACGGTTGCTTATTTCACGGATGTCCCGTCTGTTATCCTGACCGCGGCACTAAAAATCAGTTTTTACAACGAACCATGGAAGACCTGTACCAGGACACTTGTCAGCGACGCTTGAAGTTAGAACAGCAAGGATACCAAGTGGTGGAAATGTGGGAACACGAATACGATCATCATTTGAAAATCGATCCCGAGTTTAAACGTGTCGTGGAAAGTTACAAGCTGATGGACCCCCTGAACCCGAGGGATAGTTTGTACGGAGGAAGGACCAATGCCACCTGTTTGCTGTACCAAGCCGACGAAGAGAAAGGAGAAGAAATGAAATATTTGGACGTGTGTTCGCTGTATCCCTACGTGTGCAAATATTGTCGCTTTCCTGTAGGGCACCCACAATTGTTCACGGAACACATCGACCTGAAAAACATTCGACAATACGAAGGTCTGGTCAAGTGTAAAGTTTTGCCGCCCACGCACTTGTACCATCCCGTGTTACCTCACCATTGCCAAGGCAAACTGGTGTTTCCTTTGTGCCTTACTTGTGCCGAAACGTGCAACCAAGATCAGCCTTGTCAGCACACCCAGGAAGAACGTGCCTTGACGGGGACGTGGGATAGCGTGGAATTGTTCAAAGCTCTGGACATGGGATACCAACTGTTAGAAGTGTACGAAATTTGCCACTTTCCCAAGACACAACAATACCACAAAGGTGACCCCAGTCAGAAAGGCATTTTTTCCCGACTACGTGGATGCCTTTTTGAAACTGAAGGAAGAAGCCAGTGGCTCTCCTTACTGGTGTCACACTCCCTAAGACGAAAAGACATTCAAAGAGAAATACTATGAACAAGAAGACATCTCTTTAGACCACATCGAGAAAAACGAAGGCAGGCGATCGTTTGCCAAAGTGATGTTAAATTACTTGTGGGGTAAAATGGCACAACGACCGTATTTACCCAAGACGGAATATTTGACCGAACCTTCCCGCTACTTCCAGATGATTCACGATAAAACCAAATTCATGAAACACGTGGACGTCGTTCGCGAGGATTTGATCTTGGTCAATTACGAAGAAGATCTGGACTTTGTACAAGACGACCCTTTTGGAAATGTCATTATTGCGGCTTACGTGACAGCTCATGCTCGCTTAAAATTGTACGAAGCTTTAGAACTGTTAGGGGAACGCGTCCTGTACTTTGACACGGACAGTTGCATTTACATCCATCACCCGAGTCAACATCACCCTGACATCGAAGGAGACCGTTTAGGAGCCTGGACAGACGAGCATCCCGACGACAAGATTCTAAGTTTCGTCAGTGGCGGTCCCAAAAATTACGGTTACGAATACCGGGACAAACAAGGAGAAGTGCACACGACGTGCAAAGTGAAAGGATTGACTCTGAATTATCGTACCAGTCGTGTGGTGAACTTTGGGGTATTGAAAGAAGCCTTGCAATCCGGAGAGGATGAACATTTTAAAGTGACCACCTATCAACCGAACAAGATTGTACGTTTACCCACTCACCACATCGTCAGTCGACCCTTGCAAAAAGTCTATCAAATCGTGTACCAGAAGCGAGAGCGACTTCCCAAACATTTCACTCTGCCGTATGGACATGTTGGTATAAAACTTTGGTTGTAAGGGGATAGCCACCCACCAGAAGGATGATTTCGCCATAGCAAGAAAAGAGTGAGAAACCCGATGAGAACTCCAAGTTCAAACCCTACCCGTTTCCGGTTTTCTTGCCTGACTATTGTGATTGTGCCCGTCGATTGGACACGTTTCAAGCATCTCCTACGGATAGGAAAGGATTACCTTCTTCGCATATTTTAGCTAGAACAGGATTTGTCTACTTGGGACCTGAGTCAGGATTGGGATATGAAGTACAGTGTTTCACTTGTGGCCTGAAGTTACGAATGGATCTATAAAGATTCAGCTATTCTGGAACATACTCGATGGTCTCCGCACTGCCCTTACCTTTATATGGCCTTTCCACCCATGACATTACGGTACAATGATGACGGTACCTTAGAGACGGTACCTTCCAAAACAAGACATAAAAAACATAAAAAAGGAACGATGTACAAGCTTGAGACTGCATTGCGACTAGTATAAAAAGGGGCTATGGTCAAGATCGATAGTTCATTGGGACTACCAAGACCGAGCGAACAAGATGAATACTTTCAGAGAAACACAAAACAAGTTTAGAAAGGCACAATTCAAGTGTGGGGCTTCTGAAGTGGAATGCGATTGTGAGCCTTGCGATGGGTACGATGCTGTACGTTGTGACCTTAGCGATGCCGTAAAGCATCATGGGAACTATGTTCTCACTACCCCTATCATGGAAAGTGACGCTGTGCGTGTCAAACCTGAGGGATGCGAAAGCGATGCCGCTCGTCCTCTTGGACATTTTACTGGGTTTCGTTTTAAAGGGGAATGTTCACCTTCACGTCTACCCCACTACGGATGTCATCCAGCTCTGAACAAACTCCTGCCCATGTCACTCAACCCTCATCAAAACGAACCTGTGAAAGACGAATATACGTTTCCTGTGCGTTTGTCGGAATACTGTGACTTTGAAAATCGTCTTCAATCGTTCAAAGGAAAATGGCCTAAGTATCTGGGAGGCCCGACCCCCGAAGAATTAGCCAGAGCCGGATTTTTCTACTTGGGCGAAGGAGATAAAGTCAAGTTCTTCAGTTGCGGTGTGTCACTTCACCACTGGGAACCGCAAGATTCGGCCTACGCAGAACATGCACGATGGTCACCGAATTGTCATTACTTACCCTTAGTGGGACCGAGACATTGAAGTAACTTACCATAATCTGTTCATGGATACTTTACACGAGAACATTCGTGCTTTGCCTGTCGAGTTGAGAGAACGCATTTACCGAGAGCTGGTCAAACTACAAGTCAAACGTAAAGAACAGTTGCATCCGTTACGTCACCAGATCTTTAACCACTGGTACCTGAATGGTATAAGAGAACTGATTCGTCAGAAATTGTTTCAGTGGTCAGACCTTGTTCAATACTTCCAGGGCCCCGATGATCCACGTGTTGATCATTTTGGTTACTTCGAGATTCACCTAGTACAACACATTGAGGAAGACAAGGTAAAGGATTACCAACATATTTTACGTGGAATCTACTTAGCGGAAGAGGAAACTTCTAAACGAAGTCTGACGTTTCGGTTACAGTATGCAACATTTAAATTCCCCACTGGAGAACGAAGATCTCTGGCTAGAAAGTACGTGTATCGTTTCCGAAACAAAGAGACTATAAAAACAGGCTGCCATGCCACGACTTTTATCGCATGTAATCCAACAGATTCCGTGGAAGGAACTCAATGACCATATTCAAACCGTGGATCATTTATTACAAGAACTGTATCCATTCAATTTCGGTCGACAAGTGGTGTGTGTCTTAGTGATTTGTTTTCTAGGATTTCGCTTGCCAGCCGATTCCTTTTGGACTCTTTACGATCAGTACTTACCACACACACATGGCCTTAAATGGTCACGAAAGACTCCTTTTGCTCAAAGCCTTGCGGTTTTATCTGGATACTTCTCGACCTCTACGGGAAAAATAGATTCGTCAACTTTTAGCTACCCAAGACGTGTATGACGATGTGTGTGTAGCTTGTGACTTACATCCCCATTGGACAGATGTCCGTGCCTGGAAAGAATGGGATTTTGAGGCTTGGACCCAAGAAGTGGCCCAGTATGCACGAGAGTTGTTCAAGGAAAAAAGTCACGTTTCAACCTGTGTTAGTGACGGTACCAGAAGAACCCGTCACCCAGGACAGGACTGTCGTGGACAGGCCTGAAAGACCCTTTCGGGAGGACACTTGTGTGACCTTACCCCCTATAGAACTGGTCAGAACTTTACCCAAAACATGTTGTACAGACACTTGTTTTTATTCCACGTTAATGATTTTCATCTCCCTTTTATCGTTGTACTTAAGCCTTTGGCTTTTATGTATTTTTGTCTTTCGTATTCATGTTTAAAACATTCAATAAACGTGTTCTGAAAAAAGTACATAAACTCTCGTCTTGTTTGTTTTCGTGTCACAAGTGACATTCCTGACACTATGGCTACCTCTGCTGTCTCTGCTCCCTCTTCCTCTACTGTCAAAGTCATCGACGAACACTTAGATCGTGCCAGTTGGGAGGCTTTGTATCTTCGCCATCCCTTTAACATGCTCATTGCTGGACCTAGCGGTTCAGGCAAAACCGAATTCGTCAAACGTTTGATCGAACATAAACATCATTTGATCGATCGACCACCTCAGCGGATCGTGTGGTGTTACAAAGAGTGGCAATCGGCGTACAGCCTCTTGCAAGAAAGTCAAGGCGATTCCATCGTGTTTGTGGAAGGCATTCCTAAAGAAGACGAAGGCATCATCTCTGACTCCCGTCAAACCCATTTGGTCATTTTCGACGACATGTTAGGAGAAGACGAAGAAGAAATTAAACTGTGGTTCACGCGCAAAGGGCATCACCGTAATGCCAGTGTCGTTTACATCACCCAAAATTTGTTTCAACAAAGTAAAGCCCATCGCACCATCATTCTCAATGCGCATTACGTGGTCTTGTTTAAAAGCCCTCGAGATAAATCGCAAGTGCAAGTCTTAGCCAAACAGTTAGGAACGCCTTGGCTGACTCAGGCGTACGACGATGCGTACGACGATGCCACTAAAACTCCACACGCCTATTTACTCGTCGATTTGAAACCTACGACCCCCGAGGATTTGCGATTTCGTACCCACTTGTTTCACCACTGGTGCCAAGACGGAGGGCCTGTCCTGTACACGTCTCCGTCTTCGACTTAACTTCATTCCACAAAAAAATCTATAAAAACCTCAGACACTTTTCGTCTGTCTCACACACATTTTAAACATGACGTCCCTTCAGTCGCATCTTCCCGTCAAATTGATTCGTGCCTTGTATGGCATCAGTCGAGAAAAAAATCCACAAATACGAGCTCGTGTCTTAGAAGCTAGTCTCAAAGAAGTCTTACGATGGTTCACGGTGACGGCACGTCAATTACTCTAAGGAATCATTCAGATTCCTCATCAAACCAAACGCTTTTTTGATCGAAACAAAGTCGCTTTGACCCAACTGGCCGATCCCCGCATCGACACTCAAACCAAAAAACAAATCATTTTGAAACCTGGACGGAGCGGTACTCTAGGAGGGGTCATCATTCGCTCTCTCTTAAGATGCGATCCGAATGCCCCCAAACTTCTCCCCAAGAGAAAAGTCAAACGAAGCTCCAAGAAGAAGAAAAAGACCATGCCCCCAAGGAGAACTTCTCCAGTGGCGGGACCCTCCTCTTACCAGACACCACCCCGGAAAAAGAAACGAAGCCCTCAGAAAAAGAAAAGTCCACAGAAGAAAACTAGTCGCAAGAGAGGCACTTCGGCCAGGACGCAACCTTACACTCGCAAACCACGACCTGCCACGACGGTGACTGCGTCTCCGGCAGCCTCACGTTCATCCACTTCTCCGTTGATGACACCAAGAACTGAAGAGTACTTGGAGACGTTGATCACACCAAGAATTTCTCCGTTGATGACCCCAAGAACTTCCCCAGTGGCAGGACCCTCCAATTTAGTGGCAGTGGATGCTGCTTACAAAGTACCTTCTCCCAAAATCAAAGTTCAAGAAAGATCGGGCATGTTACAAAGTTTACTGGATTTGTCCAAGCAAGAACTGGCTCGATTTAGTCCGTTGCGTACCCCTGCACGACGTGTCATGCCTGTCCTGAAGTTGATACGACGTAAAGACAACCAGTGGCGACGCGTTCCAGTATAAAAAAGGCCTGTGACCAAGTCGGGGTATCAGTGTTTTTGGTGCTTCTGAAGACTCAAAGATGTCACCCTCCAGGAAACATCCCTCTTCTAAACAACCCCAAGGAAAGAAAAGAAAAGGACTGCCTCCTCGTTTAGTCAAACATGGGGACATGTTATCTGTCCTGTCCAAAGCTTCTCCACCTCTACGAAAAAAACTCATTCAATCAGCCTCCAAAGAGGTCATCGATACCGAGTGCGAATGTTGCTTGAACGTCTTGAAAGGCACGATCCCTTTGTCCAAACACCAGAAACAATGCTTAGGCAAACATCGTCACGTTCTTCGCCAAATACTTCAATAGAAAAATCTCATTCGTCGAAAGAAGATGTTGGTCCAACGTGGAGGCATTTTACCCCTCTTATTAGGTCCCTTACTGAAAGGAGTCTTGGGAACCATGTTGGGAGGACTGGTGAAAGCAAGATAAAAAGGCCTTTGGAAGTCCCAAGATCTCAGAATCGACCCCTGACAACCCCATGGAAGGACGAAAACTAGCTTTAGTGCCTTACAAGCGATGGATGGAATACCATTGGTGGCAAGAACAACGCACCCCGCATTTACCTCCCAATCCCAATTTGAGCGAGATGTCCCAGTTACAACACGAATTGCAGTCCTTGATGGATCGCCAAGATTTGTCCGAAACAGAAAAATCGCAAAAGTACGGTCAACTCTTGCAACGACTGCAACTCTTTCACCAGAAAGCTTTAGACGAAACAGCTCTACCCACTCTGAAAGATTTTAAGACCTTGATGAAAAGTTCAGCACCATCACCAGTACCAGTACCACCACTACCAGTGACCAAGACAGAAAAAGGAGAAGAAGAAGAAGGGTTTCAAACTCCACCAGAAAAAGTACGCAAGTTAACAACACCACCTACCTCCAGAATTGGATGGATTAAAAAGATGATGGCCACCCCTTCTTCATCACAAGAGAAAAAGAAAGTGAAGACAGAAGTGAAACAAGAACCGATATCCCCTGTTCACACATCCTCCTCTTCAACACCTATTGCCGGTCGCACACGTAAAGCATTGCAATCCAAGAAAATACCCCAAGAGAAAAAGAGTAGCATCCTCCAAGAGTGGGTGCCTTATTAACACACCAACAAATGGAAAAAGTCTTAGCCAGCATTTACTACGATCCCTCGCATCCTGCAGGTTACGCAGGAGTTCAAAAATTGTATCGTGCTGCCAAAATGCGACTGAAAAGTCTCCGTTTACCTCAAGTGCAACGATGGTTACAAGAACAAGCTACCTACACTTTACACAAACCCATTCGACGCAAGTTTTCCAGAAGTCGCACCCGAGTGGAAGGCATCGATCATCAATGGCAAGCCGATTTAGCCGATGTCTCTCATTTGGCCAGCTACAATCGTGGCTACAAATATTTGTTTCGTGTCATCGACGTCTTTTCCAAATTTGCCTGGGTCGTGCCCTTGACTTCCAAATCGAGCAGCGAGTTAGTGCGAGCCCTGCAACGAGTGTTGAAACAAAGCGGTCGTCACCCTCTTCGATGGCAAACGGACAAAGGCAGCGAATATCTGAACCAAGCTTTCCAAAAGGAATTAAAGAAACCTGACATTCATTTTTTTACCACCGAGAATCCCGAAACCAAAGCCAGCATCGTGGAACGTTTTCAACGCACTTTGAAAGAACGCATGTGGAAATATTTTACGCATCACCACACTCGAAAGTACATCGACATCTTACCACACCTTGTGCAAGCGTACAACCAATCTTACCATCGAAGCATTGGACGTGCCCCGCAAGAAGTGACTTCCGAGAACGAAGTGTTGGTGTTTGAGCACCTGTTTGGTACGTCCCCGACGAGGGCTGTCCCCAAGAAAAGTGGAGAGTTGGCCGTAGGAGATTGGGTGCACATTGGCAAAACCAAACGCACTTTCGACAAAGGTTACTTACCTAACTGGACGACCGAATTGTTTCGTGTCACTGGACGAGTGCATGGTCGTCATGCTGCCGTCTATAAATTGGAAGACATGAACGGAGAAGTGCTCAAAGGAACGTTTTATTTGCCCGAGTTACAACGTGTCACCAAAAAAGAAGACGTGTACGACATCGAAAGCATTCTCGAACGCAGAACCCGTAAAGTGGGCAAACGACGTGTCGAAGAAGTCAAAGTACGTTGGAAAGGATATCCACCCAGTTTTGATTCTTGGATCGACGCTTCGCAAGTCATCGACTATGAAAAGAAGTGACCATCATGCCCTTTCACACAGACGCAGCTACTACGGCTACCAATCCTTCACCCAGCTCTTCTCTACAAGATTTGCAAAAACAACCCTTATGGGTGTGGTGTGGAGAACGTGTGCCTAAAACACAAATCGTCTTTTTCTGCCAAATCTTCGTGGTGTATTGTGTCATCGGGGCAGCCATCGCCAATTTGAGTTTGCAACAAGGAGACAAACAATTGTGGACCATTTTATTGAGCAGTTGCATCGGTTGCCTGCTTCCCAATCCCTCCCTGAAATTCTCCTCGAACGGGAACCACGGGAACCTAGTGTCCAGTGTCAGTGCCAGTCACCACTCCAATAACAACAACAACAACAACAACAACAACCCCATTTTGGGCGGAGACACGCCTCTGACGTCCAGTAACCCCTTGGACAGCCACGGAACTCTGGAATTATGAGTCACCAAAACCAATTTTACTTAACCTTACCCAGTGACAGTTCCATGGAGGTGTTTCCCAAGAACACGTTGTGCTGTTACACGGCTAAATTACCTCAGGCCATCCCCTTAGATCACGAAGCCCATTGGGAAGTGGCTTTAGTAGAAATCATTCACCCGACCCAAGTCCTCAATGTCCTTCCCAATCAAAATTTTTTACGGTGGAAGTTCATGACGAGCAAATGCAAAGGTACTTGAATGCCCATGTCAAATATGACAATAAAACCTATGATGACAAAACTCAAGAGTGGTCCTACCACTTGTTGATTCCCCCAGGCTATTATTTTAGTGGTCAACATTTGGCCAGCACCATTACCTCCAGATTTAATGTCGTGTTTCTGAAAGCTTTGGAAAGTGCCCAAAAAAGTATCACCATGGAGTACCACAAAGCAGCTCGTCGCTTCTTGATGAAATTTGACCGGAGTAAAATCGTGTCCATTTTATTTTGTCCTGAATTGTTTGACATGTTGGGCGGAGACATGGACATGAGAATGACCATGCTCAAGAAAAACGAATTACCAGTCATTTACGACAACGAGTCTTTTAGCAAGTTATTTCGTGCCCCGGTAGAACTGAACCAAGGACTGAAGTTGATCTTTGTGTAATCCGATGTGGTGGAGTACAACGTGGTGGGACACACCTCTGTGCCGTTACTGCGTGTCATTCCTTTCAAAGTAGATTCTGCCACGAACGCTGACGAGGAAGGTTGAAACACTTACCACGTTCACCGCGAATTTGTACATCCTCACTATTTTCCGGTCAGCAAGTCTTATTTGGACACGGTCCCATCGAGTTTGAAATCAAAGGACAGCCCGAAGATTACATAGATCTGAATAGCAGTTACTTGTACTTGAAAGTCCAAGTGATCAAAGCGGACAGCACTCCTTCAGGACCCAACGACAAAGTAGCTCCCGTCAACAATTTCATGCATTCTTTGTTCAACTCAGCGGATCTGTACTTGAATAACAAACTAGTCAGCAGCAGCATGGATACTTACCCTTATCGCGCCTACCTGGAAAATCTCTTGACGTACGGAAAAGAGGCCAAGAATACTCATTTGGATGCTTGCGTGGTATGGAAACTTGACACAGCGGGTACAACCACGTTTACCGACCTAGCTATTACACCAGAAGATGACAATCCTCACAATGCGGGATATATAGCTCGACGACTGAAAATCAAGCAAAGTCGTAGTTTAGAACTGATGGATCGTTTGCATTTGCACATGTGGTTGCAAGAAAAGTATTTGCTGAACGGAGTGGATGTCCGCCTGAGACTGAATCGTAGTAGTGCTGCATTCCATTTGATGGCTGATGCCTCTTACAAAACTATCATTCAAGAAGCCCGACTTTACGTGCGTCGTGTGGAAGTGTTACCTAAAGTGGGAAACGACATCAGTCAGACGTTGAGCAGAACGACCGCCAAGTATCCGATCCGACGCGTAGAAGTGAAAACGTTCACCATTTCTACTGGACTGCGATCTATCATCGAAGATCATCTGTTCCAAGGACACCTACCCAAACATTTAATCTGTGGCATCGTAAGCAATGCAGCCTTCAACGGAGACTACCATCAAAATCCTTTTGAGTTTAAGCATAACAATGTGTCGAAGATTGAAGTCAGTCGTAATGGCAAGACCTTTTGTACCCGACCTTTCGAACCTGACTTTAGTGATGCGAAGAATTACTTGAGGTCGTACTTGTCCCTGTACGAAGCCACCGGACAGTTAGGAACCAACACCAGTCACGGTATTACGTACGAGGATTATGCAGGAGGCTATGCTTTGTGGGCTTTCGATTTCACTCCAGACCAAGGCAGCGACGAGGGACATTTCCACCCTATAAAATCCGGCCAGATTCGAGTGGAAATTCAGTTTGCAAAACGAGACCCTGATGAAACGTTGAATGTCCTCCTATATGCAGAATTCGATAATACGATAGAAATCAACAGTTTGAGAGAAGTCATTCTAGATTATTAGAAGCCATGGAAGACTGTTATCCCTCTTTACCTAGTGGAGAAACTTTGGAGATGAAATGTGAGGAGACCGTGGAAAAAGAAGAAGTTATCATGATGAAGTCAAGATGGCCAGAACAAGAAGCCCATTTAGTCTCCTGTTTTGCCAAACACTTGGTCGAAAACATGACGGAATTGATCAAGAAAGAGTGCTATGGATGTCAAAACGATCATCCCAGTCAAATTCAACACGATAAATGCCTGATGCTGAGTCAAGAAAAAAAATTGGACGAGTATCTGGACGAAGCTTGGAGTCTCATCTCGGACGAAGTCGTGTTGCATCAGTGGTATAAAGGCTTGCGTGAACATTCTTGTCCACCATTAACCACTCAAGAGATCGATCGTATCGAAGCTCTCCTGAATCAGAGTGAGGAGACGAAACGAAGAAACGGTTATTTGTCAGACATTTTCAAGCAAAAAGTCAGGATCGAATTGATGACTTATTATTACCTGTGAAGAAGAAAAAAAAAAAAAACATGGATACCTGGGAACTTTATTACCTTTTCAACCACAGTTCGTATACGTCTTCTTGGAATCCTGTCGTCTGTGCTAAAGATGAACTCCCTCATCGCAAACCTCAAGACCATCTAGCTTATGTGATCAACACGGACGACAGTCATCTCCCAGGAACCCACTGGGTAGCCGTTTACTTTCCTCAAGAAGGATGTGTGGAATATTTCGATTCGTACGGATTGCCCCCTTTGGAAGACGATATCATCGACTTTATGAGAAGAAATGCTCAGACTACCTGATTCAATAATGTGAAATTACAAGGCACAAATTCCTTGGTGTGTGGACAATATTGTGTGTATTTTCTGCATCATCGCAGTCTGGGCTATTCCTTAGAACATTTAGTGACTCATTTTGATCCTCGTTCTTCTAGAAATGATGTGAAAGTAGATCGATGGTTTTGTGACCATTATGCTTATCTTTTGTCTCAAGCTAGGAAACGTAGTGTCCATCAATGGCCTAATGACTTCCAACAGTGGAAATCACAATTTCATTCACAACGTTCTCAGCCCTGTTTAAAGTAGAGTGTGAATTGAAAAAATGTTTGTGATTTGAAAAAAATGTTTGATGTTATATTGTTGGATTATTGTTAAAAATGTTAGAGTTGTTTGTTAGTGTTAAGTGATTTTGAATAAAAAATGTTGTGTTTTGAAAAAAAATGCCTTTGTCTTTTGTTTGGCTTTAAGAATGTTGATTCATGCTCTTTGACTTCTTACTATCCCTCTCATGACACTCATTGAACGTTGCGGCTCGAAAACCGTAGAGGGATGTTTTCCTTCACGTCCGCGCTTTGACTTTAAGAACCGGGGGGAGTTTCCAGTCTAACCATCCATTGTCGACTCATCCTCCTACGAAGATGTGCTGCAAAGTATCTAAGCTAAACGAAGCCTACGTGAATTTGCATAGGGTCAGACACAGTCTGATACCAAAGCCAGAAGAGATAGAGAATGTGAGAATGTTAAAAGTCACTGAAGACCTGATAGAAGAGCTCTTCAGAGAAGAAGTGAACAGGGAGAAAGAAGAATGGACAGAGAAGTACAGACTTCAGAGACAGCAGCAACAGCAACAACAACAACAACAACAACAACAACAACATCAGCAGCAGCAACCTGAACCTGACAGAGGCTTTGTCGATTGTCGTATCGACACCAAAGAGTTCTTCTTCTCTTTCCGAAGAAGCAGACCTATCGTCAGAAAGTCTATCCTCAGAGGACGTCGCATTCTTAGAAACTAAAAGATTGCCATAGCAAACAAAAAAAACAGCCCTTTTCAGGGCTACCCCAATATTCTAGAAAAGAAATAACAATCCATTTGCCAATGTGTGTAGGTAGAGTAGTGTGAATATAAACACTAACTCTTTTTTATAGTGTGAGTGTATGTGTTTGTGTATATGATTGTGTGTTTGTAAGTGCTCACGTACGTTTGTGTAGATAGTAGATTAAGATCATGTTTTGTTTTTTGTTTTTTTGCTGTTTGACGTGTGGGGAGAGTAGATTTGGGGTTTGATTGCTTTGCGTATGTGGATAGTATATTGAAGTGATTAATGGAAATTTTTAAATTAGTAATGGGTAGTATAAAAAAAGTGATTGAGTGTTTCTTTTAGGTCCGCGCGTTGTTTGGTCATGATCTAGGTAAGATCAATTTTGTTTTAGAGGGATGTTTTCCATCACGTCCGCGCTTTCAGTATAAATTGAAACTCGTTGGGCAGTCTAGCTACCCTGTTCATTCGTTAACAAGACAATGAATACCAGAATAAGCAAACTTCTTGAACTCCAGATACATCTGGAATATGTCAGGCGCCTGTTAAATGAACTGGCCGCGGAGGCCATAACAGAAGAGGAAAGAATAAAGAAGGAAGAGGAGGAGAGAAGACAGAGGGAAGAGGAGGAAAAGAAAATAGGAGAGAGAATGGCTTACAAGATACCAGAGACAGAGGATTGGGGTGCTGAAGCCAATCATCCTCCCTCTGCGCTTTCAAGAAATAAAGTAAAAGGAGACTGGGGAAGATGATGTGTGTGTGTGGTGCCAGGCCTGGAAGGTGCTATCATTAACCAGGTGTCACTGGAGTTCAAAAACAAACAGCCCTTTTCAGGGCTACCCAATACTCTAGAAAAGAAATAACAATCGATTTGCCAATGTGTGTATGTAGAGTAGTGTGAATATAAACACTGACTCTTTTTCATAGTGTGAGTGTATAAGTTAATGTATATGATTGTGTGTTAATAAGCTCTAGCATAGGTTAGTGTGAATAGTAGATTGGGGTTTCATTTTAATGATTTGCGTGTGTGGATAGTAGATTAGGGGTTTGAATAGGATTTGATTTTGATGCTTGGTTTGTGTGAATGGTAGATTTTGGTTAGTTTATTGCTGCTTCACGTATGTGGATAGTAGATCATATGAAATGAGAAAAGTAGGGGATGTTTTCCTTCACGTCCGCGCGTTGTTTGGTCATGATCTAGGTAATATCAATTTTATGTCTGGGGGATGTTTTCCATCACGTCCGCGCTTTCACTATAAGAACCCACAGTATTCGTCGTTCAAACCATTATACAAAGAATAAAAAAGAAGATGGCTTTGAACCAGCTTGATAAAATGAAAACATTGCAAGACGTCATGGACAATTTGGGTATGATGGAGCAAATGTTAGTGAGATTAAACGAGGATCACTATTCTTATAGCCCAGATCGAGTGAAGATGGAGATTAACAACTTAAGAAAAGTAAAGGATATGATAAGTGCTGTGATGAAAGAAATAAAGGAGGAGAAGGATGATGAAGAGGAAAGGATAAGGATGAGAGTGTGGAACGAAGAAATTGAAAAGGAAGAAAATGAGAAGAGGAAGAAAGAAGAGGAGAAGAAGAAAGATGAGAAAAGAAAAGGAAGAAAAGAAAGAAAAGAAGAGAAAGAGTGTAGGACAGAAAATAAGAAGTTGGTGGAGAAATAGAAGAAATTAGAAGAAGAAACCCAAAGGCCCTTTTCAGGGCCACCCACATTTCTCGAAAAGAGATTGACTTTCCATTGCCTACCCCATTTTTTTTTTTTTTATTTTTTTTTTTTAAAAAAATAGAGTGACCCAAGACTTTTTTACCATTGTTCAATTGCCCTTGAGGCTAAACAGTCCCACCCTGTTTATTCCCATATTCCCATGTTCAATTCCCCTTGAGGCTAAACAGTCCCACGATTTTTCGTCCATGTTAAATTTCCCTTGAGGCTAAACAGTCCCACGATTTTTCGTCCATGTTAAATTTCCCTTGAGGCTAAACAGTCCCAGGGTGGTTAATGTTAAATTTCCATTGAGGCTAAACAGTCCCAGGGTGGTTAATGTTAAATTTCCATTGAGGCTAAACAGTCCCAGGGGGGTCTGTAATGCTAATTCCCATTGAGGCTGAATCGTCCCACATAACTACTGTTGACTTTTTCCTACAGCCAAGAACAGCAGTAGTATCGCAACAGTCCAAATAGATCTTTTTGCTACAGCCAAGAACGGCAGTAGTATCCCAACAGTCCGAATAGATTTTTTCCTACAGCCAATAACAGCAGTAGTATCTCAGAAGTCCAAATAGATCTTTTTCAGAAAGAGTTGATGCTGCGTGTTGCATACACATTCAAGAATAATTTTAAAGGAAACCTGACAATAATTTATACCGGAGGTGGTACTTGTTAAGAGATCTGAAAAAGTACTTCTTAAATGTTGCTCAATAATGTTTGAAAGAAAGGGTAGAACAAATATGAGTCGATAGTTAGATGGGTCATTCTTTTCATTTCCTTGTATGTATGCATGTATGTATGTATGTATGTATGTATGTATGTATGTATGTATGTATGACATAAAGGATATAAGAGTCGCTGTATAAATTAACAGAATTTTATAAACAATCAATGATTAAATAGTGATATTTCATTTTATTTGACAACTTTATCTTGCCCCAATGAAGGGGGGGGGGGTATTTTGGCAGCAATAGAATGATAGCTTCGAGGCAGCAACTTTGTGCTGATTCAATTTCCTTCGGTATTTTTATGTATATTTCATTCCTACAATTTTTATTGCAAACTGTTTGGAAAATGAGATCTAAAATTGAATAACTTGGATATGAAGGAAGATATAAGTTTCTCTAGGATATAGCGAAGGAGATGAAGTTGCGCTAAACCCTTATAATCACGAAGAGGAGCAAAGATAATCCATGCTGCGACAGTGGCCCTGGAAAAAGACAGAAGGTTAAGCACAAGTGGGGATTATTTTTTCTTGAACTTCTACCTAATTTTCTGATATTGTTTAGTTTTCATATACGAGTGGAATGGATGATGGGCGAGATAAATGTATCTTTGATGTATGCCTCAAATTCGAGAATTGCCAAAGTACACTGATTAGAAAAACCTAGGAATGTTCGTCTCACTTAGACCGTAGAGTTTCTGCTTTAAAAAAAGGGAACATGAACAGTCGATATACCTGGAAATATGGACTGTGATACGACACCTTTACAGTGTACGATACGGAAATGTCGCTTTGATGCCAAAATGTTTAAAAATGCTCCAGCCTCCTCTTCGGTACTTTTGGAATTGAGGATACTGATTATTCGTATCGCCTATCAACAATTGCAACTGTTTAGGCGTATTTATTTATGAACTTAGTTGTTTATTTCGCAGTTCACTCATTCATGGGCTTCATAATAGTGAATTTCAACGAAGAAATATGGTGGCAGTAAGTAAATCGGCCGTGTAACCTGATTTCATTGCAATCCGAAAGCATCATTCTGAGCAACACTGGTGGATTCAGTCAATTGTTTCTAAATAAAGTCCCCACCAGTAGCCATGGTGCCTATCCTGATAGCTCAGGCGTGTCCAAAGATCCGTCTATAGCAAGTTCTATGAATTAACACTCGGACCTGTTATTATTAAATATATTGCACATTTTGTGTGGTTTCTTAGCTGTGATCACGATGGCAAGTTTCTTGTCTTATCCCTCGAGGCAACTTCATTGTAATCATCTGTAGAGACATCGACAGGTTAATTTGTTTTCACGCCACCACTTGTTCACCTGAAAGGTTACTAATGGAATCCTAGCGCTATTTTCGCTTTTCAGGCTAGTATTACTTTGCCTGTTGCCGTTTTTCTAAGGCAAAGGCCACCGCGTAGCCATATATAATTCCTGGAGCGCTGATTATTACTTAGTCAAATATCACCCCATAAGAAGCCATTATAATTTTAGTACCCCTCCACCCCATCCCACCCGCAATCGCCACCACTTCTCTAAATGCGCTTATATCTGGGAGCTCCAGAATTACATCGATAACGTTCATCACATTGTTAATGATGCAAAATGAGAAGTAACATCAGAGCCAACCGATAACAGCACGGCTACAGGAGGATCACAACCCAATGAAATAATAAAGATGATGATGCCAACAGAATGTCCTAGGCATATACACAGCACAAACGTGCTTAATAGCTTTGAACGGAAGAAATGTGGACAGAGGCTTTAATGGGATTGTCTATATGAAGAAACATTTGTTCTGAGATTCAGTAATTCTATATTCAGCTCTTTGATCGTAAGCAGGGACATTAACGGATCTTACATGTGGTTGCATGTTAATCACAGCTCACGTGTAAATCCGACTATCATAGCGCAAAGCTAACTTGGTTTTAGTAGAATGATTAAATATTTGTATTCCTTCCCAGTTTGGTAACCATTTTAAGCGTTTATCAGCATGTCATATTAAAATGATTCACCCTGAAAGACTGGACCACCTGCAACAATTGGAATATCGGACAAAAAAGCCGACGTGATATTGTTCTCAACGATTTCCTGTCTCGCTGTATATTTTGTAGAAGAACTGAGCCGAAACATCAAGGGTATCTTCTCTTTTGGACTTATATATTCATCGTATAACATTTTGAGCGATTTATCTAGGAGCACCAGAAAGCTACAATTTCCACCTGACATCCGACATGGCAATCGGAGAATGGAAGTCCAGTCCCATTCTTCCTGAAACTACGAATCTGGGCATTGAGGAGAGAAGGCATCATTTTTTAGATAATACCATAAAGGTGGTATCTTCTCTTTCGCTGATATATTTCAGGTTTGAAGTTGGATGTAACTAGAATTCAAGTACCTGGAGATACTGAAGCCCGTTTCTCAACAGAACTCCGAAGCTTTTGGATATGACAAATCAAAACGTTAGTTGAATCTTGACCATGATTCATGTTGGAAATAGTGACATGTAAAACTATAAATTCGAGTCTGGACTTTCTTAAAAGATAACTTAAATGATATGCAGCCTGCTAGCCACATCACTGACAACAAGTAGTTATGAACATACGATGTATGTTTACGGTCATATTCTTGGACCGAGTGCAACAAAACCAAGTTCAAGTTCTTTATTGGTAAAGCAAAAAAGTTGACTACTCGCCATAATCTACGTGCCTAATGTATGTGTGCATTGAGAATTGCAAACATCACACAATTAACAAAAGCACTTACATCGAACAAAAATGTAAATGCCATGTGTCTTATAGTCAAAAAAGGACTTCAAATAACAGGTGTCGCATGATTGAAGAAGGACTACAAATGTCAGGTGTCGAATAATCTGATACTGCTACAAAATGATTTTAACATAAAGAATAACCGTATACATCTTGCAAGACGTTTTGAACAATATCTAAGTACGAACTGTGACGTGTACTTTTTCATGTCACCATACCAATGAATACAAATTTTGCAAATGAATTATTGAATACATGTGATGCATTTTACAATAATTATTTTAATGTTTCTAATGTAGGTTTAGGCAGTAATAATGAGGTAAGACCTGTCAATTTTTTTACTGTAACCATGCTGTTTGTAAGAGGAAATTGCTCTGTCAAAATATCAAACTGTAACAATGATTGCTAACGATTTTATTCCTAATTAACACACCAGTTCAATTAATGACACATACAAAGTGTGTGAATATGGCAATAAAAACATCTGATTCAAAGAAGTCCTATTACTGTGTTACAAGCATGAGTTCAAATTACCGTCAGGACTTTCTATCAGCGAAATGTGTGCACTCTAAACAGCTGCCACCAAGACATCATTTGCCACATTTGCATCGTTTCTTCCATAGATTCCTTACCGGACTATAAATAATCTTGTTATAGTTATCTCCAATACATTTCATGATAAGTACCATACAAGTTTATCTTTCTTTGCAAGCTAAATACGGGTGAGAAGTTTAATATGCTTCAGTGTGTCAAAATGAATAAGGAATCAAATACGACTATGCTTCTATAATAATGGACTCGGAATAAGAACACGTTAAAGTTATTTTGTCGTAGAATTTCAATGTAAGTTTATTTTACTTAAGATAGTGATACAATTCCTGGAACCATAATATCACTATTTTGGGATTATTGTGAATTCATTTAGAGACATTTCAGCTTATGTCATCGTGATACATCAAGACAGTTAGTGTGGGTGGGTGGATGGGTGGGTGTGATTTTGACTTTTAACGAAGCTTTAACAATTTTCCAGTCATATCGCTATGATGTCTGCAGTGTGGCCATTTATAGTGATGTCTAACATTGCATCATGCAGCAGACATGTAGCATAATGTCCCACTCAGTCACATTATCCTGACACCAGGCGGGCCAGTCCTAACACTTACTTTTTAATGCTGAGAGCCAAAACGAGGCAGCTGCTAGTACTATAGTTATAAGTCTTCGGTATGACTCCCTGGGATTCGAACCTGCCACGTCCCTCATCCGAGGCGGACGCTCTAACCACTTAAGCCACCGGAGCGGTCTCAAGATTATCAGTACATAAACACTATTCTGGGCTATTGGTATATCGGCATCTTCAAGGCTATAATTCATTCGAAACATCTCTGGAATGCAGTCGGAATACTCTATAATTTTGAACTTAAGACTGAATAGAGGTAGTACTGTGTTCCACTTGATGACCAATGCTAACGAGTACAAATCCATAATCGAGGGATCCAGATATTACGTTTGCCTTGTAGAAGATTCGTCCAAAGTGGGAAACGACATCAGTCAAGCATTTTTAATCAGAACAACAGTTAAGTATCCGACACGACAAGTGGCATCGAATATCTTCACTACTTCCTCTGGACTGCGATCAAAAATTGAAGATCATGTATGCCAAGGTTAGCTACCCAAACGTTTATGTATTGACGTCGTTACTAATACTATTTCAACGGAGCGATCAATCACAATTCCTTCGATTTCCTATATTTTAACCCATTCGAAATCAGAGATCACTCGAGACTGCCAGACGGTGTGTACCAGATATTCTGAGCTCAACTTTGGCTAGAAAAATTACTTGAGATCTTCACGCCGTTTGAAGCCAGTTGTGTCATTATGTACCAAGAGCAGCCACTGTATTTCTTATTATGCAGGAGAATATGTCTTGTGGGGCGTTGATTTCACTCCAAACCACGTCACGACGAAGGGCAATTCCACCCGATAAAACTGGGCCAACTTTTTGTGGGGCTTCAGTTTTGCAGCAGCAATCGACAACTAGGTGTGCATCTTTATGTATGCAGAAATTGATAATGCTCTGGAAATCAACACTTTGAGACCATTCCTTACCTCCATTTACTTCTCCAGATACCAAAACCAACGAAGCTGTCTTACAACATAGTAGTGAGAATATTTCATGCTCATCGACTTAGTTGACAGGACATTTCCAGGTTTATCATTACCTGTGAATAAAAAAAAGAAAGGAAAACAAAAGAATGGATACCTGGAATCATCTTTATCTTCTGACCCACAGTTCATCGACGGTTTCTTGGAATCATGTGGTGTGTACTAAAGATGAACTTCCCATAAAAAATCTAAATATATTCAAGCCTACGTCATCAACACAGCCCAGTCATCGAACAGGAACCCACTGAGTAGCCGTCTACTTTCCAAATGATCTCAGTAGTGTGAATAGTTTTATTCGTATGAATTATCTCCTCTGGAAGACGACATCATTGACTTTATGAGAAGAAATGATGCATCGACTCGATTCAGTAATGTGAGATTACAAGTATCAGATCCAATTGTGTGTGGTCAAAACTGTATTTTCTTCATCAACCCAATCCTGGATTTCCACATTTACTGACTTGTTTTGATTGTTAGAACTCTATAAATTATGATAAAAATAGAAAGATAGGTTTGTGAACTTTATGGTTATCTTTATTCTATAGCTAATTCTATTTCCAAAACGTTTTGTTTTATGTTTTGTGCATATATGTTTTTTTTTTTTGCGTGTATGCCCTGCTTGTGTATCTGTGCGTATGTCAATGTCGTTTACATCTAAAACTCAAAACCCGATTATCCCTTTTCTTGTGTTCGCATGTTTGTGAGTGAGCAGCAGTTTGTCTATAATCACTCCTACCCATGTGTGCGGTAGTACGTATGTTTGTGTGAACATATGCGTATAAACACTCTGACCCTTTCCCTGGAGTGTAGGAGTGTGTGTTTGGATAGTGATTGAAAGGCTATTGTTGGATTGCAGGTGTGTGTGCTAGGATAGTATATGTGATGTGTTGGATCATACAAAATACGTTTAACATAACCATTTAAATTTTCGACTATTTGTCCGCTTAATAATTTGAACATTATCACTCAAGTTTGTCTCCATAAACACTTTTGTCATTTTAATTACATTTGTTCCCATAATATCATCCCAATGTTAAACTTATAGACATTTTTAACATAGGATTTCCCACTTTCCCCAAAATGCCACATAGCACTACTGATACATATGTGACTGCTTCTGGATATACATTTTCAGCAATGTTTACGTTCAACGCAAATATGTCGAACTAAGCTCAAGTATTATATCCATTACATTGATGTATTATATCTAACGTGAGATGAAAGTGATAGGAGTCCATTCAGTCTTCATCACAAAAACAGTTACAGAGTGATCTCAATTCTGCTTTTTGTTGAAATAAATAGTTCAAATATACATTAATGGCTTATGAATTATGCCTAAAAAAATTATGTTTTAGAATTAAGATTCTTCGCATATAAGTGTTGCCATTAGCTGGAATATCAAAATGAGAAATATCGGATAGAAAATTGCAAACAAATGTGATATTTTTTAATATTTGTATACAACTCTCACGTAATATTCGTTTTAATTTAAACTGACGTTGTACCATGCATAGTTTTGCTCATGATTAGTAGGACCGCCTTTGCTGGAGCTGTTAGTATTTCTAAGACAGATAGGAAGGTAGATGCCACAAAGGCAGAATCAGATTGAATATGCCGAATATTCTCCAGAAGGAAAAAATGCACACTTTGCCCAAAGATTGCATGTTTTAGCTATGCATGCAGAGTCACTAGAGCTTGTAAAAGGATGGATCGGCTTTACAGTTGAGTGACACGAGTCCGGTTATTTTGAGTGAACTAAAAGTTCAGATCAGTGTAACTTCTTCCAATTTAGTTAAGTGTATGCGCTTCATTTATTGTTTAACAATGCCTATAAAAATATGAATGATATAGTTTTGTTTTTCCTCTGCGAATTGGATGTTTTGCATAATTGCAAATAAAGTCTTGTAAAGCATTTTCGATTCATTTACAATCGGCATAATTGATCACTGCAGTTGAAAATAAAAGCTAAAAGTTTCATGTTTGGCCCTGTTGCACCTAAAATCAGTCGTAACGTGTACAAACGTGTTTGAGGAATATAACATTAATTTCTTTTCTATTGAGTAGGGGTGTGAAATCGGTAAAGAAATACCATTGAACAGATCCTAAGTGCAATGCTATCTGGCAACTTGTCTGTAACTGTCTACTCACTAGACGGTGAATCTAGAATCCATACCAATAGTATAACTAGGGACCTTTAGAGCTAATGCATACCACCAGTAGAATTAAGGACCTATAGAACTAATGCATACCACCAATAGAATTAAGGACCTATAGAACTAGTGCATACTTCCAGTAGAATTAAGGACCTATAGAACTAATGCATACTTCCAGTAGAATTAAGGACCTATATAACTAATGCATACTTCCAGTAGAATTAGGGACCTAGAGAGCTCATGCATACAACCAGTATAATTAGGGACCTGGGAAACTTTGGTAACCTCAGCTAAGTCAGAAAAGTCGTCAATACTTGCAAATATACAATTTTAACGAATCTAATAAAACATAACGAATCAAACGTAGTCCCAAAGAAGTTATATTTCGGGCTATACATTATGTACTGGGCGCCATGCCATAACCGCCGTGATTCAGGAAGCCAATAAGAGGTCTTGGTTTTCTAGACAGCACAATGGTTCCCTTCAAGCAATTTACCGCCGTTCAAGCTTCTCATCGCAGATTTTATCGATCAAGCGTCTTAGTTCTAAAATCCCTAACAAAGAGTCATCATGGATCTTATCCTGCACATTTTCGAAGACGACGTATTTTGTCAAAATAAAGTTCCAAAAAACTACACAGTTTCAATAAGAATTAAGAACCTTGGTATTCTACTTTGTTTCCCGAATCATTTCATGCTACATGCATTTTGTTCGCAGTGTATTATGTTATCAATATATTTTTAAGAAGACGAAAATGTACAAGTTTCTTCTCTTTGCAAAACTTTCAAACCACCAGCAAGGGGTAAATAATGGATTCTTTACATCAATTTTAGCAGATTATGTTACCAATGATATGTTTGTACAGGACACTGCCTCAGATGCTCACAAATGAATCTTAATGGTCTCTTTTTTTTTACAAACTAATGGAATACCGAGGTCGAATTTTATATAATCTTGTTCCAACAAAAGCCATTAATCACTCTCTGATGTAGCTGATTAACGAAACGGATGCCACATCAAATCATGGCGCAAATCAAACGAAAACTGATTACTTTAATAATTGATAAACAGAAAGCAATGATTGAATTTTATGTTGTTTGAACTTTATGTATTTCTTAACCCTGGTGTTATTGTACATTGTTCACATTTATCACGTTTTCCTGTTTAATCTCAGTCAGTCACTTACAAAAGGAAATCATTTTAATTCAATGAAACAGTTCGTTTGACAACCAAGTTGTGTACAAGGAAAGTTTATTGTCTAGGTCATGTTTGGTTTTTTTTGGTACTTTCCGGCACAGCAACACAAGCAGGTTATTTAGTGCCAAGGCAATTGGAGTAACGTGCCTTGCCAGTGAGCACACCACAGCTGATCAAGGCCGGTCCCTTGGTAGGACTGGAGCCCGCACCCTTTCGGTCGAGAGTCCGGCACGCTAACCACTGAACCGATACAGCTCAAGTCTTCGACTTATAAATAAACAATATCACTTTTTTTAGTGGTCGACACAGAATTGCTGAAACTTGAGGCAAAAATGCTGCAATTCTGTGGTGCTATCACAGTTCTATTTGATGCAGCTTTCCACCTACGCTTTGAAAAAATTTCTCTCTCTCTCTCTCTCTCTCTCTCTCTCTCTCTCTCTCTGTCATATAATCCAACAAACTCCCAAATTAATATTTTAATTCATACGCAGGCCAAATGGTAATTCATTGTATACCGTATTGTATAATATATCGACTCGTTTATAAGACAGGCACTAAAGAATATAATAAAATGTTAACCCATCATAGATCCATGAGGTCCTTTTGTTTCTTCATGTTATAGTTACTTGTATTCTAACAGGCGCCCATGAGAATGTTGATTTACAATAATGACTATAGGAAAACGTTCTTGCCGGCGTAGTCATGACTACGTCTAGATAGATAATGTATACTCCATATAGAAGATTGCCAGGACAGTAATAATGCTTATCAATGGCAACTTGAGGATTGTTTTGAAAACCGTCAGCCGTTTGTCTGGTTGCAATTGTCAGCATCAATCTTTTAGTTGGACGTCTGGAATGCAAACATTCGAAACTGTGCACAGACCACGAAACCTGCGCTTTTCAAAAAAAAACCAAAAAAAAACTATACATTATGATTAAACAGTTGTCCATATCTTCTGCAGTCAATTGTTAGGTATCGTTCTCTGCTATTTGATACACCCCTTTTTATAATGTTTTTTATTTTATTTGTATTGAAGACCATGTCAAAATCGCCTTACGACCATACGAAAGTAATTATCATTAACTTTTCGAATCGTTAAAAGATCCACCGAAACAAATCAGATATGAAATATGCAGCTTTTCCATTGCAGATTACTGGAGAATAGTTCTCTCGCTTCTTCTAGGAAATTAATTTTCCAAGTCTTTAGCAAAGACTCCAACACGTTATGCATGAATATTAGGACAAAAGTCTGCCACGACTTCCCCATGCACATTTCCATGCTCGAAGTCTGTTAAGATTCTCTTTGTCTCTCTCTCTCCCCCCCCCGCCCCCACTCACTCTCTCTCTCTATCTCTCTCTCCAACACACAAACACACAGAGATACACCTCTCTCTCTCTCTCTCTCTCTCTCTCTCTCTCTCTCTCTCTCTCTCTATATATATATATATATATATATATATATATATATATATATATATATATATATACATACATACATACATACATACATACTGACAGTGTATTCTGCTTCACAGAGGTTTGTATTATCCAACATTTACAGTGTAAGTCTGTAAGTCATAGGTTTCATGAGTAGTTGTACCGGACACTGTCAGATTTATTTTGCAGTCTAAGGTAGAGAACTCTAATAATCGATCATTTATGCATGGAGGTTCGCCTATTAGCATTTAAATAACTATTCAAAGAATTCTTTACTTTTAGGAAAAGACCCAAATGAAAATACGACCCAGTCCAGGACATGATTATAGTCTAGAGTATGAATATACACATCAGGATAGTCCAATATATGACTGTAAATGAGTATAGTGTCCAGTCTATGACTATACGAGTAAGTCCAATGTTTTACTGTGCATAATTATAGCGTCCAATGTAAGACTTACATGAGTATAGTCAAATGTATGATTGTACGTCTTTGCGAAGAAAAACATATAAAGCTGCGTCAGTTATTGTCCTTCTAAACGTGAGTATTTATGCAATGTAACAACCTTTACGATTTTACAATAACAGTATTCCAATACAATAAAAAGACTCGTGTCAAGTTCACTGAAACCCCCTTTTTCCCCAACAAAAAAAAAAAAAATAATAAATTTTCAGCAAGAATTCTACAGAATGCTCTTTTGGCACTGCATGATCATGATGTGGTAGTGTGTGGGCATAACGACATTTTCAGCACATGATAGGCAACACATAGTGGCCAGTTTGATTGAGAAAGAAACCGGGAAAACCCCGGGAAGAACCATCGAGAGATGGTAAGCTGCTAGCAAGCTTTCTCACATACCCACAGTTGCCCAGCCCGAGACAGGAAACCCCGCTGAGGTGAAATGGTAGTAATCAGAAAAGGCGAGCGCCTTAGACTAATCGGCCACCTGGGGCCTCCGCGTGAAATATTAACCATAATCATAACATCTAACATGACCCCAGGTCTAATCCTAACCTTTACCAACAAAAATGTCGTAAATGATATAAACCTGCCATGGTACCAATATTAGTACATGTTTAACACCTTTTATTCAACCTATCTTTCACTGGCAATATTTCCAGGTACTAAAAGACAAATATCTCAGGGACCGAGTGGCCCAGTGGTCTAAAGCGCTCTCCGTTACGGATCACTGCCATCTCACCTGTCTGCGTGGGTTCGAGTCTCGGATTCAGCCAATGTGGGTATGCGAAAAAGCTTGCAAGTAGCTTCTCGTGGGTCGGTGGTTCTTTCCGGGATTTTCCTGGGTTCTTCCTCTACCATTAATACTGGACGCCATGTATAGCCTATCGTGTGCTGAAAAATGGCATTAAACCCTACAACAACAACAAATATCTCAAATAACTTGAATATTTCTCTATTGCTCTGACAGCAATACCATATAATCAATGTGTCAGCCTTGTCGCAAATACAGGTCATTCTCAAAATGTGATCATAAAAAGTCACATAATCCAAGTTAGGAATATTAGCCTGCTACCTTGCGAATCCAGCCCATCTAAACGACAAAAATCTTTTCTATCTCATTGAGACAAAGCACAATAACTCTTGCACATTATAACCCCTTGCCACCTCCAGGTGTTGTTGGTTTTTTTAGCTGAGTGATATACCAACGGGAATGCTCGTATGGCGGGGTGGTTGCGAGAGTTTTACAGTAATGTGATTGGGTAAGTATTCTCAGAGAAACACAATTTACATCAAAAAGTTTCTCCTTCGAATACGTTCCTCAATTACATTACGTGGGGAGAATAGAGAATAGGACGAAGAGATCCTCGGAAGAGAATAGGCAGTAGGAGGAAGAATGCGGAGCATCAGACCTCTACCTCGGGTATCCTTCAAGGGAATGATGGCTGAATTTTACATGTGAACGATAACCTGTTCTCCTAATAACATATACAGAACAATCTAGAGTCACTTGATATCTGATCACTACATATGGTTAAGAAGATAATTTACCTAAATCGTCTTACCTACAAAAGTTTACTGGCGGATACAGCGAAGCTGGTAGCTTGTGTTAATTTTTTTGTGTTTGGTGCTCATCGGGGCCCCCGCCACCGGACCTACCAGCTAAATATTTGGGATACAAAAGTTTGATGCATACGAATCAACAGTTTCTACTAAATGTCGGATCTCAACGTTACGTTCGAACGCCAGGCTCGCGGAAATCGTTATAATCTCATGAGCGGTAATCTTCCTGAGACAACTCGGAACTTGTGAGACCTCCGAATATTTCAAGCCCATAACCTATTTCAGCCACGAAGCAACGGCTTGAGAGTTGCTATTCTGTTTCCCCACTTTTGCCGGGGAAAAAGAGGTGTTTGCAAGTGCCACGGCTGATCTTCTGTTCGTTTCAAGTAGTACGCGAATAGGATCTTGCAAGGCAACCGTTCATGCTGAAGCTAAAGGCATCAGGAAACATATTTTAGATGATAACAACTTTAGCAAAGTGTGGCCTAATTCGAATTTGTCTGAACTGAGCCACGTTAAAACCCAGGTGTTCTATGTTGGAAAAAGAGTGAAGAATTTTGTTCGACGAGTTCAAAATTGGCCAAAAGATCAGATCCATCTTTATCATGTCTGATATCACGGCTACTAGTTGAGGGATTGGTGTTATTAATATGGCACCGGTCTCTGAAAAATCGCCACTATCCCTCGCAAGCTTTCAGAGTGAAGGGCCTCCTTGCTCACGAGATTATGCACAAGATCGAAGATGTAAATTGTATTTCCTCGTAAGGCTGCCCAGACAAGAGCCAGCCAAGCGTGAAGAAGACAGTACGGGCAGGGATGGGACACCCATGGGCGTGGTTGCTTGAGAAGGTTCGGCTTGGCCGGAATCTTCCTGGGCAGAGCTGTCAGAGTAGATTGGTAACCCAGGACTTGTCCCATCTAAGAGAGGCTATCAGAATTGTCTTGCATTTCTGTTTCTGACCACGTAACGTCTGGAATATTTTGTTACCAATAACGGGGGGGGGGGGTAGGCTGGATCCACACAATCCCTTCCAACTGAATGAAAGAGCGTCCACGACCCAAGCTGCTGGGTCTGGAACTGGAGTTATAGAGGTGGGTAACTTTTGAATCCACCTTGTCGCAAAAAGATAGAGCATCGAACGATGATAAAGTATGCTGATCCGAGTAATACCGATTAAGGGAGAGACTTGAGCTTTCCTGGATAGTGTCGCGAATCTGTCGGGACATTGTCTGATTGATACGCTAATATGGAGATTGCCACACCAATACAGAAGCTGTCAAATCAGAACACGAAAGTCGGGTGATTTGTGCTCCCCTATTTGAGGAGGTATGCTACCACCACATAGTTGTCGGGTATAATATGGACCATTTTGCCTGAGAGCTGAACCCCTCTAGCAGTAAAAGCCGTTCACGACAGGTTTCATTTCTAAAATGTTACTGTTTAGAGGCCACTCCCTTGGCCCCCACGTTCCGTTAACGGTGGTCACCCCGACCATGTTGTGGAGTCGGTACATACCGATATTTCCGCTTGGGGCTTCTCTAACTGGATCCCCATGGTAAGCCAACTGGGGTCGCACCACTGACGCAGGAAATATCGTATCTCGGGCGTGAACATGGCAGTTTGATAGAAGGACTTGAAAAGGGGCGCCATTGTGCTAGCTACTTCATTTGTATGGGACGCATAAAAAGACGGCCAAGCGGAATCAAGTAAGCTTCCGAGTTGAATAATTAGACGAGTTGCAATAACTCTCTCGCTGAAATCCAAGTCCTGTGTAAACTGGACTTTACGAGTTCAACGATACTGATTACGCAAACACGAGGAAGCAGTACCAGATGGACAAAATGCTGGGATGGACAGAGGTCGGGCTTTTTCCAGCTCGCTAGAAATCATAGATGATCTAAAGGTGAGAAAATCTCGTTTCTGCCTTGGAGTATGATATAACTTACGATGTATTTCTGGAAGATGTCATCCAGTTACGCTGCCGTCGTTGTAGATGAAGCCAATTGGAACTGGGTGACGACGAAATCCATAACCTTGGTAAAAACAAAACAGACTGACGTTGAGCCCAAAGGATAGGGATTTGAACTGATAAACCGTGTCAGGCTAAGTAAAAAGGAAACTTTTCATGTGACGCAGGGTGGATATGGAAGTGAAAATATGCGTCAGTCAGATCGAGACAGACGACATAATCGTCTAGTCCGATGGACAGACGGATTGATCTCGCCGTCTCCGTCTTGAATTTGGGTAGTAAAATGAATTGGTTAAAGCGACACAGGTCGATGATCAGCATCCACTTGCCGTTCGCCTTCGGAAGAAGAAACTGACCTGATTAAAACCCCGGAGATAGTGGTCTTTATACAATCTCGACCGCCTGTTTCTCAATGAGTGACCGTATCTTCTGTTGTGGAAATGCATCCTTCTCCCAATCTGACGGCATGTCCGTGAAGAGAGGAGTGGAGGAAAGGAGAAGGGGTAGGATACATGAAATCTGAAGCCCCTCTGAAATGAACTGGATCATCCAATCGGTCTGAGGGAATAAGTAGATCCAATGAACTTGGCATTGAAGGAGGCGGCCGCCTACAGGTAGGCTGTCTGCGGACAGTGGGGAGGGTAGGAAAATGTCTTGAGATATGAGGTTTGAACGTGCCGCCTGTGTATGGTTGCATCCTAGCTTGTTAGACTATTATCTCCTGGCATTGAGTTGGGGTTTATACTGCACCTTTGACTGCAAAGATACCATGTTCTTAGTCCGCGTATCGTCCCTCCGTAGTGGCGGAGATTGATAATTTCGAAACGCCTATGTGGGTTGAGCGGCGAGTTGGAGAGGCAGTTCCTGAGCCGCCTGCCACCGAACTTATACAAGTTGTTCTTCAAAGAGTAATGTTGACCCAAACGGCGGCGTCCGTAAAGCCAGGTTATGATAAGGTTCGAGTGAAGTGGACCACAGACATGCGGTTACGTCGTATAAGGCCGAAGTTGGCCGAAGCAGTCAATGTACTGGCCATTAAATCTAACAATGAAGACGTAATGACTATGTCCCAGACTAGCTTTGACGTATCAAAGAACATACTTTTGTCCACTTTAAAAACAGTGGAGCAAACATGTGAGCTGCTTCTATATTTTTCGTGTATAAAGGGCCGGGAGATCAGTGCTGAATGTGTCTGAGTGAATCTTGTAACAGTGAGATGAGAATGTCCCTGGTACTTAACTTTCCGGAAAGAAAGCCTTAGAATTCCCCAGGTTAGCAATTCTACTCAGCAGTCGGTCATTGTATCTCCTTTAATCTTAGCCGATTCAGGAAGGAGTCAAAAGGACAGCGTCTCTTCCTCCTGTCAAAATCTTAAATGCTTTAACCTTGTTGTCTTGAGTAGTGGTAGGAGGTAGAGGGTATTCTGAATTTGCCAACACCCTTTAGATTCCTTAACTACGACCTTGAGGCTAAATTCCGTCTGCTCCATGGTCGGATCTTAGTATGCTGATTTGTAGGAGCTTCGTCACACTCAGTGTGTGTCAAGTCTTGACCTGGTTCTGCTTCAAGCTCTGGACAAGCCATATTAGGTGGCATAGCTGACTAAATTTCATCCTCTTTGAAAATGTCACCAACTCTCCCATGTGAATAAGTAGTGAACATATGGGAGTCCGGCATTGTCGACAGAGCTGGTTGGTTTGCCTGGTGAATGGTGAGCCTGGATGCTGGCAGTATAGAAGACAGTCAGTTATCACTGGAACTGCCCACTCCAAGGGTCTGACTGGATGGGCAGATTTCCCACTTAAATCTCCATCATAGTAAGGGTATGTCGCCAAGAGTATGGCTAAACGAAAGGGTTTGTCACTAAGATCCACATAAATCTAACTTGGCTGGACCATTTGATTAAAACAGTTCCCATGCTGAGACAGTTGGACAGCTATCACGGTACCAGCTGCTCCAAGACCCTGTCCCATTGAAATTTCCATCATATTAAAAGTACTGTCACCGACGGTATGCCTAAGTTGACAGATCTGTCACCACATAAATCCTAGCTGGCTGGACGGTTTTTTAAGAGGTCCCTCATGCTGGATGGTCTGTGACAGCTAGATGACAGGTAATGGCATGGTTGTATTATGAAATGTATCCAATGTATTCAATACAAACCACATGTGTCTGGACATACAGGCTACAAGGCCATGTTTGTGTCCCCCCCTTACTAATGGGAGTAATCAAAATTAGCATCACATTTTGATGCCTGCTATGCCGACAGACCAATGATGCAATTAGACAGTATATATCTGTGTTTGGCCAAGGCTACATAAGGATTGGTGTACAGTATCTTTCAAAAAAAGCTAAATGCCTACATGTATTCGTTTCTTAAAACGTATACATTAAAATGTTTTAGAGGAATGTTTGAATAAAAAGGGGATATTTAACAAATGTAAAACCACATTAGTATTTTGTTCCAAGTTGAAGGAAATAACTTGTTTGATTCAGTGTAGGAACATATGTCTCATCCTGATGGCCTTGACATTCCTACACCATATCAAACTTGTTCTTTCCGACCACTCATAACAAAACACACTGTAGTTATCTCTATGTATCTATCAATAAATGGTTTCTCTGTCCCCAAAAAACCCAATATTAATATTTAATAACTGTTTTAAGCATTTCATACTTATTGTACATCAAGATGAAGTCCATAGTTTCATGACTGCTCGCACAAACACAATCACACACACGTGCACACATTTTGAAGATTCACAGGCAATATATTTTCCATTAAATGTCTTGTTTGGATATTGCACAATAATGTACATAGCATGATGGCACTCCAGTTGACTGAATTGGTCAGATATTACATGATATGGTACACAGAGTGATGGCATTTTGTGACTGAATTGGTCAGATATTGCATGATATAGTACACAGAGTGATGGCATTTTGTGACTGAATTGGTCAGATATTGCATGATATAGTACACAGCGTGATGGCACTCAGCTGACTGAATTGGTCAAATATTACATGATATGGTACACTGTGATGGCACTCATTTGACTGAATTGGTCAGATATTGCATGATATGGTACACAGCGTGATGGCATTTTGTGACTGAATTGGTCAGATATTGCATGATATGGTACACATCATGATGGCATTTTCTGACTGAATTGGTCAGATACTGCATGATATGGTACACAGCGTGATGGCATTCTGTTACTGAATTGGTCAGATAATGCATGATATGGTACACAGCATGATGGCACTCATTTGACTGAATTGGTCAGATACTGCATGATATGGTACAAAGGGTGATGGCATTTTGTGGACACTGTCTGTGGTATTACATATTGGGGTTTCACTGTACTGTAGTTGTAAGACTGATGCTGGCTAAAACATTTTCAAAATTTAGCAATTATTTTAACTGAAGTATTATTTCATTCAGATCATGTTAGTGGACAACAGTATCTGAAAATTCAACTTAGAAGTACATTCTAGTCTGAATAGGAATGCAACAAAAGGGCAATATATACTTTAGATATCACACAGGAAGGCAATATATACTTTAGATACCACACAGGAAGGCAATCTATACTCTAGATATCACACAGAAAGGTCTTACAACTTTTTTATCTAGCAGCAAAGTTCTTCACTGATCCATGAGCATTACTGACACTAAATACAAATACATTACTAATAAAAAATATTATATGAACACATAGTAACGGAACTATACTTTATTCTTGCAATAACATCTTTGTGTATGAAAAAATGACTTAACACATAAAGAAAACCAAAAAAAGTAACATCATAACTTCAGACAAATAAACCATCAATACACAATTAAGAAAACAATTTCCTGACATCTGCATGAGGTTGTATCACAAATTGTTAATGAACATTGCTAAGGTAAACAGCTAGACAGCACAGTGCATTAATACAGACATAATGAATTAAATAAACTGCAAAATGTTAGAATTGGAATAACTATTAATGAATTAGTACTCATCATCAACTATTAATGCATTGCTGAATTTGCCAACCTAGTGGGAGGCTTATGGCCTAGGAAAAGTGGTTATATGAATTTACCACTGTTGTCATTAGGCTGTTCTACTGCATACTGGTGGATGGTCTGACCATCTGTTAGACTGACAGATCTGAGCCAAAAGCATAAATACCCTCATGCTTGTATGACACAGATCAAAGGTAAAATGATGAAAATGTAGAGTGGGATTGCCAGAAGGTGGCTTTCAAGACGTCATCCCAAGAGGAAAGATTCAGAAAGACACAAGATGAATCAGCTGCTGATTTTCATTAAAGATAGATCTCTCAGTAACAGATTGATACGCTCCCTCTTTTTAGTCCAAGCAATCAAGATGGGGACTGCTGAAAAATCAGATTGAAATACCATTTGGAGGGAGAAAAAGTAAATACAACCCTTTCATTTTCTCTTGGTCATCCCCTGCACTAATGCAAATGAAATTGCGGATTTTAACTGGAACAGGTGCAAAGAAGTTAGCCGATTCTTGCCCACAAACCCAGGTTGGGTGAAAAAGATTGACATTATTCCAAAATTACTGGGCAATGACCAGTTAGATGACGTAAATTTATTAGTCTGTTCAGGGACAAACAATTGATTTAATTCTGGGTGTATTTCAGTGAGATCACAACCCTGCTTCACCTGTATGAGAAAGGCAGGGCTCATTATTGGCTGGGACTTCTCTATAGCAGGAAGTTCCATGGGTCCCTCTCTCAGAAAGACACCCACCACTGTGAAAGTGGGCAACCTATTTATCCTAGACACCTCTCTTATGCAGGCAATCAATCTTCCTACACGAGGAAGTGTTGAAGCCTCGTCCTTGTTGGGCTGCAAACAATATGGCCACCACTCATGCCTATACATGTCATGCACATTAAACAGGTGTTGTGTGTACCATGCTATCTTTTTATATCTACATAACCAAATGCTTGAGGCATTAATGATGGCTGACATGAATATCAAAAATAAATGATAAAAAACACAAGAATGATTGGGTAGGAATTATTTACCCAGTCACTGGTTATTATTAGACTGATCAAATAAAAGTAACACAACCTTTCCGTTTATGTACTCTAAATCCCTAAAGTCAATGGAAAGGAAAAAAGATACATAAAAATAAAGCAAGTACTGGGGGGTAAATAGCAAATACAGTACAAAAAAGAATTGCCATAAAGCTACTTGTATGATCAAGTGTCGAGTGCCCAAGAGAGACACAAAGAAACGCACGAAGTCCTAAGATATGAGCACCCAAGAGACAGACAATGCATGGACTCCAAAAAAAGAGAGCAAGAGATACATGAAATGCATGGGGTTCAAAAAAGAAGAGCACCCAAGAGACAACATGAAATGAATGAAGTCAAAAAAAGTGCACCCAAGAAACACATTAAGAAATGCATGGTGTACAAAGAAAAGAGCACCCAAGGGACAACATGAAATGCATGGAGTCCAAAAAAGTGCACCCAAAAATCATGAAGAAATGCATGGTGTAAAAAGAAAAGAGCATCCAAGAGAGACATGAAATCCATGGAGTCCAAAGAAAAAGTGCCCAAGAAACACATGGAACTGCATAGAGTCCAAAGAAAAGAAGTATAATATTTTGATCATTCAAAGCTGACTAAGGTACCAAACTGAGTTCATTTTGTTTATTATTCCAGATTATTGGAAGTTGACTAAGGTACCAGACTGAGTTCATTTTGTTTATTATTCCAGATTATTGGAAGTTGACTAAGGTATCAGACTGAGTTCATTTTGTTTATTATTCCAGATTATTGGAAGTTGACTAAGGTACCAGACTGAGTTCATTTTGTTTTGTTATTCCAGAGTATTCAAAGCTGACTAAGGTACCAGACTGAGTTCATTTCGTTTATTATTCCAGAGTATTTGAAGTTGACTAAGGTACCAGACTGAGTTCATTTTGTTTATTATTCCAGATTACTGGAAGCTGACTAAGGTACCAGACTGAGTACATTTTGTTTTTTTCTTCAAAATGTCCATTGAAATTATCATAAGCTTATTAAGGTATAAAACTGGGTTCATTTTGTTTTTTATTCCAGATATCCATTCTGATTACTGAACATTAACTAAGGTATCACATTGGTTTCCTTCTGGGTTTTCTATTCCAGATGTCCAATTACTAACAGGAGAAGAGATTAATGTCCTTTGACTGGTGACTAGTGCCTGGAAAAAATAAAGCATCGCAATAACAGCAGGTAATATATTAATGCTATTAAACTAACATATTTTGTTCTATATTTTAGGGGCCATGGACTAGCTCAGTTGGAGGAGTATCAGACTCATATTTCAAGGGTCTTGGGTCTTGACACCCACCCAGATCATCCTTGGTCAACTGCTTCAGGGTGTCTTTGAGTAAGGCTGCAAGTTATCTCACATTTCCTCAGCATGATATAACCAATAATGTATTAAATATACCATTAAACCATTCAACTATCTTCAGTGTTAAGAATTAGTGTACTCCTGATCATTATGCTAATTCTTATTGTGAAATCAACATGTGATCATACAAATGTATAACGTTAAACTTATGACTTGGTTTATCAAACCTTTATAAACTGAAATCATAAATATTTGTGGAGATGACATGTTGAGGCCTTGAAGTATACTGAAAATTTTAAAAGTGATAAAATTCTGTGGGTCACACTGTTTACTGTAGTTTTGTTTAAAAATACTATGTTTCATGGTGGAGTGAATTTCATAGCTATTTGATAACCACTATAACAAAATTAAACCTTCGACAATTATTTTATTTGATTTTACATTATCATATACACATCATATATTAAATGCATTAATATCATCTGTAACACTTGGAAATTTTACTTCTGCACAAAGAAAAAACTGTAAAACTTGAAAAAGTCCCAAATTTAACTCAACATCTGTATAACAACAAACTGTAAAAACTTCTATAACTCACAAACACAACTACACTTTCTCAAACAAAAATCCAGTTATTATTTGATTCAATAATAATCGTCTCATGCAAACTGTGATGTTTCCTTGATTAGTCAGAAGCACAGGGATTAATCTATACAGTCATTAATTTTCCTTGTAAAATGGTTACATGTACATCCACAAAGGGCTATAACTCTACTGACAATGATTACAGCTAAACTGTGTCTAATCAATCTGTATGAGACAAAACATTTCAAAGTTTAATTCTGACAACTAATCTAGAAGGCTGGAGACTATCTGATTATGTACAGTGATTCGATATATATCCCTGAGTATTTTTGTTGTAACACCTCTATCTTATATGACCTATAAAACATTTGTAACAATCTTATTAGCAAAAGATAATGAGACAAAAATAATAAGTCTCTATCCTAGTAAGAATATAAATTTGAAAGAAAACCATCAAGTGAACAAAAAAAAAAACAAGACATAAACATTAGCCATTTACGTAATGTTCTGATCAGAGCAAGAACACTGTGAAAGAAAGCAATCAGGTCATAAAAAAAATTAGGACACTGGCCATTTACAATATGTTCTGATCAAAGCACAAACATAATTGTGAAATAAAGACATCAAGTCATAAAAAATAAATAAAAGATTTTCCATTTACATAATGTTCTGAACAAAGCAAGAACATAATTGTGAAAGAAAGCAATCAAGTCATAAAAAATAAGAGACATAAACACTGGCCATATTGTGTCTCCTTACACATCTTTCTTCATGAACAAAGAAAACTGCTCACTTCAAATGTAATATTATTCACCCAAAATGGACATGATAGCTTGTGTAAAAGACACCTCACATTTTCAAAAATGCCAAAAATATGCATGTGTGTGTTATTACTCTAACATTTTTATTTCCAAGCCCACTTGAAAATCTTTAGGGAAGGTTGAAAGTTACTTTAATTTAATCTAATATCAATTTCTTAAACATTTTCTTCTATTCGCTATTGTTTACCAGTATGATTGTTAAAAATGTGTGTCTTCTCAAGTATCTTTTTCTCTTGCTGAAGTTCTAAGAAGCTGTTATAAACATATGTAAATATTCTAAGATGTATTGGGTTATCAAAGTCAATAATACCATGACTAATGTGAAAGCCCATTTCTGTCAAAGTCTAATAATACAAAACTGAATCTGCAAAAGCCTTTTCCTGTCAAAGCCAATAATACCATAACTGATGTCAAAGACTTTTCCTGTCAAAGTCAATAATACCATGACTGATGTCAAAGACTTTTCCTGTCAAAGTCAATAATACCATGACTGATGTCAAAGACTTTTCCTGTCAAAGTCAATAATACCATGACTGATGTCAAAGACTTTTCCTGTCAAGTCAATAATACCATGACTGATGTTAAAGACTTTTCCTGTCAAAATCAATAATACCATGACTGATGTGAAAACATTTTCTATCAATGTCAACAATATCATGACTAATGTGAAAGCATTTTCCAATCAGAAATATCAAAAACATAAAAATACAACAGATTAAATGTGATAGGAGCTGTGTACTTTATTATCATACAATTAAATGCAAAATCAAATACAGCAGCAATTGTTTCTGGGGAAGTTTTTGAAACGTTTATTTAGAATGATCATTTGGGGCGAGGGGGTTCACACTTTGTTGGAATTGTGTTGCTACTACTCACCATTAACTGAAATATCCAGTGACCATTCTATGGAAATTATAGGACCCCTTCCCAATATATATCTGAGGTACTGTTGAAAATGTCAGATTATCTGTTACATAAACCTTTACCTGCCATCACACAATGTACTGCCAGATCAGGGTCTATATTGTTTGTTTTACTGATTGTTCCTAACAAACTGAATCATGTAATGCCAGATCTGGAATTGTGTGGTTTGCAGTTGTACTAAATTTATAGGCATACAGTAAAGCACATAACATGATATATCACCCCCTTGATACAGCATACAGTAAACCACATAGCATGATATATCACTCCCTTGATACAGCATACAGTAAACCATATAACATGACATATCACTCCCTTGATACAGCATATAGTAAACCACATAACATGATATATCACTCCCTTGATACAGCATACAGTAAACTATATAATATGAAATAGCACTCGCTTGATACAGCACACAGTAAACCATATAACATGAAATATGACTCCCTTGATACAGCGTACAGTAAACTACATAACATGATAAATCACTTCCTTGATACAGCATACAGTAAACTACATAACATGATAAATCACTTCCTTGATACAGCATACAGTAAACTACATAACATGATAAATCACTTCCTTGATACAGCATACAGTAAACCATATAACATGAAATATCACTCCCTTGATACAGCATACAGTAAACTACATAACATGATATATCACTCCCTTGATACAGCATACAGTAAACTACATAACATGATATATCACTCCCTTGATACAACATACAGTAAACTACATAACATGATATATATATCACTCCCTTGATAAATGATATCTGGATAACTTATACCATGTTTATAATATGAGGTCAGGCATGAATTCCATTTACTTTTTACTAAAAAAGACCCCAAAAACTTGTCTCTGTTTGCTGAATATGAAGAAATTGCAAGTGTACAAGTTATCAAGGGAAAGAGTACCAAGAAAACTAAAAAGTTTACGGAATCTTAAAATAAACAGTTTCTTGAAGATATATATGAGCACAAAGAATATCTCATAAAGTAAAGTTAACACAATAGCTGCTTCTGTAAACAAATCTGACTAGTCTGAGGCATAATACCATAATTCTATTGTAATTAAAAAACAATACTCTAACAAATTATGTCATGTCCACATGTAGAATGAAAGGATTATTATCATTCTTAGATGCCATTTCTTTATTCACTGTCAGCTCAAGAGATCTGGCCCACCTGTGGCCGTTAAGTCTGTACCTGTGGTATGTACAACAACTGAAGTACATCCATTCGGGGTTGCTGATGGATGGGTGCCATGTTCTGAAAATATTTTATACATATAATAATTATTAAACTTATTGATAAAAATGTTTTGGCTTAATTGTATTGTGTTTGCAATCAAATTCATCTATACTGCAGAATGTTACTGCATCCAATACAGTAAAGTTGGCTTTAACACCCTAAATCGCTCATCCAATATGGTAGTGTTCACTTTAACACCCTAGATCAGTCATCCAGTATAGTAGTGTTCACTTGAACAATCTAGATCACTAATCCAATATGGTATGTTCACTGAAAACTCTAGATAACTCATCCAATATGGTAGTGTTCACTTGAACACCATATATCACTCATCCAATATAGCAGTGTTCACTTGAACACCATAGATCACTCATCCAATATGGTAATGTTCACTTGAACACCATATATAACTCATCCAATATGATAGTGTTCACTTGAACACCCTAGATCACTCGTCCAATATGGCAGTGTTTACTTGAACACCATAGATCACTCATCCAATATGGTAATGTTCCCTTGAACACCATAGATCACTCATCCAATATCGTAGTGTTCACTTGAACACCATAGATCACTCATCCAATATGGTAGTGTTCAACTGAACACCCTATATAACTCATCCAATATGATAGTGTTCAATTGAACACCCTAGATCACTCATCCAATATGATAATGTTCAATTGAACAACCTAGATCACTCATCCAATATGGTAGTGTTCACTTGAACACCTTAGATCACTCATCCAATATGGTAGTGTTCACTTGAACATCCTAGATCATTCATCTGATATGGTAGTGTTCACTTGAACACCATATATCACTCATCCAATATGGTAGTGTTCACTTGAACACCCTAGATCAATCGAAATATAAATCTGTCAAACTTTTCCTGCTAGACCTAGTGCTGATTCGAGCCAGATTATACTGTTAATAACAATGAAATGTAGTACAGGTATGAATGCAGTGTAAAGCACTTGCTCAGCACATCAATATTGTTGGGATTGAACCCAGTCTGTCTCATATCCAATGGCTAGATGCGACCTACCCAAAGTTGTGTTTTCTTAGGTTTATTCAACCTCTTCCACAATAAAGACTATTTTATGCAAACATCTAATCCAGAAAGAGTCCTTGGAAAGATGAACAATATTTTCAAAATGGTTAATGTTTTGGCTATTATATAAAGTCTTCTGGTCAGGATAAACAACATTAAGGTTTTGTACTGTGGCAGCTATAATGTAAGTTTAATCAGCACAATTTTCATTCAGTAACAACTAGATTGTGGGGTGAATGTGTGATCAAGTTTCATCATAATACTCCAAGTAGTCTGGTAGTAGTAATTAATAAACTTTTACTAATACTCAGACACATACTAACAAGATTGTGACAAACACTGTATTAAGCTGCAAGAAGAAAAGGACAATAATTCAAACAACAAGAGTCCCATCTTGGGAATGACACTCTACTGTCTGAAAAGAATTTTCAGGAATTCAATACAAGACTGTTGTCATCTGTTTAACTGCAAAGTATTAAAGCTATATTACATATTCTTGAATTAAAATTTTCCAATTAGCTACTTTGGCAGTCAAATTTAATGTAAGACTGGCACCATTTTCATTTAGGACAAAGCAGACACCATTAGAAGACGTTTGGTTAAAACCGCATGATGATTTGATTATCCATTCAAGAGACTTAGTGACAAGATTTTCAATATGTTCATTATGGTAGCCAAATTTGAGGTCAGATTGGAATTGTTTTCATTCAGGACCAACTAGATATTATAATTAGTCTTTTGGTGATAACTCCATATAAATATGACTTTCCATTTAGGTGGAGTACAGATGACAAAAGCTTTAAGATGGGTGCCATCATGGTCATACTGGATGTGAGATTGGAATGAATTTGACTCAGTACCCAGCTAGATATCATAAGAAGTCTTCCGATAAAAACCTTATGCTGGTATAAGTGTCCAACTAGAAAGACTATCATTACAATTTTGAGATATCAGATTGACACAATTTGTATTTAAGAAAAACTAGACACTACAAGATGTGTTTTTGTGAACCCCATGTCGATATGACTATCCAGACTGAGGAGTAGTAGTACTAACATGATTCACATGCTGGCTCTTGTGGTGGCCATATTAGACATATGGGCATTTTTATCTAGGACTAACTTGACATCATAAAATGTTTTCGGATATACAACAGAGTGCTTACATGACTTTCTGCGCAAGAGAATTAATGATAAGATTTTCAAGATAGCTGTGGTGAAGGCCATATTGGACAACAGAACATGACCATTTTCATTTAGAACTGTCTTTGAGTCAAAACCCCATGTTGATTTGGCCATCCATTCAGGAGAAACAGCAATAAGATTTTCAAGACAACCACTGTGTCTGTCATATTGGATACCCAAACTGAATTAAATTCATTTATGTCAAACTGGACATAATAAAAAGACTTCATGTGAAAATTCCATGTCTATTTGACTTTCTGTTTAGGAGGAGAAGTGATAACAAGATTTCAAGATGGCCGCTAAGGCAGCCATATTGGATATCAGATGAGTATTATTTTCATTTAGAGCCAGCCAGACATAATAAGAAGTCTTTTAGTGAAATGTCCATGTTGATGTGACTGTCCATTCAAGCGGAGGATCAACAAGATTTACAGGATGGCTGTTCTGGTGACTATGTCAGAAGCTCAGTAGAACCAGCTTCATTTATGACTCACCAGACATCATAAGAAGTCTTCTGATGAAAACCACATTACACTATAACGTTTCATTCAGGTATAGTGATAATCAGATTTTTAATATGGCTGCTGTGGTCACCATATTGGCTGTCAGGTTGGCACCATTTAATTTAGGACCAACTAGACATCATAAGAAGTGAAAACATCTTGCTAATATTGGTATCCATTGCAGAGGAGTATTAAAACCAAATTTTCAAAACTATGGTTGTATGAACAGCACTATTTTCATTTAGGACTAACCAAACCTAGGTATAAATATGAGTGTGAAATTTTATAGTAATCATCCAAGTAGTTACAAGGACTAGCAGCGAAACAATCTGTAATAACAAAGAGACAGACTTCAGAAGACCAATGTCTGACAACAGATGATCAATGGCAGAATACTGTAAAATGGGCAATGGGCCCACTCATAAGCTCTCCTGGTCTATAAGCATTAGAAATAAAACCAGAGTGAGCAAAGTGATTTATCAATATGAGCATCTTTAGGTGAAGACTAATTTGTACCAAGTTTCATGAGAATCTATCAACAACAGTTCTCTGATGGGGCCTACATTCTATTGCCCAAAACGAATTTCCAGAAATTCAAGATAATGAGATCATGCCAAACAATACAACAGGCTACAAGGCAAAGATAATGAGATTATGCCATACAATACAACAGGCTACAAGGCAAAGATAATGAGATTATTCCATACAATACAACAGGCTACAAGGCAAAGATAATGAGATTATGCCATACAATACAACAGGCTACAAGACAAAGATAATGAGATTATGCCATATAATACAACAGGCTACTAGGCAAAGATAAAGAGATTATGCCAAACAATACAACAGCCTACAAGAGAAAGAGGGCAATAACTCTAGCAAACAACTGTGGCAGCAAGTGAGTGGTTAATATATGCATCTTCACATGATGACCATTATATTCATCAAGTGTCATGGCAATCCATCAACAACAATCCCTCAAAATGACTGGCACTCTACTAGCCAAAAAGAATTTCCAGGAATTTCAAGATAAGACAATTACTCCTTTAAACTTCTGAGTGTTGAAACGATCTCTGATATTATCCAATGATAACAAGATTTTCAAATTACCTGCTCTGTTACAGATTTTTCATGTTAATGCACCATGTTGATTTGACTTTTGGTTTTGGAGGAGTAACGATAATAAGATTTTCAAGAGAGCTGATAAGGTGGATTTCAGTATGGCACCATTTGCATTTAGGATCAATCAAACATCTTAATTAGTCCTTTTGTGAAAGCGCAATATCAATAACACCAGCCATTAAAAAGAAGTAATGAGGACAAGATTTTCAAGATGGCCATAGTGGTAGCCATACTGGCAGTCACATTGGCACCCTTTTCATTTCCAGTCAACTAGATATCATAATATGTCTTTCAGTGAAAAATCCATTCTGATATGACTAATCATTCACAAGAAGTACTGAGAACAAGATTGTCAGGATAGATAATGCAGCATCGCCAATTTCATTTAAGACAAACTAGACATGTTGTTGTTGTGGGGTTTAACGCCATTTTTCAGCACATGATAGGCTATGTATGGCGGCCAGTATTAATGGTGGAGGAAGAACCCGGGAAAACCCCAGGAAGAACCACCGACCCACGAGAAGCTACTGGCAAGCTTTCTCACATACCCACATTGGCCGAATCCTAGACTCGAACCCACGCAGACAGAGGTGAGATGGCAGTGATCTGTAACGGACAGTGCTTTAGACCACTCGGCCACTCGGGGCCCCAAACTAGACATCATAAGAAAGATCCTTTCTGGCTGAGTAACAAGACTGACAGGATTACCACATAAAGCATTACATACTATAAATGATCAGCTTTTGTTGTAATGTTATTTGACAAATCTGACTGTAATGTTATTTGACAAATCTGACTGTAATGTTATTTGACAAATCTGACTGTAATGTTGTTTGACAAATCTGACTGTAATGTTATTTGACAAATCTGACTTAAAGATGTTTGCATCTGGGTGGGTACAGCAAGCTCAAGCCCATACATGTACCTTCTTATCCTGTTTTAAATGAAACGCACATCACATCCTCAAAGTACAACATTGCTTAATGTATTTTTATGAGGATAAGTACATGTTACTACATAACAAACATTCCTTGCTGGCAACTTACCATGGACAACTTTATGGGCTGTTATGGCTCTTGTAACTTGTATTTTCTTAACAATGTCAACATATACGTCTGTTTCATCAACAATCTCTTCCTGAATCAGCTCCTCTATCACATCCTCAAGTGTAATGATGCCAACAACCTGCAATATATATTGAACAGATACACTGTAATAATTATGTCAACAACCTGCACTATATATTGAACAGATACACTATAATAATGATGCCAACAACCTGCACTATATATTGAACAGATACACTGTAATAATGATGCCGAAAACCTGCACTACATATTGAACAGATACACTGTAATAATGATGCCGACAACCTGCAATATATATTGAACAGATACACTGTAATAATTATGTCAACAACCTGCACTATATATTGAACAGATACACTGTAATAATGATGCCGACAACCTGCAATATATATTGAACAGATACACTGTAATAATGATGCCAGCAACCTGCACTATATATTGAACAGATACACTGTAATAATGATGCCAACAACCTTCACTATGTATTGAACAGATACACTGTAATAATGATGCCAGCAACCTGCACTATATATTGAACAGATACACTGTAAATATAGGTTACTGCATTTGCATGGGAAAATATGAGTTTTTCGAATGGAAATACTGCAAGACCTTGGGAGTGAAGTATATCCATCCTTCAAAACGAGTTCATATTTTCCCATACAAATGCAGTAACCTTTTTATTATATGCTAAAAAAAATTACTCTACCTAATGCTTAATTATATTAATAAAATACACTACACGAAACAAAGTAACTGAATGTATGCCACATTCCAAAATAAATACACAAGCGCATATTCATCATTACACAACAACATTATTACTGTGCAAATAACTCCGCCCAGATAAATTTGAACTTAGTCGTGCGCTCAACATAACCTTTGAAAGAAAATATCATGTCTAGTTAAAATTAAAGTATGGAGTCATATTGTGAATGAATGTGCATTGCAACAACTTTTCCATTTGATCTGGAATGAATAGATTTTGGTTTTTTTTTATAGATTCTATGAAATTTCATGATTATGGACTGGATTTATATGTGACAATTCCACATGAAATACATGGGATTAAAGAAGTGAGGGAAAAGCGTGTTGACATCTGCAAATGTGTTTCTGTTTCTGTCATTGAATGTTTGAAATCATAATGTGGAAAAATATGAAGCCTTTCAATTGCAATTATATTGGAATTTAATGCTTATTTCATTTTGAGTGCAGTAAGGAGGAAGTAGTTGCACTTATCATCGAAATTACAGTACAATTTTGAAATATGTAATCAAGATTGAGAACTTATGACATGGCTCATGTAATTTGGATTTGCAGAACTAAGAAAGTGCATTTTGAGGAAATTCAGGATGTAAAACTGCAAGTGTATTTTTTTGCCATTCTTATCACCAGCTAAAGAAGACAGTATATGACTTGTCATTTGTATATTATTTGTAAGGACCTTTCTTGCATCTGTTGTATACTGTAGCTAGCCTAAATCTGAAACATTGTATCAACAAATTTCATGTGGAATGTGCCAAAGCAGCTGGTATGTGGCAGTCCATGAAACATCTGTTTTAGTTCATTCAGAAACAAATTTAAACAACCACAACATAAAGCGCCTCTTACGCAAGTGTACATGACTTGTTTACAAATTAAAAGTGCTGGCACCTGCATCCATTGTTTGTTTACAATAGAAAGTAGTTCCTTTATGCGCATGAACGCTATATGTGTATTGGCACATGAGTTCAGTATCGGGTAATACTGAACGATTCTGACAGTGTAAAGTTAACAGAATGACAGTCACAGGATATCTCAGATATCGTTATATTATATTGTATTTCTCTTGTTTATCCATTAAAACTGTAATCACCTGACAATGACATGCCAACCAAAACAATACAGTTTGTTGTTGTTGTTGTTGTTGTTATGTGGTTTAACACCATTTTTCGCACAAGATAGGCTATACATGGCGGCCAGAATTATTGGTGGAGGAAGAACCAGGGAAAACCCCGGAAAGAACCACCGACCCACAAGAAGCTACCAGGTTAACCAGAAATCTCTTGGAAGTTGATGTATTATAATGTATTCTGAAATAGCTCCAATTAAATATATTTCTTTGCTAAGGAAGACTGCGTACTAGGATTTTTCCATAAATTCCTTTCTTAAAGTACACAAGACTTTCACATGAATGTGACATCCCAAACCAAAATGTATGCTTATGACAAGCTTGCAGCAAGCTTGCGACAAGGTAGCTGAGGTTGTGCAAGCTAGTAAGGGTGCTTGCACTAGCTTGTGCAAGCTTGCAAAAGGAATTTTTCCAAGTATGCAAGCTTGCAAAATTTTTTAAGTACCTGATGTAAGCTTGCACAAGCTTGCAATAATCAGTTGTGAAAGTTGAAAGTTGGCAGTTCTGCTTGAGATCAGTACTTCCTTAAATGCTGAAGAATACATGTTGTGACTAGATCATACTCAATATAAAAAACTATACTGTCAAATTAAAAAAAGTTACCGGTAATCTAGCTTTTATTTATAGCATCTGATAATGCACTTGAGTTAAATAATATAAATTTTCAGTAATGCAAAATGTTAAGAACTTGAATTACTTGTACTTGTATCAATATAAATAAAATATATCATTTCAACATTTCACTACGTTTAAATTTACTATGAACATTATTAATATATTTCAAAATAAACTGAATCATTTCTTGACCAAAACAAATTATGAAATGTTATTTTTCTACAAATGTCTTTTTTCTCATTTTCAAATTTTTACAAATATTATACATGTCAGAGACCTAAACAATTGAGATATTTTGCATGAAGGAAATTCTTTAAGTGATTGTACACTCAATTATCTATGCAGTAATTTTTGTCAGGGAATGGAAGATTGAATAAAAAATTCCATTTAGTAAAATCCTGTAAAATAGATAGTAATTGCTGATTGCAAAGTTATTTACAGACTAACTTAATAATAATAATAATAATAATAATAATAATAATAACAATAAGAATGAGGACTTTGTATAGCACCTAATCTTTAGAAGCTTTAAGCACTTTGCAACATTAGACAACACATATAACATTAAAAAAACCATATATAATGATATGATTACAAAAACAAATACAAAAACAAACACCATGAAATTAGAAAACACAAAAAAACATGCTGAAAATATTTAAGGTAGGAAACATTATTATGTCTTTAAGTTTGTTCTTGCAGTCCAAATAGGTGAGTTTTAAGAGCACTCTTGAATGGGATCACTGTGTCTTTGTGTCTAAGTTCAGTGGGCAATTACAGCAAGATATCTGATGTCAAGAACCTTGTAAATGCTATTTACTGACTGCACCATCAAATACAGTCTCAGTAACTCTTGTAATATTAACTTCTGGCATTAAGTTTTTGAAAGAATTGTCAATGACAATCTGCTGCCAGAAGAAGAAAAAAATATTTGTCAGTTATTTACTTACTAAATAAAAATTAAAAAATATATACAGTATTTGTTTTTCTTTGAGAGAGAGAGATGCATCCCACTTTGCCAACATTCTATAAAGAACTGAACTTCGTGAATTTTACTTGTTTAAAAAGAAATCAAATAAAACCATGGAAGATGAAATGTGGTTTTCGTGACAGAGACATTTCGGTATCGAGTCATTAAAGGCAGTTACTTCCCCCTGTTTATGGTCAGCAGACTGGTTTACGAACTCAAAACATACACACAACATATTTGAGTCGCAAGAACACAAAACAACCATTGTAGCCTCGCGTTAAAAAATTAGGAGAAATTTTCAAAGCTGAACCATCACAATTGAGCTCATTAATTCTGTACATTTCATTGCCCGCTGAAGCAATATTTGTGCATAAACCGATCCTATAACCCAAAAGATAATATGAAGTCACTGAGTTATCATGTTGGTGAGTAAACTCAAGAGTGTGTTGTATTTTTCCAATTTTTGGAACTGCAGACTGGCTGTAGCATTCGGTTTCACTTTTACGATTTAAATATGTCAAAAAATGACTTTGTAATGTTGCTTCAACCAATGATTGGGATGACAACTCTGAAGATCATTATTATTTATTGCTGTGCTTACCAAACTGCAGTAATCGATGCAGTACAGTCAGTTATTGATAACAGAGTTATGAGATTATAAAATTAAACACACACTTGTGAATCTCGTTTTCGTTATTCTTAGGGTCTTTCTTTCCTCGCATATCAAATTCAACAATTGTTCAGAGGTTGTTACAATTAATTCTTTTCATTCTCAAAGAAGATGGCAGTTATTTTATTTCAAAATGTCTTAAGGTACCTAATCAGTTTCATCTGATTTTTTTTGTTTGTTGCTGTATAAAGCTCTGAAGTGCGATTCATTTGACATGTGCCTTTCAAAATGGATGTTAAAACTAAAATTTATGAGCTCATTAAAGGATGATCTTGAATAACATTTACTGATATTTTGGACTTGATAAGTGATTCTGGAACTAAAAATGAAATGCTTTTGCCAAAGAGGTAAATATTCATTTTGTTTCCCTGGTTACATAGTACATGTTGCTATAATCCATTTCAGTGGATGATACCTGAATCACACCAGAAGCAGAGGAGGATGCAGAATTTTATTCTGAGGATTTTGTTTAGAAGAGGTTGTTCAGAGTAATTCAAATGGCAAACATTCTTTTTTCACCTAATAATTTATCATTTTGACAGATGAGAGAGAGAACCTAACCATTTCACACCAGCCTCCCCCAAATAGATTTAGTCATGGAAGTAAATTAGTAGAACATTTCTAAAGCCATACAGAACAAAAGCATAAAGAGTTTCCTCACACAGATTCATATGCTCTTATTTTTATCTGATTCAATATTAAATGATTTGATGACTTCATTCTTTTCTTTCATTGTGACAGTAAGATCTCATGCTAATTAATGTTCACCATATATTAACATTTTCATTTCAATATTTAATATTACATACTTTTCGCACATCAGGGGCTAGAAAAATGGAGGTATGTGACCATGTATAGAATAATTTAATCAATGGCATATCAGTTCTTCTGATGTAGCTAGCTAGGTAAGCTTTGTTTGCAAGCTTGTGCAAGCTTGTAATTAGTAAGCTTGTAATTGGCAAGCTTGCCACAAGCTTACATGACAAGCTCATGCAAGCTTTCCAACATCAAGCTTACCTATTACAAGCTTCCCTATTACTAGCTGACGCAAACTTGTTGCGGTTTCAAATCTAAGCTTGCTGCAAGCTTACATAACAAGCCTGCAGCAAGCTTGCTGCAACCTTAAAAATAAGCTTGCTATTTTGGTTTGGGATTGCTTGGAAAATTACAAAGTTGGCATGAAATGGTTTTGGTGCACATTACATAACACTATATATCAGGCTGATCTACTAATAATACTTAAACAATTTTTTAAACTACAACTGGTTCGGTAATGGAACATTTGATAAGTAACATTTTATTTTAAAGAAACACTGTTTTAAGTGTATAAGCCACCATATTGTTTCTTAGTTATAATACCATTTCATACGCATGTTTACATGGATGATACAGTTGCATTTATCAATCTGTTTCATCATGCACACATGATGCTGAAGGAAAAAATATCACGTTGATAAAAGGGATGTTTTCATTCGATTGCAAGATATATTCAAAAAAAATGTCAGAATGGAACTCTAATCAAAATGAAACAATCAGAACTTCAGCATGGTAACTGGCATGTGTGTAAGGGTAAAGGTTCAGTTTTTAATAATTTCTATTAAATGGCTTCATTTCAGTCATTTGTATAGAAATTTTGGGTAAACATTGCAACGTATGTATGTATGTATGTATGTATGTATGTATGTATGTATGTATGTATATATGTACATACGTACATATGTATGTACATATGCACATACATATGTATGTTGCACTGATGAATGGATAGATGGACGGATAGATGCATGCATGCATGCTTAAGCTCACCTCCTTTTCTCCTGTCAGTATCACTGGGTCTTCATCTAGCTCCTCTCCAAGTATTAGTGACTGCTTTTTATTTGTTAAATCGATAAATTCCTCTGTACTCTGTGTTGATCCAGTAGTCTTCTTGAACCTTTCTACGACAGCTAAATGACCTGTTAAAGTAAACTAGAGCTATAAGCAAACAGTGGATTACAAATGGCTGCACTCAATACAATTTGCTCTTTATGCAGTCTTAAAGTGAGACAGTATACTGCTTTGTAAATTATATTTCTCTGAGAATACTCACCTAATCACATTAACACTATGAGGTACTTGGCTACCTCCCCAATCAAACAACCTTGAGAATACAAAATGTTTGTCTTTCCTTTCTGTATTATATATATATATATATATATATATATATATATATATATATATATATATAAAACTCTTACTCATTACCTCCCCTGACCAATACCAAGTGGCTAGTTAACAGCTGTTTACCAGTTTAAGCTGAATGATACATTAATAAGGTTACTCAGATTTGAGGAGATAAGTGGGAGGATTTAATAAGGTAGTACTGTAACATGATTATATAAGTAATCGCTGAGAAACTACCTCCATCAAAAACATTCCTTGATCACAGTAACTTAAGGAGAATTATAAGGTAACAGTAGGAAATGCATGTACCTTCACCATGAACGCCCTTCAAGGGAAGAGATACATGCAGGAGAGATATAATTAATGTTGAGATCATCAACTGTTGATCTAGATGACTGGAAAAGGGAAGCCACAGGGCCAGCAGGACCATCTACAGTGGGCATATGATAGCAGACAACACATTTTTTCATCCCTATTCATGGACTGTTCAACTGTAGGCACCATCTCCATGCTGAACCTCTGCAATGTACATGCTGGTGCACATGGTCCAATAAGCCCTTGACTTGTAAATAAAGCACTCACTTGTTATCAAGATGACATTCAATTTGAATGAGTCACAGATTTAGTACTTTTTTAGCGCCAAGTATAGTTTTACAACTTCCTGTCCATATCTGACCTTAATCCTTAACTTGTAAAGACAGCACCCTCTTTGTTTTGCAATGTGACAACCCTTTGATTGAGCCATGAGTTTGATACTTGCTCATTACCAAGTAATAGAGGGAGGTATTGGAACTCCCTCTGATCTTGCCACACAACTGACATATTGTCAGTTGGATCCTGTAGTAGATTTCACAGACTGTATGAGGAATGTGTTTCAGAGCTCAAGCTCAGACTCCCCATAAGTACTTAGCAAATGGCAACAAAACCGCAGTAATGAAGTCAGAAGATACTAATGATGACTAGCTGATGATGATTTACAATGACTAGAAGACAATGAAGGATTTCAGAACTTTGACAATGAAGAGTGATTCAAGAACTTTGTACCAGATATACTGACATTTATAGGATACTGTACGAAATATTCAACACGTTTTACTTAAACAATTGAAAATACAGGTAGTGTGTGTGACTAATGACCAACATCAAGCACCAACAACACCATGTTGAAACACAAGGTCCAAGTTATAACATGTCTGCAACTGCCAAAAAATCCATTAAATTATCATCCAAATTAATAATAATGATATCAACATAAAGCAAATAACTTTGTACACAAAAATACTATACCAAGTTTGTCAATCAATGATTAAAAATCACAAAGAAACTCATGTATCTCAGGAGAAAAAGATGTACAATGTAAAATTTACTTGGCTAAAACTGGTCAACAGAATTGTGTCTCAAAGAACTTAACTAACATCTTCCTTTAACTTTTGTTCATCTAAGTATTTATAAACATGATATTTCATACTTGTATATAAGTGCTTTGCTTAATTTTTTTCCTTTTCCTAACCACTGTGAACTCTTCGTCTGGAACAGATGTGTACTATGTTATCTGAGACTGATGTGTACTTTTATCTGGGTCAGATTTCTACTTTTATCTTGGACAGATGTGTAATATGGGATCTGCAACAGATGTATACTGTTATCTGGAACATATCTGTACTGTTAATTGCAACAGGTGTGAACTGTTTAATCTGAGTGTAGTGTAAATCTGTTTCATCTTTAACTCTGCTGCATGAATGTTAATAGGTGTTTACAAGTTCTAAACTCAACCTATATATTGAACCTGTTGACAAGTTTGGGCTAATTTCCCATTGGATGACTATGTGGTTGAGTATTGCAATGTATGTCAAGTGGAGATGTACTGCAAAATGTGTCACATGGTGTATAAGTAGTGAAGTTTGTCATGTAGGATTGAGTTTGCTTAATTTTGTTCCTTCTCCTTGGATTTTTCAACTCTTTTGAATAAGTAATTGGTAGATTGTGGTGTAACATTCTATTGGACAATAAGGAAAGTTTCAGAGAAGAAGCTGGTAGATTGGGGTGTGACATTCTTTGGAATACAAGGAAAATATTCCATACAAGTAACTGGTAGATTGTAGTGTGACATTCCTTTGGCATACAAAGAAAATATTCCATATAAGTAACTGGTAGAATGTGACATGACATTCTTTAGGCATACAAGGAAAATATTCCATACAAGTAACTGGTAGATTGATGTGTGACATTCTTTGGCATACAAGGAAAATATTCCATACAAGTAACTGGTAGATTGTAGTGTGACATTCTTTTGGCATACAAAGAAAATATTCCATACAAGTAACTGGTAGAATGTGGCATGACATTCTTTTGGCATACAAGGAAAATATTCCATATAAGTAACTGGTAGATTGTGGTGTAACATTCTTTTGACACACAAGGAAAATATTCCATAGAAGTAACTGGTTGATTGTGGTGTGACATTCTACTGGCATACAAGAAGAATCTTCCACAAACTAAGTGGTAAATTGTGGTACGACTTTCTATTGGCACACAAGGAAAATCTTCCAAAGTTACGTAAAATAAATTCAGAAATATTAAGGTAATGAATTTCTTTTTCTACTAGACTGTGGGCACTGCCTATGATGTTAATAAAACACACATCCCCACTCGCCTTATGATCTGTCCCAACACCACCCAAAATATGTGAACATAAGGTCAGGTCCAAGAGGTGGATGACAAGATCCAGGGGCCAAATTTGTTGTGTAGTACTTAATTTCATGCTGATTAAGTGTATGTATAAATAGTGGGGATCTCAACAAATTCCAACTTATGACATAGGGGATAAACTCTTGGGAGAAAGGTTAAACCCTGGAGGCCAATGTTAGTTCCACATAAAAATGCTCAGTGTGTATATGGTCATATGATAAGGATAGTTTCCAAGTAATGATATAAATGCTCAGTAAGTGTGTATATGGTCATAGGATGGGGATAGTTTCCAAGTAATGACCCAAGGGATAAGTTTGTGCAGTTAAGAACAGAACAGGGGGTCAAAGTTAGTTGCATATATAATTCATCCTTTTGTGTGCAATATAAGTGTTTCTATAGTTATAGGCTGCAGATCTCTCTAAAACACTATTAAGCTGTGACCCAAGGGTCACAACTGATTGCCCCATGGGAATTACCTGGGGGCTTCATTTTAACCCCCTATTCTATGATCATTATTTTTTGTTTCCCTCACTCCTGACATCACCAGATATAACCTTTATTCTGAACTTGGAAGCATGTTGGGTTTTTTTCATGACCTATATGGGTACCCTATAGTTAATTCTATTACCCAGTAATTATGAATGGACTGGTACCCTATAGCTAATTCTATTACCCGGTAATTATGAATGGACTGGTACCCTATAGCTAATTCTATTACCCGGTAATTATGAATGGACTGGTACCCTTTAGCTAATTCTATTACCCAGTAATTATGAATGGACTGGTACCCTATAGCTAATTCTATTACCTGGTAATTATAAATGGACTGGTACCCAAGTACCCATCTGACAGCTTTAGGTGCATTACATTACAAATGCACACACTCAAGCACACATACAAAGATATCAGTAGTATTAGTAATTCCATCCTTTTCTCTAAAAAACGTTGGAATAATGATTAGGACATAATAAAATAAAAAGCACAATAGTAAATTTATAGTCATAGAAATAAATGGCATGATAAAACACCTTTTGACAGTCTGTTTTATATCAATGACAGAATAATATTATTCAAGTATTTTAATCAATAAATAATATAACTATATTATTTTTAAATTTAAAATCCTTAAAAACAAATGGGCTATTTGATCCAAATTGACATCAATAAATCACTATAATTTTTTCATTACAAATTGTCATTGACTTAGGTCACAAGCAATAGCTCCATACTCTTTCAACCACAAAACCCCCATGTGATAGTGAAAACCCCCACTGATGTCAAAATTACATGGATATTACTTTTTTCTTGTTAGAATTTATACAGTATACTTTACCTTTCCCTGTTTGGAAAACATTCAGTAGATCAAAAAGCGGCATTGTTTCATCCACATGAAGCACTTCTCTTAGTAGGCCCCTCTGCTGGAATTCTCTTACGGGAGTTGCCTTATTAGGGTCTATTCTAATGAGAGTTTTCATAAGAATAAGGCCCATAACATTGTCCCTGCTTCCTTCATAGACTGGTATTCTGGATCGGCTATGTTCTAAAAGCTATACCAAACAAAAAACAATCCATTAAATCAGCAATAACATACCTTACCTGAGAAATGTTTAGTAGTGTTCATCAGCCAGCATACACATTAAATAATCATGCGGAAAATAAATTCTGACAAAAGTATCCATGACAATAAAATTTTGACCCCTATTCCAACTGAAGTTTTTCTTACCAATTTTGATCTGTACTTTTTAAGAACTTTTAATCAGAATTATATAGCCAGAATTTCGCTCATGTGCCACTAAATCATATTTTTTTAAAATATAATTTTTCTTACAAATCTAGTTAAGAAACTATTATCAGTCCACCCCCCTGAAGATAGATTTTACTGGTACTGTGTAAAAGTCACAGGCTTTGAGTAACCTTGGAGCAACAGCAAGTATTACACGTCGCAGGCTTTGAGTAACCTTGGTTTGACAGTATTACAAGTCTCAGGCTTTGAGTAACCTTGGAGAGACAACCAGTATTATAAGTCAAGGCCTCACATAAAAACCATGCAGTCAACTCATCTAATTCCAATACTAATTGACATGTACAATATATGGTTAACCTGATATGGGTAACCTATAACTACACCACTCCCTCGATAACTCGCGCACATTGGGGTCCAGAAACATCGACTGCACTATAAGTGAGGCGCGAGTTATCGAGGGACCTATAAAATAAGCCCAAAACCAATGAAGTGATTGACGACATAACGGAGAAATAAGGGGGGGGTAAGACAGATTATACTGTTGAATACTCACTTTATAATCGTTCTGAGATTAAATGTTAATAAATATCTCTTCATAACGGTGTACTTTATTATTTCCTCATAGGACAACATTAATTTCAGGATAAATTACAGTATATTGAGGCGATCATTGAAAACATTATTCCACGTGGTTTCCGTTCGCTTAACATGTGTACCACTTCACACATTGTGTACTACGTCACTAATTTTTATGTTGAATTGGATCCATTCTAGTTTTATTGTTTGATCCAAATTAGACATTTTTTTATATACAAAAGATCGACTCTTTTCGAGAAACAGTGTCGATCGAACGATAGATAGATAAATATTTTTGAATGTGATAAAAGTAAAATGGAAAACAAAAAAAAGGGGGTTTATCAGTACAGACGTATTTAATTGGTCCACAAATTTAAAACAACGTAAATTTGAACAAGTTAATACTTGCCGTTTGTGCCACGCTTGACAAATATCAATTCACTTTTTGAAAAAATCAGTTATTTTTTTGTGTGTGTGTTACTCCTTGGTTTCTCTGCCGCCGAGCAAAATCCCTCAGATTTCTCAACTGCATGAGCTTTACGTAGTCAACATTTTGGGTCTCCAGCCACCTTATGGCAATATCAAAATATTTGATTGCTTCCTGTGCAGAGGGGTGGGGGTGCATCATCTGCGTCTGCATCACTTTCAACAGTTGTGTTACTCCAGTTAGAATCGTCTTCTGCTGCAAATTTGTTCGCTATAGAAATAATTATAGTTTCATCTCACATGTATTCGGTTGTGGGGCAATCATTGTCAGCACAAATCCACTCCTCCATATCATCAAGAGAAACGACCATCTCAGGACCATGAGTCTGTAAGAATTTCTCCCAAACAGCCTCGGCATTAATGACATCAGTTTCACTGAAACATTCGAAGTCACTATCATCGTCGTTGTCTCTGTTACTGTTTTGCTTTACGTCAAAGGCAGCTCCAAGACCCTTAATCCAGCACCCGAGGTCTCTTGTAATCGATTTTTTTTTTAATGCAACAAACACTTCCCCAAGTTGTTGATCAAAACAAAGCCGGCATGTACATGTAATTAGGTTCTCACAGAAGTACTCACGGGTTTCGATGTGACGGTCGATTGACTCTTTTCATGTTTTCAATGAACAGAATATGTTGTGATTATAATGTTTACACCGAAACGGAATTAAAGGATTAAAACGTGAATTTCACACAGGAAGACGTTTAATTGGTGTTTATTTCATTCTCTGTTGCCACCTGTTAGCATTTACCAGAAGTTTTCATTGATCGCTATTTCACCAGACTGTTTATTTACAGTAACTATTTATCATAAAAACTTACATAATATATGATATCTTTAAACAGAGGTCTCGCTAAGATTTTAAAACTGGGTCTTTCTGCCTCTGAAGTCAATCACTAAATATCAGTACATTTTCTCACTCGGCCGCTAGTCAAAGCCTTTGAACTAGCCGCCTAGCTGTTGCATCATGTTCTTTTGTTTTTTAATGTACTCTTATAAAATGGCAACAGTACATCAAAGAATCTTTCAGTCACTGAATTCTGTCATTGTAAATATCAGCAGAGTTAACTGATCAACACATTTTCCCACAAAGCAGGTGGCTGAAACAGGACCGGCAAATCTTTGAATTTTCCCGCGCACCTATTACATGCGTACGGAGGACTCCCGCCTCAGTGATTTTCTGCATCCCAGATCAAAAATTGGCGTCCAAATACGCGTAATTAAGCGTTTTCGAGATCTCTGAAATTAATTCTTCTTTAGAACTTGCAAATGTCAAAATATGGATTATATTTTTACGGGCATTAATCACCATTTTCGATGATAAAACGAGCAATGTATCAAGGTTTAATTTATCAATTCTTATCGGAATTTTTTCATGTTCAGCATATTTTAAAGATATTTTAAATACATTTTCTCTGGAAAAAATCGGGAGCCAAGACGGACACCGCGTTATAAGCGGGATCGCGAGTTATCCGGGCATGAGTTATCGAGGGAGTGGTGTATATACAATGTTGTGTCAATAACATGGAAAATTTGCTACAAAACAAAAATCCTATTACTTCCAACTAGACAAGCTTAAGAGGGCCTAAATCTGTATAGACTAGACTGTGAATAGCAGGGTACAATCTGTGTTTTCATTAGCTAAACATAAACACACATAAAATATTGCATGATTCTGATAATGCAAAGTTAACAGAAACAAAAATGAGCATATAATAATTTACAATATTGCACACCTTCCTATTGCACTCACGTGCACGACACATGTGCCCAATAGTGTATTAGGAACTACTTTGTAAACAAATCATGTACACTCATGTAGTAGACACATTACATTTTGGTTGATTATATTTGTTTCTGACTGAACTAAAGCAGATGTTTCGTGAACTGCCACATACCAGCTGCATTGCAATATTCCACGTTAACATTTTTGATACAATGTTTTGGATTTTGGCTCATGATAGATGCCAGACAGGTCATAAAATTGCTGGGTCCCTACAAATAACATGCAAGTAACAAGGAATAAACATGTCTTCTTTAGCTGGTAATAAGAATGGCAAAAAATATACTTACAGGTTTACATCACGAATTTCCTCAAAATGTACTTCTTTACTTCTGCGAATCCGAATTACAAGACCCATATCATGGGTTCTAAAGCTTGATTACACATTTCGAAATTGTACTGTAATTTTGACTACATTCCAAGAGCAATTACATCCTCCTTACTGCACTCAAAATGAAATAAACATTATATTCCATAGTGTCTTTCTGATAATTATGATTCTAAATTTCAAGTAGACAAAAAGGCCATTTTCTTTAGAAAGTGATGTCTAGTGCGTGACTAAGTTCAAATTTATCTGAGCAGAGTTATGTGCACATTAATAATGTTGTTGTTGTGTACTGATGAATCTGTGCTTGTATATTTAGTTTGGAATAGAGCATTGGGTTACTTTGTTTCTTGTAGTGTATTTTTGTTTATATAATTAAGCCTTAGGTAGATAAGAAAACAAGCAGATAATAAAAAGGTTACTGCATTTGTATGGGAAAATATGAAAGGTCGTGCAGCATATTTATCTGAAAAACTCGTTCATACTTTCCCATACAAATGCAGTAACCAATAATTCTAACATAGACACACTGCCCAAGAAATAAATGTCAAATACAAAAATTTACCTAAAGCTAATGATGCATAAAATATTGGTCACATTGGCCTGCTTTTGTAATGAAGATGTAGTGATCATCAACATGCATCTCTTCACCAAGTTTCACAATTCTAGCTATCAGAGTATTGGCACCGGATGCAAAAACCCATGTGATTTGAGCTCAATGCAAAAACTTGAGCCTGTAAAATGAGGTATGCATGTCACAGTTATCTTTTTTTGTTGTACAGTGACTTTAGTATAAACAGGGCTTGAGAAATAAATTAAAAACACAAATTTAAACCCAAGTCAGAAGAATGAAATATGTATGTCAGTGACCCTCATGATGAGGGTGTATTTTCTTTATCAAAATGCAACTCCTCACCTGTTTCATTATTCCAGGTATAACAGTATAGCAGTATGTATACAGGGCACATAAAACCTATGTGGTTATTAGCTAATGAAAAAATTTAACCTAAGCCCTTAGAATATTAAATATGTCATGGTAACATTTTTGTTTTATGAATATAGTACTAACAGAGATGCATATGGTCATAAAGTTTTGATTCCAGCATGAACAGAGCTTGAAAAATAAACTTCAAACAAAATGTAACCAATCTGTGAGCATGAAATATGGGTACAGTGACCTACTTTAACACTCTTGTTGGTGCATCCCATCACCAAGTTCCATGATATTAGGTATTCAGCAAATACAAAACTTAAATGAGAATACTGGGCAGTGGTACAGGTCCGTTGGATCCACATGAGTCTCCCAACTATGGGTAAAATAGTGTGATGATAGCACAACATCACTGGGCAGAAGTTTTCCTCAATGAAGTCAACAGCCAGGGTGGAATGGCTCCAAGATGAGCTTATGGACCATGTGCTCAGGGCCAGGGCGTGCCACACTATATCAGTGGATATCAGCTGTGGTCATCCAGTCTGGAGAGGGATGGGATCCACCAGGCTGTATGTTGCCCTTGACATACATCATGAAGACAGCTAACAAATCTTCCATTCCATATTGGTCACAGCCTGGGTCAACAATGACCGTGCCCTCTGCTGCAAACCTGGACGGGGGTGACAAGCATGTTACTGCAGGTGCCCCCACTACCAAGATCCATGGGAGAGACAACATCATCATTGGTACATGGAACATTAGAACACTGAGGGCTGTGGGAAAGTTGAAAGAACTTACAACTTACACATGAGTTGGAGAGGTACAACTGGAACATTATTGGTCTCTGGAAAGTGTGCTGGAAAAACTCTATCAAAATAACAACAGATGAAGGGCATAAGCTCTACTTCACCAGAAAAGGGAGCAAACACAATCATGGCATTTGATTTCTTGTCCACAAGGGCATTGTGAACAGCATTATGGGTTGCTGCCCAGTCTCAAGCAGGCTCATTACCACCTGCCTGAGGGTGACTCCCTTCATCATCACAATCATACAGGACTATGTATTTACATCTACCTATGATAACAATGAACTGGAGAATTTTATAACCAACTGCAAGATGTTACATGTATTGACAAATCACCCAAGAAGGACATTGTGTTTGTACAGGGAGACTGGAATGCAAATGTGAGAGCTGATTAACAGACAAACTTGCATATCATCTGTGGACCCTTCTGCAATGCAGAAACAAATGAGAGAGGACTCATGCTCTTGGAACTTGTCGCCTAGAACAATCTTGTGCTAGCCAACACATTCAGCCCTTACAAAGCAGCTAGAAGATGGGCCTGGCACAGTCCAGATGGACAACATCACAACCACACTGACTACATCTTGGTCAAAAAACAATTCTGCACCGGACTAAATATCGCCAGAACACAAAGTTTTCCATTAGCAGATATTGCAAGTTACCATGATTTATTAATGACAATGTTTCTTCTCCACCTGAAAATGATCAAAAAGCCTAACCAACCAAAAATCAGATTTGACCTTGAAAAACTGAAAGATCCAGAAGTCACAGAAGCCTTACAAGCAATGATAGGTGGTAAATTTGCACCTTTGATAACCATGGATAGCCAAGACACCAACCTAGAGTCCTTAACAATGACATTCAACACAGCTGTGACTAGCACAGCTAGCAAAATCATCATGGCAAACATCATCGAACAAAGAAACCTTGGGTCACAACAAATGTCCTTGAACTATACAAACAAAAGAGAAATGAAAAAGGGAAAAAGAGATCATGAATGAGCAAGAAAATACAAAGAGATAAACAACATGATCAGGAAAAGCATGAAAAAGGCAAAGGAATCCTGGATAGAAAGACAATACTGCAAAATCAAAGACAATATGAGTAGAAATGACAGCAAAATGGCATATCAACTGGTGAATTAGATCTCACAACCCATAAACAAGGGAAATCTACCACCATCAAGACAAATCAGGAAAATGCCTCACAGAAGATCAAGAGATCATCAATCAATGGACAGAATACTGCTCAGAATTGTACAATCAATGTAAGACCCAAGGAGATCCTGGCAGTGAGCAGTACTAAATTGCCCTCAGGCAGAAGAAATTGATGACAAACCCATTTTTCATGAAGAAATAGAAATTGCAGTTATGTCACCCAAGAAAGAAAAGTCAGCTTGCATTGACAACATACCAGCAGAGCTCATTCAAGCAGCAGAAGAGATAGTCACAGTCCTGACAACAATCTGCAACAAGATAATGGCAGACAGAAGAATGGCCCACCACATGGACTCCATCCTTGATCATTGTGCTCCCCAAGAAAGGAAACCTACAGCTATGCCAAAACTAAAGAACCATCAGTCTGATCAGTCACCAGAGCAAAGTCATGTTGAAGATGATTCTCTACAGATTAAAGCCTCAAGCAGAGAAAATTATTGCTGAAAAGGAGGCAGGCTTCTAAGCAGGAAGGAGGACCACAGAACAAATCTTCAGTCTCAGACTCCTTTGTGAGAAATATCTTCAGCATCAGCAGAATCTATACCATGTCTTTATAGATTTCAAAAAGGCCTTTGATAGGGTTTGGTATTTGGCCTTATGGGCTACTATGAGGAAGTACAAAATCAGATCAAACCTTCTGCAGGTTGTTGAGCACCTCTACGACAAAGCCACCAGTGATGTCCTCATTAATGACAGAAGAGGAGATTGGTTTCGAGCAACTGTTGGAGTCAGACAGGGATGTATACTGTCACCTACATTCTTCAACATTTTCCTGGAAAGGATCATGGAGGATGCCTTGCGACTACATGGGCACTGTCAGCATCAGTGGAAGAACAATCACCAACCTTCACTTTGCAGATGATATTGACGGTTTAGCAGGAGATAAAAAAGAACTGGCTGACTTAGTTGAGCACCTTGACACAACCTCCACAGCATACGGTATGGAGATTAGTGCCAAACAAAATAAACTGATGACAAACAACACCATTGGCATCAGTGCTGAAATAATGGTCAGTGGACAGAAGCTGGAAAGAGTCACAAGTTTCAAGTACTTGGGATCAAATTATCACAGATAAGGGCTCCAAACCAGAACTACTTTGCAGTATTGCCCAGACAACAGCAGCAATAACAAAGCTGAGATCAATATGGAAAGATACCAACATGGCTTTTGGTTCCAAAATAATGCTGATGCACATGATTCTCATATCCATCTTTCTGTTTGCTTGTGAAACATGAACACTCACATCAGATCTACAAAGAAGGATTCAAACCTTCGAAACGAGATGCTACCAGATCTTGGGCATACCATACACTGACCATGTAACCAATAAAGAAGTCCACAACAGGATCCAACGAGCCATCGGATCATATAAAGACCTCTTGACCACTGTAAAAAAATACAAACTGAAGACATGTCTCAAGATCATCTGGACTGGCAAAAGCAATCTTGCAAGGCACAGTGCGAGGGTGCAGAAGAAGAGGCAGACAGAAAAAGAAGTGGGAAGACAATATTAAGGAATGGACAAGCATGGGATTTGGAAATTCCCAAAGGGCAGTAGAGAACAGGGAAAAATGGAGAGAATTGGTTGTAAAGTCAACTGTGGTGCCACAATGACCTCTTGATGATAATGATGATGATGATGGTGATGGTGATGATGGTGATAATGATGATGATGACAAAATGAGAATGTAGAAATAATGTGCAGATATGAACAGGAGTGGATGCTTTGAAATCCATTCCAAAACTGTTGGCCAGGATCAAGGAAGAAAGTCTGGAGATGCAGTATGCCAATGCCAGCAGAAGTAAAAAAAAAAGCTCCCCTCTTTCTTACCATGTAAACGATGAAATCTATCAAGAACAAACAGCAACGATATAATGTTACATCCAATGTCGATGCCCTGTGAATTTCATTTTGTCTGGAGCACATGTTTCCTAGCAGCAGTAAATTCCTAAAAGTCTATTTTTGGTTCAGCATCTTTTCTTTAATTTTCTCTGATGAATCAGGGAGCAAAGCTGACATGATTTCTGATCGGTCAATATTCCACTGCTTTTATTATTCTAGGCATAATTTTACATAATCACACTGAAAACATTTCTGTGATCTACACGTACAGTTTGCAGCATGCTTACATACAATTATATCTGATCTGAACATCTTAGTCTGAGAAAGGTAACTGTAGAATAAGTTGAGGTTAAAAATAAGAATGATTCCACTGAAATCAGAATGGCTGGCATCAAATAATAATACTTGTTTCTATGGATACTCACTTAACCACTATATGGCCAAATTTTCATAGCTTCATGATAGGGCATACTTATGGCATACTTATGATTTTATCAGAACAATTATAATAGCATTTTACATTTATCATGGTGCCAAAAATGATGACATAATGACTACAAGTGAAATATATCACCTGTTACATGCTCAAAACTAAACCCATTTTAAGTCAAAGACAAAAAATATCAAGCAAAATCCTGTATGATGCAGTTATAATACACCAAGCACAGACTGATATTCATTCACCAACTTTATTTAACTTGGACTAAGATCATCTTCACGTGTATGGCATAAGACATGTATGACTGTTAATTTATCGGGGGGGGGGGGTCAGCACCTCACCCCCACATGCATTTATGTATGCATTGCACACTGTTGAATTGTCCTGTCTGTACCCAAAAGTAAAGCAGGTGCCAGACTCCAAAAGAGGCTCTGTAATCAGCCAGTCAACGTTACTGATGTACTAGAAGTCAATTTATGCCAAGTTGTCTAAATTCAGGCTATTCCCTATTGCCAATTTTGTGTTAGCCACAGCCATAATTGACATCAAGTTAAACATTTAGGTAAAATTTTCTTTTCCTACATAGTAGTATAATTTTGAATTCTGTGTACAAAGTGTACTTCCAATTCCAAAAATTTAAATAAATTTAGGTCTAAAACAGTAGATGAATTTTGTTCAGCTTTATTAGGTATATTTAGATTTAATTTGGAATAGTGGTTAAATGACCATGGTTGTTAATAAAAGTATTATCAAATTGGGATTTGATGCCAAACTGAAATCCCTAGGTAAGTGGCAATCGGTTCTTAGCCCTTAAAAGGGCTGAAGTTACATTTCAGATGACAGAACAGGAACGACTGTAGGCATTCAGGTGGAATGAACTTCTCTAATTCACCCATCCCTTGTTGAGTTTGAGACTTTACAGTATGCCAATCATATAACCCACTTCAGCCAAAGTGATAGGGCTTGAGGGCTGACATCCTCATTCCCAACATTCACTGGGAGAATCATTTCATATTCCACTACCTTTTCCTTTGTGATTCAAGGAATGCTCGAGGGCAGAGACAGGATCTGACAGCAACCTATTCTTGGTTGATGTCAAATACTGGTTGCATAATGAGGACTGTGGGGCCATCCAATTGAACTGAAGATTGTTTTGGTCCTCTGAAAGGGCATGTATCTCACACACCCTGTACGCCAAACCTAAAGCTATAAGAAAACATGTTTTGCATGTTAGTAGCTTCATTAAGGATCTGGGTAAAAGCTTGAATTTATCTGAATTGAGCCATGTCAAAACTCATGAAGATTCCATTTCAGAAACAGTGATGGATTTTTGTCTATTCAAGTGAAAATTGGCTAGTAGGTGTGACAGATCTTGATCATGACTGATATCCCCTCTGCCATGATGCCTGAATGGGTTAAATATCATGGAATAATAACCTCTGATAATAACTGGGGCCAACATTTCTCCTTGTATAGCCAGAGAAAGAATCTGAATGTTGTAGGGACTCAGACACTCAAATGGATGATGGTGTTAACTCTGCAGCAGTCCCTGAATACATGCCACTTTCCCTCCAAAGCCTTCAATGTGGAGGACCTTCATGCTTGTGAGATTCTCTCCAAAACTGAATATTTAAAGTGTCTCCTTCAAAAGGCTACCCTGACAAGAACCAGACATCAACAAATCAGTCCACACATGGACGGAACAAATGTGACTCTGGTTCTTTCAGAAGACTTGGTTTGGTCAGAATCTTACTGGGAAGATCCAATGCCTGAACAAGTAGATCATTAATCCTAGACTTGCCCCATATCAGATGGGCTATCTGAATCACCTGGCCCCTCAGCTTCTGTATCATTTTCAATACCAATACCATGTTAGATAGGCAAAGGCTTACAAGTCTCCTCAACTGATTTAAATTGTATCCACAGCCCAAGAATACAGGTCTAAAACTGGAGAGACAAAGGTGAGCAATTTGTGATTCCACCTTAATGCAAATGATCAGTTATCAGACACCCACGAAGTGCACAAATCCAATGAAAGACTAAATGATGCAAGGACCATTCCATATAAGTGATCTCACCCTTTCAAGGTAGAGGTTAGCCAAGACATTGAGTCTGCATGAAATGTGTCTGATTTTTAAACTGATAATGAAGTTCACCTAGTCTGAGGAGATAGGTCATCACCACCATGCAGAATTGGTCATTTTATAACTAATTATAGCCTTCTATTCCAGAATTTCAATGTGAAGAGGAATTTCCTCTGGCACCCACTTGCTGCTGACCATATAAATATCCTGCAACAGGTGGGCTCTCCAACAACATGTACAGGTATTCATACATACTGTATTTTCTGGCTGGGGCCTTTCCAGAGGAATTCCTGTCATGAGCCAAACATGGTTGCAACATTTATGCAGGAATGACAATCCTCATTTGTGATCCTGACTGTTTGATTTTGTGGACTAGAAAAGAGGCACCAATGAGTCAGCAAGGTCATCTGTAAGAGGCAGCAAGGTTATCTGTAAGAGGCACATGAAAAGACAAAGGATCAGATCCGCTGCCACACTGAACAGTCTGAGAAGTTGCAAAAACTCTCATTGTAATCCAGTCCCCACTGGAAATAGTCCCTATGAGTCTGATGATCTTTACCATATGAATGTGAGGAAGTTGTACAAGATTAGGATTGGTGATAAACTCCATAACACTGGGATGGATGGAGCTCTGACCTTTCTCAGTTCATTAAATAGTGGAGATGACTCAAAAGAGATACAAGATTGTTTCTATCCTTGACAAAAACAGAACTTACCATATTTACCATATCTTTCTGAAGGATGTTCTCCAAATATGCCACTGTTTCTGTGGATGAAATGGACTGAAACAGGTGATGATGTCCACGAGTTTTGTAAAGGACCATGGACTTACATTTAGACCAATGGGATGAACTCAAAACTAAAACAAAGACACTAGGTAAAGAGGGACGTGAAGGTATGCATCGGTCAGACTGAGACTGATGACAAACTCATTACTTTTAATTAACAGCTGGATTAAACATGCCATCTCCATCTTGAAATTTGGTGGAACTATATATTGACTGAGCTGACTCAAGTTGATGATTGACATGATGTTGTCATTGGCCATTTGTACTAAGAACAGCCTGGAATAAACCCATGTTTTTTTTTCCCATGTTTTTTCTTACTTAATGACCAGATGACCTGCTGCATAATTTTGTCCTCCAAATCTGACATCTATCAAGAGAGGAGAGGATAAAAGAGGGGATTGGATAATAAGTCCACAGACCTGTATGTGCCATGGGTTGCTGACTGACTTATAGTCATTAGGCATGCAACACAAATGACTGGACAGCTGGACAGACTAGTCACCACTGTATAGAATTACTTTACTATATGATGGATCATTAAGATCTGATAGAAACCCCATGTGGGATATACAGGCCAGAACACCATGCTTGGGTATGCCCACTAGGCTGCCTTGAAAATGAGGGAAAATTCCCCCAAGTTGTCAAAATTACCTATTGATGTAAAAGACAGATAAAGAGGCTAAAATTCCCCTAAATAAGTAACTGCATTAGTGTCTCCTATACC